>CAWUFW010002796.1:1200000-1800000 GCA_963921515.1 Calotriton arnoldi
GCGACCGGTCCCGAGACCTTCCTCTCGACCGGGACCTCGAACGACGTGGAGCAGACTGGCGGGCCTCCAAGAACTTTCGGGACCACTCCCGCAAAGACTTCGGATTCATGGCCCGGCAGTCGGAGCACGACTTCGGGCCGTGGTCGCGCTCCAGGCACCAGAGGCACACAAGGTGCGGATTGGTGACTGACATCAGCTTGTGATAGGAGTCACAAGGCTTGAAGCCGGTCCGACGATGGGACATCCCTCGTGCACCAGGAGTCAAAGACTCAAAAAAGATTTCGACAAAAGTCAAAAAAGTGTAGTCAAAAAATTACTAAGGGGCACGCTCTCTCTGGATCTGCGCTGGCTGGTGCAAAAAGGAAAGAACTAGCATCAGCGCGCTGGGGCGGCGTCTAAGTAGTCACCGCGACGACCTCCCGGCGACCACGACGCCGACGACCGACACCACCTACCGACGCGCATGGGTACTGCTAAGAAAAAATTCTCCAGATCCAGTCGGACGCCTGGGGGTAATTCTACAGGTAAGGGATCTATAACTACAGTCTCTTTCAGATTAGGAGGTTTTGGAAATTGCTGTAGTCGGGGTGGTGGCAGCCTGACCAGGCCGCTGGCCACCTGACCCACAAGGTCTGTGGGTGCTGTGCCCTCATCCACGCAGAGGCTAGGCTGCATGTGCGGCAAGGTGGCTGGACAGGAACTGGCATGACTGGAAGCCCCTTCCGCAGCCGCGAAAGGCGGACTGGGGAGATGGGGCTGTAGCAAGGCCCAAGTACCTTGCCATAGCTCGAGAGTCCTTGAAGCGCTCGAGCGCCGAATCCAACTTGTCTCTGAAGAGATGGGTACCATCAAGGGCATGTTCATAAGGGAAGTTTGGACATTCCCTGAAAAGCCAGTTGTGGAGCATAAGGGCCACTATTGTGAAAATCACTCTGCCTAGCGAGTCGGTCATGTCAAGCCTGCATCGAATTGTTAACTTTGCTGCATCTCTCCCGTCGATGACAGCTTGGGAGAGTACAGCCCAGGCCTCCTCCGGGAACATGTGGCAGCACTTGCACAACTGTATCCCACAAAGTGTGGGAATAACGGCCCAAAAGGCATGCAGTGTTCACAGACTGCAATGCCAGGCTGGCGGATCAGAACATCATCTTCCCAAATGAGTCCAGCCTCTTGGATTGCCTATCCGGGAGAGCAGTAGAGAAAGCGCCTTAGGGGGTTGAGGCTTGGACCACCAGGCTCTCAGGGATAGTTTGTTGCATGAAGAAGTTTGGGTCCCCAGGTGCAGGGCAATGGTGGCGGGCAATTCTCCTATTCACAGGAGCCCATCTTGGGTTTGGACCAGGTACTGAAAAGGGTGGCAGTAAGGGCATCAATGACTAGGAGTAGGGGGTCGGACGTGGAGACTCCCAGTTGCAGCACCTCTGTCAAGATGTTAGTCTTGACTGCTGAGGGTAGCTGAAGGTCAAAGACTTCAGCTGCCCTCCACACCACCAATGCATTGGAAGCTCCCTTCTCCATGGCCATGGTTGGGGGAGAAAGCAAACCAGCATCTGGAGACGTATACAAGTCACTGACTTCACCCAGGTCCTCACACCATATTTTGTTCTTCCTCATAGGGCTGGTATTCTAAAGAGTTCACCGACCCCTCCCAGTCTTCCCCGAAGCCTAGCCCAAGAGAATAGGGCTCAGACTCTGATCCAGGAAGCAAGGCTCTTGCCGGTTTTGGGCGACACCAATCCTGCTCCGGGTCGGAAATTACAATGGGGATGACCCACCAGTGGGCTCTAGTGGCATCGGGAGCATCGGCACTGAGGAAGGTCGAGGTGGTACGACCAGCGCAGGTCCGGATCCAGGAAGGGATCCTTGGGGACCCACTGGCACCGGAGCCACCAGTGTGAAACCAGATGAGGCCCCCTCCAAGCCAGCCAGGCTCAAGGGCGGGTCTGAGGGGTTGTGACGCCCAAATATGAGGCGCATTCAGTTGGGTGGGGGTCGCTCCAGCTCCTGGAATGTAGTGGAGGTGCAGAGTCAGTCCTGGTGCAGGTTCTAGGGAACGAGCCTAGAATGCCAATGCTCCCATGTCGCGTTGGCCAACAGACGAGGAGAAGTCAAAGGACGCTTTGACAACTTCTTTTTCTTGTGCCTCAACTTACCCGGGTGTCCCAAGGACTTCGAATTGGACAATGTAGACTTCAGGCTCCTTGACTGGTCCCGGGACCTTCCCCTCAACTTCCATGGAGTCGCATGCCGGGCCACCATGAGCTTTCGAGACCAATCCCTTAAAGCCTTCGGGTGCATAGGCGGAAAAAGGAGCACAACTTTGGGTTGTGGTTGCGCTTCAAACACCACAGACAGACGACGTGAGGGTCCATCCCCAATATTGGCCAGTGACCGTCTTCACAGGGCTTGAATCCCGTCTTGCACGGTGACATCCTCGACACACCAGGACGTAAAACCTTAAAAACTGTTGACAAAACGTGAAAAAAGTTATGTCAAAAACTGACTGAGAGGTAGCTCTTCTCTCGGATCAGCGCTGGCTGGCGCGGAAAGAAAAGAACTGATAATAGCGCACCTGGGTGGCGTCTATATAAGTACTGCATTGTTACTTCCAATGCGGACAATGATGGACGCAGAGCTGATCGATGCCACCTACCGGCACGCAGGGGTACTGCTCACAAAAAATCTTCGGGATCCAGTCTGACGTCTGGGGGGAAATTCAAAGGTAAGGAATCTGCGGCTAGAAATCTCTATCAGATAAAAATAACTTGTATTCAATAAAAGGCATTGAGAGGCATGTTTTTATCTAGCAACTAGGTGGCTGGGCACTAAAATGTCTGATCTGGTTACCGCTGGGTGTAAATTTGAATTGCGTGAAAATAATTTGCTATCATCTGTCTACATACTTTTCACATGACAAGAATGAGATTGACAATAACTAGACGTACACTGTAATAAGCAATAGAGATAAGTAGAGGCATAGAATATGCAGCAAGATAACTGACCATTCAAGGAAGCGGGAAGGAGGTGACTAGCAGTAAGAATAATTAAGTTAGTATGGAGGCGAATTGGAGTGAAGAAAAGTGTGAGCTGAGTCTAAAGGTGATGTTTCTATCACTATGGAAGAAGGTTCCAGCTACAAAATTAAAGTAATTATCCTGGTGTGTACCAAGTACCAGGGCTTTAAGTGGGTCGGGTCTCACCGGTGCTGAGCACTGGCAGTTTTTTAAAGGAGGCCTCGAAACGGGTCTCTATCGGGCTCTGTTTTGTGCCCTGGCACCGGTGGTCCATTTTTTTCCGGACTGCAGTGACAGCAGGCACATCCATGTGCACGTGCTCACACTGCGCACTTCTCACTAGTTGAGAAGTTACGGCATGACGTCATGCCAGGTGAGCGTTGTAGGGGAAGGGAAATCCTTTAAAGAGAATCATTTTCTCTCTGGATTTCACTTCTCTTTTGAAACTAAGGAGCAGCAACATAGTCGTGGTGTCACCAGGGCTTTAAGTGGAAGCTTTTTCAATATTATATACAAGAAATAGTTGCTGCTTATTTATCTTATGCAACTAACAACCATTGACAAAGCCAATAGTCCTGACTTGTTGTAGGTATGATGTTACTTGTTATATCATATATCTGGATGCAATGACAAACAGCAAAATACAAGTAAGGCTGCACACTATGCTAAGCACAGATTTTTAGCTTACGTGTTTTTAAGCCACGCCCTTAATTACATTGGCCACTCCCCTTTGGGAGACCCCCCCCGTTTTTTTATCCCGCTTAAAGCCCTGCCAAGTACGCAGTAAATGCAAGCAGGGGGAGGGGGGAGAAGGCATTTAGCTGGAGTGTGTAGAAAAAAATATGGTGTGAGGGAAAAAATAGTAGGCTATCTGAGGCAACCACCAAGGAAGAAATTGAGCAAGAGGAATGAAGATATGCACCTTTTGGTGAAGTGAATTTGGCAAGTGCCTGTGTAATAATGATGGCTTATTTGGGGATTAACTTTCTCCACGAGAGTAAATATGTTGAGTACATTTCTTCATGTGGAAGCATTAATGGAACTATTTCTCCTCAAGTTTATGGAAGGAAAACTATTTACATAATGGGATGTTTTGAGGCAGAATTCACACTTTCAGAAAGAAATGTTAGGAGCAAAATACATGCAGCAAAAGATGGAGATCGTTTGGCTGGAAAGAGCAGTGCAAATCAGGAACAAAACTGGGCCCAGATCATAATATGGAGTGCAAAATCTACTGAGATGCATGTGAAGGGTGAGCCAAGACAGGAGGTAAGATGGGCGGATATGTACCCTGAGGTTTTCAATGGTGGCTAAAAAGAACACAATGGATGAACTCAAAATTGAACTGAAGGATGATGCTGAAGTAGGAGTGCATTAGGTCCGGATTGGGCCCATGTCTGAAGGAGAACTGAGAAGACAATTGCACAAGTTATGTAAGTCTGGATATAAAGAGGAGATTGAGTGTTCTCTGAGGCTTTCACCAGCAGTTCTTGCCCGGATCATTGTGCAAGCATGCTGACATGTGTGATCGCATGCCAACAGCATCCCAAACAAAAAGCGTTACCGAAGTTAAGTAACTTCTTCGTACTCACCTCCTAATTTAGCATGTCTTTCTAAATAAAAGTCACTGTTATTAAAATGTATTTGCAGCTCCTGAATAATTTTATGGTATTCTTTTATTTAGTGTTATTACATAGAGAGAACCTATCAACAAATGCAATAGAGCACTTCTTATGAAAGTAGAGTATTACAGCAAAAACTAACTTAGTGCAGTGAGGGGAATGAGCAATACACTCTCACAGCAATTGACATAAAATGAAAGAAGGATTTCAAATGCGTCTCAAAAGGCTGTTAGGTGTAATTGCCAGGAATAGGTTTAATACAGTGAGATCATTAACATTAGTAGGCAATGATACCTTTTATTTGTTTAATAACATTAATTCAGGGTGGTATTGCTGTTGGCTCCTGTCATCGCCCCAGATGATTTGATTTCTTCAGAAATAAGGCGTGATAGCACAAACAGTACTCCGATGAGTTCACCCTCTGCTGCTGCTTCGTCAGTCTGCCATTTCATCTCAATACAGCCTCAAACTCCAAAAAGAGCAAGCATTGTTCTCACCCCATCCATCAAGAATGTTCATAAGTCGCCTTTCCATGACATTTGCATCCAGAACGTTTCCTCTGTATATACATGCTACACAAACATGTTTCCCGATATTACTTGCGGCTTTAGCACTGTAATTCACAGATACTATGAGATATAGTTGATTTACTTCGGGGTGTCATTGTGATAGAAAGAATTTCATAAAATATGATTTATTGCACGCTAAATCTGATTGAGTTACACTGTACAACAATAACAGGCGATTCTTCCACGCAATTGCTCCCATGGCACCTGCTGTTTCCTTTTCCTTTTGATAAAAAACACCATATCTCATCGAGGTGGTTAGACGTCATACCAGCCACCAGCTCTTTAGTGGGATTTAATTTCGACATCTCAGCACTTCTTTGTGTTCTGACCACAGGGTGGGTACCTTTCAAATCTCTTTTACACGTCTGATTATAAAGGTGAGTCCATGTCTGGGGTTAACAGTACCCTATTTCCATGATCCTTCCTGTCCTTTTCTTGGAGGATTTCATCAAAACCATTAACATACAGTTAATATAAATCCAGAAGAAAGTGATATACACAGTATAGAGTGGCGCGTGCTCAGTTTTGTTCGACTGCATACATCATTTTATAAAAGGTGAAATGATACATTTGATTTTGGGGTTGAGCCTGCTGTGTCGAAGGTGGATGCTTGTATGGTGCTTTTCCTTATCTTGGGTTCTTGGGTATATGTGACAAGTCTAAACGGAACTATAAACAGCAAGTAGCAGCTCCTCCGCTATGGCGGAGGAGCGTCGCCCCACTGCTTTTGAGCAGTGAAGTAAAGGAAATATAAAATGAAAATAACAGAGTTATTATTATTATTTTATGTTTCCTTTGTGGGTGGGCGGGGCTGCTCTGCTCTCGGAGCAGGGCAGGGGAGGAGTGGTTTGCGCACTCCTAAGTGCGCAATGACTGTTTGGTTGGCCCTCTCGGGCTGCCCAAACCAGTCATGCGCACTTTCCCCGTTCTCCATGCAGGCTGCATTACAGCGGGACCCGGCGACAAAGTTAGTGTATATTTTATTTTATTATTTTTTGTTTGTATTGAGCAACCCTGCGCCCCACTGCGCCCTCTCCACCACCCCCGCGAGTCATGCCAGCCACCACTGGCAAGTAGTTTACTGTGCAAAACCAAAGGGGATGATGGACGGAGTGTTGAACATTGCAAGCACTCACCCCCAGTCAACTGATCTGGGTTTAATCCATCATCATTCTTTAGCTCACTCCGCCACCCCAGTTCAGACATGGCCATATGCAAATCAGTCTGACCCTGTGCCTCATGGGAACAGTCCAGCCCGAACTGCCAAGCCATGTCTTCCCTGGACCGGAAACAAGCATCCTGGGACCGGTTTCTGGCTTACAGCCGTCATCAGCCAGGCTATCTTGAATCCAGTGGCAAAGTGAGCAAGGGACCCACGTCTGGGCATACCCTGCCAACTTAGGGCGAACATAGCAAAACCAAAGGGGATGATGGACGGAGTGTTGAACATGGCAAGCACTCACCCCAGTCAACTGCTCTGGGTTTAATCCATCATCATTCTTTAGCTCACTCCGCCACCCCAGTTCAGACATGGCCATATATGCAAATCAGTCTGACCCTGTTCCTCATGGGAACAGTCCAGCCCGAACTGCCAAGCCATGTCTTCCCTGGACCGGAAACAAGCATCCTGGGACCGGTTTCTGGCTTACAGCCGTCATCAGCCAGGCTATCTTGAATCCAGTGGCAAAGTGAGCAAGGGACCCACTTCTGGGCATACCCTGCCAACTTAGGGCGAACATAGCAAAACCAAAGGGGATGATGGACGGAGTGTTGAACATTGCAAGCACTCACCCCCAGTCAACTGATCTGGGTTTAATCCATCATCATTCTTTAGCTCACTCCGCCACCCCAGTTCAGACATGGCCATATGCAAATCAGTCTGACCGTGTGCCTCATGGGAACAGTCCAGCCCGAACTGCCAAGCCATGTCTTCCCTGGACCGGAAACAAGCATCCTGGGACCGGTTTCTGGCTTACAGCCGCATTACAGCCAGGCTATCTTGAATCCAGTGGCAAAGTGAGCAAGGGACCCACGTCTGGGCATACCCTGCCAACTTAGGGCGAACATAGCAAAACCAAAGGGGATGATGGACGGAGTGTCTACCCTAGTCAACAAGCAAATAAAGCAAACCGATAATTTGGGAGTAATGTTTTGCTTCTCAGTTTCTCAACCCATATTTTGCTATGGTAGACAATCCAGATCTGAGTACGGCTGATATGGCCATCAAAGAAGAGACTAACCTAATCGACAAGAGAAAAGTTTACGATTTTTTAAAACATGGAGGAGACCAGGCTTCCAGCAACAACATTTTTCTAACCCCTGTCCTAAGCCAAACATTCTCCCTGACCATAAAACAGGTGGGAAAAAAGAAGAGAGGTGTAGGAGGGGGGGAACCAAAGGTTCAGTGAAACAAGAGCATGGCTTTGCTCCAGCTGATGCCATCAACCCAGCCACATTGAGTTTTGCTGTGGGGCAGATTACAATTTGTCAGGAGGTCTAAGGGGCCAGTAACAGAATGTCCTTGGTTGCTGTGCCACACAGCAGCACCAACAACTGAAGAAAGCAGTGGCTATATGCAGCCATGTGAGCACATTTCTTGAGTTATTTAAATAATTTGTATTAAAACACGTCTTTCTATGGTAATGAGGAAAGGAAGATGGGTGACAAACTATCTGCAGAGGAAGTGCTGTTCTAATCATAGCTAATATTACCTTGGATTAGGAGGTTTTTAATGTATTTAGATGTGTTCCTATAGCGCTAAGCATGTTACATTAAGACTACCCTTGAGCACATAACATGAGTGGAGCATAATTATGTAAAAGACAATTAAGATGGATATACAGTATTAGGAGTGTTACTTTGTAGGGCAACTTATTTTAATAAACACACCTGTTAACCATCTGCATTGTGTGGACCTGTACTGATATGCTGGGTAAGGTTGGTTTGTATGGGGGAGCTGGTGTGGATTATTCAACTGAGGAAACACAATGGTGTGGACAAGAAACATTTTAAGACCAACTTTTTGATGTTATGCACTCATTGCACATTAAAGACTCTGGTAATGGTGATTCAGTTGCTAACTCCAGTGCTCAATTTAGTTGAAGGCTTGTCTGGACAGTGCAATAGTTTCCTTTTTTGCAAGCAGAGAAATAAAAAACCCAGTATAATTATATTGATGCTATTTGGTGTCAAAACGTTCATCAATAAACATAACACATGTGATGACATGACATGTAAAAATACAAAATTGTAGACATTTTTATTGTAATATTGGATTCCCTATGTGGCCAAATAATGTCCATTAGAAGAAAAAGACCAAGTAAAAAAGTGTTTTCTGCAGCACCTCAGAGGAAACAATCTATTCAGATATATTGAAAAGAGATGCTCCTTTCTGCAGATGATATCGATACCTGCCCATGCAATGTTTATTAAACTGCATGCTATAAAAAATGAAGGGCAAAGTCTGAGTACTGAAAATCCATAAAAACCTATCCTCCTAACTACTGCCCTCAAATGACTCCTAGGCAAGATAGGGCCCCAGGTATTTCACAACATATTTACCAAGCCCACGCTTTTATAAAAGCACACCTCACTATGAATTGCAGATCTCATTTTTGCACTGGAAATCTCCACGATGGGTGCCACCACTAACATCCGCAATTGGGCAATAAGAGACTTCGCATCTTACCATCCCTAAAAGCTAATTTATGTGATTCTCTCAGAACACCAAGAAACTGTTCCCTGCCACCACTCAGAGCCATTCTTTTCTCAGAAAGTAGTCTAATCTCCATAATCTTACTAAGGTGCAAAAAACACCTTCTACCAAACCCTCAACTAGGGGCAATACAACATTGTATGATCCTACAACCCAGATGGTTGGCCAAATCTAATATAAGTCAAATGAACCCTTCTTCACCTCTAGTGCAATCTTTTAGGCATAAGATTCAAATAACCAAGAAAGAAGTACAGCATTTTGTAGCTATCAGTATCTTGTGTGCATAGGAGAAGGCAGCGATGTTTCTCCTCTGTAACACAAATTAAAAATTCAAGTTAGAAATTTTCTAATAACTCGTTATTAGCAGACCTAATATAAATACTTAAACACCTATATTTTTTGAGATACTAATCTTTCAGGGGTTAATAAAAAATATACTCTTAATTGAAGATATTTATTTAAAAAAATATATATAATAACAGCCCTGTGTTTGGGATTTGAATACTGTACAGTTCCTGGAGTACGGTTTATAATAACACCCTCCCCCCCCCAATATAATCAACAAACTGATTAAGTTCTAGAATATACCACTCTACTTCAGCCTTAAACCAACATTTCCCAAGCAAATTTGGGATTTTTAAAAGAGGGACCATACCGTACAGCGAAGCTAATTTTAACAGGTTTGGCTGAGATTTTGAAGCACACAGAAGCACACCTTTTTATACACAAAACACAGGAATATTGCATTTGAGATGCTAACCATAAGAGCCATTCTACTCCACCAATTTTATCAACACTGAATTGCTAAAGGAATCAAAGAATTTGAAACCCAAATCATAAAATAATTAGATATATCTTTGCTAAAGCTATAAAATAGTCCTCTATGTTTAGAGGTGCCCTTCCTCATCATCAAGTGCCCTAGTTAGCGACTGTATATTAACACAGCTACGATTACTTGCCCAAGTAAAAGTCCTGAGTAATTGGTTCAATTTATGAAAGAAGATTCTAATGCACTCAGAGAGCTTAAAAAGAAATAAACACTGAGGCAAAATTAGCTTAATCAAATCTGTCCTACGAAAGAAAGAGGGATTTGACGCAAGCCTTAAAAACAGCAGATATCTTGTCAACTTATACAGACCCTGAGCCACATTATTAACAGAATTTCCCAGATAGCTAACAGAAGTTTAGTATGTTTTCTCTTAACACTACACCTAACACTGCAGAATACTCCTTTATTAAGGTAAATACTCTGTAGAGGTTTTCTTCTCCTGGGTATAACAACATAACAGCATTGAAGTCCCATACCATAGGGCCTGCTCAAATTTCTCTAGCTGAAGGTTCTATGTAAAAAGCAAACAATAAAATAGAGAGTTGACATCCCTACCTAGTTTCCATCTCCTGCTAATTAGTTCCCCTCTCAACCTCAAAAATGACCACAGGCCCGGTCTTCAAAAAGTAAGCTAAAGGAAACACTCCCATACATAGGCCTAAGTAATATGACGAACTGGGAGAGAAAATTCCAAGTTCCCCAAAACAAATTTCTTCTCAGCAGCCACCTTGATTAATACTTAGGCAGAAATATTACTTTCAGCATAATCTAACACTTCAATAAGGTAATGAGTGCCGACTGATAATAGATGGCTCAGAATGAATCCTGTATGTTCAGGGCTATGTATGTGTGAGACTCATTTTGACAATGTCATAGTCAAGATTTTCCTTAAAGACAAATTGAGTGGTAAGAAGCACCCCTTGTGGGCTCCTTTCCCTTCTGTAAGGAAACCAGGAGATTCAAGCCTTTGAAAGATAGAAAAACAACTGAATTGAAGAGCTGTGGCATTCCTATCTACCACAGTACTGACAACCTCTCTCACTTTCTCTTCAATTATCTCTTTCATTAGCCTGGTCTCCACAGGGGTAGGTTCAACCCCTTGGTCTTCTAGCAAAACAATTTTGTAATTTCTGATAACGAAGGGGAAACAGTCTCATGATACAGATCAGAGTAAACATTCTAAAAAACCCTGAAATCTTTTGTAATTTGGTCTGTTGGGAGTCTTCAAAACAATGCCACTGGGGTATGACTGAAGGATACGATTGCTAGAATCTCTCACTCCATGCAGTTTAACATTCTAGAAATAGGAAAATATTCTAGCGTTGTGAAGCTTTGATATCTTGACTTTATAAAACTAAATCCCTTAAACCTGGGTGGTCAAGGTACCAGATAACCACCAATCTCTAGTCTTCAATCAGACATTTAAACTAGTGACATTGAAAATTATTTCTACGGCAGTTGCCTAAAAGATGGTCTGTTGGAACCAATGTGACATTAAAGTCACCATCCATAATTATGAGTGCAGGAAATTTGGAAAGCTCTAATCGAATATCGTTAATAGCTGTAGTGCACTGTGTACAAGACCACAATAACTTTGGGAGGGAGATATAGGAGACTGTGACGATGGAGAATGGGAGGAGGGGCTGGGGACCTTTCGTGAAGTAGCTATACATACTGGGTTCCGACTAAATTTCCTGCGCATATTACACCGCTCTTACTACTCACGTACAACACTCAAACTCATGGGACGTGCCCAAACAGGCCTCTGTCTTAGGGGTTGTGTGGGTGAGGGAACTTTCTACCACACGATATGGACGTGCCCAGCGATTCAGGCCTTTTGGACCGCCATACACAGAATCATGGGGGAAGTAACTTCAGAACCCTCCCCCGCCCCCTCCCCCCCAAACAGCGAAGAAATGCATTTTACATATCTGGGGAGATTAATCCACCACCAAAATACGTCAAGATCTGGCTATCATTAGGCCTTATAGTAGCATATGAAATATTGCACGATTATGGGGAGCGGCCGCAACTCCAGCGGTGAGGGAGTGGGAGCGGGATTTGGACTGGTGTATGATAAATAAGAAGCCGATATGTCAAGGGAGGTGCTGCCCACGCAGGTGGGAGAAGATTTAGGTGGGATAGCGCTTCTATAGGGGCTTTGATACAGGACCCACCCCAACATGAGTAGATTGAGAATAAGATGCACCAATTACCTAGACGCCTGAGGCGACAAATTTGTACTGGCTATGTCTAACTTAGATCATTTCTCCTTTTCTTTTATTCCATTTGATGAGATATGTATCAGGGCCTTGACTCTCAGTATCCTGCCCAATGCCATGTTTCATGTAGGCTCTTTTTCTTTTATTTAAAAAAAAAAAAAAAAAAAAGATTAAAAAAAAGACTACAATAATTTACTAAAGTAGATTTTAAACACACACATCACCTCTGAAATTAGTCAAAGTTAGGTTTATCTTCAACAGCCTAAACATCATTAAGGTGTTTATTTTTCTGAATGAGGATTCTGACACCTCTGTGAGCTACCAGGGCCATGCAGATGCAAGCTTTCAGAACTCATATAAATAGGATTTTCTAGTCAATCATTTCCTGTAGAAAAATGGTTCCTGGCCTTTGCTTCTCTATTCAGCGCATTCGAAGATGGCATTTTATTTTTGACAAAATTCCATTTGCATTTACTAAAGTCATCATAATGTGATCATTTGTCATGACTTCTCATTTCAATCACATCTTTACCCAATCATGAAAAAATATTCCCTGCTCGCTTGTTTACCCTTATTGCTCCCATCACATGCAGAAACCCCTATGCTGTCAAATGGTGGAAGATAGGGACTGGGACTCTCCATCTCCCGCTAACCTTCATCCAAATTATCAATCCCTAAACTTTCTCCGTGTTTGACCCTTTCCCCTTCTGAATGAAGAAATACTGCCACTAACCTTATTGTTGCCTTTGTTAGTAATAAAAGTAATAAGACCAGTACATTATCGCAACTGAGAAAGGCATCGAATAACAAAGTATGGCCTGAAAACAAAGTTTGCAAATCTGGTTTAGAAGTTTACAAGCTTTTTCGAATTCAAGAAGCACTTGTACGGTCCCATCTGAAATACGGTGAAGTTACACATTGACACAAAGAGGCTGGCACCCCCAATGATGTAAGCCCTGGTAGGAGCAACCTCATTTCTTAAAGCCTCTTGCAGTGTCAAAGGTGAGATCTGGGAAAATCAAAAAGATGGTGTTGTAATACACCTCTTCTTCCTTGCTTTATCATTTTTTTCACACATCAAGAAAACCTGGATAATACCACAAAGGTGTTCGGCGGTAACAGGGAAGGTGCACTCCTATGCACCAGAGCAAAAGAGAGACTATCCAGCAGGTAGTTCTTTTCTTCCCTGAGAACATATTTCTTCAGTAGCTTAGCTCTGCCTGAGGACCTGACTTGGATTCCTCAGGAAGACCTTAAATCCCCTTGCCTATGTCAAAGACCCAACCACAACTCACTGCTACCTATGCCAACACAAAAGGCCCCCAAAGTCTCAGGTCCCCTGCTCTGCATCTCTCCCAGTTTTGCAATTGCCCGCTTCTCAGGTCAGTAGTCTTCACAGAATAATCTCTTCATGAGTATGGGGCAGAAAAACTACTTGAATGCTGGCAAAAGAACCCAGGAAACTCCTATCTTCAAGAGCTGGGCCCTATACCTCCTCCTGGCCCTGCTTCCAGTAGCCATCCTGATGCCCTCCTGCTTGACCCTAGTGCCTCGAAGAATGCTTATGGTCCTGTTCAGTTTCCTGAAGAATGGAAAGCTTGTATGCACTGTCCAGGATGGTTATTGGGCTTCCAGATTTTGGGGGATTGAATTCCTAGGCATCTATCCTGAGGATCTATTGGCAGATGGCTTGTATGTTAACTGATCAATGAGGCCTATCAAGTAGGGAGTGGGTGGACAGTTTCTTCCAAATGATATCTACTTTTGTTCAGTAATGCCATGTACAAAGAACGTAGAACTCAAACTTGTGAACAATGACAACCAATGTTGTGCATGTAATGCTGGATGGATGTAGTAGTGTTTGTTTCAATTCCATGCCAGTCTGATCGGATTCCGAGTTACAGAGCCTGTTAACTAAATCGGTGCACAGACCAACAGGGTGGGGCATTCTTGTTGTTCCCATCAGGACACACCTCAGAGGCAACTCTTGTTAATCAGAGTGGTGCTTTAATGTAGACACTTATCTGTGGAGATTCCTCGGAGCGTGCACTAGGCGGGGGATAGGTCTTCCGTGATAAGAGGTTCAAATGTGCGAGAATGCTACTGAATTCATCCTGTCTTTGTGGAATATGCATTCTAGGCCTAAACCCACTGAAACATTCCACAGATTTGTAGATGTCAATAGCAGATTCACCTTCAGCATCTTTTAAGCAATGAGCTGGTGGCTAAAGAGATTATCCAGGGAAGGAGTATCTTGAAAGCACATCTCATTATGTGCAGGTTATTACAGCTGACTAAACAGTCCCAACAACCACTCTTAGTTTTGCATGGCTTTATTTATTTATTTATTTATATAGCGCCTGAATCGACCCCCGAAGGGGTATCTCTGCGCTTTAGGCGGGCAGCATGAGTGGAAAGCGGCTTTAAATAGATAGAGACAAAGACAAGAGAATCAAAGACAGAAGAGAGTGGTCTTAAGCAACTTCCTGAAATGCAGATAATCTGTGCATTGTCTCAGGAGTAATGGAAGTTCATTCCAGTAACGAGGACCAAGATATGAGAGGGCCTTTCCTCCCAATCTAGCCTTTCTGACTCGAGGCACCGCCAGAAGATGTTTGGAACCTGAGCGCAGAGATCTGGAAGGTAAGTACGGAGTAAATTTCTCTGAGAGGTAAGAAGGGCCCAGGTCGAACAGTGCCTTGTGTATTATGCAGCAGACCTTAAATCTTATCCGTTGGCGGACAGGAAGCCAGTGAAGTTGTAGAAGCAGAGGGCGGGAGTGAGTCCTGGGGGGGCATTGAGGACCAATCGCGCTGCAGTATTCTGGACTACATGTAGTCTGCTGAGCGAGGCCTCATTAGCAGAGATCAATAGCCCATTACAGTAGTCCAAGCGACTTAGTACAAGGGCCTGTGTTATAGTCTTCCGAGTTGAGTCAGGGAGCAAAGGAAAGACTCGACGAAGCAGGCTCATTGTGTGGAAGCAGGAACCTACTGTCTGCGCAGTGTGTTCCTTCATTGTAAGGGCTTGGTCCAATCGAACGCACAGTAGATTTGGGGGCAGGATAAACACCCAAATCAGTCGGCCACCACTCTGGTGTCCACAAGGAGGGGGCCTCTCCAAAGAGCAGAATCTCTGTTTTCCCCACGTTGCACTGGAGGAAATTACTCTTCATCCAGTGCGAAATGGCTCTCATCCCAGACGAGAAGGCCAATTGTACAGATGGATCAAATTTGTCAAATGGAAAAAGTAGCTGTGTATCGTCCGCATAGGATATGGGAATAAACCCATGTATCCGTAGGAGATTGGCCAAGGGGGCAACATATATGTTTAACAGTGTAGGGCTCAAACAAGTGCCCTGAGGTACTCCCTTGGACAGTTCCATGGGTGCGGAGCGATACGGGCCTAGATTGACAGTTTGGGAGCGAGCAGATAGAAAGCTCGTCATCCATTGTAAGGCAGAGTCCCTTAATCCAATCTCCTCTAGTCTTCTGAGCAATATCCGGTGTGACACCGTGTCGAACACGGCGGATAGATCCAACAGCACCAGTATCGTGGAGTGTCCCTTGTCTAGGGTCATCCTGATGTTATCTGTGACCGCTAGCAGTGCAGATTCGGTGCTGTATTTGGGTCTAAAGCCAGACTGGGAGGAATCTAAGCACCCAGTAAGTTCGACATGGTTGGAGAGATGGGTGTTAACATGTTTCTCCAGGAGTTTGCCCAGAAACGGAAGAAGAGAGATAGGGCGGAGGTTGGTGAGATCCGTCAAGGGGGCTTTTGGGTTCTTACGGATAGGCCTAACCTGTGCCGCTTTCCATTCTAGTGGAACTTGGCCCTCTCACAGAGAGAGATTAAGGAGAGATTCGATCGAGGGAGACAATTGATCAGCGAGAGAGGTGATCACTTTAGCCGGAATAAGGTCTAAAGGGGATCCTGATTTCACCTTAGAAATCAGTGACTTGACCTCTGTTGACAACAACATAGGAAAGCATTCTAGCAGCTGCGGGGTTGTCTGTTGAAGTTGGTCAGATATAAGTGGGGTCAGGGGCAGAGATCCTGGGGAGATGATTTTTTCATAGATAAGCTCTATTTTTTGAGAAAAATATAGAGCAATGTTATCACATAACGTTTGTGTGGGTACCTCAGAGTTTTCACAGGCCTTAGGGTTGATAAAGGACTGGAGAATGTGATGCAGGATTTTGGGGGCATTTCCAGCCTGGGCTAGTTGTAAAGCTATGTAGGTTTTTCGCACAGGTTTTAGGTTTTTATGGTAGCTGGACAGAGTAGCAAGGAATGAGTCTTTGTCCTTTTCGTCATGAGAGATGCGCCAGCATTTCTCTTTTTTCCTACAAAGTTGTTTCTGTACTCGCAATTGAAGGGAGTACCAGGCATTCTGTGGGCGCTCAGAGAGTTTTGGGAGGGGTTTTAATGGTGCGAGATGGTTAATAGTCGAGGAGACAGTAGATTTGTATTTTGCCAAGGCTTCTTCTATATTATCAGACTCAGTGTTCCGAGGCATAGAAAAGGAGGCTTGAAAGCTCTCTGAGGTGATTTTTTTCCACTGTATACCAGTGCGAAGGGTGACGGGATAAGATTTCTTCGATTCCCTTGGGGACTTAATAAAAAATTCGATTAAGGAATGGTCAGACCAAGGTAATTTTTGGGGAAGGTCGCATTCAATGTCAGATGAGTTGGAAAAAATTATATCCAGCGTGTGGCCAGCTATATGAGTCGGGCCTTCATTGAGTTTAAATAGGCCCATGAAACCTAGATCTGCCAAAAGTGTCTGTGCATCAGTGTTAGATGGGCATTCACTATGGATATTGAAGTCACCTAATAATAGGAACTTACTGCCTGCAATCACATGGGGTGCTAATAGTTCCGTAAGTTGAAGTGAGAAATCAGCTAAGGGCCCTGGGGGTCGATAGACTAACGCCCCCTTCCAACTTACTTGAGGAGAGATGTCTATTCTAAAGACCAGAACTTCCATAGAAGAATTACAGAGCTGATCCAGTATAATAACTCTGATGCTGTCTTTATGTACAATGGCAATTCCACCCCCTATCTTCAGTGGTCTGTCAAGTCTACTAAATTTGTAGCCATCCGGTAGACCTAACACTATAGAAGGAACAGAGTGGGGCTTAAGCCAGGTTTCGGTTAGGAACCCCAACTCTGGTTGTATTGAAGACAAGAGATCCCAGGTCTCCATAGAGTGTTTAGGTAGGGATCGGATGTTACATAGCAGGCTTTTCCATCCTATCCGCGGTTTATCAGGAAATATGTCTGTAGAGAGATCGGGGACTGAGGCAGGTTCATGGGTAGGGAGAACAGCACTAGAGAAAGGAGCATGGGGTACCCTATGGGTTTGTGTCGTCTCCCCAGAATGACCCTGAATCCGACAGACCCTGCAAGAAAAAGGACCTTCAA
This sequence comes from Calotriton arnoldi, assembly GCA_963921515.1. NCBI lineage: Eukaryota > Metazoa > Chordata > Amphibia > Caudata > Salamandridae > Calotriton > Calotriton arnoldi. The sequence goes on from CAWUFW010002796.1 coordinate 1,217,399, forward strand.
GAGTTGGCCAAACTTTGGTCCGGCAGAGGGGGGATGGATCGGTCCTTAGCTCGATAAGCTCTTGTCTGGAATAGAGCTTCTGACAAGGGAGGCTTTGCAAAGAGGTCAACATACCAGGGTCCGTGGCTCCTGGCGACATCCTGGCGCTGACGGGCGCAGACGGGCTTGCCTTAGGCGCGCCTGCTGCGCGTGTCCGCTGTGCGTTGTCTGGGGCATCCGGTTATGTAGGGGATGGTAGGGGCCGCTAAAACGCCAACCTCCCTCAGAACCGGAAGTATGAAAAAGATCCTGCTCCCTCCACAACAATCGAGATAATCTCGCGGTGGACCGGGGAGAGGAAAAGGAACAGGAAATGTGCAAAATATGCAGGTTAGTGACTTAGCGAGTATCCAGTAAAGTGCATAGATTCCGTTTAAAACAGGTTTCAGTTAAAGGAGTTAAAAATATCAGGCACATTAGCAGCAGCAACAGCTATCTTATCAAGCAGCAGCAGCAAGGCTTTCAACACAGCGCACGTCCGCTGCGCGTTGTCTGGGGCATCCGGTTATGTAGGGGATGGTAGGGGCCGCTAAAACGCCAACCTCCCTCAGAACCGGAAGTATGAAAAAGATCCTGCTCCCTCCACAACAATCGAGATAATCTCGCGGTGGACCGGGGAGAGGAAAAGGAACAGGAAATGTGCAAAATATGCAGGTCAGTGACTTAGCGAGTATCCAGTAAAGTGCATAGATTCCGTTTAAAACAGGTTTCAGTTAAAAGAGTTAAAAATATCAGGCACATTAGCAGCAGCAACAGCTATCTTATCAAGCAGCAGCAGCAAGGCTTTCAACACAGCGCGCGTCCGCTGCGCGTTGTCTGGGGCATCCGGTTATGTAGGGGATGGTAGGGGCCGCTAAAACGCCAACCTCCCTCAGAACCGGAAGTATGAAAAGATCCTGCTCCCTCCACAACAATCGAGATAATCTCGCGGTGGACCGGGGAGAGGAAAAGGAACAGGAAATGTGCAAAATATGCAGGTCAGTGACTTAGCGAGTATCCAGTAAAGTGCATAGATTCCGTTTAAAACAGGTTTCAGTTAAAAGAGTTAAAAATATCAGGCACATTAGCAGCAGCAACAGCTATCTTATCAAGCAGCAGCAGCAAGGCTTTCAACACAGCCTTGGCTTGGAAGGCAAATACTCTGAAATTCTATCGCCGGATTTGGAGCTACTACTGCTTAGTTTACTAGCCTTAGAACCCTGTGAACTTGCTCAAGGGGTTCTGGCATGTTTGTTTATGAGCAGCAACTGATGCATGTGCAGAAACACTTGATAATCCCCTTTGATCCATCGCCAGATGCATCACCTTGAGGAGTCAGCAAGGTGTTGGCACAGAACAAGAAGGCAATCCTTCAAAAGGTGCTCATCTAACAAAAGGTTTAACAACCTATCAAAAGATATCACCTTCTTCCCATTCAACAAACCTTTCAAGTTCCTAGCATAACTATACATCCAAGACTACACAGAGTTTTGTAAGTCTTTTTCTCAGTTTCCTTAAACTTGTGTCAGTAATGGTCAAGGATGTGGCCAAATAGCCTAATCAATGCCTTTTTTTTAATCACATCTTGCATACTGCTGAGACAGAGCACTGGAAAAGCCGGATTTCCGTTCCTCCACCATGTGCCCCGCCCTGCATGTATCCCAAAGGCCCAGAGGGCCCCCTTTGTTGAATCTCCACCATCCTTTTCATGGCGGTCTCACCTCCATGAAAAGGGTGGCTGACAGCCAATTCGTAATATGCTTGGTGGTGCTGCAGAGGCACCACCAAGCATATTGCTATCTCAGATGGTGGCCTCAGACCGCTGAGGCAGGGATCGCGGATCCCTAGCGGTTGCAGCGGTCCTAATGCGGTCCAACTGCCATAGTTGTAATACAGCGGTTGGACTACTGGTGTGGCAGTCCCTGACTGCCACCGCAAGTTGGGCAGTCCTACTGATCGCCAAACTCGTAATTTGGCCCTAAGTTGTTATCCAACTTAGGGCCAAACCTAAACTAGTCAAACCTTGAACTATCCTAGTCTACTGCCTGGATTTCAGAACTCGAGAGGAGATCCTTAAAAAAGCTATTCAGCCGAAATCTGTAAAAATGAGGGAATATTTTTCTTTTAGATTTTTACTGATCTGGCACACGAGACCTCAAGGAAGCAATGGGAACTGAAACATTTGCCAGAGTCAAGGGTGCCTAAACACAATTGTTACATCCAGCTAAGTTGAAGGTTCTCTGGGAGCAGAGGTTTTATATGTACAGTAATCCAGCTGATGTTGAGGAACTATTGTCTCAGATGGGGGGGCCCTAATGGTGCAACACAATAACTTCAGGCAGCCGCCGGTGCAGGGAGAACACACCATATGCATGCAGAGTTTGCAGCTTCCAAATTCCAGGGGCTAGGAGCTGCGGCGGGAGGGTGAGGGAGGGAAGGTGGATGGTAGTGGGTTTTTGCTGAGGGAGGTTGCTGGAGGGGGGTGCAGGGGTGAGGTGTGTCACTGCATGGTGGAAAAATGTGCAGGGTACAGCTCTAAGACAGAGCATTTATATTCAGAGAGAGGCAAAAATTAATTCTCCGTTCTTTACTCCGAAAGGGTTTTACTTTGTTTTGCCTACCTGGGTGGGAAAATAAGAAAAAGGAAGAGAAAAGGGAAAAAGGGGCGAAGCAACATGGAATTCATAATAGTTAACCATAATGTAAATGGCTTGAATAAAAGATGCAAAAGGGATGCTGGCCATTTCAGCTTGTGGCAGTATGATCCATCTTTAATTCTTCTGCAAGAGACGCATGCCACCTGGGGCAAAGAGGTAAAACAACTGAACTGTCTCTGGGTTAGGCAATGTTTTTTCTCATCTGCAAGAGCATCACATAGAGGCACAGTGGTGGTTATCTGCAAAAAAAAGCACCAGCTAGTTGCTTGCTGCCAATTAAAGGGGGGATTGGGCTATAGCCCTGTGGTGGCTAACAATGTGCAATATTATTCTGCCTCCTTTTATGGCCCTAGCCACGATAATGTTCCACCGCTCTAATCATTCCAGTGGGAGTTATGTGATCTCCCAGGGATACCTATTTTGGGAGGAGATTTAAATGTTCTCCCTTCCCCAAGCATGGTCTCCTCGAATCCTCGCCATGCGCAACACAAAAAGAGCCCAGAACTAATTTTTATTGATCCATCTGCCAGGTTAGGGCTAGAAGATATATGGCGAGAATTAAATCCCTCAGCCAGAGAATACTAATGTTATTCAAAGAAATATAGATCTGCCTCACATGTAGATCTAATTTTAGCTTCTATAACTGTTTGGAAAATCTCCTCTATAGATCATGCTGGGGCTTTTTCAAATCATTCTGTTGATGTCTTAAAATGTCCTAAAGTTCACCCAAGAATAGTTCATAGGTGGAATATTGAGAAAACCATGTTAGACCAAGATGGGGATACCTGATTGTTATCCACAGAGATTGTAAACTTTTACTTAATTAATGATAATACAGCGGGTCATGCAATAATATGGGAGGCATTTAAGGCCACAATTCGGGGGCTTATGTTATTGATTTCTTTTAGGAAACACAAGGATAAAATAGAACAGGAAAAAGTCAGCAAGCTGCTCATGTAGCTTTTAATAAAGCCCAGGCAGACCAATCTGATCAAGCCCTGCATGAGTGGCAGGATAAGAAGGAAGCCTTAAAAATAAAATTTGGGAGGGGGGAAGGAAGTCTTTAGCAGAAGGGCAAATCGACCATGGGCTGTCGAAATAGACAAAGACACTACAACCTCAGAAGCACATGGGCCTCAAAATATCTGACTCTGCTACTTAGCCAGCTAAGTAAGTGCTGGACTGCCACACTCGGGAAGAACAGGGGAGAAAGGAAAAGGACGAAATAAAATCTAGGGCAGGGGTTCTCACCAAGCAGACTCACCTCTGGCCTCACCAGCACATGTAGAGACGTTGCTTAATGAGGCCTCTGCGCCTAACACAATTGCTGCACTACCTCCAAGTTATCTGAGGGTAAGAAGAAATAGACAACATAAAATGGGAGGTGGAATTGCTATCATTTTTAGAGAAGTTTAAATGCAAAATTGAATATCTCCCCATCGATGATTGTGAAGCTGTATTTCTTTCGCTATGCCTCACACACAATTCTACAGTCTTGGAAGCTTTGATTTCCAGGCTCTCTGCAACTCAACCTCCACCCATGAGGCTGGTCATCTTCTGGATCCCATTTTTTCTAATATAGAGGATCTTTTTACAGGGGCACCTTTTCTGCTTCCCTGGACTGACCATTTGGCTGTTGCTTTTTTTATTAGAAGTTTGCCACAATTATCTGCAGGCCCTCCTAAACCCACTATCAAGTTCAGGAATTGGTGTAAATTGGATGACCCAGCCTTGAACATACTGCTTTGAAGTTCCAAGCCAGACCTAATGCAGAAGGTCAAAGCAGATCAGCCTCTGATAGACCTTTGGATTAGAAACTCTTTGGAGTCTGTTCTTACATTGACAGCTAAGGCCACGGTGAGGTCACACCCATCAGCTCCATGGTTTAATGATATGCTTTATCTAGAAAGAAAATGCTGTAAGGGTCTTAAAAGTCTCTGGAGGAAGACGTGCAAACCGGAGGCTAAAACTGAATACAAAATGGCTATCAACCAATATCATGCACTGTGCAGAGCTGCACGAGCATCTTACTATTCAGAAGAAATTTCCAATGTTCAGAATTGTCCTAAGGCACTTTTTAATGTGGTCAAAGAATTGTCTGACCCCAATAAATTGTCCCCTGCACCTTTTCCCTCTCACGCTCAATGTACAGAACTAGTTCATTTTTTTGTGAGCAAGGTAGCCACTATTCAATCGCAAGTGGTGGCAAACATCAGGGCAGTTTCACAAGTGGAGGACTTTGATAGTGCAACTCAGCAATTTCCTTCATTTAACCCGAATTCTCTTCAGCATATGCCAGGCTCGGCCCAAAAAATGAAGTCATGGCCTCGCTGGATTTTTGTCCATTCTGCAATCAATCGAATCAGGCTCTCCTGTAGACCCGCTTCCTCCAGCAAAGCTGCGGCTTCTTGATCCTGACTTGCTGCAAGTGATTGTGGATTTGTTTAATTCCTCACTCTACGTAGGCGGTCTTGGAAACATGCTATGGCCCTCTCACTTTTAAAGAAGCCCAATCTTGATCCAACTAACTGGGCTAACTTTAGATCCATCTCTTTGTTGCCTGTCTTTTCCAAAATGTTGGAAAAACACGTAAATTCACGGCATACCATTTGTGGAAGTCCAGCAACTACTCCACTCTTTCCACTCGGGTTTTAGATCATGACAGTACGGAGTCCGCCTCTTGGGGGTCACAGAACATCTAAAACGACTCCTGGATAAGGGCAGAACAGCGGTGCTGATCCTATTGGATCTCAGCGCTGCTTTTGATACAGTATCCCATTCCATTCTTGTGAACAGATTGATGACTTTGGGCTTTGAGGGAACAGCCCTAGCTTGGCTGACCTCTTTCTTGAAAGATAGGTCATTTCAAGTTTATTTTACCAGATACAAGGTCTGGTACTTGTGCCCTGACCTCAGGTGTACCCCAAGGTTCTGCGTTGAGCCCTATGCTGTACAACTTTTATGTGCGCCCTCATGCGGATGTGGTTGAAAGCTGTGGTTTGACATTGTTTTCCCATGCATAAGATATACAAATAATTTTCTTTTTGTCGTCCTCACACGGGCACAACCCTGAATCACCGAACCTCGTTCTTAGACGGGTTGCATCCTGGATGGAAAGCAACTCGCTTAAACTTAACAGTGATAAAACCGAGGTTATGGTTTTAGGTAGGAACCCATAGCTTTGGGGTCCAGAACATTGGCCTAAGTCTCTGGGGGCTCTTTCAACTCTATCCCCCAAAGTTAAGAGCCTGGGATTTTGACTGGATGGAAGTGGCATCCACTTGTTTCGCTGTGAAGTAGGTGAGGAAAAATATTTGGATCATTTCTCACTCGGCACAAAGAACACTGATTCTCTCAAGAGTGGATTACAGTAACGTTCTCTACCTGGCAGCTGACAAGGCCTGCATTTGCCGTCTGCAGGTTGTGCAGAATTCAGCTGCAAGACTCCTTGTTCGGCTTCCGAGATACACCCCAGCTTCTCCTATTCTTCATGAGCTGCACTGGCTTTCAATTGAAACTCTATGCTTTATGTTTAAAGCTAGAGCTGGACTCGGCCCTCGCTATATACAGGACCTAGTTTCTCCCTATTAACCCAGCCGGAGACTGAGATCCGAGAATCAGGTTCTGTGCTATGTGCCTCAAATTCATCTGGCATGCACAGGAGGACGTTCTTTTGCACACCTAGGTCCTAAACTTTGGAATACCCTACCGCAATTCTTAAGACACTGCACCTCTGCTGCTATTTCACAAACATCTTAAAACCTGGTTATTTTCATTCTTTTCTCTTGGTGCCCAGCAACAGCTCTACCTATGCTCAGCGCCAGGAAACCCGTCAGGTAGCCTTTCGCTCTTTAAGTGGAAATAATAATAATGTAGGTGTCAATCTCACAAATACCAGCACCTTTCTTTTGGAGGGCTCAGCATATGTATGTGACTGCCAGCAGTTGTCAAGTTTAACTGGTTTCAATTTGGTCTCGGTATGAGGGGTATAGCAGGCTTGAAGGCTTCTCTTAGCTACCTGGGCCTCTCTACTGAGGAGATAAGAACCCTTGGTCAACCACTAAAGTTCAGGGACCACCACAGGAAGCCATCACATCCTCCCTCCTAACATGTGACACTAGAAATAGTGATTTATAGATTAATGAAAACGTCACTGGCCAGAGATAAACAAATGTATTTAACATTACGGAAAGCAAGGCCTCGGTGCGGCCTGCCTTCTTAAATTTTGCAAATAATTACACATGTAGCATTTACCGTACAACACATATAGGGTAGACACAATATTGAAAGTACACTTTACAGTTGGATATGAATATAAAACAGACTAAAAATAGCTTTCAATGATGTAGGTGTGCAACACGCATGACAGTGAATCCACATTTCTTTGCAAAATTGTACCGGACACCCGTGTTTTTCAAATGTGCACAAGGAAGACTTCCAATAAAAAATAAGACGTTAATGATGCATATAAATGATATTAGGACTTAGTGGTACAAAAATACAGGCATACTCATTGAGTGGGTAAATCTCCTATATTAAAGACTTAGCTTAGCTACCTGGACCTCTCCATTTAGGACATTAGAATCTTGGGTCATCTACTGAAAGTCAGATACGACCACTGAAGTCCTCACATCCACCCCCACCCATATCAACTCTGACACTATAAATGACATAGTGTAGAATGTTTGCTCCTTAATAAATCCAGGACAAGCAGGAATGATGAGGAGAGAGATTTAATCCAACAAACGAAACTCCAGCCACCGACCAAGGGAGCACTCGGCACAAACTGTTCTCCCCTCTCGTTCTAACTATATACATTCCATATAGAATTCTCTGCAGCAGAGAATGGAATGGACAGAGACAAAGGATAACTAGGTACAACAATATAAAAAGATAAGGAATAAATTACATTGCAGCATATCACACATCTTCCTCCCATATGAAAGCACACAGAAAAAGTACTACATATTTTTTACTAGAACCAAACGATTAAACTTCCAAATGTGACCATCGTCCAACTTAGCCGCCCCCTGAAAAATCTTTGTCACAACAAAAGATTTGCTGAACTTGGAAGAACTCAGAATTCTCTCACGCAATTTGACCTTGACAGAATCACCAATCCTCAACGTAAATGGCTTCACAGCATGGCAACTGTCATTTTGTTTTCCACTCATCCAGAACGTGCGACTCTTTTTCACACGCCAGATTCAACATCTCATTCATACTCCATTTGTCCTTGCTATAGCTCCTCACCCAGGGAGGTTCCACCAAGGTATTAGGACTAAGTTTTTTAAGTAGTATAAATGGACTCAACTCAGTAGTCGAATGAGGTGTGAAACGATACTCTTCAACTCTCTTTTTGATAGCAGAGATCCAGTCTTTCCCAGTGCTCCTTGCAATTTGAATAGTTTCTTTCAATGTTCTATTGAACCTTTCAATCATACCATTTGTTTCTGGGTGGTACAGTGCACATTTTTTATGAGAGATGCCCCTTCTGCACAGGAAATCCACAATTCCCATAAAGACAAATTGCACACAATTATCTGTAAGAATAGATCTGAAATTTCCTTCTCTGGCAAAGACTTCAGAAAGAAATTTGATGACAGACGTGGTGTTAATCTCACTAGTAACACCTATCTCAGGCCAACGGGAAAGCATGTCCATGGCAACCAATACATACTTGGAGGTACATCCAACATTTATGGGGCCAACAATATCTAGTGATATGTCCTCCCAAAATTCAGCTGGACGATCCCTGCAAATCATAGGCGAAGTGCGAACTTTGAAACTCTTGTCACTCAATCTGCATTCACAGCAATCATGTACCATTCTTTCAATAGCAATATCCATCCCGGGCCACTAATCAACACATCTGAGCTGCTCTTTGGTCTTGCAAATGCCCTGATGACCTCCGTGAGCAAGATGAATCAATTGTTCCCTGATGCCCAACGGGGAACCAACCTCCCTCCCCTCATCAGGACACCCTTGCTGACCGACAACTCCTCATTAACCTTGGCGAATCCAGTGAACTTTTCCACTTTTTTCCAAGAACAATCACCAGACATGACATTCTTAATCATCTCTTTCACTACCTCATCCTTTTCCACCTCTCGACCCCACTGCTCTTCAGACACACATCCGTCAGTTACACTGCGAACTTTGATGTAGTCATCTTTCCACCAATTCCTTACATCCTCATCCGAGGTGGTTGCCAATCTGGAGAGACAATCTGAAACCTTATTATCAACTACAGGCAAATAGGACACCCTAAACTGATAGTCCTGCAAGGCAACCAGCCATTTACAAATCTTGGTGGAAATGCAGTCCAAACCATTTTTCACAAATACATCTTGCAAGGGCTTGTGGTCTGTAATCACAGTAAACTTCACACCCCACAAAAACTGCCTGAATTTTCAAATGGCCCAAAATACAGCAAGGCTTCTTTTTCGATGGTGGTTTAACGCTCCTCAGGACCCCTCAAGACCTGGAAGCGAAGACAATAGTTACTTCTTACTACATTGTCTCTGCTTCAACACAGCTCTAAGCCCCTTTTCACTGGCATCAGTGTACAACACATACGGCATACCAGGTATGAAACTCTTCAGGAATTGAGCTGATGCCAGTGCACTTTTAAGATCCTCAAACTCCCTGTCACATTCCGCAGACCACTCAAAACGCACACCTTTCTTGAGAAGATCTCTTATTGCAGATGTATGGCTTGACAAGTTCGGAACAAATCAGGCATAAAATTCCACCATCCCTAAAAATGTTTAAACCTCTTCTTTCTTGGACGGTCGGGACAACTCCAAAATAGCTCGTACCAACTCAGGCTTGGGTTTGACACCATCACCCAAGATAATATGACCCAAATATACAATCTGCGCCAAACCAAACTTGCAATTATCCAATTTCAAGGTGATGCCCCATTGCGCAAAGATACTCAAAACCTCTTTAACTTTATCTATATGATCTAATAAATTGTCGCCAAAAATCAACACGTCATCTTGGAAGAATTTGACACCGTCCAACCCCTTCAATAAATTGGACATCAGCCTCTGAAAAACAGATGCAGCTGAACAGAGTCCAAAAGGCATGCGATTAAATCGGAAAACACCAATGGGTGTAATAAACGCTGTCAAATCTTTAGAGTCATTACTCAACCTGACCTGGTGATAGGCGGACGTCAAATCCAGAGCAGTGAAATATTTGGCATTTCCCACCAAAGCAACCATTTCTTAAATATTAGGTAGAGGAAATCTATCCTCTACAACTTCTTTATTGAGAGGACGCAGGTCCACACAGAGGCGAATCTGCCCAGAGCTCTTGGTCGCAACTACACCCGGGGCCACCCAATCTGAGGCCTCAACTAGTTCGATAATTCCTTCACTTTCGAGTCTTGACAACTCATCGCATACCGCGCCATGAAGGCTCAAGAGTATATTCCTAACTTTGCACATGACAGGGATAGCTCTATCCCTGATCCTTATATGATGCACATAACCTTTCACACATCCCACCTTGTCTGAAAAAACACAGGGAAATTCACAACGTAGTTGTTCCGCCATAGTATCTACTGTTCTAACTTGGACCGGGGGATCAAGATTAGGATCTAATAAAATACCTAACATCTTCTGATGTTACCAACTCAAAATAGAGTAACCTCTCATGGGAACATACAATTTCCCCTTTGCTTGATTGCCTCGAAACTGGAAATGTGCCTCAAAATAACCCACCAACTCTATAGGCCTTCCACCATAGAGGTAAGGTGTAACATCTGGTGCTTCTTCCAGGGTGACTTTTCCCTTGAAGGTTTTCTCAAAATCACTATCTGAAATGAGGGATAGTTTAGCGCCGGAGTCCATCATCATGACCACATTTGTACCATTCACACACAGAACATCAGTAGGATGTGAGCAAGAGTTTTTGGGTGAATCATTGACGTTGACATCACAAACTTGCAAAACAATGTCATGCTCAAATTCGCCCACCACATTAACTTTCTCTTTGCTGCCACTAGGTGACTTGCAACACTTGGCTAAGTGTCCCTTTTTCCACAAATACGACACACAACTTGAACAGCAGGACATTCTTTAGAGTTATCCATGTGATTCGGATTCTCACACCTATAACAACTCCCTTTGAATCTGGGTAAAACATTAGATCTAATTTTGGAGGAGGCCACCGCACTGACGAGAGAGACTTCTCCTCTGGTTTCCTTCATGCCTTCATTCTTAGACTTTTATAACTCGCGTATACACTCCGTGGAATGTTCAACTTGTTTAGCGATGGTGAGTACTTCAGTAAGATTGGGATCACCCTTACCCCATAGTTCTTCTCTAACTTTATCACTCTTGCATTCCAACATGAATTGATCTTGTATTCTCTCCTCTGTACTTTCCCCAAAATTACAAAGTACAGCTAGCTTCCTGAGAGCTGTGACAAAATCCTCAACTGACTCACCTTCATTTTGTCTCCTCTTACCAAAATAAAATCTTTGTAAAATTATAGAAACCTTGGGTAGATAATGTTTATCTAATTTCTTTAAGGCCATATCAAATTCGCTCAAGCCATCACCATCACTTTCCACAACCAACTCTGGCAAGTTCTTATAAACCTCTTGCCCTTCAGATCCTATACAATGAATTAACAGTGATGTTTTTCTTTCAGAAGATAAGTTAGGTCCATTAACCTTTACATAGTTAAGAAATACTTTTTTCGGCGTGGCCGGGCAAGATGGCCGAGCGGACGTAATCCGTCTCGGCTCCCGGACCGCCGGTGAACTCGGAGAGATTCAGGGAGGCTACAGGGACTAGAGGACCCATAAAAGACTCCTGACGGTAGCGGAAGACACCGGGACCGCTGCGAAGCCTTGTGCGGAGCCCGAGATAACCGGATGACGGCGCGGTGAGACTCGCTCCGGAGCTGCGGTGGGCGCCACAAGATGGCGGCCGCGAAGTGAAGGCGAGCCCTGGGACTATTCAGGGGACACGGAGGCTCCATCGGAGGTCCCAGGCGATCCGCTACGGACCTGTGGGACGAGAGGTGCTGTGGCTGACTGGTGGGGCCCCGTTTGGCTCTCCCGGAGACAAGAGTGAGGTGGCGCGTCTCCCGGCTGGGATCTGCCTGACCCTGACATGGCGGACGGTGTGGAGCGCTGAGTTGCTGAGAGGGACAGGCCTGCGACTGCAGGCGGCGGCGATCAAGGCAGGTACTGCTGCAACGGCTACCGGGGAACACCAGATTACCCAGTGAGTGCCGGGCGCTCGGCGGCCCCGGCAGTGGGGATCCTCGGAGGGGACTGGGCGCCTGAAAAGGAGAGGAGCCGTGATGCCTTATGAGCGAGTGATCCTCTGGACTCCATGAGCAATGGTCTGCTAGGAATGAGCCGGAGGTGTGAGAGGGGGCTCTGAGACCGCGTCCTGGAAGGCACAGGCCAGAGAACTTTGATCCCCCACAATGTGAAAAGTGAGAAGGGAGCGCTGGCCAGGGGCATGAGGGCAGAAGTGGCGGCAACCAGCGGGAGAGTCAGAAATGGCGGCCCTGCAATAACTTGGATGAGGAATTGAGAGGCCAAGTGGAGAGCTGCTGCGCATCAAGGTGGGTTACACGGAGCACGGGGGACTCCTCGAGGAAGCTGGTGTACAGGAGCTCAATGTAAGAACCACAGACGAGGGTTCAGGGGCCACAACGGTGGGAGAGTGCAAGTTGGAGGATCCTCCCCGACCGGGGGCGCTTGAAGAGTGGAGTGGGCCCACTACAAATTCCAAGGCCTGGGCTAACTGTGGCGGGAAAGAGGAAAGCCTGAGTGGGAGCACACCGAAGTTCGCAGACAAGAGGCTTCGGGGGAGAGCCGGAGGGGGAGCCGTATGCCTCCCAAGAAGGTGACGTCCAGAGCATCCACGAAAGTCAACGATTTTTTCACGGGCTCGGAGAAACGCAACCCCGAAGTCCCCGTAGACATCACTGTGGCCATGGCGATTACGAAGGCAGAGATGATGGCGATGTTTCAGGATTTTAAAGCTGACCTGAGGAAGGATTTGGGCCAGGACATTAAAGCAAGCATGGAACAGCTCCGGTCCGACCTCACCGAAAAATTAACCTCCCTACAAAACGACGTTGACTCGGTGGGCACACGTGTATTAGACTTGGAAGCACATCAACAGACCCAGGAGAAGCAAACAGCGGAGATCCAGGAAGAAATGCAGGCGCTTAAAGAGCAACTACAGCAATCTCAACTAAAAACAGAGAACTTGGAAAACAGGTCTCGACGGGACAACGTTCGTATTCGAGACCTGGAAGAAGGAGCGGAGGGTCCGGACCTGCCTGCGTTCCTGGAGGGACTATTTGCAGAAATATTGGGCTCACACCCCCTAAAATTAAGTTGGAACGAGCGCACCGGGTGGGGCCCGCACCACAGGGAGACAAGAGGCGACCTCGGGACGTGCTGGTCAAATTTCATTCTTTCAAAGTGAAAAAGGCAGTGCTTGCTGCAGCCAGAGCTTCCAATAAAGTGTCCTTTCAGAACTTTACCTGTGCACTATTTCAGGATCTTGCGCCTGCAACCCTTGCCCGACGACAAGCTTTCCGACCCATCACTACCAAGCTGCGCACGGATAACATCAGGTACAGGTGGACCTACCCCTTCGGCCTCAGCTTTGAGTATAGCAACAAACGACAGCATGTCACAGAGCTTCAGAGGGGACTTCAACTCTTGGGCTTGCCTTTGGAAAATCTGGAGTCAACGGAGAACAGAGCCTCGGGCTCTCAGGGAGGGGAGCGAAGACCATCCACTTGGGTTATGGGCACTCGCAGAGGCCGCCGTTGATGAGTCTACAATCTGTGGGACGGGTGTCCGGTATAGCAAAGGAGGGATTTGACACAGGTCCCGTTTGTGGCAAGGGGCGATGATGGGGTGGCCACATTACTCAGAGGACTTACACAGGTGGGATGCATGAATAGGATCATGGATATCAGGGCGGGCTCCAGGGGCTTTCCAGGCAGACTTGAGACTGATGTGAGGGGGCCTTGAAAGCGCCGATTGATCGCCCGCACCATGGGGAAATGGGAGGAACCCCGCGGAGGGAGGCGTGTCAATAGGGGTGAGAGACATTCGAAGCGTAAAGTCTATACCCTGGTAGTACTCTATAAATAGGTGATACTTGTGAAGCTCCGGGCGACGGCGGGAGGGCACAATGGCCCTACCGCCCTCCCGTATACAGGGGGGAAAGAACCCCCAGGTGGGAGTAATGCCCATATGTGTTAAAGTTTTTGGTTGGTTTTTAGTTTGTTGTTGTAGTTTCGGGGATTACTTTGGGGTGTTGGGGAGGGGGGGGTCCATGGTGGTGTCTTTTTAATGTCCAGGGAGGTAGGTTTCATTCACTCATGTCAAATCACATGCTCACAAAAGGGGGGGGGGGCTGAGACAGAGGGGGGGGAACGAGAGGTATGAGAGTGCAGGCGATGCCTGGGATGTTGAGATCAGGGTTGTTACTCGGATGAAATGAAGGTAACTATAGGCACATGGAATGTAAAGGGCCTCAACTCCCCGCAGAAGCGCCAACAGATATGGAAATATATCCTAGACCATACGCTAGACATCATAGCCCTGCAAGAAACCCATTTGACTAGAGCAGATGAGATGCGGCTGCGACGCAAGCTTTACCCGATGATATACAGATCCTCAGCGTCAACTAAACACAGGGGGGTGGCACTTCTCTTTCACGCGTCAACGAGGTTCCAGTCTCTAGATGTACAACACGATAAGGACGGCCGCTGGGTCATGGTGAAGGGGCGCCTCCAGGGACGCCTCTGCACGTTCGTCGCGGTTTATGCCCCAAACACGGGCAAGGCTGCTTTCCTGCACCACATTCTCAATAAATTGGTGGATTTTGCAGAAGGGTCTTTAGTCCTTATGGGCGATTTTAATTTGACTTGGCAAGGAGACATAGATAGCACCCACACCCATAGAGTAGGGACGAGCTCATTCCCCCCCGACATACGTCAGAAGATTATAGATAGGGGATTATTAGATGCTTGGCGCACGGTCCATCCCACCACCCGGGACTATACTTTTTATTCCCACGTACATAGGACATACTCCCGATTAGATTATGTTTTTCTTAGCCAATCATTACAAGGCGGGCTAGAGGATGCAAAAATGTTCCCCTTTCGATCTCCGACCATAGTCTCTTAGCGGTATCTTTAGAATGGGGAATAGGGCAAGGGACTCTATCCAGATGGTATTTTCCCCTGCCGTGACAAGGGACAAAGAGACGTGCTTGAAACTTAGAGAACACATCAAAGACTTTTTTGTCCTGAATCAACCGGAGGACACCTCTGATTATGTTAATTGGGATGCCTTCAAGGCTATACTCCGTGGGCAGTGTATATCGTTGAATGCGGCCCTGAATAAACGACGAGCAGCAGAAAGGGTGAAATTAGAGACAGAACTGCAGGCAAGTGAACAAGAACACAAAGCACGCCCTACCCGACAAACATTACGAGCACTGACGGCTCTGAGAGGGAAGCTCCGCTCTATCTATTCTAATCGGGCAGAATTCACATTGCTTAAATTGCGCCAACTTTCATACTCCCAAGGGAATAAAATTGGCAAGCAGCTAGCTAGGCAACTCAAAGATAAGAGGGTTAAGGAATACATAGGGGGGATACGGGGAGGGCAGGGCACCACCACACATGCTGACGAAAAAGCGGCTATATTTGGGGGCTTTTATGAAAAACTATACTCTGGGGAGCAGTTATAGATCCAGAGGCTCAGCGAGACTACCTTAGCAAACTAACGTTCCCACAGGTATCTGCGGTGAATAATGAGAACCTGTCCACACCTATCTCTGTGGAGGAAGTGATGGCGGCCATTAAAGCACTCAAACTACATAAGGCACCGGGTCCAGATGGCTTCACCGCTCTTTTTTATAAGACCTTTGCGACGGAAATCGCCCCACCCCTCACGAGCCTCTTTAATGCAATGGCGACGGAGGGGAAGTCCACAGGATCGCTTTCAGAGGCGGTGATCACAGTGATACCCAAACCCGGGAAAGACCATAGCTCCTGCGCTTCTTATCGGCCCATAGCCCTTCTTAATCTCGACGCAAAACTTTATTCCTCTATCCTAGCCCGAAGACTGAATGACATTCTACCCGACCTCATACATCCGGATCAGTCTGGGTTTATAAAGGGACGCCAGACGCATGATAATACGCGCCGTATTATCCACTTAATTGAAAAAGCACATAAGCGTCAGATCCCGGCGATCCTGGTGGGGTTAGACGCCGAGAAGGCATTCGACAGGGTGGATTGGGCCTTCCTCTTTAGTACCCTGGAGGCCTTTGGTTTCTCGCCCGCTTTCATCACCATGTTGCGGGCTAACTCTCAACACCCTCGATCACGGGTGATGGTTAATGGGCAGGCATCAGCACCATTTGAGCACTCTCGGGGCGCCAGGCAGGGCTGCCCTCTCTCGCCATTGCTGTTCGCTCTAAGTATTGAACCACTTGCTATCGCGATTCGGGCCCACCCGGAGATACACGGGATTCCATTTACCGGCGAACAACACAAAATTTCACTATTCGCAGATGACGTGTTACTGTCACTCACTGACCCAGATACCTCTCTGCCTCCCCTACAGGATGAGTTAGCGAGGTTCGAGGCTATAGCAGGCTTTAAAATCAATATGGACAAATCGCAGATACTCAACCTCACTTTGTCCAGCGCGGAAGTGGATAGTCTGAGGCCGCTGACATCTCTCCAATGGGCTACATCCTCTCTGACGTATTTAGGGGTGCGCCTCACCGCGAAAGTAGAAGGGTTATATGTAGCTAATTTTCCCCTATTTTAACGCAAATACAAAGTGAACTTATCAAATGGAAGCCCCTTTTCTTGTCTTGGTTGGGCCGCATACATGCGATAAAGATGACACTGTTGCCCAAATTACTCTACCTCTTTCAAGCTCTTCCTATACCAATAGAGGGGGCGTTCTTCAAGCGCGTCAAATCTTTACTTCTCAATTTTGTCTGGCAGGGACGTAGAGCCCGCTTTTCCTTCTCCATCCTTCGACGTTCCAGGGAGGAGGGGGTGTAGGGCTCCCAGATGCACAACTATACTACAAAGCTGCACAGCTTAGGGTTCTAGTGGAATGGGTTCAACGCGACTCCGATAAACACTGGCTCCATATGGATCGTAGTGTGGCCGGACGGACCATATGGGACCTTGTCTGGCGCTCCAAACAGGAGCGACCGCCAAACGTATATCTTAGCACTCCTACACGTACTACACTTCAGGTTTGGGATTCGGTGTCTAAGGATGGAAGATGGACTACTTTTCCGTCTCCCTTTACGCCTCTACATTTTAACTCAGCCTTCCCGCCGGGTATGCAACCTGGCCCGTTTGATGCGTGGAGGGAGGGGGGATGTTTAGCCCTGACACACCTCTTCCACAATTATGACCCCCGCTCTTTTGAAAACTGCAGGAGGGATTTTGGACTACAAAGTAATGAACACTACCATTACACGCAACTGATGCACTGGGTCCAGACACCACACATACGGGAGGCCGCTACTAGACCCCTCACGAAATTTGAAACCTTTCTGACGAAAACCACGACGATGAGAGGCACGATCTCATTCCTCTACCGACTCTTGCTATCGACCCTACACTCGGTGCGCCCACGTTATATGGCAATGTGGGAGGGGCTTCTGGGGAGACCTATTTCGGACGAGGAGTGGACCCATCTATGGTCAGATGTTAGGAAACTCAATCACTCTATAACGCTTAGGGAGGCACACCTCAAGACCATGATGGATTGGTACCTCCATCCATCGCGACTTAAACAGATGTACCTGAATACATCTGATAGGTGCTGGAGGGGTTGTGGGTTGCTAGGGGATTTCCGTCATATCTGGTGGGACTGTCCGACTATTCGACCATACTGGGAAGAAATACTTGCTCAAATCAAGCTGATGCTGGGATACCCTATTCCGACAACGATAGGGGGTATTCTGTTGGGCCTGCGCGATCCCTCCTTGGAGCTCCAGACTAGGGCAGACAAGGCAATTATGTGGTTGTGCATAGGTGCCGCGAAGACTACTCTAGCCGCAGCGTGGAAACAAAAGGAGGCGCGAGCGCTGTCTCTTTGGCACTCTAGGTTATGGCACCTGCTTAGTATGGAGCGGATGGCTGAGGTGTCTGGGGGACACATTCAAAAATTTTGAGTTCCGCTGGGGCCCGTTGGTCTCATTTCTCTCCAAGGGCCTGCCGTCTGCTGTCTGTCCGACCTCCGTTAGAGAGCTACATCTATTTCAGATCTAGAAGTAACTCACTGCCGAGTTTACTGACCTTGGACAGCTCCCACTAGTTGCCGCCGCCATGGGGGGGGGGGGGGGCGGGGGAGGGTGTGTTATTTTTATGTTTTTGTTTTTCTTTTTTGCTTTGGCTGCTCCGCAGTTGGGGGCACCTTATTATTTATAGCGGACATCGGTTTTTAGGATTCCATAAGCGAAGGTTAATGAGGATGTCTCTTAGGCGAAAGAGAGGCAGACAGCTCCTTTCGGTTGTTCCACCATGCGGTACGGATGGGGGGCACTGTTGACCACCTGTTTAATATGACACTGTATATTTCATTTGCTTCCATCTAGGGAAGGTGGGAGGCGGTTGTTGTTTACTAATAAAGAGATATGTATTTTCGGCAGTGCTGCATGGGGATGGGCGGGGAAGCGGCTTCTCCGATGTAAAGCTGTACGATGTTTTCTTTGTGCAAATACCAATAAAAGTAAGTTTGACAAAAAGAAATACTTTTTTCCATTTAGACCATAGTAATGGTGGAGCACCTGGGGAGGAAAGAAAGAACGGTGGAGGAGTAATGTGCTGCATGGTATAAACTACAGTTAAAACAAGACAGTGAAATATCAGGTGTTAATAACGCAAAACAGTGAAAATAAAGAAACACACCGATACGGTATCCAAAACCATCTGCAAGGAAACAATAAATAAAAAGGAAAATAAGAAAAATAAAACGAAGAAACCAACACAACAATACTTGTCTGTAGACTCCCATAAGTTGCAATAAAGATTCAATGTTCAAAGAGTAGAGCGATGACAGCTGCCAGTTTGGTTTTCCTTTTTAAAAAAACCTGGATGATATGGATTACTAGGGAAACCGGAAACCGCTGGGTGGGACTTCCTCACACACCAAGGACTCTGAGAAAGACAATCCGAAATGGAAGAAACCTCCGATGACGGCATATGGAAAGAAAGCATCCAACAACTGTAGGTTAAATCCGAAGCATCCGTATTGACGCACCAGCCGGAGCAGCGATGACAGCACGAGGGGAAAGGCTCGAGCAGGCTGGAGCGCGCAACTTGGAGCACGAGAAGAAGTGGAGCCGTTAGAAGGTGAGTAAAGGCTCGTGCAGGCGAGCAGTAGCGAAAAAACTTTTAAAAAGTAAAATATCAATACCCTTAAGAGTACGAGCAGGCTGGAAAATGCAAGGGACGAGCATGAGACGAGGTTGGGGCGTTAGTACAAGAGTAAAGGCTTGCATAGGAGTGTGACGGTGAAAAAAAGTCTTAAATAAAAATAAAATATAAGTACCCTTAACAGTACGATAATCCTTGGTCTTGAAAACGTAAAATAGAAGACCCTTTAACAGTACGGCATTGAAGGAAGTCCGCTGAAGAAAGGATGCGGTGTGAGAAGAAACGAACTCACGATCAATACCAAAGGTGTTGAAGTTTCCACTGGATAGCGTAGGTAAGAAGAGCCAATCGTCACCAGTGTAGAACGTTTGCTCCTTAATAAATCCAGGACATGCAGGAATGATGAGACGAGAGATTTAATCCAACAAATAGAAACTCCAGCCACCGACCAAGGGAGCACTCGACACAAACTGTCCTACCCACTCTCGTTCGTACTAACTATATACATTCCGTATAGAATTCTCTGCAGCAGCAGTGAATGCAATGGACAGAGACAAAGTATAACTAGGTACAACAATATAAAAAGATAAGGAACAAATTACGTTGCAGCATATCACACATAGTTAGCACCAACAACCACAGGACTGCCAACACCTTGACTCACCCTCGAAAAACAAACAGAAAGAGCCATGCTGGTGTACTGGTTACAAACAGGTAAAAGCATGGGTGGCATCATGATAGCAAGTGCATCTATGAACTGAATACTTCTGATTAAGGTGGCAGATTAACAGATTGAAAACACTGTTCACTAAACATTGTCTTGGGTAGAGAAAATAAACCTCCTAGAAAAGGCAAGATGTAAGGTAAAAATAAACTGAGGTCCAGTCCAATAGCAGATGGTCAAGATCCCTATCAACTGGAAAGTACCAGGCAGCAACACTGGGTTGAATATGCTGTGCCAGGTCCACAAACTTTAGGAAGCATGTGCGTTTGAATGTTTGCAATATGGGACCTTGCCACCGTATAAAAGCAATTAACATCATCCAACATAATCCAATTAGCCTCTTAGCTTGCAACCAGATCTACTCTGATGTCACTATCCTGATTGTTTTCTTCTTTCAGCACTTGCCTAGGACTCCAAATTCAAAAAATATGCTAACCCCCTTTCTTCCTCATTGATTAATAGAACATATCTTAAATAAAACATCATATGAAAATTGTTATGAGACACCTTTTGCAATGGATCATATTTGTAACTTTTGTATCCCTGGATTAAGAGACAGTTTTGATGACATTCACATTTATTTATTTTACAGTTTTTTTTAAAGGACTAAGGCCAGCCTGGGTACTCTGTGACCTCCAGGGTGGGGGTGACAGGTTAGGAGGAGGTATACAAAGAGGAATATGGTAACAAAATGTCAATTAAACAGGAGTCAATAGGTTGATGGAGACTGATGGTAGCAGCCACCTCCTTGTAAGCAGACAACTAATGTTAAAGCCTTAAGTTGAGCAAAAGTAAGTATGCAGTATAGAGTTCAACTTCTATATATAGGTAAGGGTAATGGGCAAGGCAGAATCTGGTGGAAACATTTGGAATTAAAACTGAATAGTTTCTATAATCTACAGGACTCATTGGTCTGAGATCAGTATTCTTCACTGTACGATGTGGTACTGCAAGGGGCATCAAGGTGGTATATAAGGGAAGAAGCTCCTTGGCAGACTGTGCTACTCGATTTCCTTTGGCTTCTGCTCTGCCTCCTAAGTGCTTCTTATACAATTGTTGGTTATGCACCACTGGCAAGGTCAGATTGTATGATTTCTTTCGGATTCTCTGAGCCAAGTTCTGACTAGATGTCATAAGGTCCCCACTTGTTGGCACTTGTTCTACTGCTTTGACTCCTAATTTCTGTAAGGAACGCTTTTTGCTAAAGATGCAGAATTAACTTTGGGAGGAGTCAAGAGGGCGATAGAGCAGCAGATTAAATGTAGCTCTGTCATTCTACTCACAGATTATGCTGCATATCGGCCGAGGCAGATGCACACCCTGCATTCTCTGAGGACTGTTCAGATGCTACACTACCCTATACTGTAGCTGGGTTTGTTACAGGTACCTTTATCCTTTGCATAACACTGGAAAGTTTGGTATCCAACTCCTGCTCGTGGTTATTTGGACTCTACCTGGTACACGTTTACCAGAGGAGGGATCAGCCTATGGTTGGGCTCCCTATTGTATCAGTACCTAAATCAGAGGATGCCTCAGTAAGCTCAATACACACCACATCTGTACTGAGCGTCAGGTTGTGAGTTCCAACAAATCCAACTCAGTCTTCCCAGCCTTCTGAGGCCAGTAAATTGGGTACTATTATTTTGAGATTATAATACCACATTATTTACAGAGATTAGTAATGCAGAAGTGAAGTGTGACACTGTATGAAAATAAATCAGTATTAGAAATGTAAATCGACTGGGGCTGCAGATGGAGCACTAATGGCCGGTTTCAGCGGGTGAGAGAAAGCACACTTCAGAAGGCATGAGCTTTTTGCATCAGAATACCTTTCTGGCATTGCCAGGTTGATAGTGATGTTTGCCCTCTGCTGAATGGATCAGCTCCTACCCTATCACTGAACCCTTGGCTTGACACAGAAGTTAGAGAGCATTATTGCAGCAGGCCAATGGTAGGACATTTTGGAGTGTTCAGAGGCTAGATTCAGAAGAGTTTCCGTGAGCAGTTCCCCCTGTGCGCCGGTAGGTGGTGTCCTCAAGGTGGCAGCGATCGGCAGGAGTGGTATGGGCAGACAGCAGGCCTGAACTCCACTTGAGACAAAAAACATCTCTTAGTGAGAGCCACCTTGGAAACTCCAGTGCGCAAAACTGCTGCCATTTCACATGCTCGCCTGAGGCGAACAGATCTAACCAAGGATCTCCCATTGCTGAAAGAGACAGTGCGCCACCTCCGGGTGGAGACGCCATTCGTGATTGCTAGGCTTCTTTGGCTGAGTTCATCTGCTCTGGCGTTCCAGCCACGTCCAGAGGTGCAGGTCCTCTTGACAAAGGGTCCACGACCCTACCCCGCCCTGTTTGCTATAATACCACATGGCAGTGGTGTTGTCCATGAACACTTGAACTAGCCTTCCCCTGATGGAGGGTAGAAAGGCTTTCAATGCCAGTTGGATCACACGGAGCTTCAGCAGGCTGATGTCGGATTCTGCCAGAGGCCATAGTCCTCTGATCTCCACTTCTCCTAGATGGCAGTCCCATCTCAGGAGTGACGTATCATTCACTACTATTAGATGCTGTTGAGGAGGGGAGAGGGTTCTGCCACTGACCCAATCGTTGTTCGTTAGCCACCACTGTAGATAGTTCACAGTTCCCTCCAAGATATGGACCAGATCAGAGAGATTCCCTTATGCTGCACCTACTGAAACTTCAGGTCCCACTGCAGAGCCCGCATATGCCATCTGGAATGCGTTACCAGCAGGATGCAGGAGGCCCTGAGGCCCGCAGCCTCAGAGTCATTCTCACTGAAGATCAAGTTACTTACCTTCGGTAATGATGTATCTGTAAGAGACATATGTAGTTATAGATTCCTTACCCTTAGTCATTTTTTGACTACTCTTTTTCGACTTTTGTCATCATCTTTTTTGAGTCTTCGACTTCTGGTGCACGAGGGATGTCCCATCGTCGGACCGGCTTCAAGCCTTTTCGACTCCAGTCACAAGCTGATGCCAGACACCGATCCGCAACTCGTGTGCCTCTGGTGCCTGGAGAGCGACCACGACCCGAAGTCGTACTCCAACTGCCGGACCTTGAATCCAAAGGCTTTGCGGGAGCGGTCCCGAAAGCTCTTGGAGGCCCGGCAGTCCGCTCCACGTCGTTCGAGGTCCCGGTCGAGAGGAAGGTCTTGGGACCGGTCACGGAACCACCACCACTCGTCTTCGAAGTCTTTGCACTCATCGGCTAAGTAGAAGCACAAGAAGAAGGTGAAGAAGCATTGTCACTCTTCTCCTTCTCCCCGTCCGTCGGCCGACATGACGCTGGACTCAGAGCGTAGTCGCACTCAAGCTCCGTATTTGGAGCCTAGTCCTGGGGCGGCTCCACGCTTCCCTCCCTTTCCCGGAGCCAGAGCGTCCCCTGCCTAGCTACGAGCTTTTTACGAAGCGCTTCACACCATTTTTGGCCAGCCCAACTCTGCTGGCACGCCTTTGGGCCCCACGGACTCGGCTGGGGGCCCTGTGCCTTCGATGCCGGCGGCTCCGGCCTCGGAGGGCCCCCCGAGGATCCAGGCCTGGATCCGGATCGGTGCCGGTCGACCTCGCGGTACCTTCCCCGGCGACGATTCCAGTGACGACGCCCCGACGCCGGTTGTGCCCCCAACCGGCGACGACCCGGCCTCACCCCCGACTAGGACGCCAGATGGTACTTTTGTACCACTGTTCATCCCTGGCGTTCCCTATCGCCCTGAGTGGCAGCCAGAGGAGGGTGAGGAGGACTGGGAGGTGTCTATTGACCCTTTAGCTGACCAGCTTGAAGAGCCAGACAGGCGAGAGGAGTTGGGTGATACCAGTGGTTTGGATACCTCCCCAGACCTAGGCATGCTCTCCCCCCCTCCCGTGGCTAAGGAGGAGGGAGCTTCCTATGCAGTGGTGTTGCGTAGGGCGGCTGAGGCCTTGGGCCTCGAGCTTCCTACGGTGGCAGTCAGGACTAACCTCCTGACAGAGGTGCTTCAGCCGGCAGCAGCCGCTTTGGATGTCTGTGAAGCCCTCACAGACATCCTTCTGAGCACTTGGTCCAAGCCCAGCACAGGGGCTCCTGTGGACAGGATGAATTCTCGACGCCACCGCCCGGCCCCGGGCGACCCATTTTTTCCCTCCCAACACCCAACCCCCAAAAGCTTGGTGGTCCAAGCCTCGTCCTCTAAAGGCGCATTCGCTACTGCTCCCCCAGATAGGGAATCCAAGAAGCTGGACCACCTTGGGAAGAAGATGTTTTCTTCCGCCAGCTTAAGTCTGCAGTCGGTGAACATCGCATGCCTCTTGGGCCGTTATACCCATACGGTGTGGGATACAGTTGTGCAAGTGCTGCCACAGTGCCTGGAGGAGGCCCAGGCCGTACTCACCCGTGCAGTTACTTAGGGTCGAGATGCAGTTAAGTTCACCATCATGTGAAACTCTTCACACAACTCTAAGACGCGATGAAGCATTTGAAGCCCTTGCACAGTACCATCGTTGTATCATAGCAATAAGATGCTATTAGGGAAGAACGTTTCATTTAATAAATGTAGAATACAACATAAGGTAGCATAACAAAACATCACATATTACTAAATAGGATAGTTTCTAGCTAGTGTCAACTTTTAAAATTATTGATCCTGACAATTATGAAAACCACCAAAATTCAGCAGCATTCTGTGAGAATCCTCGGAGATAGAACATTTCGCCATGCCCATCTTGCTTCCATACACTTCTACACACTGCTAGACCAGTCAAACCGAAGAGAGAGGAAAAACTATGCAGGCTTAATGAGGGTACACACCTAGTCTAGACCAGAGTTTTGCACACCATATGGCATGAAAATAACGCCAACCACCGGTTACCCACATTTTAAGCTGCCTCACTAGGCTTATACTGTACTTTGTAGATATACTTATATATATTTTTTCATGAATAAGAGGCAAGCATGGTTTATGACAACGATCTACCTAAAATCTCATTAAAGTCTTTTCTCTTGGAGTGACATGCATTATCAGCAAAGATTAATCTGACGAATATTCAGGTGGGTTCCATCTTAAAAAAAATGAAATAACTGAAGGCTTTGTTGTTATCTGATGAAAATCAATTAGAGTAGGTAAGGCCACAAGGAAAACTAACATCACTCATCACCAACCCCCCAGCAGCTGAAGCAATTTGTCTTCCAAGCATGGGTGATCAGGGGCTTTAGTAATATCACAGGCAAATTAGTTTAGTTTCTAGATTCCGAACTGTCTTTCTTTGTTCGGGAAGACTGATACACAAATTACTTTTAATCAAGACTGTTAAACCTTTAATACCAAAGAGGGCATTTTAAAGAATCTTTTTAAACTCTCCTTGTCATTTAGGCTTTGAGGGTGCACAAAAAAGAATTCTAGATAATGCTTACCTCTTGGATTCTTTGTCAACAACAAGGCACTGTACCGAATGACGAAGGCAGTAGATTCCACCAAATACAGCACACATCCTAGAATAACAAAACAAAAAAAACCTCAAAAATGTAAGCTTACTCTAGCCTTGTGACATATGTAATCAATTACCATTTACTGCATCTTCTACAATGCACGAAATGTGAAGAAATGCTAAATAACACTGCATACGTGTTGCTCTATGTACAGATTCAGCTCCAGGTATAAACATCTGCATGAAAACAAAGGAACCAATACAAAAAAGTTGCCTGCTTCACAGCCCTCTCTTCAACCTCCCATTCAGAGCATATGCTATAGTCGATTGACACCACATGTGCTCTGCTTTTGACCCTTTTTGTTTCCAAGCTGTAAAACGTCTGGTTATATCGTCAAGCACATTCCCCTGGCTAACTTCAGACTTTTACTCCTCAATGAAGAATACCCTAATTGCATCAAGTCAGCCGTGGTGCTACCCATTGTAACAAGCATTTGCAATGCAATAGGTCTCGCATTATTAAAGTTTGAGCTATTGGTGTTGCATTTGCAAGAGTTTCAGCTATTGCCATTGTAAACGACAATGCCTTTTATTTATGTGTTTCGAAAAGCTGTATGCAGTGCATAAACACGCCCTTTGAACTTATAGTCCTTGCTTACGAAAAGGAAGGCTGGCAGTAAAAGAGGCATAGTTACTGCCAGCGTTGCTTCTCGCAAGCAACGACTGCAAGTACAAAGTGCCTGTTTACGCACCGCTTGCATGTTTTTAAAATACAGAAATAAAAGGCATTGGTATTTACAATGCCAATAGCTCAAACTCTCGCAAATGCGACACCTATTGCATAGCAAATGCTCGTTTTCTTATTGCGTAGTAGAACCACTCTTTGTGGAAAACAACAATTATGCCATGCCAGATAGTCTTACAGGCATTCACAGATATACAAACCTACAATAAGTTTCCTATATTGAGGTTTTGGAATGTTCCGTTTTTTTAAAGCACAATAAAGATGGGGGCTGTTGGTGGGGGTTGAGAGGTAACTCCCACCTTTAACTTGTGAGGGCCTGAGCCTGGTGAGGTAGCCTGTCTGCTTTGTTTCACTGTTCTACCAAGGTTTTAGGAACTGTAAGATTCCTATCAACAACAGCAAGTGATGGATGATCTGTGGCTCAAAACCTAATCCCAAGTAGTAATTGTAATAATTCATTATTATTATTTAGACCGGACTAAATATTGATAATGAATCATTACAATTACTACTTGGGATTCCGCTTTGGTTTGCCCACAGATGAGTGCAAACATCCTTTTTGTGTGAATATTAATCCAAAATGAGGGATGAATGCTAGCCACTAAAAAACAAAAGTGTCTGTCCATCCCCTATTTCCCCTTGCTATTTTTCCAGATGTGGTCTGGATGAGATGCCCACAGATTTGCCCGAGCAGCCGGGAGTGCACATCTGTTTGGTGGGAAGGGATAGCAAAAGATGGTGAGGGCGAGGAAGGAAGTAGGGGGAAAAGTAAGAGTAAAAAGGATAGAGAAGGTTGGGAAGGGTTAGCAAAAGATGGTGAGGGGGAAGGAAGGAAGTAGGGGGCAAGGCAAGAGTAAAAAGGATAGAGAAAGTTGGGAAGGGATAGCAAAGGATGGTGAGGAGGAGGAAGGAAGTAGGGAGCAAGGCAAGAGTAAAAAAACATTGGCATAGCCAATAGGTCTCGCCTTCGGGACCTTATGAGTGTTTAGCCATATAGCACATTATCCATTACGTTAGCCATTAAAGTTTGTGGTCGATTAATGGCGGGAGACATCATTAATATACTGTCGAGAAAAAGCCTTCAAATGAATGGTTATATAAGCACACTTAGTAATAATTATAGTTTTGTCAGAAATTGATTGATACTTTGATTAATTGCCAGAAGGCATTGGACCAGGTGTAAAGTATGTGCAGGTTTGCTTCTGTGTTCTGTAAACCTCACGCTGCATGAAAGGCACAGACATACCCATTTATCACTAATTCCTCACCTGTTGGACTTCCAAACTGTGCCAGAACATCTACAGCACACAAAAAAGCAGCCTCTACAGCACTTTGCAGAATACTTCAGCATGCACATTCCATGCCTTTTGCAGCCGAGAGGTGGAACAAATTACTCAGCTCCAAGTGATTTGGTCAGACACTAAACAGCCATTCCAGTCTCAATCAAACGGGTTCTACCACTGAAATGCTACTACAAACCTTACAACTATTGTGCATGTAAAATAAGGAGATAAGACGTATATGATGACAAGTAGAAACATTTAACGTCACTAGGTATGTTCTGATGGTAGACGAAGAGAGGCATGTTAGCTTGTGAATCTCCTACCCAGTAAAGAACAAAAAATTATCCAGCAAATCTATAGAACATACACCATCAGACCTTTCATTAAAGAACACAGAGCAAAACAAAGTGTGATCCTGGTAGCCACCAGCGTACAAACAGCTGAAAGGACTATCCCAGCTTCAAATGGAGACAAGAATGTAGACCAAAGAACTAGCCACTGAAGGTGATGCCGCACCTCCAATCTGCGAGGATAAGAGATAAAATATCACATTTCTACCTTTCATGAAAAGGTATACAACCGAATGTAGGGCTACCCTAACGTCATACCAGGAGATGCTGCAAAATGTAGGTCTGTATTACCCATTAGCAGAGCAAAGTAGCCCCCACCCATCAAAGTGAATACTTCAGAATACAGGGCCAACCTAACTACCTTGAAAGAAGATGCAACAGAACATAAAGAAATCCTATCTGCTATCAGCATCGAACTGCCTACCTACGACCAGAGGCAATGGGGAGAAAACAGGCCTATCCTATCTGCCTTTAGTGATAACAGAAACACTTCGCGGTAGCTTTCCTGCAATGCAAAGATTATACTAAAGAACATATATTACACATCTTTCGATTATAGGATGTTGCGACCTGTCATTAGAGATAAAATGTTATACTACAGAACTACCCTACCCGACATCACGTAACGACTTGTAATATTACCTCACTTAACAACAGAGGAGAACAAAATGAAACGTGGGATTACTCCATACGACATCAAAGCGGATCCCGCATAGTTGGTGAGTATAGTGCTATATCTGCCGGTCATAAGCGAGGGAAGGTAAACAATTCTCTAACTCCTTACGTGCTCGAGCAACTGAACGACACTCCCCTAGACATAAGTGATAGATACTAGCTGCAGACGTCGGCCGTGTATGAGCAGGCTTGTCTTCTATACATCGTACACAGGCTCCTACAAACTTCCAGTGGCCTTAGTATGTAGCCGCTGAAACTTTTGTAACCAGTTATCTGAGTACGTAGGGGCTAGATCGAGGTGCTAACACTAATTTCCCAAGGTACACTCCAGGATCGCACCACAGGGCTGGAGGAAGTTCGGTTGCAGCGAGGGCGCCTCTTGTCTAGCCTTTCACCCTCTAGCCCGTCAACAGGGCTCCCCAAGGCAACATATACTACCCAACTCTTACCATCAAAGCCCCGGGTGAAGCTGCGCCCGAGAGG
This sequence comes from Calotriton arnoldi, assembly GCA_963921515.1. Classification (NCBI taxonomy): domain Eukaryota; kingdom Metazoa; phylum Chordata; class Amphibia; order Caudata; family Salamandridae; genus Calotriton; species Calotriton arnoldi. Next base: position 1,246,187 of record CAWUFW010002796.1, read on the forward strand.
AGAGGAGGAAACACCCTGTTTCCAGCTTAGGATGAGGAAGAGTCATAGACATAGAAGAGAGGCAAATTCTTGTCCCACCTACTTAGCGTGTGACGGCACGAGCAGTGGACCTTACGCGGCCATGTTACGCAGGAGCTTGCTCACAGAGAAGGTAAGGAGGTTACCGTTAATTGAATTCATAGGTATTTACTAACACAGGAGATCTTTTAATGTTTGTATCAATATGACTCTATTTGTCCTTTTTCTAAATACATTTACCTACTTTTGTACGGTTCACTTATTTTAATTTTTATTAGATATTCACGAACGTATGACTTTGTAAATTATTATTTAAAAAGTATTTTGAAAAACGTTTCATTTCGCATTACATTTGGAAGCTTTGGAATACGAAAAATTACATTTTAGCATGGCCACTAAATCATTCTGTCTGCAGTAGCTGGTGAGCTGCGCTAGTTTCCGTATCTATGGTCTGCTCGAACTTCCGCCCCTCTGCCTGCTTGAAGCTCACTGCTAAGTTACTTCCGCCACTCCCGGTGCACCCAGGAAAACAATCCGATGTCAAGCACTGTCCCTGCAACCCTGGTAGCAACTAGTACTGTTCCAGCAAGTGTCGTCTGCTTAAGGAGTAGAGAGGCATTCTTGGCAGTCACTTTGTACGGGTGCTGCATCCACATTTCCCTTCAGATCGACTGAGGAGATCAGTCGGTGACTTCCAGTCTGCTTTGAATGGTGAGATCACCCTGTCTTCTTCCCTCTCTTTGCTGGGTGAGATTACCCTCTGCCCTTTCCTTTAGATACTCGCCCTGTATTTTCACTCCCACCATTCGAGCCCGCTTTCTGAGATCAGTCTTAGTTTTCTAGCCCTTGACTATTTTTGTGGGATTAGTTTAGAGAGTGAAATCACATCCTGCCAATTGGCCCATATTATTTTATGTACGATATTTCCAGCAAGTCTCCTGGCTGTTTATTCAGCAGCACCGTGCATTCTGGGACTCGCAGTTTAATTTTTCCCTATTTTGAGGGTGGCCTCCCAAGTCCCAGAATACTAAGGGTTCTACTGAGAATTAAAGAGTGTTTGACGGTGTCGTGCACGGAATCAGGCCATTTGGCATCAAATTAGAAGACAGTTGTAACTAAACCTTCCAAAAGTGAGTATTTCTCATGGAAACTTGTTGGTTTGAGTTGTTAATAACGTTACGATATCCCTCCTATTAAAAATGAATTCGATCAAGGTCTGTCAAAGGTAAGTTGAACAATGAATGGAAGTGTGCGTATTCAGCTTTCTAGGTAAAAAGAGGTACATGCGTGGTTTTATACCCTGCTTTCCATTCCAATTATTAGGAGATTACAGTAGGCGCATTAACGTTCTTACACGAGTAATTGCACATACGTATGCTAATTCAGTCAGCAGGGCATCCCGTACACTTAAACTGATTACAGGCAACTGGTTCATGACAGATCTCCTTCTGACAAGAATGGGGACGTAAATGACTCAATGGTTTCCCCGGAGACTTTAACATGATGCACCCGGTTTGCGGCTGTGCAGGCTCAGCTGCTCATTGTAGGCCTGACCTTGCATTTGTTTTGGGTTAAATCTGTTGTATTTGCTGAACTGCAGTATTCCTTCTGCACTAGTTTAGTGATTTGTGACTGTCTGGTCCTGGGCATCCCCTAGTCAGTTTGCAAGCTGTAGAAAGGGATACTTTCGGGAGGCACTAGGAACTGACAGACATGATAATGGAATATTATCATGCTGGGACTGAAAATATGTAAATATCGAGTTCATTGACTTGATGCAAGCTATAGTACAGTTTTTAAACACCGCTTTTTTTCCGATATGGTTTGAAAAGTTTACGGTTTACGCACCTATACACAAACAACAGCGTTTATGTTAGCCTGCCAATTTGTTGACCTTTCTAAATATTTTTCTTACATCTTTGTTGTTGTGCGCTAATGTTTAATTTCTCTGTTGACTTCCAGTGCCTCTTCCTTTGTGTATGTATTAATGCACTAAGAGAGGTGCTCTAGGTAAGGTTTTTTAGGTGTTGCTTGACCTTATCTGCTCAATAGAAAAATAAAAGCCAGTGGTGCGCGCGCACCACAGAGGAGCGGGGGGGGGAGCGCGGCAGCAGACGAACGCGCGCTGCTGCGCGTTCTGGCCACCGTCGGGAATGGGCGCGGCAAAGGCGGGACATGCGCCCGCCTTTGACCAATCGCGTGCCGTCCCCATCAAAAAAACGTACGCTCCAGCCAATGTGGGCTTCCGAAAACAAAACCACACGCACGAGCGTGTGGGTCGTTTTCAGAAGCCCTTTCTAGAGTACTCGCGCTGCGCGAGCAGTGCTACGCACTGCAACGCTAGGCGCGAGACCTAAAAATAACAACTGCCCACGCCACGTCTGCTACTGACTGCAGCCCTGGCTTGCATGCTACCATTCTTCTCCAAAACCCTGGAAGAATGCATAAAAACCCTGGAAGAATGCATAAAAATCCTGGAAGAAGCCAAATAATTCCAGAATAAGCCATAAAAGCTCAGTTACTTACTGTTTAACTCCCTCCATTCAGACCTCTTTCTAGCCCAGTCTTCAATTCACATTTCCAATTACATCTGTGCACCACAACTGTCAATGATCTACCCTCATCCTCCTAGACCTCGGCACTGCTTTTGATACTGCTGATCAGTTTGTCCTACTGAACAGTCTTGATTTTCTGAGGACTGCAGGGACCATTCCTAAAAGCTTCAATTCCTACTTTGCTAACCGTTATTTCTAGGTCTTCTGTTGCTTAGATCTGTCTAAATTTGCCCAGCAAGCTGTGTGTGTCACACAATGCTATATACTCTAGGTTCTTTCTTTTCTTACAGAGCACCTCTTCTTAGGTAGTTATTATTTCCTCCTTTGCATTGTCATATGGCTTGCACAAACCACATTTTCCATGTTCCCTCATTCGCTACTCTACTTCACACTCAAAATGCCAACTGTCTTTCAGTCACCTGTCACTGGAGGGCACTGCCCCCTCTTATGTTCACCTCGCCTAAAACAAACATTCTTTTCTCTGAATTCCCCTAGCTTTCTCTCTCTACAACTATCACCCCTACCCCTGCACCTCTAGAAACCATGCATCATTTTTGATTAGCAAATGAGGAGGAATTACCATTGCTTTGAGATAGAAAAAGCTTTTGCCATGTAATTTAAAAATTTGATTAGAGATTAATGGTCTGAATTGTAAAGCTGGTTGAACTGGACTTTAAGCAAAAGATGTACGACTGAAAAGTTGGCTTTTGAGGGAAAATGTGCTGAGTAGTTTTCTGTATATTCTCTAACCGTAACCACAATCATGTGAAAATTAAATCTCATTGTGTCCCTCTTTAACGTAATGCTATAAATAGGATTTGTGAGAAGGAAAGTTAGCAACTTCCTTAGCTTTTCTTGGTCCCATGCCACAAACCCACCTACTCATATCACCTCAAATCTTACTATCTCCCTTCCAAAAGCTGAGACCATCATAAATTCATTGTTCCTGTGTTAAATGTATCAAGAAGAAGTCCCCTTACTTCCTTAGTACCATTATCCATCACATACCAACTAGATCCCTGGGAACTGCTAACCTTCACCTACTTATGGTACCCAAACCCAACTACACCACACATTACATTTTTTGATCAGTCTACCACCTTTGTCTTCTTGAATAGAACATGCTAACCCATAGCCTTAGGGATTGCCAATCTTTACCCACATTCGAGACAGCGCAAAATATTCTCTTCAATATAGAATACCAATGACACATCCTTAACAGCACGCCTAACTGACTTCTTACTGGTTAAACTATCCTTATTTTAATATCTGTATAATTTAGTACACATTCGTTAAGTGTTATGTTTGATGCAATTGTCAAAAATAATTGTTTGTCTTCGCCATGCTTCCTTCTACAAAATGGCATCCAGGATCCATATTTCAAGTAAAGATTATCCTAGAATCCCATTTACTGAAATTATTTTGTTACAGCACCATATATTTTCTATGACAGTATGCAAAAATGTTTCCACTGAGTCACATTATTTCCTAACTGTAGCCATGGATATCTATGCAAATCATAGAATTCAAAGCATACTTTTCCTCTACACTCATCCCTGAAAACTGTGTGAAGGGCGAAAGTAGTTATATTAATAGTTGCATGAGTGTGTATGAATTTTGGAGTGCAACTCTACCTGCAAGCAACAATGTGCTATGCGCTGAGGCATCAAGATGCAAGAACTGGGAGGGAAGATGAGTCATGATAATGTATCTAGCCACAGCACAGGGGAGGAATAGGGAAACTTCACAATTGTGTTGTCATATCTTTCCTGCTTTGAACTATGATGTGTGGGATAGCGATGGGAATACATCACACCAAAAACATTGGGGGGGGGAATCGGTAATCCAAAATAAAATATATATATTTCTCTGAAAAGAATAAAGGTTACAGAGACATTATAGTTAGGAAACAGAATTAAAAAAGCCTTACAAATTCACAAAAAAAACCTAAGGTTAAAGGGACGCTATAGTTAGGTTCAGATTTTACACACAAAAACCAGAGAAGTCCAGCAGTTATAGTTAGTTGTCTCAAGCAACTATAACTCGTGCCCTAAGTTAATTATAACTCACTCACATGCGATGCAGTTTTCTCATCAATAATTTCAGTGCAAGTATTGCAGTGATATTATCAATGATGTCATAGAAGATGTCATGAGTAATGTGTGGGATAATTAGCAGTGAATGACGAGGGCACAAGTTATAGTCACTTGAGATAACTAGAACGGCTAAATTTCCATGGTTTTGTGTGTGTAAAATCTGAACCTAACTATAAGGTCTCCGTAACCTTTGTTTTTTTCCAGTGAATTTCTACGGTTTTTTAATGCTATTTTCGAACTATAACGTCCCTGTAATCTGGGTGTGTGTGTGTGTGACTGGCTGTGGGGTCTGTGAGTGGGTATGTGAGTGGCTGTGTGGGTCTGTAAGTGGCTGTATGGGTGTGTACGTTGGTGTGTGAGTGCCTCTGTGGGTCTGTGAGTGGTTCTCTGGGTCTGAGTGGGTGCGTGAGTGGCTGTATGAGTAAGTTGGTGTGTGAGTGGTTTTGTGAGTCTCTGAGTGGGAGTATGAGTGGCTGCATGGATGTGTGAGTGGTTTTCTGGGTGTGTGAGTGGCTGTATGGGTGTGTGAGTGGTTGCGTGGGTGTGTAAGTGGGTGTGTGAGTGGGTGTGTGGGTGTGTGAGTGGTTGTGTGTTTGTGTAAGTGGGTGTGTAATTGAATGTGTCTGAGTGGAAGCATTTTTTGTTTTTACATTGGGATCTGGATTTGCAGTTTCACACGAAGGGGACGCGCTGAGTGCCGCGGTGGATCCGCAGATCCTTGTGCGTACCAAAAAAATCATTTTCAGACAATTTCTTGTCCATGAGGGGTCCCACACAGACCCCCTCCATCAGTACGATGGGGTCAGGATACCACTATCCGGACCCCTTATATCCTATTTAGACTTTATTTCAAACCTGTCCTGATGGATAAAATGGTGTCCTAATATGCCTATTAGGTATAAGCCAATTCTACCATGGTTTAAGAAGGGAGCACAAGCATGGGTTAGCAGTGGTAAAGGGGAGAAGAGTCGTAAGGCCAACAAAAACGAATTCAGCTAAAATAGGAGGAGGAAGGCAAAAAGTCTGTGGATGACCCTGCCGAAAGGGCCTAGTCTAACAGTGATTGATATCTATCCATCTATATATATATATACACACATATATATATTCACTGAAAAAACCATAGGTTTTAGGGACAGTTATAGTTAGTTGGACATTTTACTCGTACAAAACCCGTGAAATTCCCCCGTTATAGTTAGTTCAGCTAACTATAACTCGCGCCCCGCAATGCACTGCTGATGACGTCACATATTACATCACTCATGACATGGTCAGTGACATCACTGATGACATCACTGATGACATCATCCAGTGACTGTGTGTTTCTGTAAAGTTTAAATATTTTTAATATATATAGGAAAAGACGTATTGAAGAATGAGTGGGTGTGTAAGTGTCTGTATGGATGATTTAGTAGGTGCGTGACTGACTGTATAAGTGAGTGATTTAAGGTATCTTACTGAATGCATGGGTTAGTGACTAAACTGGGTGAATGTCTGTATCCGTCTGTCTGTTGCTGTGTAAGTGGCTGCATGGGTTTGTGAATAGCTACATGAGTGTCTATAAGAGTTATTGATTTGTTGTCTGAGTATCTGTATGGGTGCCTGAGTGTTTGTGTGGATGGGGTGTGTGCGACTGTGCATAGATGTGTGAGTGGGTGATTCACTGGGTGGATGGTTTCAAGAGTGCATCTGTGATAGACTGTATGGGTGGGTAAGTGTGTGTAAGAGTGTGTTAGTGAGTGAATGTATGTCCCAGTGGTACATGTGTGAGTAACTACATATGTGAAAGGCAGTATATATGTGTGTTGGAGTATATAAATAGCTATAAGCGAGAGTGAGTGATTGTGATAGTGGCTGTATGGATGAGTGTGTGCTTGTATCAGTGATTATATAAGAGCGTAACAATGTGCTAGTATTTGTATGATTAAGTGAGTTAGTGTGTGTATAACTGTATAGGTGAGTAAATGGCAGTGTGTTTAATTATTTGCATGACTGACTAGGTGTGTGAGTACCTCTATGGATGAGTGGCGGTGTTTGAGTGTCTATATAGGAGTAAGAGTGCATATGATAGTCCTGTACTGAGTGACCATAAGTATGAGTGACTGTACGGGTGAGTGAGTGGATGTGTGTGTGTAGACCTAAGAATCAGTGAGTGGGTATGTAGTTATTGGTGTTGGAGTGTCTATGGTTTTGCGAATGGCAGTCTGTAATTTAGATTGGGTGTATCAAAGGTTATATTAGGGTGTGAAGAGCTGCATCAGATTATAACGTGGATGATGTCATCAGTGATGTCATTTGAGATGTCATCAGTGATGTCATCAGTGATGTCACTGACCATGTCATGAGTGATGTAATATGTGACGTCATCAGCAGTGCATTGCGGGGCGCGAGTTATAGTTAGCTGAACTAACTATAACGGGGAATTTCACGGGTTTTGTACGAGTAAAATGTCCAACTAACTATAACTGTCCCTAAAACCTATGGTTTTTTCAGTGAATTTCAAAGGTTTTTTAAATGCTAATTTCTAACTATAACATATCTGAAACCTATGGTTTTTTCAGTGATTTTCAAAGGTTTTTAAATGCTAATTCCTAACTATAACATGTCTGAAACCTACGGTTTTTTCAGTGAATTTCAAAGGTTTTGTAAATGACAATTTTTAAATGTATTAATTGTTATATTAATTTTTTTCATACTGATTTACTACATTTTTAGAAACAATTTTTTTTTACATATTTTATTTTTTAAATTACATTGTAATTACATTATACATTACATTACAAAAAATACTTTCTCAGAATGAATTACTTTAGTTTAAATACTTTGCACATAGGCAATAGACTTTTAAGTACAGTAGTTACAGTTGTTGCAATGGGCAACACATTTTCAAACACAATGCAACATTCAGCTCAATGTGAATTTCTAGTTAAATGCAATTAGTTACTTTATGGATTACTTTTCTAACCACAGGACTGGATCCTAGATTCAGTCCTGGTACATCTCCTGTAAACAGTTGAGTAAAAGCGTTTTGGTTACAGTCGTGATTTTTAAGGAATATTATTGTATTTTAAAAGTTGACACTTAGAAACTTTTTCTCATAGAATCACCAATGTTATCCTATGGAAGGAAATTCACTTAGCAGGTAAAAACTGTTATCGTTACTTTTTCTTACTCAGTGTTGGATCCTGGATCCAGCACTGGTGCATCTCCTGTAAACAGTTGAAAGAATGCGTTTAAGTCATACAGGCGATTTTTAAGGAATATTTGTAGTTTGTGAAAATCGACACTTTGAAACTTTTCTGCTGAAAACCAGACAATGGATTCCTATGGAAGAAAATATAAGTTACTGGTAAGTACGGTTAAAATTACTTTTCAGGGTCAGTGCTGGGCTAAAAGATGCAGCACTGGGTTCTCTCCTGATAACAGGTGAGTACATTGGAATTCGTACTTTGGTTGATTTTAGAGGAATATTTTAAAGTTCCAAAACTCCACACTTAGAAGAATTTCCAAGTGAAACCAGTCAATGTTAGCCTATGAAGGAAATTCAAGTTACCGGTAAGTACGGTTAAAATTACTTTTCAGGACCAGTACTGGGCTGAAAGATGCAGCACTGAGGTCTCTCCTGATAACAGGTGAGTAAATGAGAATTCGGATTTCGGCTGATTTTAGAGGAATATTTGTATGTTTCAAAAATCAACACTTAGAAACTTTTTCAGCAAAAAGCAGGCAATGATATCCTATGGAAGGAAATTCAAGTTACTGGTAAGTACGGTTAAAATTACTTTTGAGGATCAGTACTGGGCTGAAAGATGCAGCACTGAGGTCTCTCCTGATAACAGGTGAGTAAATCGGAATTCGTATTTCGGCTGATTTTAGAGGAATATTTTAAAGTTCCAAAACTCCACACTTAGAAGAATTTCCAAGTGAAACCAGTCAATGTTAGCCTATGGAAGGAAATTCAAGTTACTGGTAAGTACGGTTAAAATTACTTTTCAGGACCAGTACTGGGCTGAAAGATACAGCACTGAGGTCTCTCCTGATAACAGGTGAGTAAATCGAAATTCGTAGTAAGGCAGATTTTAGAGGAATATTTGCACAATGGTGAAGGGAGGGGGCGGGGCCTGAGGTGACATCTGTGCAAACGCGCCCCGTGGCGCGTTTTAAGTTGGGGGATTAAGTCCCCTTGAATCATGAGGGTCCCTACGGGCCAACTAGCCCACCAGGAACCTCCAGTATGCGCCAGGGGGCTGCGTTGCAGAGATGTGTAGAGAGGCCACACCCTTTTACACCTCTCTGCAACGCAGCTCTGTGGCGCTTTCTGGATGTACCTGTTGGGCTAGTTGGCCCCAGAGACCCTCAGGATTGAAGGGGATTTAATTCCCCATCTTAAAACGCGCCACGGGGCCTGTTTGCACACATGTCACATGAAGCCCCGCCCTCCCTTCACCACTGTGCAAACGCGCCCCGTGGCGCGTTTTAAGTCGGGGGATTAACTCCCCTTGAATCCTGAGGGTCCCTGGGGTGCAACTAGCCCACCAGCTACCTCCATTAAGCGCCACAGAGCTGCGTTGCAGAGAGGTGTAAAAGGGGCGTGGCCTCTGTACACCTCTCTGCAAGGCAGCCCCTGCGCATACTGGAGGTTCCTGGTGGGCTAGTTGGCCCCCAGGGACCCCAGTATTGAAGGGGAATTGCTTCCCCATCTGCAAACGCGCCAGGGGCGCGTTTGCAGAGTGGTGAAGGAAGGGGCGGGGCCTGCGGGCCCGATCGTTTTTTTTTTTTTTTTTTTTTTTCCCCCCCTGAAGGGGGGCTGTGTGGCCCCCCTTCCTTTTTCCTATTTTTAGGCCCTGGGGACCCCATCCCCCAGGGCCTTACCCCTTTTTTTTTTAATTAAAATTAAAAAAAAAAAAACGGGAAGGGGGCCGCGTGGCCCCCCTTCCCTGAGCCTGTATTGGCCCCGGGGACCCCATCCCCCGAGGCATGGCCTCGATTTTTTATATTTTTATTTGGAGGGGGCTGCGTGGCCCCCTCCTCAGGCCATTTAAGGCCCCGGGGACCCCATCTCCCGGGGCCGGCCTTGACCTTATTTTTTTTTTTTTTTTTTTTTTTAAACTTTGGGGAGGGGGCTGCGTGGCCCCCTCCTGGGCCACTTATGGCCCCGGGGACCCCATCCCCCGGGGCCTGGCCTCACGTTGGAGACTGTGGGGGTCCCCAATCCCCCACAGTCCCAGCCGGCTCCCCGCCTCCTGCGGAAGCCGGCATTGCTTTTCCACATGGGGAGCAGCTAACATGCTGCTCCCCATGTGGAAAGCAATTGGTTTGCATTTTGAAAGAGAGAGCAGGTTTCCTGCTCTCTTTCAAAATGCAAACAAGATTGCTATGACAGGACGGAGCCGCGAGGCTCCCGTCCTGTCATAGCAAACAGCAGTGTCCCGGGGTAGGCACCCGGGACACTGCAGGAGCCGGCCCTGGGGGTGGCGGTCCCCAGGGCCATCAAGGGCTCCAGGAGGGGGCCGCGCGGCCCCCTCCCATTCAGTGCACAGCCCCGGGAGGTGGTGGTCCCCGGGGCTTGGGGTCCGTAACGGACCCCCATATTTAAATGTTTAGTGCCCCGGGGAGGTGGCGGTCCCGGGCGTGTGGGGAGGCTGGAGCCCCCCACACAGGTTTTTTAATTTAAAAAAGAAGCCCCGGGAGGTGGTGGTCCCCGGGGCTGCGGGAGGGCTCAGAGCCCTCCCGCACCATTTGTAAAAGAAAGACCCGGGGGTGGCGGTCCCCGGGGCTTGGGGGCCCTTGAGGCCCCCATACATAAATTGAACACCCCCACCATGCCCCCGGGACTTGGGCCACCCGGGGGCAAATGCAACCGAGCGCGGGAGACCGCGCTTCGATTTCTCGGCAGGATTCGCGCACCCTGAGCGCATCCTGCCGATTTTTTTTTTTTAATTTTTTTTTTGCCCAGGGGTCCTTGTGGGACCCCTGAGCAGACCTAGGGGTCAGGGTGTTTCTACCCTGCCCCTTTGTGCGCTTTGCGCACTTGTTTCTGTCCCTCGGTTCTACCGAGGGACAAAATGGCTGCCAACACTTCCTGATTTGGAGTGTTGACAGCCAATTAGCATGCAGCTCGTGATCGGGAGGGTGCGCGAATCCGACGCGGCCATAGATATATATGTACTTTTACTTTTGATTTTCTCAGCAACTACTGAACGGATTTACACCATTTAACAAAAGGGTTCTTTCTGAACCAAGAACTACCTCTTTGCCAAATTTGGTGTAATTCCGTTCAGCAGTTCGGGCTGTAGCCGTGTCTAAAGTTTCCTATGGAAAATTGCATGGGGAAAACGCGTTTTGGGACCCCCCTTTTTTCTCGGCCCCCGCTTGACGAATCCCCCCGAGACTTTCAGGGTAGGAGCGGACCGGAGCGCCCCACAAAGTTTGAAAATTTTGCGAAGATACGTCAACCGGCAAGAGAGTTATTTCAAATAGAATGTCGCGGATTTCCTATGGATAATAGGTTGTAACTATAACTATCTACTGGCGACCGCCAGTAGATAATATATATACCATGTATTTTGAATGATTGAAACAAGGATCTGTCTCCATTATTGATGCTTTGGGAAGGTGGTGACTGAATGATGGAATATTTGTTTTAAGAGAAAATGAATACGTAAGGTGAAAAATTGATGCATATGTCTGGGTACTGTCTGTATTGAGGTTTTAGGAATCCATCTTGGAAGAAATAGTTCCATCCAAAGAGGAAACTAGCAATTAAACTTTTCTATTGTATAGGATTTGGAATGCTTTGCCCCCAGAAACAAGAAAGAATCCTTCTACTGCATTCTTCAAAAAGGAAGTGAAAGCTATTCTCGTGGCTAAATATACCTGAACTATTTATATCTACCTGTTATATATTTGCTAGTTGGTACTATTTACTTGTTTGAATGAGACTCACCTACATTTTTTCCATGCTTGTTCTGTTTTACTTTCCACCCTGTAAAGCGCTCTGATACCCGTAAGGGTCTAGTTCGCGCTGTACAAAACTTTCAAAATAAAATATATTCTTGAAGTGTCGAGAAAGGGATCTGTCCCATTTATTGATATTGCTTAAATGTGGCCAACAAAGTATGGTATAACTGCCCCTGGAGGAAATTGAATAATAATGAAATCTGTGATCTACAATTTATTTACAGCACATTGTTATATAGATATCAAGTGAGTGAAGAGTTATGGCTATAATTAAGTGCTTGTATAATGGTAACCTGTAGGCATTTACAATACTTGATATGCCCATTCAGGGCACTACTGTGTGAAAAAGTGTGAGATACAGGTCAAGTCTAGCTAACTCGTTAGTCATTGAAAAACAAAAAAATGATGAATTTCAATTTATTCTGGGAAAACCACTTGCATTTGAATCAATCCGTAATATTTGTGTGTATATATATATACACATATATACACGTTTCCCATTTCGCCAAACCGCCGCTTCTTGATCGTAACGGGTGCAGCCACATGCGGAGGCGAATCCGCTAAACATACAACGAAACATCCAAAAGGAAGACGTGGCGCACTCGGGAGGTATTATTGTGATGCTTTATTGCACAACAACCATTTCTGAAAAACGCGTTTCGGCCTGCACCGCCTTTGTCAATGTCAGTCTCTTTAGCAATCACCACCAATTTAACATTACCCTACTCATCATTTCCAGCATAGAGTATCCAATAGGAGTCAAATGCGGACTTCTCCTGCATAGTATGTAGAAATGGCGGCCATTTTGAAGCAATACTTTTGCATCAAAACGAAAAGTTTTGTGAAAGAGGACTACTGTGAGTCTAGAGCTTTTTGTATGCCCAGCAAGGAAGACTTGTCATAGCCAACTCTGACTAGTGTGAGGCACAGTGTTCAGAGCAGGAATGTCTTATGAAGGAGCAGTACCTCTGGGGACAGCATTTGGCGAATCTGAGAACCAAACTTTTAATACAGTCATTAACGTTCCATGACATCACCACAAATGTGATTACCTGGGCCTTGCTAGTGTGGAGGACAAGCATGTCTGGATGTTGAGCTTTCAAGGTCCGGAGTGCTGCATGTGCTTGGGAAGCCCCTTGTGAAGGTTTGTAATGATTAGGTCTGGTGAGGTTGATGTACTGTGCACAGGAACAGAACAAGGTAAACTTATAACTGGATGTCTTGTGATCCCCAAATCCCACCAACTGCCTCCTACCCTCACTTCCACACCAGAAGTATCTGTCAACCTAACATCACCCATTTAAAGGAACACCCCCATATGCACGGTTTATCCACTCTGAGGAATGAGCGTCTTCTCAAAGGGGTTGCGTTTCAGATATTTCTTCTCTGCAACCCATCCCTGGCTGCTTCAGGGGAGCCAAAAAAAAGGGAGCTTGAGTTGTGGAGCATGTGCCAGGCTGGGAACAAAAGCATGTATGTGAGGTTCATCGCTTGCATCTTCTGCTTGAGCGCTTTGAAGGATTTCCATTGTTTCTGGACCAGGTGGGTGCAGTCAGGAAAGATGAGGATAAAGGTTGATTGATACAGAAATCTGCCCAAAGCTCTTGTATGTTGGAGGATCGTGTTGCTGTCCTTACAGTTCAAGATCTTAGCAATGAGAAGTTGAGGGAGAAGGCCAGGTGGTGGACACTGTCAGGGCACTGTGTACACTCTCTAGGACAAAGCAGGGTGATTGATGATGCAGTGGTGTCCATGAGCGAATCCAGAATTCAAGGAATTTCTCACATGAGTCTTTCCACTCCTTCTGGGAACCCCACTAATCTCAAATTATTTCTTTGCGCCCTGTTCTCAGTATCCTCAGCAGGGTCCACCAACATATTAGTTATACGACCGTGTGGGAAACAACCTTTACTACGCATGCATTACATCGCATGCCATTAGATCGCAGTCTTTACAACGCAAGTCGTTACAACGACTTGCGTTGGAGGGCGCTATAGGACAAGGAATAGTTTAATTTACTATCCAACACCTTTCCTACTGTACGTAGGCTGGAGTTGGAATAGTAAATTAAACTACTCCTAAGTCCAGCGCCCTCCAACGAAAGTCGTTGTAACGACTTGCGTGGTAAAAAGCGCAATCTAATAGCATGCGAAGTGAATGCATGCGTTGTATCATCATACATTCGACCGTGTCCTTGAGTTCAGCAATTTGACCTGTTTCGGAGACTCAGTCTATGACATTGTACAGATCTTGCCATATCCGGGTGACATTTGCGCCCACTTCTCCTATTTATGGTCTTGGGAGCAGTCCATGATGCTTGTATAGGTTGTGGGATGGTATCAGTGCCTGATGAATGAGTGGAGGACTGGGCTTATGCTAGCGCTCTCACTGGTTTATGCATCTCTGTTGGAGAAGTAAATTTGACTATATTAATTGCCCTTAGGAAAAGGCAGGGATATCTCTTCTGATGGTTGTGGTATTGATAGCAGGTGATGCATCTGGTTGATGGGTGAAAGCTCCTCTCAAATCTGGAAATCCGTGGCACGAGATTACATACTTTGGGAGAAGGAGTCACAGGAGTATTAGAGAGTAAGACTTTACATCGAGGTGCTAAGGACAGCAGGATACTATGCGCAAAATGAGGTATTTAGCATGACCTAGTCCGGCCATTCCTTTGCATGAGGGGAGGTCAGGGCACTAGTAGAGGTGCAGTGATGGCGATGCACCTAAGTGAGCCTCAGACATGTAGGAGACCTCCTGACTGGTCAGGTAAAGCAAGTATCTGGGTTACATCCACTAATGTACTGTGCACCTGTTGTTATGTGCCTGGGTTGTCCCCGAGAACTCCATGTAGACTGGGGATTTTTAGGGGTCAAGCACCGGCTGCTTCTTCGGTTTCCCCAATCTCAGGAGTAGAGTTAGTGTCACGGGGCAGAGTATGGGCATGTCACTGGTCTGCTTGCACCGCCAGTCACCAGGCTTCCTGCAGGCAGCACAAGAAGCCAGGTTGCCGCTCTGTAGACGAAGGGCAGCAACATGCCTTGGAGCCAAATTCTGTGCAGAAAAGGGGATTTTGCAGATTTTACGTTTATGTTGAGTGTCTTCTTTTATTGGTTGATTCAGGAACCTCCCGGATCGTTTGGGCCTGTTCTTGGTGCCAAACGAAGGGGCGAGGGGGTTCTTTCTGCCTAAGCAAATTGCGGCGGTGGGTCCAATGCAAAGGCTTCTTCACTAGGCCCACCCATCAGTTCATTGAAACAACTGGTGAACCGGAGTGGAAGTTTGGCTTTGGTGCTGCTCTTTAAAAGCTTCATTTCTGGAGAAGTTTCAATACAGTCCCCTTTCCAGGGGATGTGGGCAGAGTTCTAAAAGCTGAAGAGGAGTGGCGTAGCAGGCCTGAAAGCCCTGCCGCCTTCAGAGCTGCTTGCAGTCAGCATTAGCAGTATGGGGGCATAGATTGGGCAGCATCAGGCTAAGGGGCCCAGTGTGGTATGTGTATAATTTCCTTCCTCCTTGACCAGCACCCCAGGGGATGCTTCTGGCAGCTCACTTCTGGCACGGGTGGTTGCAGGGGGCCATACCACTCCAGGAGGACCATCCGTGTTCAACATAAAGCAGTGGTCTGTGGGGATTAATATCTTGTCCACCTCGTGCCTCCAACAGCACTGGGATTGCTGTCAGAGGTTCTTACACAGTTGCCTTCACTCTGTGGGGCTTTGCTGCAGTCGGGATATCACAAACTGCTGCCTCCTTTCCTCCAGATGCCCCCCTTCACCCAAGCTCCGGCTGGTCGTCCCCGGCCTCAACAGTTCAACTGGGTCTCGATCTTACAGCTAGTTACTTTAGGGAGCCGCACTGCACTGTTCGCCTCTTTCCTGCAGGCACATCAGCTCACAGCAAATCGAAGCAGACCGGATCTACCATGGTGATGTCCCTTCCATGGGAATCCCCTCGCAATTCATGTGCATCAGGCCCAGTCGCTGTAGGCGCAGGCTGCTCTGGTCCCTCATTGCCTTTGCAGGGAGAGGCCCGTAATTTTAGTCTTTATTTGAAGGGAAAATCAGGTCGGGCCACATGGGGATGGCGACAGTCTGTATGCAGCTAGGACAGCACATACATCGCACACATCATCCAGCTTCAGGACCTGCCACAAACCATTTTCAACATACACGTGGGTCATGACTGTCAGCATGTGCCTTCGTTTATCATCACCCAAAGTCAGGGAAGCAAAATGGGCCTCCCCTAGCAACTGGAGCACACTCCAGTAGAAACCTCCATGCAGTGATTGGGTTCCTGCAGTCCACTTATAGCAGAATGGAAGCCAGCATGTTGGGTCGGTGCAGTGCTCTCTAGAGAGGGACCACCATCTTGACCACTAAGGCCATAGGTACACATGTTCAAATAAAACGCATCACAACTGGTGTTTAAATAGAGAGGGCTGGGCAGGCAAATGTAAAAAGGCAAGAGAGCTTACAAATAACCTTTAACTGTGCCCACATCACATATTGGCTGAGCAGAAGATAGGACAAACAGAAGAACATCTGAAAGCATTACCTGAAGGGGATCAACCCAACAGTCCTCACTCCAGGCCACACACACTCTTTCAAGCAGGTGAAAAAGACTGAGTTTGAGGACGAGTGGCCAAAATCAAGTCCTCCACTTCTGGCAGCAGATCAAATCCACACAGTAGATTCCATTCAATTTCGACACATGGAGGGCCAGATTGTGGAGGGTTGAGTGTAGAACCAGGCCTGATGTTAGGGCAGAAGGTCCTCCTGAAGCATTGGATGGAATGGAGGGCAGGTGCTAAGAATCAACAGGTTGAAGCACCAGACTCTTCAAGCCCAATCAAGAGCTAACACGATTAGATCAGCCCACTCCTGCAGAACCTTCTTCTAAGCCCAGGGAAGCAGCGGCAGAAGTGGGAATGCATAAGTAGACTGGAGTCTCATGGGCAGCATAACACTACTTCCAGGGAACCATGAGATGGAAACTCTACAGCACAAACAAATTGACATTGATCGTTCTCGAAGGAAGTGAAAAGGTCTATCCTCAAAAAGGCATTCAAAATCGATCTGAACTCACTCTTTTTGGCACTGAAAAGTTATAGGAGTAGAACCCATTGCCCATCTCTTTCGCAGGGACACTATTTCCTCTTTGACCAGCAATCACGGAAGCTCCTTGGCAAGAATGGAGAGATGTACTACGGAGATCGAAGTGAAAGACAACAAGTAGGACCCACTGGTCCAAGATAGCTGCAAACGAGTTGGGCAGATAAAATCATATTCTGTCCCCGCCACTGATAGCGGGGGACTCCCGAAGTGTAATTCAGAGGAGCTTGGAGCTGGCTGGGGAAGAGACCGGCCATTGTTAGTGGGGCCTCAAAAGGGCTTACAGACTTCTGCACTGGCTGCTGTAGCTGTCTTTGGCATTAAGTCACGCTCTGAACTTCCAGTACTGTTGATGAAACTGGCAGGGAGAGCAATCCCAAGTAGTGGGGCCATAACATGGCTATCTTTAAACGGATCAAAAGTAGAATCTACCTTATCTCCATACAGCTTGAAGCCATCAAAAGGCACATCCATAAGGGATTCCTGCATAACCCCAGGGAGCCTGTGGCATGCATCTGGGTGTACCTACAAATTACCACACTAGTGCTCATAGCACAGCCCATACAATCTTTGGAGTCTAGCCTATCCAGCAAAATGTATGTGACTGTATCCTTTCTGTCATGGTATGTTGGTGTGAAGATATTTATAAAACCCTGAAAGAGGGTGGGCAAGATATTGCTCGCCCTAGCCCATAGGGCATGAACGCTGCCCAAGAGGCAGACCACATTCAGAGATCACAATTCCCAATTAGTAGTGGCGAACACCCTATTGCAAAGAGCATCAATGCACTGCACTTCTCCATCAGGTAGTGCAACAGGGCAAGCATTTTGGCTTACTATGCTATCCAAAGCCTACACTAGTGTGTTGGGTACTGAATGGATTAGGTTGGGTCACCAGGAGCAGGGCTATGGCACATAGCAACAGCACAACTTATCAGGGGCGCCAAGTAATGTTTTAATCACGCTGCAATCAAGTCTATCAGGGCTCCAATGAAAAGTAGCAAAGGCTCTTAAGTTGAAAGAGCAGGTTACAAAAGTTCTGTAAGTATAGTAGCCTTAGTTTTCACTGTAGGAAACTGCAATTTCAATACCTCTGCTGCCACTACACACTACTGCAGCAAAGGAGGCACTTTTCTTGGTGTGGGTACCAATGGAGAGTCTAATTCCAACGTTGATGAGGTCTCCAGACCACTAGCATTTTAGATATCTAAATACAGTCCGTTATCAGTACAGTAAGGGGCAAAACATTGTCCCTCTTCTCCTCTTCATCCTCATGTGTCACATTCTGAAGGTTCTGCAGGACATCAAAGCTGAATAAGGTCTTAAAGCTTTGAAGATCTTTGCGCCAGGACAGAGGCAATGGCAGAGAAGTCATGTAGAAGTAGGATCCGGAACTGGTGCCTCCAAAGACAGGACCAGAACCAGAGTGGCCTTCAGTAAAGGAATGGAGGCACAGCTCGGCACCGGTGGGTGCTGAGGAGGCCTAACAAGGTGTGTCAGTACCAGGTAAGACCTGCCGGCAGACGCACGATTTAGGTCCCAGCAGATTCATATGGCCCAAGGGGGCGCTCCTGGGAGACCAGGAATTACCCAGAAAATCTGCAGCATTGCCTCTTATAGGGCCCCTATCAGCAGTTTAAAGGGGTTGAAGTTAGAGCACTGGTTGGAGGTCGACTAATATAAGTGCTGACTCCACAAGCTCTCCCTGGAGAAGGAACGTCAGAAAGAAGAGCCCCATCTGTAATTCTTGGGTTTGTGCAGACGTTTGTCCTTGACCTTTGTCTTATACTTGCCAGAGAGCAGACACCTGAACTGGCAATTGGAGCAGGAACAGGCCTGATAGTCGGAATGAGATAAGCTTTGTTTCTTCTACTTGGTGACATAAAAAGTTGTCGTTCCGTTCCTGCTGGCATTCAGGTACATCTGGGAGTATTTGCCGCATGACTTCAAATCATGCTTGGATTGAAAACAGTTGAGACAAATGTCAAGTAAGTCCATGATTGACATCTACTTCCTGCAGGTGTGGCACAGTTTGACGCCTGTAGTCTTTAGGGGAGACCTCCCTACCACAATGTCACTGAAAAAAGGTTTTGGAAGTTGGTGAAGAACTGACCAAGTTTTGGAGCAGAGCCACAGATTCACGTTGAAGGTGGCACATGTATTTGACTCCATGCTGTCACTTCTGGAGGTAGGATAAGGTCGCCTCTGAGTTCTAGAACAACCCTCCAAGTCCTCTTTGCCTGCATCCGAAGTTATTACAGTCTGTGGACTGCAGGACTGGGTGGCCAAGCGTCATCCTCCTGCCATCAAATTCTCTGCTCAGCTTGATCCCACCTTCAATCTTATTTTTCGATCTTCTCTTGACTATGTTTAATTTTACTGCATGGGACATCTAACTTTGTGCCAATGCCAGCAATAACTTCCTTGAGCTCCACAAGAACAATTTCACATCCAAGTGTAGGTTCATGGCATTTATTCCAGTCGGGCCAGCCCAGATTCCCCAGCAGGGATTTCTTGCAGTTGCATAGGTGCCTTCAGTCCATTAAACAAGAGGTTTTGCTGAAGTTTAATTGATATCCCCATTGTTTTTACAGAAACATTTAAAATAACTAATACTCTTTTACTCAAGGCACTTCCCTAGAGCAGGCGAAAGGAAATCAGGATCCCCAGCAACCAGTCTATGATGCCTGGCCACATGCCTGTTCACCGGTGGGTAAGAACAGGGCTTTGACCAAGCGGCCACCAAAGTATCAGTGAGGGCCCGTTAAATGGGAGCAAGGGTTCAAATGTGGTTGGCCCAGGTGGTAACGTTTCTGTGAGAACATTCATTTTAGTCTTGACTGAGGGCAGCTGTAAATCAAGGACATCAGCAGCCCGCGGGGCCACCACTCTGAAGAACGCCCTTTCACCCGATGGTGGCCCTAATAGAGAGCAAATACTGTTTCAGTGGCTGGCGGGGCGTGGCCCTGCATCGCGTGGGGACACTGGAGGACACAGCGGCGCGGCGCACCAGGTGGAAGGTGCGGACGGTGAGCAGCCCGCACGCTGGCAATCGTGAGAGCCCCCTGACCGCGCGCGCACAGAGAAGCGCTGCGGAGCGCGGCCGGCAGAAGTAGCTACGCAGTGCGGACCGCGCCTGACCCGCAGTGCCTACTCTAGCGACTCGGATTTGCCTGAGCCAACGAAGACGTGCTTGGGCCGGTGCGCTGTTTCGGCAGGGAGTGTGCGGGCGCTGCTGAAGAGAACAGTGAGGCACATCCCACTCTGCAACTATCTCTAGCGAAGGCCTAGAACGAAGCGAAGTCGGTGGTGGGGCCCGGAAGAACAGGACAGGTACCCGCATGCGGCACACCTCGAGAGGTGCACATGGAAGGAGAACCAAGGTCTGAAACAGTGGGCCCCGGCGGTACCTCTTGTGGGTTGTTCAGCGGGGGTCCCAGTAACTGACCACAGCAACCTGAGGTCTCGGAGTTGGGCACCAGCGAGTGACTAATAGCACTGAGACGGGGCAGCGGCGGCATGCCCAGAAAATTCCGCAATTACCTGACTGCAGCTTGAGGGTGGCGGCTGCGGCGAGTTAGCGGTGAACACATAGGAGTGGTGGGAGCAGGCGGGCCACTATGACGAGTTGCTGCGTACCCTGCCAGAGTCTCCAACGGATAAGCACCATGGGCAAAGTCGACAGGGCTCAATCCAAGCTCTCATTTGAGCAAAAACGCTCGAAGTCCCACGACGCCACGTCTCCTGAAAGCTCCAGGACGCGCCTCCCTGAAGAAGAAGAACCTAGTCCGGATCTTAGATCCATGCTCCTCTCCATGGAGAAAGGCCTCCAGAGTGGCATCGCCTCGTTAGGCACGAAAATGGATGCTCTCTCTTACAGGATGGACAGGATGGCGGAGCGGCTAGATAAGCACGCAGAAAGATTAGACATGTCGGAGAGGAGATTAACGGAGGCGCATACAGCGATAGACAGAACATAAACAACTGGGGAAGGTAATACGCCTCTTGCAAGACAAGACGGAAGATTTAGAGGCCCGCTCGCGGCGCTGCAACCTACGTATTACTGGACTGCCCGAAACGACCACCACAGGCAACATGGAGCAGTTTATTGAAAAATTGCTCACCACACTGCTGGGGGACGGTGTCTTCTCCCACATGTTCGTCATTGAGAGGGCACATCGCTCCTTGGGTCCTCGCCCGCCCCCAGGAGCGCCACCCAGACCAATCATAGCGAAACTACTCAACTACCGGGATAGGGACATGGCGCTCAAACTGGCGCGTGAAAAACAAACATTGACATACGAAGGATCTGCAATATCGTTATTCCCTGACTTCACTATCCGGGTGCAGGAGGCACGCAGACAATTTGCGCCCATGAAGAGGCAACTGCGGGACTTGGAATTGGACTATGCTATGCTGTACCCAGCTAAGCTACGAGTGAACAGACAAGGTCGGTCTCATATTTTTACGGACCCGAAGGTTCTGAAAAAGGCTCTAAAAGAGTAGTCCAAGGAGCGTCGCAGAAGTCCGAACCAACGCCTATCAGGAGAAGCGGCAGGAGGTTCGCTGGAGGAGCAGGACTGAAGTAGAAGCGCTCCAGATAGACGATGACTATAAGGGATGGGCGGCGCAGGGAGTGCTTCCAAGTGGAATGAAGGGGTCTATAACGAACATTGGTTGAACTCTTAAAAGTGTTTGGGTCTACGTCACATAAAGTTAAATTTCCCTGAACAGGTGAGGTGCATGACCCAGTGTAAGCGCGGGGCGGAACTTAGCGCCATGCGTGGACAATTGGGTTAGATTGGTAAGCTTAAAATGACACATGTGAGCCCCGGTACTCCGAGGGAGGATTGAGCTGTGGGGAGGTGGTGGGGGGGGGGGGGCGAGGTACTTGCCTCTATTAACAAGAGCAGTGAGACAGTAACTGCTGCATTAATATGCAGATTGCGCATGGGAGGTGGGACTGAGGAGTCTCTGGCTATTCATTTTCTTTTACTGTTTCGTTTTATTTTAGTGCTCCTGGTGGTTGAGCTTCCTCCGCCCACGAGTGCTATGCACCTGCGCAGTGATTTGGGGGTGGGGGGAGGGGTGTGGGGAGGGTTCGCGGGGGGTGTTTCTTGGGATACTGCACGACCAAGTTGGGGAAGGTCCGCTGTGGGTGGGGGGAAGGAAAGAAATCAGATGGTTTGGATTGATGTTGATATTCCTAAATACATTGCACAAGGCACGGATGGCATGTGAGCGACACAGATTCGGCAGCAACATATGTCACACTACCCAACATGATGGCTACCGGTGGGGCCGACGCCCCGAGACAGAGTGCCTCCCTACGCGCACTGACGTGGAATGTTAGAGGACTGAACGACTACCGTAAGCTACGGAAGGTGTTGTCATACCTGCGCAGGCAAAATATAGACCTAGCTTTGCTGCAGGAAACACATCTCCCACAGGCCAGTGCGTTGCTGCGAAATAGGGGGCTCCTTGGCAACACCAATACTTCAGGCTTCACGACTCATGCGCGGGGTGTATTAACCTGGATTAACCCTCGTTCTGACTACACACTAGAACAGCTACACTCAGACAGTGAGGGACGATTTGTGATTTCTAGATGCAAGGGCGGTGGCCTGGAACTAATTGTAGTAAATGTATACGGCCCTAACTTCGACTCCCCCGAATTTTTCACAAAAGTGGCTGATATAGCGTACAAGTTTCGGGGCACACAGTTTCTCTGGGGCGGAGACTTTAATTTGGTAAGAAATCCTGACCTAGATAGATCGGCGGGCCCGGCGAGGAGGCCTACAGCGGCGGCGCGAGCGTTAGAGGGGGTTATGCTGAGCAGGGGTCTATGTGATGTGTGGCGACGGCATAACCCAGGCAGGGGCGGGTACACGCATTATTCGGCTTATTATAACCTACACACTAGGATAGATTTCTGGCTGGCTACTGAGTCGCTGGGGGAACAGATAGGGCGGTGCCAGGTACTACCCCGCACGCTCTCCGATCACTCGCCTTTGTTGCTGGTAGTGGCCACTCCTAAGAAAATAATATCTCCATTCACCTGGCGATTCCCCCCTTATTCATTACTAGACCCCCCCTTCAAAGAGGAACTGGCTGACGCTATCGAAATGTTCTTTGCGACGAACATTGGGTCCGTAGATAGCTTCCAGACGGTCTGGGAGGCGTTTAAAGTGTATATTCGCGGTGTAGCCATGTCCAAACATTCGGGAGTACTTCGATCTATCCGTAAGAGGCTCGCAGACTTAGAGCGGAAATTGGGGGTCCTGGAACGACGTCGGGAGTTGGGTGGTGATGAGGGGCTAGAAGAGGAACTAAAGGCCGCTCTTGGTGAATATCATGACGCTGCGGACAGCGAAGTGAAACACCTGGGCAAGTATGCCACGGCCCGTACATACGGAGAGGGAGACCGACCGGGCTCGGTATTGGCGCGGATTTTGAAAGCTAGCCGAGGTAGAACGTTGATATCAGAAATACAGTCGTCATAAGGCGTGGTGCTCACTGATGAAACAGAAATAGCGGAGAGATTTAAGCAATACTACTCGGACTTGCACTCTTCCAGATCGCCTGGTGCAGATGTGGAAATTCTTGAGTATCTAGAGCATATCAGACTACCCTTCCTGACTAACGCCCACAGAGAACTGCTCATGCGACACATAGAAAAGGATGAAATAGTGGAGGCTTTGGCGGGAATGAGATCCTCCAGCGCCCCAGGGGCGGATGGTCTCACAGTAGGTTTTTACAAAGCGTTTCTTGACTTACTGCTCCCACACCTATCTACGCTCTTTGATGATATGTGTGTATCAGGAACTATGCCCCGATCCATGAGGGAGGCTCTCATTGTAACCATTCTTAAACCTGACAAACCGCCAGAGGAGTGCAGTTCGTACCGACCCCTTTCCTTATTAAACGTTGATACCAAGCTCTTCGCCAAAATTCTAGCTAATCGCCTGGCACCCTTGGTGCCGGTGCTGGTTGCGCCGGAACAGGCCGGTTTCATCCCAGATAGGAATTTAACCTACAACCTGCGCACAGTTTTTGGGATGATGCAACATATTAAGCCAGACACTAAAACGGTAGCGGTTATCCTGGACATGGAGAAGGCCTTTGACTCGGTAGAGTGACCTTTCATGAGGCTGGTGTTGACAAGGATGGGCCTGGGCCCTGTGTTCCTACAACTGATTGGAGTATTGTATAACGCGCCTACAGCGCGGATACGCCTTGGTAATCTTATCACGGATTCATTTGCCATAACTAGGGGGACCCGGCAGGGCTGCCCACTATCTCCCATTTTATATGCTTTGGTTGCCGAGCCCCTGGCGTGTGCGCTTCGAGAGTACCATGGTAACAGGGGAGTTCGATTTTCGCCCTATAGAATAATAGTATCAACATATGCGGACGACACCTTGTTGTACGTTCGGGAACCGGAGCAAAGTTTATCCTCTGTACTCCGTGAGGTAGTACGTTTCGGTGTGCTATCGGGCCTACGGGTCAACTGGCCCAAGTCCATCGTCTTCCCACTCACACCGGCGACGTCGCAATTCGAGATGGATTATCCATTACAATGGACTGCAGACCCAATACGATATCTTGGGATTCGGCTGCACACAGACTCTGAGATAGTACTGAGGGAGAATTATGGAACCGCCATAGACAAACTGGAGGACGATGTGGAAACCTGGATCCGGCTGTCGCTCATGGGCCGAGTCTCCATTATGAAAATGGTCATTTTACCCAGATTCCTGTTTCCGTTTACAAATATTCCCATAGTGTTATCACGGGCCTTCTTCCACAGGCTCCGCGCAACCTTGATAAGGCTGGCTTGGGCGGGTAAACAGGCGAGACTACAGTGGTGAATACTTACGTTGCCGTACCATTTGGGGGGTCTGGGAGCGCCCGACCTGGAGGTGTACTTCAGAGCTGCGCAGGCAGCACACGCTCATCAGTGGATGCATGGCGCGGCGGATGTGCCCTATCTCTGTATTGATAGGCTAATTGCGGCTCCACTCCCTCTCCCGGCTACTATGTTTGAGCCTGTAGATCGCAGAACTGGGGTCTTGGACTCCATTAACTCAACACGCCATGCCTGGCACAGCATACTGTATAGGCAGGCTGGTGCGCTGTTGTATTCACCAATGATGCCGATTGAATGGGCAAGGTGGCTGGGCCCCTGTAGAGATAGGGGGGTGACTCGGGCATTGCACACAATGACTATAGATACTATGGGGGATCTGTTCCAGGACGGGGTGGTTAAGACATGGGAACAGGCAGTGGACACAACAGGACCGACCACCCTGCTGCAAAGGTTTCAGTTTCACAGAATACGCAGAGCTTTGGGTGACCAGCTGGGGGAGGACATGGCAGAGCCTCCTGAGATATTGGAATTGTCCTATGTGATACGGGCTGCCACTCCTCGCAAAGCGGTCTCTATAATATACGGGTTAGTTATCGCGCATGGAGCACAGCAATATACGAAGGCCAGATTGGCCTGGCAGAGGGACCTGCAGCTTACGATAGATGACTATCTGGACTTACTGCTGCACGAGCACCCGCCGCATCTCGCAGCATGGCAAGCACAGACTAATCCATTTTAAATATATCAACAGGGTGTATTATACACCAGAGCGGCTACACAGATATGGACTGAGAGACAGCGCGAGGTGTGACAGATGCGCGCGCTGACGGCGGACTTCTTTCACCTGGCGTGGCAGGGCCCGGGAATATATAGGTTCTGGGAAGCGGTATTTAGAGAACTAAGCATGGTGATAGACAAAGTGCTCATGCCTGATCCCACGCTAGCTCTGATTGGATATTCTAAATCTCACCCCAGAGAGACGCGAAGGCTAGTCGACATGGGACTTTTAGTCGCCAAGCGTAGAGTGGCGATCTGCTGGATGAGAGGCCCAGTCCCCACGGTAGCACAATGGTCCCACGACATGCTGTACTGCAGCACGCAAACAAAGCTTCAGTGAGCTGCTCCATCCGCGGAATAGGCCCAAAACTTTCTGGGGGCTTTACGTCACATACAGGTCGAATAGAGCAAGGGAAGTGCGAGGGGAGAAGCTGGAAGGTCCAGAAGGTGTAGCTACAGCGCGCAGCCCTCCACTACATAGCCCCCAATAGGCCCCCAGGGATACTTACTGGTCGGCGAAAGCGTAGCGGAGCTTCAGGTGCAGATCCACTTGGCTATGGTAGTACCAGAACTGATGGGAGCACTGACTTAGGGGGAGTAGAGGTCCTCTGTTATACACGGTACACACTCTGTGCGCTGGGTGTCAAACCTCACTGATTTATACCCGGAAGGTAGCAAACATCATCGTATGCAATGTTGGCGTGTCGTGTGTGCAATAATGTCAGTTTTTGTGTGGGTTAAATATTAGTTAAGGTTGACAATATGCTGCCTGCCCGCTGGGTTGTTGGCCATAAAGCTGTGTATGAAACTGTCCTGGTCGATAGCCGCAGGCCCCCAGGGTTGTAGGCGCGAGGCTGTGTATGATCATATAATATACAGTTAATAAAAACCTTGGGAAAAAAAAAAGAGTAAGGACGTATGACAATTGGTTGAGCATTTGTAATCTGATAGGGCAACATCAGTTGAATTTGGGACAAAGTTGTTTTGGTGCCCAACACTGTCATCAACAAAGGATGCTCTTTTGGCGCCAGTGGTGCCGGTACTGGTGTCAACAGATAAGGGCTAGACGCAGGTCTTGGAGACGGAGAAGCTGCTTGCACGGGAGTCGGAATGGGGCTAGAGGTGGGCTCCAAGGGATCACATGGCATGGAGGTAAAATCCACCACTGGTAACCTGACTGTGGCCCGCTTGGTTGCTTGGGTCAAATGTGTGCCAGAAGGAGCTGGAAATACAGAAAAAATCTGCAACATGTCTTTCTTAAAGGTCTCAATCTGCTGACGTGTTGCATATGGCTCAGGAAACTCTGGGCACATTGTGACCAGCGAGGAATCAGTTACGCAACTGGAGACATCGAGGGTAAATGACTCACATCATGACGCCCCCACACCATCTCCTTGGGTTCAGAGGAGCAGGATGAGGTTGAGTCTCACTTTCCTTTCTTATGATTTTACTTAGGTTTTGATTTCGACTTACTGGGGGACTTCGAGCACATTGCTGACTGCTTGCGGAAGCAGACTCAGGAGCAGAACCAAGTCCTCACCCGTGACTTGGAGCGGGACTTACAACAAAGATGCGCCTTTTTCTTGTGTTTGGCAACATATAGTTTCGCATTCCGGTCATGGACCGTCTTCAGGTGCTTGATGGCATATTTACTACATGATTTCGAACCACGGCCCAGATACCAGAGACACACCTTATGTGGGTATGTTACCGACAATTGTTTCCTGCAGTCACAGCATGATTTGAAACCTGTAGTTTTAGCAGAGGACATCGTTCACTAGCATACTGAATTCAATTTTAGAAGACATCGGGAAAACTAACAAGTTTGGGAGCGGAGCTCAGTATCCACGTCGAAAGGCACGGAAAGGAAGGACCCGACGGCAGTGCGCAAGGGTGGCGCTTCATATGCGGCTCCGCTTCGTCACTTCCAGGGTGGTGCTATGTCACATGCACTAGCTAGCAGCATGGGGGGGCAGTGCTGAAAAAAGTTTCTAGATCCAGTCTGGCACTTGGAAATATTCTCAGGTGAGGAATCTGCAGTTAGAAGTATCCATTAGAAATTCTGATTTTGTTTGCAATCACTACACTCCTCCTACTGGAGCTCTAATTTTCCCATTCCTATCTCTACAATTGGGGCCGAGTAAAAACCCACCATCCCTACAGATTTGGTACTGTCAACATTTCCAACTGTGGGTATTAAAATACCAAAAACCTCTTTATATGAGACTTTATCTGCCATTAGAACACACAGAGGTTGCTGTCTGCACTCCAAAGTGAAACTTCGGTGCACAAAAAGTATTGTGAATAGAGCCAAAAAGTTTACTTATTTACAATAATGGAACTTATCTGGAATGCAAAATATTTGGGGAAGTAACTGCATATGGATTTTATGCTAAATATATCTTTTGACAAAAGCATACTTATTATTTTCAAACTATGCCTTACTTGTGCAATAGTGCAGCATAATAAAAAGTTAAGATCTAATATTCAAAAAGAAGGCGCATGATATATGTAAAGAATTTAAGTGTAATGCAATACTTGTGAATTTTTAACAGCAATAATTTGTTTTTATATTGCCCTTCATATACTAACCGTGCAGTTTGTTCTTACACTGCCCTTACCTCGGCACTTCTTCGGTTTGCAGGTGCTGTAAATAACAGTTGTTGTCCAGGCTGCTGCACTGTATGGGGCAGACATTTGGGGTTTTGCAAACTCATACGGTAGAACAACAAAGGAAAATAGTTTCTTGAAATCCCCATTTAGTTTACCTCAGGGTACTCCAACGATCCCTCTATTCTTTGACACTGGCCTCAAAAGGGTGGGTGAGTTGGCAGCATTGAACCCCTCCTATATTGGGCCAGGCCCAACTTCATCTTTATGACCTAGGCCTGAGTGATTATTGGAATAAGACTTCGTTAATCACCCCCAGCACTAAGGCTACTATAAAAGATGCCTATTGGAAGAGTAATATCACTGGTCAACATTGTAAGGTCAAATCTGGGGGTGTGGTGGACATATATTTTTTTCTTTTAAGCCCACAACTGATAAGGAACTATACATGGGCATTATTCAACCACACATGGATCGCACGTTGATTATTAAATTTAGGCTGGGAACACTATTAGTAAACAAATCCACAATTAGATGGAAAACCCATTGTGCTGATTCACCAGCACGTGTATTTTGTAACTATAGGATTTAGGATGTTGAACGTGTACTATTTTGTTTGTCCTGCGTATGATAGGTCCATGTGGTCTTGGCTTAAACCACTCTGCATTTCTACTGGTGTCAGATAATACAAGGAGGCCTATCGTATCCTATGGTTTGACACCAGGCAGCTATTTGTATTCTGCATTAGCCGATACTTGTACACAGTGTGGCTACTAACGAAGAGGGTGGGTGTATTATTCTGGAAAAAAATAATTATCAGAGATTTTTGCTACGATTATTTTTTTCCTTTTCTCCTTGCCCCCTGTTCTCACCTGACTGCGTAATTATATGGGAGCATTGAGAACTTTAACTTGCAATTTGTACTTATCCCAATCTACTGACCCATTTAATGCTGCTAATCTACCTTTTTAAACCGTTTTAAGCAATTTTTATCACTTTATCACTTTGAGAATGTTTTGATCTTCACTGTTTTTATGTGTAATATATATGTTAAAGATATCTATTGATTTATGTGATAATTTATGAAATTGCGTGTCTTGTTTTATGGGCTAGTACCCGAAATAAACAGTTTCGATGAACAGGAGTTTCCGGTACCCAATTTAATGGTACTCCATTTACCGTCTTCAGAGGGACGGAAGGCTGAGCTGGTCGTCCCTTGAGGCGACCAGCTCTGGGACTGTAGGTGGCTGCACTTGCCAGCAGCGAGCCTTTATTTCAATGGGCTATCCTGCTGAGTCTAGAGCCGGTTAAACTGTCACACAACAGACTTTACAAGCATGTTTTGGAGCCCCACTTTGAGGTATTAAAATCCCTACTTTCAATCGTGAGATGCTAATAATGTGCGTGCGTGTGATACAGTTGAAAAGACGCCCAGGTCAGCCCCAAGCCACAAAAGACCATTCAGGTTCATTTGCCAATACGCCCAGTGTAAGGGAACTCTTTTATGCCATTAACCTCATACGACAGACGTCTAAACTCTTCCCCCACACTCCAAGGGAACAAGCCGCCGTCTCAAGGAATGATGCGCGTTCTGCTGAAAGACAGCACTGGCACTGTACTCCACTTCAACTCTGCCCCGGTGACATCAAATCATATTACTGCTAAATTAACAGTTGTGAAAAAACGCTGGCCTGGTAGCCCCATCCTGCATAGCCTTTAAATGCCATTTCAGTTCCTATCAGGACAGGAATCAGCAGCAGCAGTTTTTAATACAGCTGCAAAACAATAGGACCCATTAATAGCTGAACTTTTGACAGCACTATTCATGATGATTTATGAGTTTGTGTATAATTTGATTATTCTATTAATTCTGCTGATTACTGTTTCAGCTAATACAGTGAAGGTCACAACGAAAATAAATCTTCATTACATCTCACAGAAAGTAACTGCCTGCAACTAGTTGTTTTCTTTAATTAAACACTAATGTAACAGGAAAGAAAATAGGCTTCAGGCTGGCTGCATCTGCTCCTGCAACAGAAGCGTGCAGGCTCCGACGACGTCATGATGTAATACCATCAAACCCCGCCTCCCAACGCAGGATGGCCTCTTTTTAAATGGAATGTTAAAAGGCGAATCATTCGACTTACTCCGTAGATCTGGCATCAATAAAGTGGACCCCACAAGAAAAAGGACATTTTGAAAGCGCAGTAAGAAATCCCTTTCTGGCCTCAAGAACAGCTGTCCAGAACTCGCATGACCCACTTCCCTTGCCTAAAAGCAGAAGGGATACTCGGGCCTGGCCAACGAGGCCTGCTCCCGTGGTTTATTTACACACGGTTCTCCGCAGGCTGTGCGAGAGATGAACAGTGTGTAAATGGCATAGCGCGGCAGTAGAAAGAGCATCGCAAGACCTGCCAAAAGCCTACATCATGAATACTCCCTCAGTTTATTTTTAACGCACAGCAGGCACCAGCGTGAGTCACTGCACTTCTTCCTAACAGACCTAGTATTTCTGTCCTGCACAGCACACGCCAGTCCTTCTAAACAGCGGAAGAAACGAGCATGTTTAACAAGTCACAGTACGAGAAATAAAGAGTACAGAATAATGCCAGTCAGTGTCCGTCCCCAGGGGAAGACACAGAGCATGTTACACAGAAACTCCACTTTTCAAACAATTACTACCACGTTAACACATAGGATTCTAAAAAACGTAGACGTATCTATTTACACTCCCCAGAGTCCCCAAGTATCACAGAAAACACTTAAATTAAAGTGGGTGGGGGCTATGGTAGACTTTGGAAACTGCCCGGTTATTGTTACCACCTGAACTACACAGCCTCACAGTTGAACAGAAAGAGGAAATGAGTCTGCGTTTGAATGGGGATAAGCCTGAGGTGACCATAACCAGCTAATTTCAGACATATGACCCCCCCTTTTGGTATCTTGGTGTGTATACATAAAACATATTACAGAGTGGCAGTAGCCACTCTAGTTATAATTAGGCTTCCCAGAGACAGGAACTCCTCGAATTTTTTGCTTCCTAATAACTTTCCACCCGTTTGAAGAATCCCTACAAAACTTTCCAGATCTATAGCAACTTCTACATTTTGTGATGATGGACATTTTTTGATGAATCGTTAAGGGGTGCAAAGATAAAAGAGGGAGGTCCCAAAACAGATTTTTCCCTCCAATGCATTTTTATAGACTTTTTTATTCAACGTATCACAGAAACAGCTGAATGGATTTTGATTACATTTGCCATGAATATACATGATATTTTATTTCTTTATTTTGTTTTATTTTGAAAGTTTTGTATAGCGCGAACTAGACCCTTAAGGGTATCAGAACGCTTTACAGGGTGGAAAGTAAAACAGAACAAGCATGGAAAAAATGTAGGTGAGTCTCATACAAACAAGTAAATAGTACCAACTAGCAAATATATAACAGGTAGATATAAATAGTTCAGGTATATTTAGCCACGAGAATAGCTTTCACTTCCTTTTTGAAGAATGCAGTAGAAGGATTCTTTCTCGTTTCTGGGGGCAAAGCATTCCAAATCCTGGGAGCCATTCCTGAGAAGGACCGTTTATATGTTTTCTTCTTGACAAATCGTTGAGGTTTCAGTAGAAGATTGTCGGAGCTCCTTGTGGATCTATTCCCACAAGAGAGAGCCAGTTTCTCAGCTAGATAACTCTGAGTTTTGTGATGTAGTGCCTTGTGTGTCATACAGGCGATTTTCAGATGTATTCTAGCCTTGAAAGGTAACCAGTTGAGGGCTCGAAGGTCAGGGGAGATGTTACTGTTTCTTTTGGAGCCTGTGATGAGTCTAGCAGCTGCGTTGATTGAGGCTCTTAGGGGGCCGTCGTTGATCTGGGAAGGCCGCAGAGCGTGACACACCCATATTCAACTCTAGGGATAACTAAAGCTTGAACTGCCCGTTTGAAGTCATTAGCTGGCAGGAAGGGTTTCAGTCTTCTCAGTGTGTTCATCTGAAAATTTGCTCCTTTTGTAGAGGCGCAGATGTGTTTCTGCATGTTTAGATTTTTGTCTAGGGTCACTCCTAGCGATTTCGCTGAGTCGATAGCGAGAGGTTGCCCTTTGAGTGCTGTTAGGTGGTTCATCCAATCGAGGATGGTGGTTGATTGGTTGGGGGGAGCGATTAGGAGGAATTCAGTTTTGAGGGTGTTTAATTTCAAATGGTTTTCTGCTAGCCAGATCTGTGTTTTTACAAGCGTTGAGTTGAGAGATTTGATGTCCTCAAGCGAGTGGATTTTTATGTACAGTTGTGTGTCATCTGCGTACATGTGATAATGGATATTCGAGGAGTTGAGAAGTTCTGTGAGTGGTTCCATGAACAGGTTGAACAGTGTAGGTGAAAGGGAAGATCCTTGTGGTACTCCTAAGGTGACTGGGACGGGCTTCGATAACGATTGGTTAACCTTGAATCTTTGGGATCTATCATGGAGGAAGGAGGTGAACCAGTTTAGAACAGATCCAGATAAGCCCATTCTGTGTTTCAGGAGATCAATTAGATTGTCATGTTTGACAGTGTCAAATGCCGAGGATAGGTTTAGCAAAATTATTAGACAGGCTTCGTTTAGGTCCAGGATTTTTAGCGCGTCATCTATTATGTTGGTCACGGCTGATTCAGTGCTGTGGCCTGCACGGAAGCCGGATTGGAATTGGTTGAGCAGGTTGAATTGATCAATGTGTTTGCTGAGCTGCGCGTGAACACATTTTTCTAGGAGTTCGGCCAAAGTGGGGATGTTGGATATTGGGCGGTAGTTATTTAAATCCGACGAGTCCGCTGATGGCTTCTTTAGGATAGGGGCTACCTGTCCTGCTTTAAGGATTTCTGGGATGGTTCCTTGAAGGAGAGAGGTGTTTATAATCTTAGTCCATAGAGGCAATACCAGTGGAGGGAAGTCTTTTATGTAGTTTGCCGGTAGAGGGTCTGTGAAATGGTTGGAAGGATTTAGGTACGAGGGCGTTTTTAATATAGTTTCTTCACTGTAGGTGCTGAAGGAGGACCATGATGCGTTGTTTTTGAGGTCGAACTTTGTAGGACGCACGAGTGGAGCTCCTAGCGGGGGCAATGAATTGACCAAGTGTGAGTCAGTATGGGACATTAGGTCGTTGTGCAGGACCGATTTTAAGTTTTCTGTCTTCATAGTGAAGAAGGAGGCAAACTCCTCGCAATTGGGTAGTGTGTCTGGGTTAATTTGGGGGCGGTGGGGTGCACCCTTCGATTGTGATTTGATAAGTTAGAATAGCTTTTTGGGACGGTTCTTGGCTTGGTCTAATTGTTTACTGAAGAAGTCTGCTTTTGATCGTCTGATCTTTCTGTAGTAGGAGTTTCTCGTGCTCCTAAGTAGCTTGAGGTGGTCAGAGGATGGTGCTGATCTCCACCGTCGTTCCATTAATCTTAAGGAACGCCTGTCTTCGTTTAGCCTACTGTCATATTAGGGTTTTGAGTCTTTTGTGGTGACTTTTCAGTTGTAGGGGAGCTAGTTTGTCTAGTAACGTGTTCATGGAGTGGAAGTAGTGGTTGGTTAGATCTGTCTAGATGATCCATTTTGCTATTGTAAGTGATGTTATGAAATTATAAGGACCAAAAACATAGTGATACCTGTTGTCTCATATGTAGCACAATACTACTAAAAGTAGCAAGGAAGTCCAAAAAGTAAACAAGACTGCATATGTAAAGTTTCAGATTTACTACATGAACTGAAAGACCCATTAATGAAAACCAATAAACACATACATAACAAATAGAATACATCCTATTCTACATATGTTTTCTTTGCATGCTCTCTGGTTCAGAAAATAAAGCTGTGTCCAACAAGTCAAACAAAAACCATCTTCCTTATCAGTGGCGGAGGGCAATTTTGACAGTGAGGGGGAGGGCCACCCACGCACACATACACACTCACTCCCATGCATTCACTAACACGCACACACACACACACTCATTCTCAACAAATTCATATATTCATATTGTAAGAAAACAGGGCTTTTGTAGATGTCCCCCATTTAGACTACTAGATGCTGGTTTTCGACTCTGACAGTGCACTGAAGCTCTATTGCCAGTGCTCACTCCCTAAAACTGTTGTGTGAATTGGCAATCCCAATTGACAAAGACTTTACCCCCCTAATAAGTCCCTAGTATATGGTACCAGGGGAACCCTGGGCATGGGTGGTAAAGGGGTCCCCAGGGTTGTAGCACGGTTTTGTGCCACCCTGAGTGGCCCACGTTAACTACTGACAGCATGCCTGCCATTGCAGATTGCAGGAGCAGTGTAAACTGCTCGAACTCGACTGTGCCATCACCATGTGTGGCACAGTTAATACACAATTTTATGTCTGGCACCCCCAAGGAAGGCCTCCTTAGTCCAGAAGGCAGGGTGCAGTATATTAAGGGTGAGGACACATAAGTGCAAGCCTATATGTCCCTATTGTGGCTTTCCCCATTGGAAACTACCAGAAGTGTTAGCGGTCCATAGGATAACAAGGGCTGCCACTCAGGCATTCTTGAGGAGGCAGCTCCATTATGGTAAGACCGAAATATGTCATGTTTGGAATCAAACAACGTGCCATTTCACCCCTGACATAAATCCTGTGTCTTGGGTGATGTGGCATGTACCCAGGAGCTACCTTAGAGGTTTCCCACCTGGTTGCCTCAGTTTCTCTGTGCTCTGGCTGGCCAGCTCGTGCTTCCCACGTTTGCTGCCACCAAGATAGGATTCTGATCTCCCACCAGGCAGTGTGATCACTCCTAGGAGTCGGGAACAAAGGCTTGGAGAGGACGGAGGTCACACCTGCCTCCTCCCAAGCAGACTAGTAAAGTGGCACATTAAGGCTGTGAGCTTCACAGGCAGCACCGCCTCTGATATACCTCTGAAATGCATCAGGGCTGACTCACAGTGGAGGAAAGAGTCTTCCCCCTGCCCCAGGCACATTTGCCCCTGGACAGGTGGAAAATTAGCTAGTCAAGGAAGTGTACACCCCCAGAAGGCTAACCACACCTCCAGGATGAGCCTAGACTGTACACTAAAATCAGATTCCTGCAATCTTTAGAAGTGGCAGAATAGAGGGTTCTGGGTAGAAAAAGTTACCCACACCCCCGGATGTGGTCACCTCGGGGCGGACTAGCTGCCCATTTGCTACTAGCTCCCACATCCCTAACTCAACTAAATCTA
Organism: Calotriton arnoldi; assembly: GCA_963921515.1. Lineage (NCBI taxonomy): Eukaryota > Metazoa > Chordata > Amphibia > Caudata > Salamandridae > Calotriton > Calotriton arnoldi. The sequence continues at coordinate 1,281,382 of CAWUFW010002796.1, forward strand.
GGATTTAAGGGACCTCCTGGCACCAGAACCTCTGTTCTGAACAACCTGCATCAAACAGGACAGAAGAAGAGACCCGCACCAGCGCCAACATGACTTGCCCAAAGCAAAAGAGAGATTCCCTGCACCTATGGCAACGCTCCTGGAACTGCCTGAATGAGACTCGTCCTAGGCTATCTCTCGGTTCCCCCATTCAAAGGGACGGTGTGGAAGCCTGACGCACCCTCAGACTCCCCTGGACTAGTGGCACTAGTCCCCTGGAAACTGCAGATAAAACAACGCCCCGGATCCGAAGAATCGCTGGCCATCGGGCCCTCCGAGGGATCGCCCGAATCCAGATGGACTAGTGCATTGTGGGACCTGTAATCCTGCCTTCCACGAAGTTACAAGCAGCTACCACATTCCCCTGAGCCACCGGACGTCAAAGTTACTTTCTGCTCTACTTACAGCAGCCAAAGCTTGTTGGTCACGAGTTCGATTACCGACCCCTTTAGTTGACGCTGCATTAAGAGGGAATTCTATCTGACATTTGACCGACATCTGTAACCACAGCGTTATTGTCTTTTTGCATCTTTTGTCCCCGCAGCATTGTCACAGTGGTAAAAGTAGCTCCCGTTTAGCACCTAGGACAACCAGGACAACTCTTCACCTGGGCTCCGCAAGCCAGGTAAAATTGAACTGACTGTCGTGGCTTGGTCCTGGGACCCACATCACCTTTACCCTGCAAAGGTACAACGCAACTCGACCTGCAAGTGACAGATTGTCACTTGTGTTTTTTTTCCCCATTGACTGCAATGTGAAATTTTCACTGTATTATTTTGCATTGATTTTCATTGCTTCAAAAATCTATAACTCCGTTTATATGTATGCTTTTCCGTTTGCCTTGGTGTCTAAATTAAGATAAAAATGCACTTTATTCTTATAAATTGGTGTTGTATTTCTCTTGAGTCGTGTCAATTACTTATTGTCCATGTTGGTAGGCTGACATGCTTAACACAAGTTCCTCTAGTAAAGCCTGACTGCTCTTTGCCAAACTACCAGGACTGAGCTAAGGATTTATTAGTGTGAATTCAAGTACAATTTCTGGGACATTGTGATAGTATTACATGGTGAAGACTAACCCCCAACCACATAATACTCCAATTTCTTACACATACATACACGCACGCACCCACCAAACATTCAGAAACAGAAAACTTACCTGTCCTGCAGCTCTGAAAGAGGAAAGCCTCAGAGGTCCCAGAAGGGTTTGGATTCCTGCCTTCCCTCATTGGGTGACCTTAGGTCAGCCAAAGAGGGAAGGCAGCAGTCTCATTGCTGACCCCTCGCCATTCTGTAATGAGGTGTCACTGATTGACACTCGGCCCTGGGCACTTTGGAATTAAAACTGAAGCGCCCAGGCCCGAGACAATCAGTGACACTCCCCTCTTCACAAAAGTGATGGCCTTCAGGGACTTTTGCCAGGCTGAGGAGATCACGCCCACAGGGCTGTGAAATCATCAGCCTGGCAAAGTTCAGCTCAGGCAGCCAGGAGGCGGCACATTTAGCACATGTATAGCTCCTGGCTGTCTGACCTGAACAAGAAGAGTGTCTGTTAGGCTGACCTTTGCTAAGCCTGACAGACACATTTCCTCTCTGGAAAAAGGTGAGGGGGCATGGCCCCTTCGCCCACATAGACGGGCCGAGCTGTTCTTTGCGCACTCCTGTGCAACAAAATGGAAAAGCGACCTAGCAGTGAGCTACACTAGTATATGAAGGGCATGATAAATGTCCACTAGGAAAAAGAAAAATAATCTTAATTTTTATAACAGCAAAGATTGGCTTTCATCCACTTTGGGTTTCATATGCAGCACAATACTACTAAAAGTAGCAAGGATGCCCAAAAAATAAACTAGACTGCATATGTAAAGATTCAGAATTACTACATGAACAACTAAAAGACCGATTTATGGTCACATGATTATGTAAACCAATAAACAAATACAATAGATAAAAATAAAGAAGTCACATTCAATCTGATTGTCAATCTCTGGTTATAGTTAGGATTCCCAGAGATAGGAATTCCCTGGATTATTGCTCCCTAATAACTTTCCACCCATCTGACGAATCACCAGAGAACTTTCCAGACATACAGCATTTTCTACATTTTGTGATTATAGAAATGTTTGTGGTGAATCATTAAGGGGTGCAGAGATAAAAGGTGGGCCCCAAAATGCATTTTCCATAGACTATTGTATTAGACTTAGCAAAAAAAACGGCTGAACACATTTAGATGAAATTTGGCAGGATTATACATTATGGTACACAGATGATCCTTTTTGGGTACTGAAGGTAAGTAGGGTAACTATTCTTTAGGTTATAAGGCATTTAAACTTAGTGAGATCTTTGACAGCTTTACATTTGCAGTATTTCGTGAAATGTATCAAAACTACTGGGATACATAGCAAGGACAAGTCATCCCTCTTCTATCCCTCCGCTATCCTTCTGAATCCAAATAACTGACTAACATATCCACCACTTAAAATTTACTTGCATGTTTCACTATACTAATTCAACACTAATCCTCTATGGGTCCCGGAGTAGCGTGCTACTCGCCGAAAAAGCGCTTCGACGCCTCGTCAGGGGTAGTAAGCGCTATACAAATGCAATTACAATACAATACAATACAATAATGTGATTGGATAATAACTGCCTTTACAAAAATTTAAGGCAGCCATGTTGTTTAAGGTCACTGTGCAAGTGGTCTGGTTTAGGGCCTTAAATATAGGTGGGTATTAAGTTTTATATTTTTCCCTACCAATTATCACTTCAGTAAAGTGGTAACTGGAGTGAAAAATAATGTGAAGTTTCTATATATTTTAAAACAATGTTAAAAAGTACAGCGGTTGTTAGAAATGGGGGTCTCTAGTTAGCAGAGGTAGGTACCTTTGTCCAAGTAGGGACCCTTCTTCCTAGTCAGGGTAAGGGGGATGTACTTCTAAAATAACCCCTGCTCACCCCCTTGGTAGCTTGGCAAGAGCAGACAGGCTTATCTAGGAGGCAATGTGTAAAGCATTTGTGAACACATACAGTAAGACAGTGAAAACAGTACAAATGGACACCACACCAGTTTAGAAAAATAAGTAAACTTTATCTAAACCAACAAGATCAAGAGCGACAAAAATCCAACATACTATTACTCTTAAAAATAGTTATTGTGCAAAATAACCTTTAAATTGCAGGAAAAACGTGAAAATAAAGTTCATCCGACTCGGTAGCTCCGTCCGGGGCTACCGCGATACTGAATACGACAGAGTCTAACAATTCCGGCTAACCGCGTCGATACGGGTTAGGCAAAGCGTCAACAGACTCAGAGACAGTATCTTTTGTTGTTGGGGCCAACACGATGTTACGAGCCGGTCCGGGGCAACCGTCACGGTTGCGATGTGAGGTGGAAGCGTTGCAGCGTGCGGTGTCCTCACGGCTCGGTGCAGGCAGCGGCTCGTTGACGGAGTCGGTGAGACCAAGGCTTGCATGGCAGGGTGAGGCGGTGCTCGATGCGGTGCTGGCAGGTCACGATGCAGCGACGGAGCCAGTCAATGTTTGAGTCGGGCAGCGACGGAGTCGAAGACGTCAGTACAGCGTGTAGCGAGGCGTTGCGGAGTGCGATGCCCACAGGACGCGGTGCAAGCAGCGGCTAGTTGACGGAGTAGGTGAGACCAGGGTGGCGTTGCGAAACGAGGCGGTGCTGTCTACGGTGCCTTCAGGACACGGAATCCTGCGACGGACTCGGTGACAGAGTCGGTTACCCTTTTCGTCTCCAGGCAACTGAACCCAGCGGTTCCAGAGACGGTGCCCAGAAGTTTGGTGAGGTCTTTGATGTTCCTGAGACCTCCTGAACAGGGGGTAAGCTCAATTCAAGCCCTTGGAGATCTTCCTCAAGCAGAGGACACAGCAAACAGCAAAGTCCTTTCTCCTTTCCTTGGCAGCAAGTAGCCACTGCAGGCCAGACACCAAACAGCACAGGGGCAGTATTCCTCCTCAGCTTCTCTGGCACTTCTCCTTGGCAAAGGTTCCTCTTGATTCTCAGAAGTGATCTAAAGTTCTGGGGTCTGGGCCCCAGTATTTATACTACAAAATCCTTTGTTCTCTGTGGCAGAGAAGCCCTGTGCTTGGTCAAAACAGGTTCTGTCCTCTCTGGTGCAGCTTCCTGACAGGAAGTGGAGACAGCATTGTCCTTGGCAGACCAGGCCCATTCAGGTGAAAGGAAATCTCCTCCCCCTACTCTAAATGCAGCCCAGGTCTATTCAGCCGAGCCTTGATTCATCAGGCTCTCTGGAGCCACTGCTCCCCCCCAGCCCCTGTCATCCAAAAGCCAGACATACTATACACAAACCAGGCAGAGGCCTAATGGATGGATAAGCAAGAAAATACCAACTTTTTAAAAGTGGTATTTTCAAACACAGAATGTAAAAATCACCCTCACTAAAAGATGCATTTTAACATTCTGAGTTCAGGCATATCAAACTTCTGTCTCCTATCTTGTTCCCAGGGGTAGTTATGTTTATAAGATGTTATAAACAAACTCCCTATTCTATCCTATGGGAACAAGTAGCCTTGCAATAGTGAAAAACGAAATTGGCAGTAATTCACTATCAAGACATGCCACACACACCAGGGCATGTCCTACCTTTCACATATACTGCACCCTGCCCACAGGGGGTACCTTGGGCCTACCTTAGGGGTGACTAACATGTAAGAAAAGGGAAGGTTAGGGCCTGGCAAGTGGGTACACTTGCCAAGTCGACATGGCAGTACTAGACTGCACACAGGCTCTGCAATGGAAGACCAGAGTTACATTTACAGGCTGCTTATGTAGGTGGCACAATCAGGGCTGCAGCCCACTAGCAGCACTTGATTTACAGGCCCGGGCACACACAGTGCACTGGACTAGGGATTGACTAGTAAATCAAATCAGCCAATCATGGAAACACCAATCCACAACAATCGTTTACAGGGAGAGCATGTGCACTTTAGCACTGATCAGCAGTGGTAAATTGCCCAGAGTCATAACACCAACAAAAACAGGTCAGAAACAGGAGGCCATAAAGTCTGGGGATAAACCCGCTGAAAAAGCCAGGTCTACCAGCGGTACTACCAAAGGAGTACAGCGGTACATTATTTTATGGAGGGGAAATGTCTTTACAAATTAGAAAAAACTCTAATGCACTATAGTTTACAATTATGGTGTAATACAGTTTAGTTACATTTTTAAAATATTTGTCTGTAAAAAAAAAGTGATACGGAGTACTATGGAAATACCTAAAACATACAGCACAACTTAAAATAATAAAAAAAGAAACATTTCCTTAAAAAGACAGTACTTTATAGGCACTAGCGCAGTACCGTAAACTTATTAAAAGTATGTAAAAAAAATAAATAGGAAAAATGTTACTTACCCTGTAAGCATCTGTTCATGGCATGTAGTGCTGTAGATTCACATGATGTGCATACTCCTGCCATCTAGTGTTTGGCTCGGACGTGTACAACTTGTTTTTGTTCGAAGCGGTCTTTTCGAGTCACAAGGTATATTGACTCCACCTATCTCTGCTAATGTGCATTGGCTCCTGTTAGAATTGGGGGTCTCTAGTTGGCACAGGTAGGTACTTGTGACAAATAGGGACCCTCGCCTCTAGTCAGGGTAAAGGGGTACACTCCTAAAATAACCCCTGCTCACCCCCTTGGTAGCTTGGCACGAGCAGACAGGCTTATCTCAGAGGCAGTGTGTAAAGCATTTGTGAACACATACAGTAATCTAGGGACACACTACAGATGGACACCACACAAGGTTTATATCAAAAATAAGTATTCTTTATATAGTTTTAACACAAGACCATAACGACAAAAATCCACAATACTGTACTTAAAAATGGTAGTTTTAGCTTAGTTCAGTTCAGTTCTTACGATGCGACACTTTAAGTCAATGTACCTTACGATGCGGGACGCTTCCACAACAAGCAATGTTGCAGCGATGGAAATGCGACAAAGTTCTGGTGCAAAGAAATAAAGACGTCAAGTTCTTCCTGATGCGGCACGCTTCTCCGAGGTTGCGAGAAGTCTCGACTCGATGCGTCAGCTACAGCGGCGACACCCTTGTTCAGCGATGCGACGACAGCGGCTTTGGCGGCGACCCTCTTCTCCGACGTGGCGAGACGCTTCCGCTCGATGCGACAACTGCAGCGGCGACACCCTTGTTTCGTGATGCGACGGCAGCAGCTCCGACGGCGGCACGCTTCTCCGTGGATGCGAGGCGCTTCTCTTGATGCGGTGCAATGCGACAGCTACAGCGGCGACACCCTCCTTCGGAGTTGCGACGGCAGCGGCTGCGGCGGCGACACGCTTCTTCCTCGATGCGAGACTCTTCTCTTGATGCGGTGCAATGCGACAGCTACAGCGGCGACACCCTCCTTCGGAGTTGCGACGGCAGCAGCAGCGGCGGCGACACGCTTCCTCTTCGTTGCGGGACGCTTCTCTCGATGCGGTGCAATACGACAGCTACAGCGGCGACACCCTCCTTCGGAGTTGCGACGGCAGCAGCAGCGACGGCGACACGCTTCTTCCTCTTGAGTCGCGCTTTCAGCTCCTTGCGACACGCAGTCCCTTCAGAAGGCCCAAAACAGCAGCAGGCACTTCCAAAGGATTCTTGGGGAGCTGGTGGTTGAAGTCTGTTGTCCCTGAGACTTCAGCAGGAGGCAAGCTCTTTTCTCAAGCCCTTGGAGATACTTTACAAGTTGAATAAAAGTGCACACAAAGTCCTTTCTCCTTCCTTTGGCAGTCAGGCAACCACTGCAGGCAGATCCCTCTAGCTTAGGGATAGTCTTCTCCTCAGTTCCTTCTTGGTTCCGCTCCTCAGCAAAGGTTTCTTCTTGTTTTCCCAAAGTGATCTAATTTCCTAGGGGTCTGGGTCCCCTTTTTATACACAGTTTTCCTTTGTTCTCTGAAGGCAGAGAGGCCTCTGCCCAGCCCAAAACCAGTTCTGGTCAGTCCTGGAGCACTTTGTTTTTCTGTCTCCTTCTTTCCTTTCAGAATGTGGGGCAGGGTGCTCAGCCGCCCGGCAGGAGGTGGAGCCAGCATTGTGGAAGGCAGGCACAGCCCTATTCAGACCCAGGTGCAACTCCTCCCTCCACTCTGGATGCAGATCTTTCTATTCAGCCCTGTGCTGACTCACCCTGTCTCCTGTAGCCACCCCCAGCCCCTGTCACTCAATCTCCAGACAAGGAATACACAACCTAGCAGAGGCAGGCTTGGAAGTTTAGGCAAGAAAATACCCACTTTCTAAAAGTGGTATTTTCAAACACAGAATGTTAAAACCAACTTCACTAAAAGATGTATTTTATCATTCTGAGTTCAGGCATACTAAATTCGTTTTTCTACCATGTTCCCTGGGTCAGTTCTGACTATACGGTGTAATAGTCAGTCTGCCCATTCTGGCCTATGGGGAGCAGGTAGCCTTGCAATAGTGAAAAACGAAAATGGCTGTAATTCACTATTAGGACATGCCACACACACCAGGGCATGTCCTACCTTATACTTACAATGCACCCTGCCCTAGGGCCTACTTTAGGGGTGACCAACATGCAGTAAAGGGAAGGTTTAGGGACTGGTAAGTGGGTGTACTCACCAAGTCGACATGGCAGCCCTAGGCTGCACACAGGCTCTGCAATGGCAGGCCTGAGGCACATTTACAAGCCGCTTCTGTGGGTGGCACAACCAGTGCTGCGAGCCCACCAGCGGTATTGGATTTACAAGCCCTGGGCACACTCAGTGCACTGTACTAGGGACTGACAAGTAAACCAATCATCCAATCATGGAGTCACTAATACATAACGCAATTTATCATAGGGAGAGCATATGCACTTTAGCACTGATCAGCAGTGGTAAAGTGCCCAGAGTCATAAAACAGCCAACAACAGGTCAGAAAAATATAGGAGGAAGGCAAAAAGTTTAGGGATGACCCTGCAAAAAAAGGGCCAAGTCCAACACAACCCCCTTCCAGCCAAAAACGCAGGGGAGACCAATCACTACCCTGATGGGCTTCCCTGCTTTGGGCGATAGAACCTGGACCCTGGCCCACAACAGCAGGGGCATATTCCAGTTCTACGCCAATCTGAACCTATTGGAATCACTCTGTCCATACTCTCAGGGCCCACCAAGCTAACCCATGGGGAACCCTTCTCCTCAACTGTGGACACCACCTGTGCAGCACCTAACCTTAGCTTGCTCACAGGTGTGTCCCAACAGACAGACAGTACCCACATGGCCAACACAGAGGTGTGGCCTAGTCCACCCCGGGGTGTGACTTCTGTCCCCCTCCCAGGGGCAACTCTGTCCACCAGGACAGCAAGCCACAGTGGCCACTGACAGCCGTCAGTGATGAGAGCCAGGCCCCAGGCCTTTCATGGCTCTCCAACCTCTGTGGTGTCAGAGAGCGGGGGGCAGTAGCCCCAGGTGCCTGGCACCCTTTGTCCACTCTCCCAACCGTCAGGTCAGGTATGACATCCTGACACTGACCCACCAGCCCCGGGCCTGTAACCGGCGGCTGGACAGGGAGACTGGGGTGGGCTCTCCACACCCGGTCCTCCTCCTTGGGGCTCTGTACCCTCCCACCTGGAGCGGTACCCCCTTCTAGAATTGTCAGGGCACCTGTGGTAGGGGTCCTGCACAATTCGCCCACCAGTTCAGGGGTTCTATCCTGCAACTGGGAACCCAGCTTAGGGTCTGTACCCTTAGACTGGGCAGAGGTCAGGGGTGAGGCTGTCCTCTCCCTGCCTCCCTCAGTGGGGCCCTGCACCCTCCCACCTGGAGTGGTGCCCCCAGAAGACAAACTGGTAGGGGCACTGTTAGCAGCTGCCCCTTCCTCCAGGTCAGGGGGACACCCTGAACCTGGCCCTCCAACCCAGGGTCTGAACCCTTAGGCTGGACCTGTGCCTGGCAACCCAGGACTTCCGGGAGGGTACACCAACCCCCCAAGGAAACACACTCCTCTAGAGTTGTGTAATAATCTGCCTGGCGCACCAGGACTTCCTGGGGAGCACGCATGCCCCCAGAGGGTAACACATCTCTCATGTGTTGTGTGACAGTCCGCCTGGCGCAGATCTCCCGACCCCTGTCCATCTGACAGCGCGGGAAGATCCCCCAGGACAGAAGTGGTGTTACCATGGTCATTCACTGGTGACTCAGCCCTTCTGGCTGGTCCCTGACCCACTGGTTCTTCCACTGGGGACTCTCTCCCCCTCTCACCCCTCACTCTGGACTTCTGCACCCTCCCAACTGGAGCGGCACTGCCAGACACCAGAAACACTGGAGCTCCATTTACAGACGCTCCAGGTTCTCTAGACACTAGGAGATCCTCCTCAACAGGCGGCCCATCAGGACAGCCTAGGCTCCCTACCTGGTGTTCCCTTGAAGAACCATCCAGGCTCTGAGACTGGGTTTCGGGCACCTTGGGACACGCAGCCCCACACTCACTCCTTCTCCACTGAGACAGGACGTGAGTCCCTACACCCCTCCCATTACCACGGGACCTAGCTGGGCTACACTGAACCTCTCCCACCACTCTGGGTTGGAAGACACCTGAGCCACTCCTCTTAGGGTCACTCCCCAATGCCTCTTCAGACCCTCTGGAATCCACCAAAAGGTCTGCCTCCAATGTGAGCTCCCTGAGGTCAGAGAACTCACACTCCAACAGGTGTTGGCATAGCTCTGGAAAACAGGGACTTACAATATGCTCTCCCCAAATTGGATCACACAGTCCCCCACAGGGGTTAACCAAACTATCCTTCACCTCACCATCCAGTGCCTCACACACGTACTCCACACCACTCTCCTGAGACTGGCAAGACAGTATCTGACTGTCTCTGTCACTCAACCCACACTCTTCTGGGCGGTCTTCACACTCACATACCAGGACTTCAACCATGGGGGAACCCCTCTCCCTGCCCCTCTCATCTAGAGTCAGTAGAGTGTCCCTCCCACCACTAGGACCATGAATCCCTGTGTCAGTTTCCCTATTCCTCTCAGGGACACTGCGCACTACTGGAGCTACCTCATGTCCTTGAACCTCCTGGTGTATGTTAACCCCCTCCAAGTCAGGCGCCACATCTCTGGGTGTGTGCACTACTCTCTCAGCACTGAATAACTTAATTTTGCTGCCACCATCTGAGCTGGACTCCACCTCCAACTCAGCAAAGCTCACTTCCTGAGCTGCCCAAATTTCTTCTTCTTGGGCTAAGGCCCTCTGAGCCTCATCAATCTCTCTCAGTTCTTCATCAATCTCTTTCAGCTTCTGCTCATGAGCCAGAAGCCAGCTATCTTTTCTGTTTCTCCCTCACTTTTAGAGAATTCCTCCTCCTCAGACTCAACTGGTAGTGTTGCCTTCCAGCGGGGTAACTCATACTGAAATAGGGATGCCTCTAGATCCTCCCTGGACCTTCTCTTCACAGGCAGCCCTCTTTCCTTGCAAAACACACGTAGCTCCTTCATTGTGTAGATAAACATGTGCCAGAAGTTGAGTTCCATTTTGCAACAACTAACCAGAGTCATGGTATCAAAAATACCTCCAGGAGGACACCATAAAACAGAAAAACAGTATGTGGTCGCGTTTGGTCTGCACTCACTAGTAGTGTTCACCAATCACTGTACATGAGTCACAAATGCAAGTCCAGAATCCTCACCGCTGACCACCAATGTTAGAATTGGGGGTCTCTAGTTGGCACAGGTAGGTACTTGTGACAAATAGGGACCCTCGCCTCTAGTCAGGGTAAAGGGGTACACTCCTAAAATAACCCCTGCTCACCCCCTTGGTAGCTTGGCACGAGCAGACAGGCTTATCTCAGAGGCAGTGTGTAAAGCATTTGTGAACACATACAGTAATCTAGGGACACACTACAGATGGACACCACACAAGGTTTATATCAAAAATAAGTATTCTTTATATAGTTTTAACACAAGACCATAACGACAAAAATCCACAATACTGTACTTAAAAATGGTAGTTTTAGCTTAGTTCAGTTCAGTTCTTACGATGCGACACTTTAAGTCAATGTACCTTACGATGCGGGACGCTTCCACAACAAGCAATGTTGCAGCGATGGAAATGCGACAAAGTTCTGGTGCAAAGAAATAAAGACGTCAAGTTCTTCCTGATGCGGCACGCTTCTCCGAGGTTGCGAGAAGTCTCGACTCGATGCGTCAGCTACAGCGGCGACACCCTTGTTCAGCGATGCGGCGACAGCGGCTTTGGCGGCGACCCTCTTCTCCGACGTGGCGAGACGCTTCCGCTCGATGCGACAACTGCAGCGGCGACACCCTTGTTTCGTGATGCGACGGCAGCAGCTCCGACGGCGGCACGCTTCTCCGTGGATGCGAGGCGCTTCTCTTGATGCGGTGCAATGCGACAGCTACAGCGGCGACACCCTCCTTCGGAGTTGCGGCGGCAGCGGCTGCGGCGGCGACACGCTTCTTCCTCGATGCGAGACTCTTCTCTTGATGCGGTGCAATGCGACAGCTACAGCGGCGACACCCTCCTTCGGAGTTGCGACGGCAGCAGCAGCGACGGCGACACGCTTCCTCTTCGTTGCGGGACGCTTCTCTCGATGCGGTGCAATACGACAGCTACAGCGGCGACACCCTCCTTCGGAGTTGCGACGGCAGCAGCAGCGACGGCGACACGCTTCTTCCTCTTGAGTCGCGCTTTCAGCTCCTTGCGACACGCAGTCCCTTCAGAAGGCCCAAAACAGCAGCAGGCACTTCCAAAGGATTCTTGGGGAGCTGGTGGTTGAAGTCTGTTGTCCCTGAGACTTCAGCAGGAGGCAAGCTCTTTTCTCAAGCCCTTGGAGATACTTTACAAGTTGAATAAAAGTGCACACAAAGTCCTTTCTCCTTCCTTTGGCAGTCAGGCAACCACTGCAGGCAGATCCCTCTAGCTTAGGGATAGTCTTCTCCTCAGTTCCTTCTTGGTTCCGCTCCTCAGCAAAGGTTTCTTCTTGTTTTCCCCAAAGTGATCTAATTTCCTAGGGGTCTGGGTCCCCTTTTTATACACAGTTTTCCTTTGTTCTCTGAAGGCAGAGAGGCCTCTGCCCAGCCCAAAACCAGTTCTGGTCAGTCCTGGAGCACTTTGTTTTTCTGTCTCCTTCTTTCCTTTCAGAATGTGGGGCAGGGTGCTCAGCCGCCCGGCAGGAGGTGGAGCCAGCATTGTGGAAGGCAGGCACAGCCCTATTCAGACCCAGGTGCAACTCCTCCCTCCACTCTGGATGCAGATCTTTCTATTCAGCCCTGTGCTGACTCACCCTGTCTCCTGTAGCCACCCCCAGCCCCTGTCACTCAATCTCCAGACAAGGAATACACAACCTAGCAGAGGCAGGCTTGGAAGTTTAGGCAAGAAAATACCCACTTTCTAAAAGTGGTATTTTCAAACACAGAATGTTAAAACCAACTTCACTAAAAGATGTATTTTATCATTCTGAGTTCAGGCATACTAAATTCGTTTTTCTACCATGTTCCCTGGGTCAGTTCTGACTATACGGTGTAATAGTCAGTCTGCCCATTCTGGCCTATGGGGAGCAGGTAGCCTTGCAATAGTGAAAAACGAAAATGGCTGTAATTCACTATTAGGACATGCCACACACACCAGGGCATGTCCTACCTTATACTTACAATGCACCCTGCCCTAGGGCCTACTTTAGGGGTGACCAACATGCAGTAAAGGGAAGGTTTAGGGACTGGTAAGTGGGTGTACTCACCAAGTCGACATGGCAGCCCTAGGCTGCACACAGGCTCTGCAATGGCAGGCCTGAGGCACATTTACAAGCCGCTTCTGTGGGTGGCACAACCAGTGCTGCGAGCCCACCAGCGGTATTGGATTTACAAGCCCTGGGCACACTCAGTGCACTGTACTAGGGACTGACAAGTAAACCAATCATCCAATCATGGAGTCACTAATACATAACGCAATTTATCATAGGGAGAGCATATGCACTTTAGCACTGATCAGCAGTGGTAAAGTGCCCAGAGTCATAAAACAGCCAACAACAGGTCAGAAAAAATATAGGAGGAAGGCAAAAAGTTTAGGGATGACCCTGCAAAAAAAGGGCCAAGTCCAACAGCTCCATTATTAGATTGTTTATTATGCACAGATGGAGAAGATGTAGCTACAGCATAGAGAATATAGTAGAGATGACCATCTATAGTAAAGTTAAACATAGATAACATCATCTGCAACAAACACAGGTGACCGAGGAGGAGGGTGGGCGCATGTAAATCTACATCACCACGTGCCACAAATAGATGCTTACAGGGTAACATTTTCAGTTCGTGGCATGTGTAGCTGTAGATACACATGCTGTGCATAGATTGTAAACCAGTATTCCCAAAAGCGGCGGATAGCCTGAGGATGTTGCAGAAGATTGGAAAAGTGGCGTGCGGGCCAAGACATCCACACAATACTGTTTAGTGAACATGTGAGGGATGGACCATGTAGCTGCTCTGCAGATGTCAGCCTGAGGTATGCTACCCAGGAACGCCATTGAAGCTCCGTTCTTGTGAGTGGAGCATTGCCTGAGAGGGACAGGTAGGAGTCTTTTTGCTTTGGCATAACTGGTTTGTATGCACTCAACAAGCCAACGCGCAACACCTGCTTTAGAAATAGTCTGCGCCTTGTGTGATTTGGAAAAAGACACTAAAGCTGTTGTCTTACTGAATAGTTTTGTTCTGTCAATGTAATACATGAGTGCCCTTTTGATATCCAAGGTATTTAGAGTGCATTGCACTACAGACTCTGGATGCGGGAATAACACAGAGTTCTATTGTTGGTTGAGATGAAAACTAGAGACTACCTTGGCTAGGAATTTAGGGTAGGTTCTTAGAACCACTCTATCGTGATGCAACTGGAAGAAAGGTTCTTCCATGGTGAGAGCATGTATTTCACGGACACGTCTAAGGGAAGTTATGGCCACCAAGAAAGTCACATTCTAGGACAGAAATTAAAATGGGCAAAAGTGAAGTGGTTTTAAAGCAGGGCCCAGTAGTTTAGTGAGTGTTATATGAGGTTCCTCACAGGAGGGGGGGCGTTGTGGGATAACCTGTTTGAGTCCTTCCATAAAAAATCTTAATTACTGGGATTCTGAAAAGTGAAGTGTGCTGCCTATTTTGAAGGCATCCTGCCACAGCAGCTAAATGGAGTCGGATAGAATTATAGGCAAGGCCCGAATTCTGTAAGTGAAGGTAACAGACAATGTCCTGTGAAGAGGCTGTTAGAGGGTCAAGATGCCTAGGAAAGCAGTAGTGGATGAACCATTTCCACTTAGCAGCATAGCAGGCTCTAGTTGTGGGCCCACATGCTTCTTTCAGAATGGTCGTACACTCTGCAGGGATAATTCCAAGACCTCAAAAACCAAATCACAAGATTGAGCGCCTCTGGGTTGGGATGCCGGAGAGTGCCTTGGATTTGAGAAAGAAGATCCGGCCGGTTAGGGAGCTTCTCATGAGGGACTAGGGAGCGCTCGAGCAGAGCGGTGAACCAAGGCTGGCGTGTCCAGGTTGGATCTACTAGGATGAGAGTGAGAGATGTCTGCCTCATCTTCCACACCACGAATGGAAGGAGTGGGAGAGGCGGGAAAGCATAAGCAAAAATCCCTGACCAATTCATCCATAGTGGATTGCCCATGAACTGTGGAAGCCTGTAAGCGAAGCTTGGGCATTTTGCGTTTTTGGCAGAGACAAACAGGTCTATCTGCGGGAACGCTCAATGATGGGAGTAGGGCTTGGGGGTGGAGTTCCTACTTGTTGGTGCTTTCTGCTAAGCAGGTCTGCCAAGTCGTTATCCATTCCGGGAATGTATTGAATGAGCAGATGTACCTTGTGATGCATTGCCCAGTGCCAAATACTCTGGGCTGGAGCAGACAACTGGAGTGAGCGTGTGTGTTCCCCTCATTTTGAGGGTAAAACATGGCAGTCGTATTGTCCGTCCAGACCAGGACTACCTTCTGCTGGATGAGGGGCAGGAATGACCAGAGGGCCAGCTGTATAGCTAACAGCTCTAGGTGACTGATGGGAGACCCTGCTGGGCAGGTGTCCACACCCCTTGGATGGTGTGGTACTGTAGGTTATACCTCCCAGCCAGTGAACGAGGCATTCCTAGTCATGGTCTCCCGCAGAGAGGGATGAGTACAGTCCAAAATCAACACTAGATCCTCCAAATGACCCTCCGCTTGAGACCATTGCGCTGCTAAGCACTACTGTAACAGACAAATGTGTAACCTTGCCTAAGGCACTATGGTGATGCAAGAAGGCACCATGCCAAGTAAGCACATAACTGTCCTGACCACTACCTGACGTTCTGGCTGAAAAAGACGCAGCAGCATTTGGAACACTTGCACCCTTGCTGGGCTGGGATAGGTTTTCCCTACTCGGGAGTTGAGAATGACCCAGAGGAATGGCTGTACATGGAGGGGCTAGAGGTGGGATTTTGTTGCATCGATCGTAAAGCCTAGGCTTTGAAGGAGATGTATGGTGGTCTGCATGTGCGCTATGCATTGCTGGTGTGTGGCGCTCTTGATAAGTCAATCATCTAGGTAAGGGAAGATGTGTATGTCACTCCTTCAGAGGTGAGAGGCAGATAAGGCAAGACACTTGGTAAACATCTTTGGGGCTGTGGTGACTGTGAAAGGCAATACTTTGAACTGATAATGTTGACAACTCACCACAAACCTTAGGTATCTTCGATGCGCAGAGTGGATAGGTGTATGGAAGTAGGCAACCTTCAGATCAAGGGTGGCCATGAAGTTGTC
Organism: Calotriton arnoldi; assembly: GCA_963921515.1. Classification (NCBI taxonomy): domain Eukaryota; kingdom Metazoa; phylum Chordata; class Amphibia; order Caudata; family Salamandridae; genus Calotriton; species Calotriton arnoldi. The sequence goes on from CAWUFW010002796.1 coordinate 1,297,203, forward strand.
TTGCTGTAGAAGAGGGATGATATCCTGGAGAGTTACCATGTGAGGGGCCTGAGGTGGAGGATGGGCCTGAAGGAGCTGTCCTTTTTGGGGATTAGGAAGTATAGAGAGCACATCCCTTTGCTGCAGTGTTGTAGTGGTACTGGTTCTCTATATCCCACTTGGAGAGTAATGCGTAGATCTCCACTTGGAGGAGATGCTTGTGTTCCGGGGAGAGTTTGTTTCTGCATGGGGGAAAGTTTGGTGGTGTGTGCATGAGTTTTAAGCAATAACCTTGCCAAGTAATGTCCAGAACCCACTGGTCAGAGCTGATTTTTACCCAATGGAGCAGGAACCTCTGCAGCCTTCCCCCGACAGGTGCTATATAGTCAGGGGGAAGGAGGAGAGCGTGTTTTGCAGGGGCAGCCCCCTTAGTAGCTGTGGCCTTCCCTCTACCCCTGCCATTATTCCCCTCATAGCATCCTCTGTAGTAGCCCAGAAAGTGACTCTGCTGCTGTTGCTTAAAGAAGGTTGTGGAAGTGTCAGGAGAGGGAGTTTTGGATGCGACGCAACACTGGGAACGGCGAAAAGAGCCATGGCCAGTTGGAGTATGAAGGGTACCCATGACTTTAGCTGCATTAGTGTGCTTTTTATTTTTCTCTAGCATCTCATCGATCAGGGGGCCGAAGAGATGCTCCTTGTCAAAGGGTACGTTAAGCAGATGCTGTTGTACCTCTGGCTTAAAGCCGAAAACGTGCAGTCATGTGGAGAAGGGCACTAATGTTTAGGTCGAGGCAGCTGTGCCCATGGCATATAGAGCGCAGTGGACATTAGTGATGGAGATGATTTTCCTTCTGCCACTAACTCCTGCTCCTATTTTTATATGTGTCTGAGAGATGTTGGATGAGTTCCTCCATCTGATCCCAGTGGGCTCAGTCGCACCGTGAGAGAAGGCCTATGGAATTGGCAATACGCCAGTGCGTGACAGACTGTGCCGGAACAGGGTTGTCATCGATTTTCTTTCTTCCCTGGTCCGGAGGGGTCACATCTCCTGTACCCAGGGAGTTCACATGCTTCCTGGCGAACAAGTTACTTACCTTCGGTAACGCATTATCTGGTAGAGACTCTATCTAGCTGCAGATTCCTTACCTTTGAATTTCCCAGGCGTCAGGCTGGATCCGGAAACTTTTGCTGAGCAATACCCCCTGCGCGCGACGTTGGGTGGTTCCATTCGGCTCCGCGTGACGTCGTCGGCAGCGTCGATTATGACGTCACGGTGCCTATATAGGCGCCACCCAGGCGCGCGGACGTATTTTCGTATTTTCCATGCCAGAAGTGCAGAGCCACAAAGTAACTGACGTAATCGTGTGCAAAACTAGGGCCCTGAAAGGGGGAAACACAACCCTAGTCCTACCAAATCAGTCCGTAAAGCGGGGAGGCATGGGTGGGGCTGTAAGGAATCTGCAGCTAGATAGAGTCTTTACCAGATAATACGTTACCGAAGGTAAGTAACTTGTTCATCTGATAGAGACTTCTAGCTGCAGATTCCTTACCTTTGAATCAGATACCCGAGCCATATCATCCCGGCGGTGGGTTGTGGACTCATGATCTAAACTAAGAAGTCTTACAGTACTGAACGGGCAAAGTGCCCGTCCTTGCGCACTCGACCATCAAGGCAATAATGTTTTGCGAACGTGTGCAATGATGCCCACGTTGCCGCCTGACAGATGTCTTGGACTGGGACACCCGAGCCAAGGCCGTAGACGCAGCCTTTCCCCTGGTGGAGTGGACCATTAATCCCTCAGGGGGCTGCTTCTTCGCCAAGGCGTAACAGACTTTAATGCAGAGAACGACCCAGCGAGAGAGGGTCCTTTTCTGCACTGCCCTTCCGTTCTTTGCACCCACATACCCTACAAAAAATTGGTCATCCACCCGGAACTCTTTTGTGCGGTCGAGGTAGAACGACAACGCTCTTTTTGGGTCCAGTCGGTGGAGATGCTCCTTTTCCTTAGAGGGATGCGGGGGAGCAAAGAAGGTGGGCAAAGTAATGGACTGACCCAGATGGAATGGGGTCACCACCTTTGGTAAGAAGGATGCCCTAGTGCGAAGCACTACCTTGTCCGGAAAGGACATAAGATAAGGAGGCGAGCTGGATAATGCCTGTAATTCACTCACCCTCTGGGCCGATGTAATTGCTACTAAGAAGGCTGTTTTGATGGTCAACAGCCGGAGGGGACAATTGTGCAAAGGCTCGGAAGGAGCGCACATCAGGTAAATGAGGACCAAATTAAGGTCCCACTGTGGCATAACAAAGGGCGTAGGTGGAAATAAATGGCCCAGCCCTTTCAGAAATCTATTTACAATAGGAGATTTAAAGAGCGAAGGCTGATCTGGCAGCTGCAAAAAAGCAGACAGAGCAGAGAGGTAACCCTTGAGAGTTCCCAAAGCAGAGCCCTGCTGGGCAAGAGTTAGAATGAATAAAAGGACAGAAGAAAGAGAAGCAGAAAGAGGGCCAATAGACCTTTCTGTACAGTATAAAACAAATTTCTGCCAACGGCAGGCGTATACCGTCTTAGTGGAGGGCTGCCTGGCCCGCCAGAATAACGTTACAGACTTCGGGAGGAAGGTCAAAAGCTATCAACTGTCGCCGCTCCATCTCCACGCATGGAGGCGCAGAGTTGACAGGTTCGGGTGGAAAACCCTCCCCTGCAGCTGCGACAGAAGATCCTCCCGAAGGGGCAGCCTGATCGGAGGATCGACACTCATGCTCAGAAGCTCTGGATACCAGACTCTCCTTGCTCAGGCCAGTGCCACAAGAATGACTTGGGCCCGGTCGCTCCTGATCTTCTTCAGAACCCTAGGCAGGAGTGGTATGGGCGGAAAGGCGTACAACAGGCCTGAGCTCCACTCGTGACGAAACGCGTCGCAGAGCGTTAGCCGCCTTGGAAACTCCAGCGCGCAGTATTTCTGACATTGTGCGTTCTCTTCGGAGGCGAACAAATCTAACCAAGGTTCTCCCCACTGTTGAAAGAGACCTTGCGCCACCTCCGACTGGAGACGCCATTCGTGATCCGGAAGGCATCGACGGCTGAAATCGTCCGCCCTGGAGAACCTGCCAGGTGTTGAACCACCAGGGATATGCCCTGCTGCTCCAGCCATGTCCAGAGACGCAGGGCCTCCCGACAAAGGGTCCATGACCCCACCCCGCCCTGCTTGTTGCAGTACCACATGGCGGTGGTGTTGTCCGTGAACACCTGCACTACCTTCCCCTTGACAGAGGGAAGAAATGCTTTTAATGCCAACAGAAGCGCTCGGAGCTCCAACAAGTTTGTGTGGAGCCCCGTCTCCGCCGGAGAACAGTGACCCTTGATCTCCACCTCTCCCATGTGGCCGCCCCATCCCAGAAGTGACGCATCTGTCACGACTGTGAAATCTGGTTGGGGAAGGGAGAGAGGTCTGCCGTAGACCCAATCTCTGTTCGTTAACCACCACTGCAGATCCTTCACAGTTCCTTCCGAGATCTAAACCACGTCAGTGAGATTTCCCCGATGCTGTGCCCATTGGAACTTCAAGTCCCACTGCAGAGCCCGCATACGCCACCTTGCGTGTCTTACCAACAGGATGCAGGAGGCCATGAGTCCCAACAGCCTCAGAGTCAGTCTCACCGAAATCCAGGATAGAGGCTGAAATATCGGAATCATAGCCTGAATATCCTGGATTCGCTGCTCGGGAGGATAAGCCCGAAACTGCACTGTGTCCAGAACAGCTCCGATGAAAGGGAGCGTCTGAGAAGGAGTCAGGTGTGACTTCGGCACGTTTAAAGAGAACCCCAGCGAAGGCAGAAGGTTCACCAAAGTCTGAAGGTGGGAGACGACCGCCCGGGGTGAAGCTGCCTTCAACAGCCAGTCCTCGAGGTAGGGGAACACTGACACCCCTTACTTGCGCAGATGAGCTGCAACCACCGCCATCACCTTGGTGAACACCCGAGGGGCACTGGTAAGAACAAAGGGGAGCACGGTAAACTGAAAGTGCTTGCGGCCTACCTTGAACAGCAGGTAACACCTGTGGCTCAGCAGGATGGGAATGTGAAAATACACATCCTGCAGGTCCAACACTACCATCCAGTCCCCTTGGTCTAGGGCAGACAAGACCTGAGCCAAAGTGAGCATTTTGAATTTCTCCTTTTTGAGGAAGAGATTGAGGGTCCGAAGATCCAAAATGGGCCGTAGCCCCCTGATCTTCTTCGGAATCAGAAAGTAGCAGGAATAACAGCCACTACCTACTTCTGAAACTGGGACCCTTTCTATAGCTCCTTTGGCCAAAAGAGCTGTAACTTCCTCTTGGAGCAACTTTAAATGATCCTCCGCCAGCCGTTCTGACTTGGCAGAATAGTAGGAGGAAAAGAAAGGAAAGGAAGAAAATAGCCCTCCTGGACGATCTGCAAGACCCACTTGTCTGTTGTTATAATCTCCAGCGGGGGAGATGACAGATTCTCCCACCCACTGGAGTAGTGTGGTCCTGCAGAATCAGCCTAGGAGTGCTTGGAGGCTGCGGCTCCTGGGGGCAGTGTGGTAGACGACTTCTGGCCTCCATTCCGAGGACGGAATGTACCGCGTCCACGCATGGCTTGGGTAGTCTGAGTGGGACGGTGGCTAGGATAGGGCTGACGCGGCTGAAAACCCCTTCCATTGCCACGAAAGGGGCGAAAGGAAGACTGGCCACGAGGAGTGGAGGAGAGGCCCAAGGATCTGGCCGTAGCTCGAGAGTCCTTGAACCTGACCAGGGACGAGTCTGCCTTTTCCCCAAAAAGGCGGGTTCCATCAAAGGGCATGTCCATCAAATTGGCTTGGACATCTCCCGAGAAGCCATTTGTACGAAGGCAGGCATGGCGTCTCAAGTCCACCGTTGTTGAAATCGATCTGCCCAGCGAATCGGTCGTATCTAAACCACACCGTATAGTGAATTTTGCTGCATCTCTCCCGTCCTTGACAGCTTGGGAGAGCACAGCCCGGGCCTCTTCCGGGACTTGTGGCAGCACCTGCGCAACCGTCTCCCAAAGGGAGTGGGAGAAACGGCCCAATAAGCATGCAGTATTCACCGACCGCAATGCCAGACTGGAGGAAGAAAACATCTTCTTCCCAAATGAGTCCAGTCTCTTGGATTCCCTATCCGGAGGGGCGGAAGGGAATGCGCCTTGGGACGTAGAGGCCTGCACCACCAAACGTTCTAGGGTGAGGTGTTGGCTAAGGAACTTTGGGTCGCCCTGAGCTGGCCGATGGCGGCCTGCAATCGTCCTATTCACAGGAGCCCCTGTGCTAGGCTTGGACCATGTTCCTAGAAGAACGTCCTTAAGTGCCTCATTAAAGGGCAAAAGAAGTTCAGAAGTGGAAGCCCCAGGTTGAAGCACTTCGGTCAGGAGATTAGTCCTGACCTGCACTGAGGGCAGCTCCAGTCCGAGGACCTCAGATGCCCTCTTAACCACCATGGCATAGGACACCCCCTCCTCCGTAGCCACTGTAGGTGGAGAGAGCATGCCAGTATCTGGGGAAGTATCCAGACCACTGGCTTCCCAAAGTTCCCCATACCAGTCCATTGTCTCCTCAGAGACATCCTGGTTCTCAAGAGGGTCTCCAGACTCCTCCCATTCCTCTCCTGAGCCCAGCACATCCACAAAGTGCTCAGGCGACAACATAGAAACGCTGGGTTCTGTCGACGTCTGAATCGGCGTCGCTTGACGCCGTTCCGGCTCCGTGTCGTCGGGGATGAGGATGGGGCTTGCGCCACCGACGGGCATCGGCGACGTCGTAGGCACCGACTTCGGATTCGACGCCGGGGAAGGTTGCGTTGGCACGACCGGCGTCGACCCGGATCGGATCCCTGAGGCCCCACCGGCGCTGTGGCCGGAACGGACGGTGTCGAACCCGATGGGGCCCCATCCGACCCCGCGGGGCCTGAAGGCTCACCAGCGGGGTTGTTCCGCTCAAATACGCGGCACATGGCCTCGTAAAACTCTTTTATTTGAGCGGGAGTCGCTCCAACTCCCAGAAAGGGTGGAAGGCGCGAAGTCGACTCTGGCTCTGGCTCCGCAGAACCGTGCCTAGAGCGTTGGTGCTCCTTACCTTTCTCAACGACGGACGCCAATTGAGGTAAAGTCGAAGTCTGCTTGGTCGTCTTCTTCTTCTTGTGCCTCTTCCCCGAGTGTCCAGAGGACCTCGAATGGGAGAAAGAGGACTTAGGGCTCCGTGAGCGGTCTCGCGACCTCCTCTTCTTCCAAAGGGACCGTGACCTCCTTGGAGTCTCGCTTGACCGTGTCGACTGCCGGGCCGCAAGCAACTTCATCGCTCGCTCCCTCAAGGTCTTCGGGCCATCGCACAACAGTCCGAACATGCCCTCGTATCGTGGTCGTGTTCAAGACACCACAGACATAGGCGGTGGGGATCGGTGACCAACATCATGCAGGAACAAGTCCCGCATAGTTTGAAATCTGTCTTCCTCGAAGACATCCCTCGCACACAAAGTCAAATCCAAAAATTTCGACAAAAGTCGAGAAAAAGCCTGCCAAAAAGCGGCAGAGGGATAGCTCTTCAAGGATCGGCCCTTAACTGGCGCGGAAAGAAAAGAACTGACCTGGGTGGCACCTATATAGGCACCGCGATGTCATAATCGATGCTACCGACGACGTCACGCGGAGCCGAATGGAGCTACCTGCCGTCGCGCGCAAGGGTTATTGCTCAGCAAAAGTTTCCAGATCCAGCCTGACGCCTGGGAAATTCAAAGGTAAGGAATCTACAGCTAGAAGTCTCTATCAGATTGCGTGTGCCACAAGGGAATCGGGGGCAGCTGGTCCCTGATCTACACTGGATCGGTGGGAGAGGCCTAGTACTTTTTGTCTATGCAAGCCAAGACAATTCGCGCCTTTATAGGCTCCATAAAGAGGGCTCCAGCAGGTTTAACCATGCTCTTGAGCATCAAAGGATATTGTAGAGAACGCTGTGAAGAGGAGAGGGTTTCCATAAGGAAGTCGTCTTCCTCAAACTGGACATCATTTCTACCTTATGGAAAGTGGATGCCCTGTGTAAGACCTCGTGGTACGAGGAGGTATCATCCGGGGGTGAGGGCTTTGCAAGATATAAATCAGGGTCAGTGTCAACCTGGGGCTCTACCTCGTAATCATCCCAGGGGTCTGGGGATTATATGGTGAGTCATAGGGGTAATAATGTTATACCAGGCTGTCCTCTTCTCCCAAACGTGAGTAGCCCTGTGGGGAATGTCGAGGGTCCAACGGTAGCAGAGGAGAGGTAGAAACAAGAGGAGTTGGAGGGAGAGGAGACGGACGGGAAGGGACAGGTGACAGTGGAGAGGTGCTTCTGTCCTGTTGCAGAGGTTTCTTTGATTTTGGCTCCACAGGAGGGCCTCCTCGAAAGTCAATTTCCTCCTGAGAGGAACAGAGTCCTTGGATACTTAGATAAGCTTAGCCAGGATCCATCCAGTGCCAGGAAGTATGTGCAGCTTGCTACCTGGCGTTGAGGTGTTCTTGGAGCCGCCGCAGGATTGGCTGTCCAAGACCTTCGGAGGCAGCAGAGGATGTAGTTGCGCACATCGGTCTGGAAGGTGCTGAGGATGGCTGTCAACCCAAGGGTGTTGAAGAGTGCTTCGGTTCAACGGATCTCGGCTCCGAGTGCTGCGGCTTAGTAGATCACAGTTCTGAAAGCTTGGGATACAAGTGTCTTGGATCCGAACGCTTTATTTGGTGTGACTCGGTTCTGAATGCCTTAGCTCCAACAGTGGCCGAGAGGGCTTTGATGCCAAATGGAAGGAGGGCGTCAGGTCAGTTTTGGACATTCGGTTCTGACCATGACTGGGAGGCAGTGGCAGACCGGAGGCCTCTGATAACGCACAGGAGCTCAAAGCTTGTGCCTCTCTTGAGTCAGTGATATACGGGAGAGTGGTACTCACTGCAGTAACCTTCGGCGGTGAGCGGCGGGGTCCCTATGGTTCGGTGTCAGCCTCTGAATCAGCACTTTCAGGCGAGAACGCCTCCTCCATCTCGGCACCAGAAGTACCCAGTAGCTACAGGTACTCTTCTCGCTCACCGAAGGTCGGGAGTATCTTCCTCCTCCCGACGATGGTCCATAGAAGCTGAAGCAAAGTGCGTTACCTGTCAAATGTGAAGCATCTATTTATTTAGAAAAACAAGGCATGCAGCACAAGAGGACTCTCAATGATCAGGGAACAAACAAAGGTTACAAACCTCGTGAAGGTCTGTCATGGGATATTTTGAGTGGCAAGTAGGATGGAAGCTGTAGGGAGTCCTTTCCATCACATGGACATTCTCGGTCTTCTAAGTGATGGTGGTCCGAAGGTAGAGCCCCGAATCGTAGAAGTCAACTGCGGCACAGAGTCGAAAGAGTACACAGAGGTGGGTACTGACCAGTATACAGGATTGCTATTTCAACCGGCGAGGAACGGTTCCAAGGTCCTGCTGAGAACACTACGCAGTATTAAACTGGATCTCACAAATATACTCACGAACCCGACAGCAGAGAAAAAACAATATAACAATGGAGTCGATGCCCATGCGCATTACCAGAGAGAGGTGGAGTTACTACATCTGGTGACTCAAAAAGACTTCTACAAACAAAAACGTTGTACACGTCGAGCCCAAAACTAGACATCAGGAGTATGCACAGTGTGTGTATTGACAGCTACACTTGCCGCGAATATAAATTTCCCTATGTATTACCACTTTAATAAAGTGGTATTAGGTGGGGAACTACAATACAACCTACTACTTACCTATATCTAAGGCCCTAACACAGAAAACAGCCAAAATGTAGTAAAAACTTATTCCGGACTTTTCCTTTTCAAAAAACAGCCATTACCCAATTATATAATGGCTTGTCATTGCTATGTACCATGGTGTACCGCAAGGTTACTGCGGTATACCATGGCCCAAAATATAACTAAAACCTAGCTGTATTATTGTATTGCGGTACCCTTATATTACGCATGGTGTTGCATGGGCAATGCAATACATAGGTCAGATTTACAAAGCAATGCAAGGCCACCATGTGTGCCCTGAGCTGATTGATAAATCTGGAGAAACCCAAGGTAGCGCCATTCCCTGTTTTGCATTACTCTGCACACCATAATCTACATTGCTGCTAAATTTCACTTACTTCCGTACGCCACTGCACTGTATGCCACTACACTATACTCCACTCTACAGTACTTCAGTAAATGCTACTCCACTATACGCCTCTACACTGTACGAGACTCCACTCTACACCACTCCACTCCACACAACTGCACTATATGAAACTCCACTGTACACACCACAACTCTACACCACTCTAGTGTACACTATTCCACTGTATGCTACTCCACGCCACTTCAGTGTACGACACTCCATCCTATGCCAATTCATTCTACACTATTCCATTGGATGCCAGTTCACTGTATACTATTACACTCTACCCTACTCTATTGTACGCCACTCCAGTCTACACCACTCCACTGTACGTCACTCCTCTATACGCTACTCCACTACATGCTATTACACTCAACGCCACTCTGGTGGACAACAGTCAACTCTATGCCACCCCACACTATTACATTGTATGCAACTCCACTCTACGCTTTTAAACTGGATGCATCTCCACTCTATGCCACTTCAGTGTACACTACTCCACTATACGCTAATCCACTGTACACCACTCCACTGTATGCCACTGCAGTGTATGCTACCCCACTGTATGTCACTCCAGTTTATGCCACCCCACTTTACACCAATCCATTCTATGCTATTCCATTGCACGCCACTCCATTCTATGCTATTACACTCTACCCCACTCCACTGTACACTACTTCACTATATGCTATCCCACTTGACGCTATGCCACTCCACTGTATGCCACTGCAATCCAGAACACTCCACTGTGTGCTATTTCATTGTATGCCACTACACTGTACACTATTCCCCTCTATGCCACTCCAGTGTAGGCCACTCCACTTCACTCAATTCTATGCTATTCCATTGTAAGGCACTCTACTGCATGCTATTACATTCTACCCCACACCAGTGTACGCCACACCAGTCTACACCACTCCACTGTATGCCACTCCACTATAGGTCACTCCACACCACTCCATTCTACTCTAGTCCATTGGACACCACTTCACTGTATGCTGTTCCACTGTACACCACTCCAATGTAAGCCATTCCACTTCATGACATTCCACTGTATGCCACTCCACTCCATGCCACTCCACTCTACTCTTCTGTACGCAATTACACTGATTGCAACTTCAATCCTTGCCACTCTACTACATGGAATTCCACTCTACCCCACTCCACTGTATGCCACTCCGTTCTAGGCGTTTCCATTGGACGTCACTCCACTGTATGCTATTGCACTGAATGCTACTCCAGTGTACGCTTCTCCACTGTATGCCACTCCACTCTACGACACTCCAGTGTACGCAATTCCACTGTATGCCACTTCACTGTACACTAATCCACTCTACAACACTTCAGTGTACTCTCCTCCACAAAAATCTATTACACTCTATGCCACTCTACTACACTCTATCCCAGTACACTAGACTGTCCAAATTTGCACTCAAATCAATGCCTGTACAGTCTAATGTACAACTCTCTACTCTACGACAGTGCCCAACACTTTATTACACAGCACTCCACTCTAATGTATGAGATGCCACTCCAATTTATAACAGCTACGCCACTTCAATGTCTGCCAGTCCTTTCAAAGCTAATCCACTATACCGTACTCCATCCTACTGTACACCACTCCACTCTATGCTACTCCACTGTACAGTTATCCACTCTACACAAGTACAGTGTATGCCACTCCACTCTAAGCCGCTCCGCTGACCTACAACACACTCCTCCACTCTATATAATTCCACTCAATAAAAATCTACTACACTTTATGGAACTCTACTACACTCTACTCCACTCTATCTCCGTACCCTCACCAGTCCAACCCTATATTCCACTCTATGCACGTACACTCAATTGTACAACATTCTATTCCACTATACAACACTTTTCTATACTCAACACAGCACTCCACTCTACTGTATGAGACCTACTTCAATTATAACAGTTTACTCAACTCTACGCTATGCCATTACACGTCACTCTACTTTACGACACGCTAATATATTCTATTATACTTTACATTACACTCAACTCTACTCCACTGTACCAGACTTTACCTCACTATACGCTACTGTACAACAATTCACTCTACGCAAATCCACTGTTTGACACACTACTGTACTATATGTAACTCCACTCCATAACACACTATTGCAGTGTATGCCACTCTCCAACACTTTAGTCCAGTCCATAGCCCTACACTCAACTGTACTAGACTGTATGTCACTGTACAACACTCTACTCCACTCTATGCAATTCTACAGTACTCTAGTCCACTAGATGAGACTGTACGCACGGTATAGTTAGTGTTGTCTGGTTGGCAAACTGAAATGAGTGTGTATGGAGGTGAGCTACTTATAATAATTTAAAGGTGGTGGAAAAATTGTAACTTGAAAATTTCTAAAGTTTGTGTAGTTTAAGTTTGGTTTGTATAGGGAAAGAATTTTCCCTAACTAATTAATCTTTAACCTTTTTTTCCACTGAAAAAAGTATATATATATATATATATATATATATATATATATATATATATATATATATATATTTATAAATATATGTTTTAAAGTTCCACCAAAGCTGCCAAACTCCTTAGGGTGGGTGCTCTGCTCGTGAGGGCGGGCTCATGAATATTTACATTTATTTCTCCAAAGAGAGATGCGGGCACTCACGTGGTCCAATACCAAGAATTTATTCTTTATGCAAGCAGATGCGTTTCGGAAAATGCTGCCTTTTTCACAATATGTAACCACAAAGGAGGGACGGCACCATCTAAATTAAATGCCTTTGGTTTTGGCCGCCATAATAGCATGTAAATGTTCCATTTAAGCAGTATTCACGTTTTGCAAATGATGTCAAAGGAAATACAACAGACTGTACCATCTTGCCTCTCATAAGCACTTGCCAAAAAACATGATATTTGCTGTTGTTATAACCATGCCAGTCAGAAAAATGCAGTCCCTTCTTCAATTACACACCCTGTATGGCTATCAGTTATTGTCTAAAGAGAAGTTGTGTACTCATAAACGGGTGCATCTTTAAATCCTGAGTGCCCATTACTTTTTAGATGTATTCATCCAAGAAATATTGTTACAACCCTGCGGTTACCCCTCGCCAGCCACAGATGCTGTTACTCAAATTGTCTTTTAGTCCATAATTGCAGGAATTTAGCTCATTAGCTGCATTTTCTCGGATTAACTAATCCTTGGCTGTTTAGCTAGAAAAGTATGTACCAAACTACTTTTGCTGCAACGGTTCTGGCAGCATTAAAATCAATTTGTTTTAAAGTCCCACCAAAGCTGCCGAACTCCTTATGGCAGGTGCTCTGCTCGTGAGGGCGAACTCACATACATAACGTTTATTCCTCCAAAGAGAGATTGAGCAATACAAAATAAAACGTAAATTGTGTAAATGAGGAAAGTGATGAGAATTCAGATGATTCTGACATGACTTCATGTATTCTGTATTGATTATGATATTTTAGGTGTGAATCAATTAAAGGTGAAGATGCCGGTTTGTGAAGTGAGCATGGGTGGGTGGGGTGATGTAAACGTAGTAGCTGATTCAGGCTCATCTTTTACTATTGCCTGTGAAGAGATTTGGAAAAACCAATTCATAAGTAAACTTGGTTCTCATATAGACAAATCTGAAGTAATTGCAAAGAGTTACACTGGTGACAGAATAGATTTTGTAGGTTGTCAGAATCTAGAATTTCAATTTAAAAATAGGAAAGCTAGTTAAAAGTTGTATGTGGCAAAGAAAGGACCTTCTGTTTTAGGGTGGGCTGATCAGGGTGAGTTGGGTATCATTTTAAATCACAATTGTACGGATCCTGTCTTATCAGTCTGTAATGGTCGAGAAAATAGAACTGGTATTTTAAAAGAACACCCAGATGTTTTTTCTGGTAAGGTGGGTCAGTTGAATGATTTTGAAAACACAATTGATTTGAAGTCTTCTGCTATTCTGTGTGTTCACAAGTTCAGGCACATACCCATATGCATAAAGGAAGAAGTGCACATGGAATTAAAAAAGTTAGTTGTAGCTGGTATAATTGAACAAATTGAATCTGCGGAATGGGATTCTCCATTGGTGGTAGTGAGGACTCCTAGTGGAAAAGTTAGGTTATGCGTGGATCTTAGAGAGCTTAGTAGAAATATTTTAGTGGATCAGCTTAGTAGAAATATTTTAGTGGATCAGTTTCCATTACCCTGAATAAATGAGATGTTTGCGGCTACGAAGGATGTGTGTGTTTTTCAACCTCGGATCTAAAATCAGCCTACTACCAGGTGCCATTACATTCAGACAGTAAGAAATTAACAACATTTATTACATCTTTTGTCTGTTTCCAATTTACCAGGGTACCTTTCGGTTTAGTATCCGCCGCAGCATTATTCCAAAGAACAATGAGGAACATCTTCAAGGGGTGGCGGGTGTAATGTTTTTTTTAGGATGTTATCCTGGTCATGGGTTATGACAGAATTGAACACAACGCTAGACTTAAACAAGTCCTTGAGACTCTAAGAATGAAAGGTTTGACGGTGGAATTCAGCAAACATAAAATTGCACAGAAAGAGGTTGGATATCTTGGTCATAGTATTATTAAGGATGGTATCAAACAAAAGCAATAATTGGTTGAAGCTAAGCACCAAGTCCTACTAGAAAGGATGAAGTTAGGACCTTTTTAGGGCTTTCTGAATTTTATTCAAAACTCATTAGAAATTATCCTAAAAAACATTCCACATACGTCAATTACTTTTTTTTTAACCAATTTTTATCAGTTTTCCAGTGCAACACACATGTTATAAGATAGCAGTATTGAAGGCACATTCGTGTATAACATACTTCTTGGTGATTACAGCATTCGGCAAGGAGCAGTCAGTTTCAGTATAATATGGTTAGAACAGTAACATTCACAAACATTATGGCACACTGGGGAGGTCCACACTTTGTCAACACAATTCGACTAGTCAATTATCATCATAGCATGATCAGTAGTCATGCCTTCAGATTATTGCTTCATTCTGGAAGTCAGGCCATGCGCAAATCCACCCCCACCTCTCACCTCACAGCGCAAGTCGTCTACAGATTCCCAGAGTGGCACAGGCCGACCTCCCACCCCCAGGAATAGTGAGCCGCAGGAGCCCCATGTCTAGCATACTAGCCACATCTAGCATACCAGTCGCCCGCAGTGTCAGCAAACAGAAGCAGGAAGCTTCCCAACTAGGCCATCAGGGAGACTTTGAACACCTGGAGCTCATGCAATAACCCATCCCACAGTGCGGCAATGTGGGTCCACCTCAACCCGGGGACTTCCTCACGGCACAGAGCCATCGCACATACATCAATTACTTAAAAGTAGAGTGAAATTTGTTTGATCTAAGGAGCGTCAAGATTCGTTGGTAGGATTGAAAGATGAAATTTGTAAGGCACCATTTCTTAAAGGTTTTGATCCTAAATGCAAAATTATTGTGACAATGGATGCAAGTAATAAAGGGCTGGGTGAAGTCCTGTCACAATGTGATGATGAATATATTGAATGGTTGCTGTGTTCGCATCACGTTCTCGGACGTCAGCTGAGAAAGGATATTCAGTGATCGAGTGCGAAACAGTGTGTGCCTGGGCTTGGAATCACTTTTGCCAGTATGTTTGGGGTCTCATAAACCCCTAACCAAAATACTAATAACCACTGGGTTACAAAGCGCATCAGATTGAGTAGAATGTCAATTAAATTGTTGGACTTCATATATGATGTTGAATACTTGCCTGGTGTCAAGAACAGGGTAGCTGATTTCCTTAGTAGGATGCTATTCCCAATCGAAAAGGAAGATGAATTAATGCAGGATGAAGACAGAGTGGCTTTGCTGTTTGATGGGAATTTAGATGGTATTTCTCTGACTGAGTGGAAGGACAATTTAGATAAGGATGAAGGTTTTAACAAAATTGCTGAGTATTTAAATAAAGGTTGGCCAAATAAATGAATTCGTAAAACATAGGAAAGAATGTTTTGGGAGGTAAGAAATGAGGTGTGTGTTGAGGTAAATAAGTTATTCAGATGTTGAAGAGTAGTTCCACCAGTAACCCAGAGGAAGAAAATTCTAAGATTATTCCATGAGGGACATTTAGGTGTGTCCAAAACAAAACATGAAGTGAAATATAATTATTTGTGGCTGGGTCTTGACAAGCAAATTGAAGTGTTAATATGTGATTGCATAGAATGCAAGTATTCTGGTAAGTGTCTTAAAACCTTTAAACCACCCTTATGTCCCATTGAGAGCCCAAACATGTCGTGGTAAAGGATTGGTTTGGACATTGTTGGTCCTACTGAATGTGATGATGGTGATAACAAGTATACTAGTTGATCACTTCTCAAAATGGCCAGAGTTTGAGATTGTTCATAATGCTGATTGTGCAAGGATCATTACATTTTTGGATAACATTTTTATGAGGGTAGGTCTGCTGAAATGTGTTATTACTGATAATGTCCACAATTCATGGCTGTCTCTTTTTTTAAAAATAAATCTGGAAATTAATGGCATTACTCATAAAACCACTTCAGTATATCATTCCGAAGGAAATGGTTTAGTTGAGCGCTTTAATAGGGTTCTCAAAGGAAGTATTCAAATGTCGAAGTGGAATATTTGAATTGGGAATGTGAAATTGGTAAAATAATTTGGGCTTACAGGATCACCCCCAGTTCGGTAACGGAAAATAGTCCCTTTTCTTTAATGAGGGGTAGGGAGGCCATGAACAAAGATTTAAGTTGGATGACTTCTTCCAAACAAGCAGAATGGTCTCCAGATAAAGTGAGAAAGAAAATAGCTTTAGTCCAACAATCGTGTATGAAAAAAAGTGGTATGATAAAAAGTATGGGTCAAAAGTTGTTGAACTGAAATGTGGAGATTGGGTTAGAGTGAGGAAGGAATGAAAGGTCAGGAAGGGTGAAATCAGATTTTCACAACCCATGTGAATTGTTGAAATATTTCGCAATTGGTTTAAACAAAGTGGTGGGAAAGTGTGCACGTGAGCAGTGGCAAGGTGTAGGAGGAATGGTGAGCGAAATGATGATCCCAATATTGATAGATATGATTGGATGGACATGGATGTTGTTGGAAATGATCCAAGAGAAGGGAATGGTGAGGTCGAGGATGGGTTGGTGTGATGTGCCTGACAATACTGGCCCACCAAATGGCGATAGAAATAAGCTGGGGAATGATCTTCATGTGTCCAAGGAAAATGACAAAATAATATTAGTCAAAGCAAAATGGGGAGATTTGGTAGAGTCATTACCATACCAAAAATGTATGACGATTTTATCATCAATGCTTAGTTTTATTGTATTTTAATTTTTATATATTTGTGTATGGAGTTTATTTGAACCTTTCTTTGTACAAGTTATTTTATGGTGTGTTGTTTGCTTCAAGCCAACAATGTATTATTCATTGTTTTTTTGTTTTTTTATGAGAGGAAGATGTGTTGTGATGATATAGTGTCAGTTAGTCACTTAGTATGGTATTGTGAGGTATATAAGGTTCCTTGAACACTATTGGTCCAGTTAAGCACCTGTTCTGCATAGTTTCCACAGATGACAGTTTAACTGTATTAATGTATTCAGTTGACAAGAGACGCTGTACGAGTACGACGTGTCTAGGGCTGTGTAGAATAAACCTACCTGTGAACCCTTAATATGCTGCGTGGAGTCATTACTACATATAGTTTTTCATTATTAAGTTGCTGTTCCTGATTTGCCAAATGTGACCCTAACCATGATCATTCCATCCTGTATCTCCCCAATTTATTACCAGCTTATGTGATTTTCCTATAAAACCTCTGGGATTCTGTGTTTCGGGGGATTCGTTTGCCATATTCCTTGAAGGTGACCTCTTATGCCATCAGTCCTCTTTATGAGTCTGACTCTTAGAATTTCTGCCTAGATTATGCCTACATAGGGTTTTATGATTTTGCATTTATTCTATATTTCTGTGATTTGGGCATTCATGGCGATTAATGCATTTTATTGCTCTGTATCGCATTTTTATTATTCTGCAATAAATATTTTTTTTCCCTCTATTTTGATCAAGAACCCAGTATTTTATGTGTACAATATTACATTTTGTTCAACTCTGCTAAATTGTAGTTTTCTGATGGGGAGAATAGACTCTAACCGACAGATCAACTAGATATTTTGTTAAAACAATGGTGATCACTTACTGGTGGTCACAACATTGAGAACATGTTTGGCAGCCATTACAGGACTCTAGTACATGGTCCCCAATGAAATCCATTGTACTGAAAACCTGCTTTTGAGGGTCACAAAAAGGAGCACATAGAAAGTTTGATAACAGATTTTAGCCACAATATAAATCATTTGTGCGTGGTACCATGCTAATTTTAGGAATTGTGGTGTGTTTTAAGCTGATTTTACTCTGTTTAAAATGCTGATCCTCTGCTGGGATTTGATTAAACATGCTTGAGAGAAAGCCGGTTTTACTCATCATTTTCTCATGGAGGTTATGGGAAGTGCTCTAGTAGCTATAATGAGAGCATATTGTCTGTAAATTCACACGGTCTTTCTAGGGAATGTGAGAATAATGTCTGATATACTGAGCAAAACATGTACTTCCAACAGCAGTCTGTCAGTTTATTCTCCAGTGTTCTAATGCAGCCTCCCGCAGTGTTCTAATGAAAAGCTAGAGCACAAACATCCAATTTTATGACATAAGTATGGCACACTTGAAGCCATCCTAATTGAATGAAAGCTGTAAAACTGAAAGAATTTCCTACAGAGGATACTAAAGCAAATAAGGAAATAATGGAGCTTGATAAAAAAAAGAAAACTCAGAAAATGTGTCCTCGTGTCCACATATTAGCTTTCTGGAGCACTTAACATAATCTCTATGAAAAAACAAATTTTGTTCATTTCTATAGAAAATGTTTTAGGTTTTACAGTTTTGCTTCCATCAAGATCACTTCAGGTGTGCCACATTTTTCTCCTAAATACAGAATGCTAATGCTCTAGTTATTCGTTAGAACACTGTGGGAAGGCAGGGTCACAGACTCGGACAACAGAGGGCTAGCGAAGTTAGAGGGGCAGAGGCAGCAAGCTGACCAACATAGGTCATGCGGAAGAGGTTGTTGCATCACAACAGACCACACAGGGCAGGTGCAAGGACAATGGCAGCACAACAGATCATGGAAGGAAAGAGGGAGGGAGCAGGGGCATTCACTCAGACAATGGACGGCAGGAGTGGGTTAGAGGCAGCAAGCTCACCACTCAGGGCAGGTGAGAGGGGAAGTAGTGGCACAACAGATCATGGACGGTAGGAGGGAGGGTCAGTAGTACACCGGAGTACAGCAACAGACCATGGAGGGCAGGAGTAAAGGGATAGGAGCATGGGCTTGGACAATGGAGTGCAGGAGAGAGGGGAGTAGGGCCAATAAACGGACATGCAGGGAAGGTAGGCGAGGCAATAGCAGCAAGTCAGACCATTGAGGGCAGGAGGGAGAGGCAGTGGCAACACAATGGACTATGGAGGGCAGGGTGGAGGGGGTAGTGCCACAGACTCGGACAATGGAGGGCAGGGGGGAGGAAAAAGGGTCCACAACCTGACTACACTGGTCAGGCAGGAGGGGAAGTGGCACACGTACACAGACAATGGAGGCAGAGACAGGAGTACCAAGCTGTCTATGCACGGCAGGTGGGTGGGCCCGTGGCAGCACAACAGACCATGTGTTGGATGCAGGAAGGTTAGTGGCATCACAACGGACCATGGTGGTCAAAAGGGATGGGGCTGGGCCATGTACAAAGACCATGGAGGGCAGAAGGAAAACGGTAGAGGTTGGACTCTGACAACAGAGGGAAGTGGCAGCGAGCTGATAACACAGGGCGGTCAGGAGTAGCAGTGGCAACAAAACAGATGACACAGGTCAGGCACAAGGGGCAGTGTCAGCACAACGGACCACAGAAGGCAGGAGGGAGGAGACATGGGCATAAACTTGGACAATGGAAGGCAGGGGCAAGAGAAGCAAAGTGACCTTGCTGGGCATGCAGAAGGGAGCAGTGGCAGCATAAGGGACCGCAAAGGAAAGGCAGGAGGAGCTCAATGGACTATGGAGGACAGGAGGAAGGGGCAGCAGCATGCACATGGACAATGGAGGTCATGGGCAGCAAGCTAACCATGCAGGGCCGGCAGGAGGGGCAGTAGCAGCACAACGGACCATGTAGAGGCTGGCGTGAGGGGGCAGAGGCATAGACTGGGACAACATAGGACAGGGACAACAAGCTAACCACTGCGGTCAAGTGGAAGGAGCTGTGGCAGCATATCGGACCATTGGGGGCAGCAGGGACATGCTCATAGACAACAGAGGGCAGGGAAGACATGTGCAGGAGCAGCAAGTTAAACACAGAAGGCAAACGGGAAGGGTAGCGGCAGCACAAAAGACTTTACGGGGCAGGAGGGAGAGGATAGGGACAGACTCTGAGAACAGAGGGCAGGGAGGAAGGTAGAAGGGGCAGCACAACAGACTATGGAGGGCAGGAGAGAGTGACAGGGGCCCACACACAGAAAACAAAGAGCAGAGAAGAGGGGGCAGGGGCTGCAAGCGGGCACATAGGACAGGCCAGCAAGGACAGTAAACTGTCCATTCAGAGCTGATGGGGCAGGGGCACGCAGATGGTGAATGGATAGCAGGCAGAAGGGGGGAAGGTGTAACAATCTGACCACAGCGAGCAGACCTGCATGGGCAGGGTCAGCACAATGGACCAAGGAAGGCAGGAGGGATGGGTATGCACATGGAAAACAAGGGGTTGGTGTGGCAAACTGACCACGGAGGGCAGGTCGGCATGGCCTGGGGCAGCACAATGGACCATGGAGAGAAAATGAGAGTGGAAGAAGCAAACACTCGGAGAACAGAGGGAGGTCTTTTAGGGGACAGGAAGCTGACCACAAAGAGCAGGCAGGAGGGCCAGGGCATGCAGATAGGGAACAGAGGACAGGCACAAGGGGGGCAGAGGCAGCAAGCTGACGACGAAGGCCAGGAGCTGGGGGCAGGGGCACCCAGATGAAGAACATGGGGTAAGTAGAAGAGGGGGCAGGAGCAGCAAGTTGACCACGGAAGGCATGCTGTGGTGGGTTCGCCACCAGCAGGGGGTGGGCTTGTGCCAACACCCGACTGCAAACGGCCAATGGCTGTTGGCAGTAAAGGTATTGGCTGAATATGTTAAAAAAAGAAACCTAGAAATTCACTGGAAAAAACAAAAGTTAAAGTGACGTTATGAGCGTATGGACATTTGTCCATCTATGAACTATAAATAGCCCAGTCCAGGAGAAAAGTTTGATTCAGTATGGTAACATTTGTAAGGTGCACATTTTCCTTGGATGGCACTTGCTAAGACTTTGATGTATAAATGGCGAAAGGCTTTGTCCCTTTCTAGCTTGGTGCAGATCGCATTGTGCTAATCTTATGCTCAAAAACTCTGCTAGAAAAACAGGCATTTGAGGTGATCAGATTTAGAGTGTCGGTAGTTTTAGAGTGTTCCCTATAAAGGAGCTGCTCTACACCTAAAACTTGGGAACCATCCAGGGAACCTGGCTCTTTTCTGCATAATTTATATATTTTTTAAATCGACAAACTTCAAATCCCAGCACAAGGCCATCAACTTCTTCAAGACACACAACGACCCTACTACCACCACAAACATCGGACTAACCGAATGGAGCCAGCTTGCCCCATAGGACACCTCCACCATCATGAACTCGGTCAACTCAGGGGCCCCAACCGACCAATGCCCTCACCCTAGGCGAAGCCAGAATCAGCCACATACTCACCACCTTGTTCAACACCTCAAATTCCACGGCAACCTTCCGTGAGGACTGGAGACATGCAGAAGTCAATGCCCTACTAAAGAAATCATCGGCAGACCCCAACGAACTCAACAACTACCGACCAATATTCCTGATCCCGTTCCCAGCCAAAGTATTAGAAAAACCCATTAAAAAACAACTCTCCTCACATCTGGAATGGACCTCCTACTCAACTCCTCCCAATCCGGATTCCGCAGCAACCCCAGCAGTGAGATAGCCCTCAGCACGGCCACCGACGACATCTGAGCACTACTTGACTGAGGAAAGACTGTGGCTCTGATCCTCTTAGACCTCTCCGCAGCCTCAATATGGTTTCCCACCACACACTCATCACAAAGCTGCACAATATAGGCATCCAAGGAGCTGCTCTCAATTAGGGGTTTGTAAAGCGCACTACTCACCAGTAAGGGTCTCAAGGCGCTGGGGGACGGGGGGGTTTCGGGCAGCTGCGGCTCATCCGAAGAGCCAGGTCTTGAGGCTATTCCTGAATGCCTGCAGTGTGGGGGTTCACCTGATGCTGAGGGGGAGTTTGTTCCAGGTCTTGGCTGCGATGTAGGAGAAGGATCTTCCTCCCGTCCTGGTTCTGCAGATGCGCCAGGGCAAGGTCGGCGGAGCGGAGGTTCTCTTGTGGGCGTAGAAGGAGTTTCTTTCGTTGAGGTATTGGAGTCCGGTGTTGTGAAGGGCTTTGTAGGCATGTGCGAGCAGCTTCAAAGTCACTCTTTTTTCGACGGGGAGCCAGTGGAGGTCTCGTAGGTGCTGTGTGATGTGGTCTTGTTGTGGGATGTTGAGGACGAGTCTGGCTGTGGCGTTCTGGACGGATTGGAGTTTGTGGAGTAGAGATTTGTTGATTCTGGCGTAGAGGGCGTTCCCGTAGTCCAGTCTGCTGGTTATGAGTGCGTGGGTGATGGTCTTTCTGGTTTCGGGGGATCCATTTTAAGGTCTTGCGGAGTATGCGTAGGGTGTTGAAGCACGTGGAAGATACAGCGTTGATCTGTCGGTTCATGGTGAGGGAGGAGTCGAGGCTGCGGGCGTGGTCCATGGGAGTGGGAGGGTTGCTGAGGCCGGGAGGCCACCAGGTGTTGTCCCAAGCGGAGGGGGTGGATCCGAGGACGAGGACTTCTGTTTTCTCTGAGTTGAGCTTCAGGCAGCTGCTGCTCATTCAGGATGCGAAGTCGTTCATTCCTTTCTGGAAACGGTGTCTGGTGATGTTGGGTTCCTTGGTGAGGGAGAGGATGAGCTGAGTGTCGTCGGTGTAGGATACTATGCTGAGTCCGTGTTTTCTGACGATGGTTGCGAGCTCCCAGATGGATCACCTCTTTTCGCACCGGAAGAACGCAAAAAGTCCCCCTTCACCTCCGAGCCCAAGGAAATGATCTATGGAGTACCTCAAGGATCCTCGCTCAACCCCACCCTCTTCAACACATACATGACCCCTCTGGCTCAGCATCGCCAAAACACACGGACTCAACATCATAACCTACGCCGACGACACACAACTCATCCACTCCCTATCCGAAGACACCACCAAGACCAACTTCCACAACTGCATAATAGATGTAGCCAACTGGATGAAGAACAACATGGACAAGACAAAGGTACTGATTTTCCAAAACAAAAGCTCCCCATGGGACGCATCCTGAT
This sequence comes from Calotriton arnoldi, assembly GCA_963921515.1. Lineage (NCBI taxonomy): Eukaryota > Metazoa > Chordata > Amphibia > Caudata > Salamandridae > Calotriton > Calotriton arnoldi. Next base: position 1,319,862 of record CAWUFW010002796.1, read on the forward strand.
GGCCCTCAAAACTCGGACCAAATCCTAAACCCATTGATCATACTAGGAACCTAGGCATAATTTTGGACAACAAGCTAACCATGATGACTTAAGTCAACTCCGTCTCAATTTCCTGCTGCTTCATCCTCCACATGCTTCATAAGATATTCAAATGGCCTCCCCAAAGCACAAGACGCATCATCGCCCAGGCCCTCATCTCCAGCCTAATGGACAATGGCAACTCTCTCTACACAGGGATCCCAGCTCATCTCCTCCAGTAACTACAAACCATACAGAACGCTGCAACCAGGCTCGTCCTGGATCTCCCTAGATGAGCCCACATCACCTCCTACCTCGGGGAACTCCACTGGCTCCCCGTATAGAAAAGATGCCAGTTCAAGCTCCTGAATCGTGCATACAAGTCCCACTACAACTGCGGACCCACCTACATGAACCACCACCACAACTTTCATCAGCCCACCAGGCACTTCTGCTGCACGTCCACGTCCCATTCCCTAACCCTCACCCCCTGCATCAGACGTAGCAGACGCGGAGGTCGCTCCTTCTCCTACCTGACAGATATGGAACGAGCTACCCTTTCATCTACCGACCACCCCATCTCTTCCAGAGTTCCGAAAGTCTCTAAAGAACTGGCTAATCAACCGGACCCTGCCAGCGCCTGGATACCCTCACGAGGGACAAGTAGTACTCTACAAATCTACTGATTGATTGATTGATGCAGCACTCTAAGCCTTGAAAGACATTTTTATATATATATATATATATATATATATATATATATATATATATATATATATATACACACATATGCACATGATTTTGTTTTCACTAAAAAAGAGACAAAGCAAAGTTATGGTTAGCTTTGGTAGTAACACATTAACATACGTTTAAAAAAAACTTAGAAGTTCACAGAAAAAAACAGTTAAAGTGCAAATATGATAATGAATTAAATTTGAAAAAAAAATAATAATTTGCAAGTTATGGTTATGACCGCAATTACTCATACAACAGACATGAAAACCATAACTTGCACATCAGATGCGGTGCTCTCCTCCTCACATATGTTGTGAGATGGTGCAATCTTAAAGATTAGATTACTTATCATATTAGACGAGCATGAATGTAGTATTATTTATTGGTTTGAGTGTGTATTGTTATTAATTTACCTTCTTTTTTTATGTTCTGTCACTTATTGGGCTACATTTTGTGAGGTCATAAACATTGCATTCACTTATTACTCTAACATATTTATTTGCTAATTGACTAAACATTTGGTATTCAGCAGGTGTGAAACGCATCATTCAATAAAAGTAGCGAGAACAAACACTTGAAGCAGTATCATCCCTTCTTTGCCTTCAATTACTCTGCGGAATATATTAAGCACCATAGAGTTGGCTGCACTGCAAAACTAGCTGCGAGAGGATGCAGGTATTAACATACCCGCTGTTTATAAATTAAAAGTCTTTCCCTGTCAAAACAAGAGGAATAATGTAGCAAGGACAAAAATGCATTCCGTGCTGTTATTAACGATAATGTTCACTGATCTGTGAATAACTAAAAAAGAGAAGATTATCGAGTTACTTTCCCAGCCCATCCATCCATCCATCACAAAGGAGCAGGTTTCAAAATGATGGATCATCTCACCTTAGCGTGGTTATCCTAAGTAAGGCTCTCTCCTCCAGGGAGGAAACAAATGACAACACAAGCACACTCAGCCATTCAAAAGACACTTCCTTATGCCAGTCAGTTATGTTTTAAAGGGCATATCTTCGGTTTTAATATTCTTTTCCTCTTTTTAAACAAACGATTTGGAAAGTTAGACCTTGCAGAACAAAGCTATGCGCGACTCACGATTCAACACACAGATAAATCCTAAAATTTCAACACTGCTTTTACAAAAAATAATATTTCAACAAATTAGTCGAATCACTAACATTTTGAAAAGGGTTAACCAATGGTTTTAAAATATGCTATGCACCGACAGTACAACGTTTAATGCAAGCTAATTGTTAATGATTTGGAATAACCTAATAAAACACATTCGGATCGTGAAAAAGTCTGTTGCTTTTTTGTATTTTAATACTGAACAAACAGTGTAATGTGCGACTTCCAACTGTACACTCTGATCTGAAGTAGTTTCATGCTTTTTTTCATAACATCTCACAGATGATGGTCAATGCTGTGGCAAGGTGAGTACTTCTGCTGTTGCTTTCGTGTGCAACTCCTTTCTCATTTGTAAAAAGCCCGAATTTTCCACTATATTATGTTTGACATTAAGCATTAACATTGAAGACTGCCGATGAAAATTACATTGTGACTTTTTATTTAGGCAGACTTTGTAAGAGGGCTTTGAGTCCTTAAAAAGGTTCTGCTTCAGTGAATGGCCTGTACTAGAATAAACAAACAAAAAACCTCCAAATCTGGCCATGATTTGGAACGCAATAGGTCAAAGAAATTTGCCAAAGAAAAAATTTAAAAGAAGCATTGATTGGTTTTGTTTATTGACTTCATTGAAACAAATTTAATTAGAGGTTCCAGAAAACAATATTCTTAGCATGAACATAATCTCTACGACTGTTCACAAAGCACCAACACACAGGTAAATGTTATCCACGATCTTATTTTTAGGCAAATAAGGTGGATGAGATGCACGACCTCAGTTTGCTCTTCATAAGAACATTCTACCCATTTTTAGGTCGAGCCTGGGCATCGCATGCACTGCTCTGTGAGGCATGCTGTATTCGGTATAGGGGCTATCGGGGACTTTGGATAGGCCCACCGCTTTTGGCTGGTTAGTTGGGCTGCTTTTTAAAATTCCTTTTCTCTGGTTGTTTAATATTGTGCATCTGTCCTGCCTTTCAATGCTTGATTCACTGCTTGGTTCCCTCCCAGCGGACATCCCCAATTGATTCTCCCCTCCCGCGCAAATGCAGCGTCCATCCATGTTGTTATCTGGAGGGGGAACATTTAGGCCCTTTTCTACATGCCACTGGCCTGCTGAAGAACGTCATGGGATCCCGGAGGTAAAATCATGATTAAACAAGAACTTGAAATGCAATAGGTCTCGCGTTACTGAAAGTTTGACCTATTGGTGTTGCATTATTATCAAACTTTCAGTAATGCGAGACCTATTGCATTGCAAATGCTTGTTTAGTTATTACCGGAGAACACAGCCTGGTGACTGGCCCCTGCGTGTCTCTACTCCCTTTTCCTATATAATTAACAAAAGGATGCCAAAGACCATTAATGGACGGAAAAGAACTGAGCTGAAATGTTTTTGAGATTTCACTCACAGGGTACAAAAAACATATTGGAAAACCAAACTTATTCTTAAAGTTTGTTTGCTAAACTAACTTTGTATAAAGCTAGGGTCTCCAACGTTTTCTGTAATAAGACCTACTTATGTTCAATGAACCTCATGGAGAGCTATTAATATTATTAGTGTTGTAACAGTGATCACATCAGACAAGATTACATTAGTGGCCACTATATGCAAGATTACTACCAGCGATGACCTCAGTGCATCAGGCATGGTTGCCAGCAGTAATGTAAGCAAGCATTTGCAAAGCAATAGATCTCGCATTACTGAAAGTTTGAGCTATTGGCGTTGCACATAATAATGCAACGCCAATAGCTCAAACTTCCATCATGCATTGTGGTACGACAATGCAGATTGATAAATGGCTTGCGTGCAGTTTGAAGACTCTTGACCTGTGCAGTTCAATGTACACACCATAAAGAGACTTTTAAAATGGAGCGTGGAATTAAACTTCGCAGATGAAAGCAAGCACTGCGCGTTTGCATTGCAGGTAGAATGATGTTGAGGAGGAGAGCTGCTGACTTTGGAACTAGAGATCCAGGTTAAAGTCCAGGCGTATGCTCATCAACTTTTGATTTTGAGCAAATCATCTAATCTCCCCAACCTTTTAAAAAATTAAAAAATCTGACCTTGTGTAATGTAATTTGGGGCTCATGTAAATCGCTCCAGTAGTTCCCTTTACATAAAACTGCATAATAACGTTGTGGGTGTAGAATCCAGAGAGGCAGACAGCAGATCAGTCTTCGTATGCACCTTTCAGCTTTAAGAAGAAAGAGATTACATCACTCAACTACAACTTCCAGCAGGCCATGCCTACATGTGCCACCAGGATAAGCAACGGCTGACATCAGTACGAGTGTGGCTGCTAATAGGCGCTGGGCGGAAAAGTGTGGCGGAGCTTCAAATTACAGGGCCAATGGGATGAGTGGGTTTTTTTCTCCATGTAGAAGCCCTGAGTTTACTCAGCAGGCAAACGAGGTGGAGGAAAAAAATGGAGGCTCTAAAAGATTGAGCATACAAAGCTGTACTAAACACGTCTATCATTGTATAAGTGTTGGCAACTAACAATTGTACTGATAGTACTCATTAAAATGCAAGACCGAATTGAAAGCAACCCCCACAGTGTGAGGACGGCTATTATGAAGTGAACGCAAACCCTGGTTAACGCGTCCTCTCTGTTCCGTGACTTTCCATGTGCTCCGCATTAGGAGGAGGGCGTGAGACCTCCAACAGCTACCATCTACTCGCTAACACACAATTGAGATAGGAGATCAGCATGGATGTTGGCGAGTCTCCCAACGTTTGTCAAATAAAAAAAAAACTTTAGTAAACGAGCCACATGGCCGCCATTGTTTAAGATTAACGGCGTGCCGCTCTACTTACAGTTCGGCGAACCGCCCAGAAGAAAGGCAAAGAGGGGCCACCTATGTTGGTGATTAGAAGGTGTGCCGCGCTGCTTATAAAACGAATAATGAAAAACACAGAGGCACAAGCTGCGCGGCTGCCATTGTTTAAGACTAAGGGTGTGCCGCACTAGTTAAAATATATATATATATATATATCCAACGGAATGTCGTAAACTCTTTGAAAAAACAACACCACAGCCCTTCGCTTAAATCCAACGTGGTTTATTTCATGGCACCACCACCCAACGCGTTTCGGAGCCTTAACTCCTTGTTCACGTGAACAAGGAGTTAAGGCTCAAACGCGTTAGGTGGTGGTGCCATGAAATAAACCACGTTGGATTTAAGCGAAGGGCTGTGGTGTTGTTTTTCAAAGAGTTTACGACATTCCGTTGGATTATCAGGGGTTCGCGAATCCCGCCACGGCCCGCTGTCACGAAAGAGGCTCGGATCGGTTCGCGAAACTGTGTGTTGGATATATATATATATATATATATATATATATATATATATATATATATATATATATATATATATATATATATATATATATATATATATATATATAATAAAAAATAGAGTTTGGCGAGCCGTGCACAAGAAAAGAAAGGCACAGCACCATTGTTAAAGATAATGAGTCGTGTGCAGCGTTACCGTGCATTTAAACTGCAGGGTGGGTTGTGGAAACGGCAGAGCGTGTCCTGCCTGCGACAGCAGCTAGGAAAAAGTCATTACTAAAATAGTGATCAGAAACTGTAAATGCAACATACTGAGTAACAACACATGTAACACGGGCAGTCCTCATGGGAGGTTGCAGCAAGAGAAAAGGCGGTACTAAGGAGGGACTACTAAGTCAATTAACCAATCAAAAGCTACCATTTACAAAGGACAGTAACAGGAGCCAATGAAAAAGATGTGTGGAAAGACGGCGGCGCTTAAAGTCCATACCTGAATACAGCATGTTTTGAAGAGACAGCGCAAGCGCTGACTATGCGAGACCTAAAAAGTCTTAGTCAATATGGAAAGACTCTACATGGGTAATACATAACAGCCATAGCTCCAAAGCCTCTTGCATCAAAGTAATACCATTTGTTAAAAAGTGCCACGATTTATCACTCAAATATCAGCTTTAAATATATTTTGGAAATTAAGCCATTTTTCTCCAAATATGAGTGTATGAGTTTTGAAAATCAACATCTTCCAATCGAATATACATTCTCAATTTTGGTATGCATATTAATTTAATCAAGCAAAAGCTTCAAATTTAGTAGGCTAGTCTTCACACAGGAAAGCTACTTACAGGTAGCTGGAGAGCTATTAGTAGCTCATGAGCTATTCGTTGGAGAAGTGTGGTATAAAGGTAGGAAACGCGTCATTCCCCAAAACGTGCTTTCAGGCTGATAAAAAAGACAAACCTGAACTCGATGATAATTTAAGGGCATGTTGGGATCCTCTGTCCTAGACATCTTTGACCATAATAAAAGTATTAGATGCCAACGATCTGTTTAATGCAGTTTAAAACATGCCGAAAATAAGGACAATTTAAAAGGTAACGTTTGTTAGTAAGAGGTCAAAATGCAAATGTAAATACTCCATAAATAGTGCCTATTGCGTTTTTGAGAACTGCTACTTCCTCAAATAATCAGGGCGGCACTTTCTGATCAACAAAGCAGGAGAAGGCCATATGGAAAGCCACAAACCATTTCTCCCTTGTTAGGTCTCGGTTACAGACAGCTCTAGACGTTTGTAGTCAGGGCCACTGTTTAATATATATATAACATATATTTAAGAGTGGCCTTTGGGTCAGACCCTATCATGAGTGGATGGCTTTGTTGTCCATCTCAGTTGTCCTTCTTGATTCGATGGCTTACCCGCCTTCTTCTTGTGTCTGTCCCATCCAGGAGCATTTCACAGTGTTCGGATTGAATGAGATGTGTCTTTTCATGGCATACTTCAGGCGACAATTTCAGTATTTGGTATTTAGCATTCCGTAGGAGTGCATGTGTTTTCTCGCTTCCTCCCACTTTATTTTCTATATCGGAAGATTGGCATGCTCTCACTCCCCCGCACCTCACCCAGTGATTCCCAGCCCTCTCCCCATCCTGCTGGGTATGTTACTTTAAAAAAATTTTTTTTATTGAATTAACTTTTTTTATGTCCTGGCAGTTTCAAAGTGCTTCTGGGCCACTTGCTTCTTTTTCACACTTCGTGGCAACCTTTTTTTTCTTTTTCAGGTCGATGCCTACCGGACAGCGCAGCTGCCTGGTTGCAAACACATATTGGGGACATGCTGAAATCTGACCTAGGAATGCATTCTGCCCATTCCTTACAACTGGCTTTGTGTTTTGTCACTCACATTTGCTTGCTTTCTATTCTCTGGCTTGATTTTGCTTTAGCCCCTTGAGCATGTCTTATCCTTCCCAGGGAGCATACCCTTTTTATCACCTCCCTGATTGGCTCCTATTATTCTTCCAGAGCTCTCGCTTTTCAGAAATATTTTTTTTTCTTTTTTATGAAGCACTCCATTAGAGTGCATGTGTTTTGCAGTTGTCTCCGTTGTATGTTTCACTCCCCCCTGTCCTCCTTGTCCTCTCAAGCTGTGTGCTTCTGTGCACCCAGCGTCCACATTACTGTTTCACCTGTGTGCTTCTGCCCACCAGCACCCATATTGCTTTCTAATTGCTTCCTATTATGCACTGCTTTAAAAATGTGGCCTGCTCTCATACTTAAAACATTGACATTCAAGGAATGTTGGGACTAGTCAAAAGCTTTGTGTGGGTAATTAATTTTACATCTGGGCTGACATGGTCTTTTTCCTTGAGGGCTCCTCACGTGATACAATAATCACCCAATAAAAATGCTGGGTTTTAGCATACAGTGTTCACTAGGTCGACCACAACTATACCCATGCCTAGACCTACTCCGCCCAAGTGTTTATGCTTTCTTCATTGCTTCAGAGAATAATTATTTGAACGCAAGGCCTTAGGCAGAATCGTAGAATTATAGAATATTTAGAGACATATTTAATGTGATATATTTCTATTAACATTTTAATAGTGCTGTAGCATTTTTATTTTGCTCATATTTAAAGTAAATGCATAAAATAAATATACATAACTATTGAACATAAAAATATTTTTAATATTTATTTAAAAAAAGCAAAAAAACTGCGGAGGTCACTGTAACCCCGCAGAACTCCTTCGGAACCCAGAAAAGAATGACGAAATAATAATGTGGGGTGGGTGTTCGAAGGGAGTTGACGCAGGACATGGCCGAAGGCTGTGTGTGATTAACCACCCATGGTGGTGTGGAGGCACAGCCCAACTGCACACTGTGCACAGCCAAAAGCCCTGCATGGTGGGGGGTTGGCTGTCTGCAGAGGGCTGGGTATGGTAATAAGATCTTACTTGATATTTTTTTTAAATCCTAAAAAATCACTGAAAAACAGACGTTAAAGTGACATTATAGTTGGGTATAATAATAAAACCTTACTTTACATTTAAAAAACCTCGGAAATTCACTGAAAAAAACAAAGGTTAGAGTGGCATTATAGTTAGGTGAAGAAGTTGTTTAAAAGTACATTTTAAACAAAAAAAACACTGAAATTCACCAATTATAGTTTACTGAGATAACTAGAACTGCTGCCCACACCATGCTCTGCTTATGACCTCAGAGTGCACCACTCATGACCTTTTCAATGACATCTCAAATTATATCATTGATGACAACATTAGGCATAGTGGGGGCACAAGTTCTGGTTAGCAGTGGAGGGGGATGGCAGTTCAGATTGTGTTTTATTTCTATTAAATAATAATAATAATAATAATAATAATAATAATAATAATAACAACAACAACAACAATATTAATAATAACTTATAATAGAAGTTACAGCTGGTGCAAGGAATAATGGCCAAAAGATGCAGGATATTTGAGGGAAGAGATAACGTAAGATCTAAATTATAAATGGCAAAAAGGATAATAGAGCTATTATTCTCACAAAGAAGTGGAGGTATATATGTGAATAACCAATTCCAAACGAGAATCAATGAGGTGATGCAGTTAATGTAACATGAAAGGTGTTGCTTCACATGAAGGGCAGTTCGGAGGAGTGGAAGAAGGTGCTAATGCGCTCCACAGTGGAAAGCAGCATAAAGCACTGAATGTCAATAGCAAAATTAATATGTCGCCCACTTCAGAACAAAGCTTAGAGCGCCAATGTCTGTGCGGAGAATGTCACACAATCGCTGAGGAGGGAAATGGCCCACCCAGAAGTCACTTCTATGTCGCCACCAGCCTACCAGCCACTCTGAAAGAGACCTGGGGGCTCAGTAAAGAGCCAAATAGGATGTGAGGCTCTTGAGCATGCACGGATGGCAAACAATCCTCAGCAACACTACACCTCACCCCGATGAAGGAAAGGAACACCCGGGAGAATGGAGAATAAACGTCACCCGAAATCAAGTTGTGTGCAGTTTGGCTCTCACAGATGGCACACTACGAGGCAGGAAAAGTGGCAACGGTGTCACCAGGATTTCTCAGAATCAGCACTCCAGCGGTGGACAATAAACTCTCACGAACCCTGGAACCTCCATGCCATCCTAGTCGCCAAAAAACGGGGTGTTGCAATGAGGACTGGCACATGGAGGTATAGTACTAATTTTCGATACATGATGGAAGGTAGAAAGAGAAAGCAAGGAATGGGGAATACAAGGCTGGGTCCATTTTCATGCCGAAGCATATCTGACAGCTGGAGCACTAGCATGAAGAGGCTGCGTCTAGACTAGCATGCCAACAGTGGAGAGGAGTGAGAGACAACTGGTCATCAGAGAGATAGGATAGCAGTCAGAGGAGAGGATGCATCCAGGGTGTGAGTCACGGAGTTAGTATTAATGATGAGGCCTGCTTCACAAAACACCAGAAGCAGAGTCTTTGGGAATGGAATTTCGGAGACAGCTTTTATTCTGCTAAAGACCAAGATGGGTAACTGATGCACACATTGCATAGCAGTCAAGCTTCAAATCCAGACATGGAAATGCAGAATTGCAGCTTTAATTGGGGAAGGAGACGCACTTAATTCACACTCTTTAGATTCTGGATCCATGACATGCTGTGTGACATTGGTCAGATCAATTTCTTGATGTGCTTCATTTCTTAAATAAGATCTTCGAATTGTGGCATATGAATAGAATGCATTCCATGTTTAGTCTGAGATACAATCATGTTATGTAGCCGTCATTTGTATCAGACATTTTGCACTTCTCTGGCCTCAAAGCACTGCTGGAAATCTGGGGTGTCTTTCCACATGCCCAAGTGATTTCTTGTTGTCCCTTATCATGGTAGTCTGCTTGGTATCAGAGGGGCAAGAAATTTCCATGCACCTCCCGAAAACTGAGCACACTTTAGGGGGAAGATGACTATGAAGAAGCCTTTGTTCGATTGGAGAGCTATTTCAAAACTACCATCAGGATTACTCTCGAAAGATATCCGGAGAGTCTTCTGATGAATTTCTGACAGCCCTGAGAGGGCCTTCTGTAACTTGCAATTTTGTTACAGCCACCAACGAAATGCTAAGAAACCAGCTCATGGTCAACCCATGCAATAAACGAATACAAGAGAGACTAAGTCATGTGTAACCCAGACACAGATGAAGTGATAAAAACCTGTGAAAGCAATAGAACATTCAATGTCTTGGAGAAAGGAAGTTACAGAAGACAGACATGAAAGAAAGAATAGTGAAGTTTTCATTGGGAGCAAATAGATAAAGAATTATACCTTGTGAAACAAAATAGTGGGAACCAAATTTAAATGCTATTATTGTAGAGGTACCTTTCATCTAGCATTTTGTCATTTAAAGTTCTGATGTGGATTTTCATTTAGATTTCTGGGGAATTGTTGAGTTGTGTAGAATGACTCCTGGTGTCTTATAGTCATCGTACACGGGTATTTCATCGTTGAGGATTATTTCACATTGCGTGGGCTCCTTTTGGTCGTCCTCCCGTAGTATGATGGAATCCGTAAATGACGCCTCATTTCTATGTCTATGACTATTCAAGTACCTACCAGACTCAGTACACCACATAAAGGAATATGAGTACTATTTTCCATAAAACGATCCAGGGAAGTTGATTATTTAAAGTAACAGTAATTAGGCATCAAAGCCCCACAGGCTCTATTATCATTACTATACAACAGTAAAAATACGAACATCTTTTACGTCTGTTCCACGACACTGTACACGTGTACAACCCGACCTCGTTGTTGACCATCACGAGGGGAACAATTGGGCCTTTTTTGAAGGGGGTGTCTTCTACACCCCAGACCTGGTATCAATTAAGTAATTACGGAACAATTACACAGGGTTTAAAAACCCTGTTGCAGTGCTAAGACGTCCTCTCTTCAGGCTGGATGAAGACAATCTAGGTGGAGACGCTGAGGGTCCGTCGGAGACAAGTAAGTGAAGCCAGAAACAATATTTTTCATCCATGACTGGCTACCCCAATTTTTCACCACCACTACGAGGGCGTGGTTATGTTACACGTTTCTTAAAGAACTAGCGCATGCAATCTGAACCTCTAGAGGCACACCGCAGGTACTGCTCCCCCGCCCTCCCACGTGGTTCATCACTCCATGACTAGGAACCCTGGACCCTTTGACACCGCCTAAGGAGGGTCAACAATCAGATTCAGAGGGAAAAGACGCAGACAACAATAACGTTCCTCTCCATCACAGCCGGCATTTTTAGGTCGAGCCTAGCGGCACCGTGCATGCGCTGCTAGCTCTGCGAGACTGCTGTAGTAGAGTATGGGAGAGAAGCCGCGCCCACTCTCCTCCCATATTTTTCATTCGCTTGTGTCATTGTCTTCCGTAAATGCTGCCTTCGGATTCGTTAATAGGCTTGTTAGTCCCTCCTTAGTACGGCCTTGTCTTCATTTGTACCCTCCCATGGCGAGTGGCCCCTTTACTTCGGTTGTTACACGGGACCTGTTATTTAATCAGTAAGCACTATTTACTTTATTGAGTTTCTCTTGCTGCAGGCCGGACATGTGCTGCTTCAGCTGAGACCGCTTGTGTTTTTTTAAGCAGCACGGCAGCCCCCCTAACACGGGCGCCTGCTTTCAATTACTTTAACCCGGCATTATCTTGTGTCTGTTTCAAACCCCCGCCCTGTAAAATGGATTTAGAAATGATATGCGAATTAAGTCATGTGAATTTCAGGTAGCACATAATCCTGTGCTGATGGGCTGAAGCTGACAACAGCACATCTGTGTTACATGTCATCTGTGCTAAAGCCACCTGATGGGTTGTTTTCAAAAGCCTGTTTTATTAACACCACCACCACCAATACCACCACCACCACCAATACCACCATCACCAATACCACAACCACCACCAATGCCACCACCACCAATGCCACCACCTCCAGCACCACCAATACCACCACTACCAATACCGCCACCACCACCAATACCAATACCACCACCACCAATACTACCACCACCACCACAATGGTGGAGTGTTTTTTATTAGGCCAACGATAGCAATGACATTACGCAATGCCACACTGCACACTCAAATCAGGGAGAGGGCAGGAAATAGCCCCCCTCCCGCTCTTCCTCCTGAGCTGCGACAGTGTAATTACAGAGCGAAAGGTGTTGGAGCGCTTTGTTAGTGTTTATAGCTCAGATCACATGTAACTCTCACTTCACACTTTGTGTCAGTGTAATTTACAACACTTACACATCATCTTCACTGCACTATTTATCACTACCTTGAGGATGTCGCAGGCCAGTCTCTTCCTCTGATATTTACAATCTAACAAGCGGTCGAGAAGGCCCTTTATTGCAATGCAATAGGTCTCGCATTTGCGAGACTTTAAGCTATTAGAATTGTAAATGACAATCCCTTTTATTTATGTTTTAAATCCCAAAACATAAATAAAAGACATTGTCATTTACAATGCCAATAGCTCAAACTCGCGTGAATGCGAGACCTATTGCAAATGCTTGTTTGACCTGTTACCTCTACTGTAAAGCGGTCATGCCATAACGTTTGAATAAACGCACATAGTGTAGACTGTTCAGAGGTATATCAAGAACACTATTCCCTCCCAACGGAAACATTTCAGGAACCCTGACCCTAAGCGTACTAAGAAGGGCTGGCTATCTTAAGGGAAACAGACTCGGGTTAACCATTAAGGTAACTCACTTGTAAACATTTGCCAAACACACTAAGGTGGACATCATTATTACCACGAGGTCCACACATCCCCATTTACTAAGACTACAACTATTAAAAGTCACAACATTACAGCAGCTCACAAGAAGCTCCACAAGGTTAAAACATAACGAAAGTTGAAAGACATTATGCAATATATGGCATCTGTGGTTTTATCTTTTTTCAGATCGTCACGACACCCTCACTTCATCCATTACCTATGAGATGAATAGAAAATCATGAGAAGGTAAAATATGCACTTCTACACTTACTATAACTTAGCTATGACTGAAAAGCTATGAATATATATCTATTTTCTCTGCCGAATTGTGCAAACTATTTTCCGAGGTGCACAACGAGTAGTTAAGGAACCTACTGCCTCCTTCTCCCTCTTCTCTCTCCCCCCCCCCTTATACTCAACCCGTCAATCCTAATAGGATTTTTATTTACGGTTTTCCTTCCCTTCTCCCGTCATTTGCAAGTACCACGCAGAACACTAGGTGGCCGATAATATATTGCGTCATACATATGATAGAACTCAGTAATATGTTGGACCCGAGACAGAAACTTATGTATACTAAAGTTGGGTTATATGAAATGACATACTATGTGAAAATGAAAATAACACACAACTGGTCTCTAACAATCCACTTTTTTCTCAGCAAATTATAGGCTCAATGCAAGCCGCTGTTACGTTAAATTGATCGGTGAGAAGACATGTAAGTAGTTACTTATGAGTCAACTGAGTAGTAATAAGGGATCTATCGATCTATGAAGTCGGTCTTGATGACGGCTTGGACCCTTAAGGCAAATAATGGCAAGAAGTCATAGGAACATTACAAGCTCTCTAAACCCCTATGGGCTCATGCAAGAGTACTTGGTGTGGGTGCTCAAAATAGGCATTACTCCTGGCGTTATGAGGTATTGTGTGTTTTGCGGAAATTCAAATGTGCTTGGTAGTTTAACCATCGCACATGGTTTAGAGACGAATTGAAATTGACCCAGAGAGACAGGGAATGCACTCTGCACTTCGGGTATAAAGTATAGAGATTCTCAGTTCGGGTTGCATGCGATGGTATGCGATGGGTAAACTACCAAGCACATTTGAATTTCCGCATGAGCACACAATACCTCATAACGCCAGGAGTAATGCCTATTTTGAGCACCACAAAGACCGCATATATATATATATATATATGCTCCCTTAGATGCATAAAAATCCGGTGGACCCTCCTTTTAGACCCATCGTGGCAGGATGCGACTCTATACACGAACCAGTGGGCAGATATTTAGACCACTTTTTGCAACCTCTGGTACAATCGTGGACTTCGTACATCCAAGATACAACGGATTGTTTAAACAAACTAGCAGAGATACGGCCTCTCATCAAAGAAGACATGCGATTATGTACAATCGATGTAGTGGCATTATATACTTCCATCCCCCACAACGAAGGCCTGGAGGCAGTTGAATGGATGTTGTTAAGAGGTGAATATGAAGAAACACAGAATATTCATCTATTGGAACTGCTGCACTTCAGCTTGTACCATAGCTATTTTTCTTGGAAAGGGACTTTTTTTCTCCAAAAAACGGGAACGTCTATGGGTTTTCAGGGGGCACCCACATATGCGAATATTTTCATGGCCAAATTTGAAGATACCTACATCCTTCAACAAGAGGCATGGCAAGAGCACTTATTGATTTATATGAGGTACATCGACGATATCCTGCTTGTATGGAAGGGTACACAACAAAAACTTGAACACTTGATCGGGATCTTAGACAAACAGAATCCTCGCATCAGATTTACATATCAGATGAGCCAACGCTCCATTAATTTTTTGGATATGCAGTTGGAACTAGAGGAAGGTGACCTACACACGCATGTTTATAAAAAGCCAACGGACAGGAACAACGCTTTACATTTCTCAAGCTTTCATCCACCATCCTTAAAGAATCATTTACCATTGTCTCAATTACTTCGAATCAAGAGAATCACTTCAGATCCAGATAAATGTTTGCAAGCAATTGAGGAAACATCGGAACAATATCATAAACGGGGTTATCCTGAAGCAATATTAACAGCTGCAAGCACGAAGGCCCAACTCAAGGAACGGAAGGATCTACTTACTCGGTCTTGTAAACACCCCACTAAAAGAGAAGAGTGTATTCTGAAATTTTCTACTCCGGCATCAGCCATTAAGCGGAGTATCTTATGCAGATGGGAAATTATTGAGCAGGAACCCGATTTTAAGAATGTGTTCTTTGGCAAACCACTGTTTGCATACTCATGGGCAACAAACTTGAGAGAGCTTTTGAAACAAGGACCAAGGTCCAGGAAAACAGTCAAAACATTAGGGATGAGAATTTTTTTTAACTGTAGCCATTGCGGCAATGTCA
The DNA here is from genome assembly GCA_963921515.1 of Calotriton arnoldi. Taxonomy (NCBI): domain Eukaryota; kingdom Metazoa; phylum Chordata; class Amphibia; order Caudata; family Salamandridae; genus Calotriton; species Calotriton arnoldi. Next base: position 1,335,200 of record CAWUFW010002796.1, read on the forward strand.
TTGTAGGAAATACATTTACACACCCAAATACTGGGAAAAAAAGAAAACTGGCACATTCATCTCACTGTAACACAGACATGGTAGTGTATGCTATCAAATGCTTAGTTTACGTTGGCAGGACATCACGAAAAGTCATTACAGAGCACAAAAGCATGATTAGAACATCAAATCTCAATTCCTGTTTAGCAACACACTGGTTAGAAAAAAAAAAAAACACAATACCACAACTTAGGTTCACTATTCTGGAGAAGATACTTTCTACCACACACAGAAATACTAACCAAATGTTAGCACAGCGGGAGACTGTTTGGATTAAACGCTTAAATGGCCTGATACCTCATGGGTTAAATGACAAGATAGAAATGACATGTTTTCTTTGAATCTCAAATATTACAGTGGGACTGAATATTGAATTCTCATCTGTATGAAGCATTGGATTATTCACATACAGCTTTTTCATGTATAACAGTTAAATGGTTCCTGTCATGTTTAAATACTGTTTCAGTGTATGTGACGCTGTCCTCTTACTGGCTTCATGTAGACCCTTGGTGCGGATGACCAAAATCGCTCATGAATTATTATGCCAATCAAATTGATAGAGGTCACACGCATGTCGAGCCTTAGTACGGGTAACAATTCACTACTCACAATGAGGTATTCCCACTTTCATTATTCATTATGATACAGTTTTTTAGTTATCGTCTTCATTGATTCACTTTCAATTTCGGTCCTCGAGGCACTTAATTTTTTCTAACAGTAGCATCACATAACATGGAAGTATAGTAGTTTGTGGAGTCCACCTTTTATGTTTATGGTGGATGATGTGACGGCAGTACGTACGCGCACGCACGCACATAAACGCGGAAGTATTCAAAAACCTGATAGCGTCCTGACCGGGGACTCTTCTTGGCGGCGGGATGTACTATGCAGTCGCGTCAGCGAAGTAAGTAAGTAGTTCGGGTCTGTTAAACCTTGTGATATGTAATACGATGAAGGTCGGTATTGAATTTCACAATTAGTCTTGCATTTAGGATACGGTTGCACGACTGAACGGCAGAAACATAGACATACCAAACACGCTTGGTTCTACCCGTTGATCCTAGTAATTAATATACGCATAAGCCTCATTGATTTACTTACACACAATTATCAGCACGCCTTCATTAACGGGCATCCGCGTTGTTGTTTTTCTAAAGGTTTGTTTTTCTAAGGCTTCTGCACATCACCACAATAGCCAAACTATGTGATGTCCAGGTAGGGTAAGATTTGTTGCTTCGATGGGCTGTGGTTCGCATCAATAGAAAAAGCACTTGGGATATAAGGCATGGAGACCTTTCGCACATGGTTTAGAGACGCTTTGTAATTGACCCAGAGTTTTGTTGTTTGCCAGTTCAAGGACAGATATGCCCCTGATGAAAGTCAGAAATACTTTGATGGCAAGCCGAATAGCCCACCACTCCAGAAGACAGATGTGGTGCTGCTACTCTGTGGTGCTGCTACTCTGGGGTGCTGCTACTCCACTGGAGACCAAAGACCTCCAATCTCCACATCGTCCTGATGACTTCCCCAACCGAGAGATAGTGCATCTGTCAGAACTGTGATCTCCGGTAGGGCCAAAAAAAACTGACCGCCACGCTTGAGACTGGCATTTGTCATGCTTCACTGAAGATCGTGGGCTGCCATGTCCGAGATACGAATATTATCCGACAGGAAAGCTCAGTTTCGTGCCCATTGCAACCGGAGGGTCCACTTCAGGACCCACAAGTTCCAATGAGACACCAACAAGAAGCACAATGCCAGAAGACCAAGAAACCCCAGAGCTGGAACCAGATTTTACACCCAAAATATTGGGATCAAAGCCCGACTGACCCAGAACTACTGTGAAGGTGGAAAGGCCCTTTGCACCACTGTGACCAGGATGAACCCTATGAAGGGGATCAGTTGCACAGGGTAAAGAGGAGACTTTGGTTTGTTGGTTTGTTGATGGAAAAGACTAGAGTAGATCGCAATGAAACTGTTGCCTATAGGTGGTCCAGGACTAGATGCTGCCTTCAGGTGACAGTCGCCAGAGTATGGGAAGACACATATTCCCGGCCTGCTAATATATGCTACTACCATCCACATCACCTTTGTGAACACCCAGGGAGCTGAGGTAAGGTCAAATGGCAGAACGGTAAACTGAAATTCTCTGTTCAACTGTGACCCCAAGGCAACACCTGTGGGACCGGAACATGAAAGTAGGCATCTCGCAGGTGCAGGAAAACCATCCAGTCGCTAAAATCCACGGCCAGCATTTTGAACTTGTCCTTCCTCAGGAAGGTGTTCAGAAGCCTGAAGTCCAAGATAAGCCTCAAACAACCTCCTTTTTTGAGGACCATGTAATAAAAAAAAGAGTACAAAGTCTGTTCCCTTCTCCCCTTCAGGTAATATCTCAAACACACACACTTGGCGAATAACTATTTGGTTACAATGAAGATGGATACTCATAGGTTATACAAGATTTAGCTTTATTACCTTAGTTGTAGGTTACAGGTAACGCCCCACCAGGAGCAGCATGCTGCTGCTCAGCCCTTCTCACTCCGAACTGTCCACCCACCCAAGCACAAACACTCTCCATTCCAACCATACAATGACCTCACTCACTGGCTGAGCATCCGGGAACATCAAGACTGTGGGGAGAATGCATAAGATAGCAAGAGGCCACAACAAATTAAATCTCGGTTGACACGATAGCAGCATGAATTGGCAACATCTAAGACACAACTGGAGAGACGAGCAGGGTGCGGACAACTGAGGAAAAACATAGCCAACTTGAACTCCCTGAAGTAATGGCACCCCAGACTGGCAAACAAAAACTACCCCTGCCCCCCTACTGGCTTCCCGTGACTGGACAAGGGTGAACTGAAGCATGTTGGCAGCACCTGCAGCTGGTAAAGATGAAGAGAAAGGCTACCCTTTCTGCTGGTTTTGACCTCTGCTACTGCCCTTGCCAGGGCTGCTTATGATGATAGGGAAGGGCCTTTGAGAAGACTCAGAATTTCCTGTATTGGTGAGGGTGCTGGCGAGCAGGGGAAAGCAGCCCTAACGAAAAAGCCAATGCCCTGCACAGAATCCACTCTAGACCTGAAGAGCCTGGGCATATCCATCAAGAAGCCCTGGGCATATCCATCAAGAAGCCCTGGGCATCCCCAGATAATTCATTTTTCCTCACCCAGGTATGTCACTGGTTCCCATACAGCAGTCAACAGACCTCACTGTACCCAGGTTTAGCTCTCGAAACATACCTGGCTGCATCTTAGACATCATGCATCATCTGTGTAAAAGGCTGTCTGAAGTCTTCCAGAAGAGAAGGCAAAATCTCACTCACCATATCCCATAAGGCATGGGTATAGCTACTCAAAAGCCAAATAGCATTCAATCAGCAAAGAGCCAGTAAGGCAAAAGAAATACATTTACCTCACTCCCCACCGGGGAGCTGAAGGAAATTCATTCAGGTTGACCTTACAAGTGGAAGCCTGAACCACCATTCTATCCAGACATGGTGGTCTCCTATCATCTCCTACGCCGACGACACCCAGCTGATCCTCTCCCTCACCAAAGACCCTCACACCGCCAAAGCCCACCTCCACGAAGGAATGAAGGCCGTCGCCGAATGGATGAGGACCAGCCGCCTGAAGCTGAACTCGGACAAGACGGAGGTCCTCATCCTTGGTTCCAACCCTTCAGCCTGGGACGACTCCTGGTGGCCAACATCACTGGGAACAGCCCCGCCACCCACCGACCACGTACGCAACCTAGGGGTCATCCTCGACCCCACCCTCTCCATGACTAAGCAGGTCAATGCCGTTTCCTCATCCTGCTTCAACATCCTCCGAATGCTCCGCAGGATCTTCAAGTGGATCCCCACCGAAACAAGAAAAACAGTCACCCAGGCCCTCGTCACCAGCAGGCTGGACTACGGAAACGCCCTCTACGCAGGAACGACGGCTAAGCTCCTGAGACGGCTGCAACGCATCCAGAATGCCTCTGCACGTCTTATCCTCGACATCCCCCGACGCAGCCACATCACACCCCACCTGAGAGACCTGCACTGGCTCCCTGTCAACAAGAGGATAACCTTCAAGCTCCTCACCCACGCACACAAAGCACTCCACAACTCCGGACCAGCCTACCTCAACAGACGACTCAGCTTCTACACCCCCACCCGCCAGCTCCGCTCGACCAGCCTCGCCCTCGCCACAGTCCCCCGCATCCGGAAAACGACCGCCGGCGGCAGATCCTTCTCCCACCTCGCCGCCAAGACCTGGAACACCCTCCCCACCAACCTCCGACAGACCCAAGACCTACTGGCCTTCAGAAGACTCCTCAAGACCTGGCTCTTCGATCAGTAGCAGCACCACCCCCCTCTTCCCCCAGTGCCTTGAGACCCTCGCGGGTATGTAGTGCGCTTTATAAGTGACATGATTGATTGATGTTGTGTGGGAAAAGGTAGATCTCCAGGAGAGCGACTGTGCAAGCAAGCAATCGTGTGACTCACTGGCAGACCAGAGCAAGGCATGGACAAAGCCTCAGTAAAACAATCAGTGCATCATTGAACGGAAGCAAGGTCTCTGACCTGGAAAGCCTGGTAGTCAAATTTTCATAAGTAGATTAGTTTTGGTATCAACAGTCGGTAGGTGCAAGTCCAGGTCCTCAGTCGTCCTGCGACTTATCCCTGCAAAAGACTCTCCTGTGAGGGAGGACCCAAAGGAGAGTTTCGGTCATGTTAGAGTGAGCTATCTAGGTCACTAGCGTTTGGTAAGTCCAAGTAGAGGCCATAACCTGTCTAACGGTGGAAGGAAAAGCTGCCTAATGATGGACGAAGAAGCTGATCCACCTTTTCATCGTCATCCTCTGATCAAGGGGGCTCTTCTGGAAGCCCTCTGAACTGGAGACGAAAAGCCCTCCAGTCTCTTGTGATAACATCTTTAAGGTATTATCAAAAAGAGAGACCGCAGTGAGACCATGTGGGTCTCACAGGATGCTCCTGCTTTTCATTTTTGTCATTTTGCAAACAGAGGATGACTAAATTGACTAACATTAACCCTATTATGTCAGTGCTAAGACACAAATTGGCCACCGCTAAATTGCTGATACTGTTTGTTTAAATCCCCAAATAAAAAGTACAAATATCCATATTTCTAAAATTAAACTACCATTAGGCAATATATCATAATTACAAAGAATATGGTAAATTATTCATACACTAATTCATCCACTACATGATTACTCCGATATTTTAAGCATACCCATATAGTTTAAGAATTCCAAACTAAGTCCAATTTACTGCAGCATCGGAATAAAAGCGAAATTGGGTTTGAAATATGAACAACATTCTGACAAAACGATTTTAAAACACTGGATGTTTGTTTACATTCCTGTATTTTCCCCGAGTATAAATTGTTAGTCTCTTTATGCAGACTCCATTTAGAATAGCAGGGATGTGACTTACAAATGTCTTTGAAACATTCCCATAAATATGCATGCGTGCCATTTATAACAGTAGCCTTGATGAGAACACCGAGTGCAACTGGCTGCTAGAGGCGCTTAAGCGGTTTACATTAAAACAGAATGTAGAACGATGGCTAGAAATCACAGGACAGGTGACACCTTATTCTGATAACCTGGCGATAAAAGCCTTATAATATGATGTATTAGCAACACCACTACTTTGCAATACAGACTAAATAATATTTGTAGGGTATCTTTCATGTCCCGAAGGGGCAAACCCGTTCATGGCGCATTTGAAGAAAATGCAATAATTAGATTTTAATTTTAAACAATGCTTCATTTTACACACCCGTCATTCAAGCCAAGATGCCAACTCAAACGATAAAGAACAGAAACACATTACCACCCCAGCAGAAATCCAAAATACATGAGGGCATGTCTATGCTTCAAGTCACTACTTACAGACAGTTAAATCAATGTTACAAATAGAACTGCTTAATTAGGCTTTAGAAGAAGTAAGTGATGGTATAAATCTTCGGGGACCACCCAGGAATATGTAAAGACCACTTTAAACAGTGGCTAGATGAACATCATTTCAAGGGTGCGCACTGCCAGGAACATTCTTCCAATCCGGTAACTGGAGCTGTATGAACTGAACAACTCTTTAAAAGTATACCAATTTACAATTTATGTTAGCAAATAATAAAACTCCGTATTTCCAATTTGCTAATTGGCTGTGTTTATAGGAGTATCCGCGGATACATTGACCATGGCCTGGAAGGAGCTACAACAGTGGTGTTTGGCAAAGGCATTTATAGAAGACTTCAAGGCATCCTTGCATATTTCCAAAAACAGAACTGGAAGCGAAACTGAAAATAACCCCGGAAGGGGGCATGGCGTACCAGAAGACAATAAAGAATGTAAGATTCCACAGCTCTCTCTGACCCTACATGTATCTGTGCCTCCCTTAATTAACTGCAGTTGTGATGCCCATACATTCTGAATGGTCTGGTGTGTGGTCTCTGGATAAACCCAGAATGAGTCACCTTGTCACAATGTCACTTGCTTAAGCTCAGCTGCTGGGCCTTTTACTGCCCAGTTTGTTGAGCCCATCTTCTGATGGGAGGACACCTACTCTAATGGACTGCCACTTCCATCACACAGTGATCGCTTTCTGGCCATTTTCACTGGCCATGCTCCTTGCCAGAAGTGAAGACTGGGGGGTTGTGGGTATTTCCTAAATGATGTCTCTCATCAGAGGCCGCAGGATTTAGAAATCTCAACTGAAGCCACACCCCACCTTGTACTCTCTTGCCTCCAGCCTGGCTACTGTGAGCAAGCCTCGGGGACCACTTGGCTTTCTCTGAGTACGGCAGTAGGCTGACTTGAACACAGACTGTGGGAACACTCAGAGAGCAACTCAGAACCTATCACGTGTGTGCCTTGAGTAAGGCTCCATAGCATTGTTGGTGATGCAGTTCTCTCATTTTAAAAAAAATCTTAAATACAACTAACTGTCCAAAAAGGAAATTTTCTTTAATTTGAACACCTAATACTTTCCCATTTTCACAGGTTCTCTCCTGTCTTCATAAGGCTTTGCCTTAGAGTACTTCAGCGTAGTTAAACCTTACTATTTTCAACCGACTTTGAACGCTACAGAATATATCTGTTACCCACACACCTCTTTAAAGAAGGGAAAAATCCCCCGGGGAAGACCACTTACCCCAGCAGCCACATGTTTTCAAAGACAGTAACACAAATTGTGGGAGCAGTCAAAGCAGCACACAACTTATTGCACGTGTGCATTCAGTAACACTCCATGCCCCTGTGGTATATGCAATTGTTTAATTTCTTCTTTCATTTTTCAGTCTTCAGTTTATCAGGAGATACTGATCAATTTGCAGTGAGGTAATCTCCTTTCATTTTAGCAGTTACATCTTCACTGAGGCAGTCTGCTGACATCATGATGTTTGTTCTTTATTAACACTCTTCAGAGGATCGAAAAATTAAGTGTTGCTGACTTTAAAGTTCCCCCAGGTACAGGTTGCGCCTGCTAGTTTGACCAGTTCGACAGACCGCTCCATCAACTCTCATGCATGAGACCAGACTACATGGAGGTCTGCCGGTGCAGGAAGACATGTCTCCCCTCCTGCTATGCCCAGAATGGTCTCCATGAGGTGGTAATGCTGGTGATCTGTACAAAGGCTGTCATAATCCTGTATTGCATCAGCACATACTTAAGCTTGGCTCCTAGAACCTTTTGTCTTCAGACGGATTTGACTCGAGCAATCAGTAGCAGGCCTGTACCAACTCTGCATTACACCATCCCCCTCAAACTTGACTCGTAAACCCTCTGTTTCAATGAGTGGAAGAGCTTACTTTTTTGATTGTGGACTTCTTTGGATGTCTTGGTGTCTCACTCTGATGCTAGTCATTCACACAAACTCAACCTGCTCATAGAGTAGGTTTGTTGCTCCTCTAAGGAGTGAAGACTGGAGGCACACCTCTAACAACAGACTCCTGAAGAAACCCACTCTGGACCCCAACGAACTTGCCAACTACCAGCCAATAACTCATTCACTTTTCATTGGCAAGATCATCGAAAAAGCAGTCTACCCACATCTTCAAGATTAAATCAACCATCTCCTGCACACCTATCAATATAGCTTCAAAACGCACTGCATCACGGCAACAGGTACCTTACACATCCAAGACAATGCCCTTGCAACCACAGATGATGACCCCTTGTCTCCTAATAGTACTGGGCCTCTCAGCTGCCTTCGAAACAGCTAACCATAACACCCTCACCCACATCCTGAAGTCTCCAATGAGATTTAGTGAACACATCCTTCTCTGGTCTACTTTGAGCTCTCCAACAAATAGTCAATCAATCAATCAGGGGAATAGTAAGCGTGCTACTCACCTGTGAGGGTCTCAAGGCGCTGGGGGGGGGAGGAGGCGGGAGGGGGTTAGCAGCTCCGTTCAGTCAAAGAGCCAGGTCTTGAGCGTCTTCTTGAAGATGTTCAGGGAGGGGGCGCGTCTGATGTTGAGCGGGAGCTCTTTCCAGGTCTTGGCTGCGATGTAGGAGAAGGTTCTTCCACCTGTTCTGGCTCTGCGGATGCGCAGGATTTCGGCGAGGGCAAGGTCGGCAGATCGGAGGTTTCTCTTGGGTACGTGGAGGGCGATTTTCTCGTTGAGGTATTGGGGTCCGGTGTTGTGGATGCATTTGTAGGCGTGGGTGAGTATCTTGAAAGTGACTCTCTTCTCAACGGGGAGCCGGTGGAGGTTCCATAGGTGTTGGGTGGTGTGCTCGTGTCGAGGAATGTCGAGGATGAGTCTAGCTGCGGTGTTCTGTATGGTCTGGAGCTTGCGGATAAGAGACTTGTTGATCCCAGCATAGAGGGCGTTTCCGTAGTCCAGTCTGCTGGTGATGAACGTGTGGGTGACGGCTTTCCTTGATTCGTGGGGGATCCACTTGAAGGTTTTTCGGAGGATTCGGAGGGTGTTGAAGCAGCTGGAGGCGACGGCGTTGACCTGTCGGGTCATGGAGAGGGAGGAGTAGAGTACGATGCCGCGGTTTCGGGCGTGGTTCGTGGGTGTGGGCGGCTGCCGAGGGCGGTAGGCCACCAGGTGTTGTCCCATGCCGAAGGGGAGGGTCCGAGGACGAGGACTTCTGTCTTCTCCGAGTTGAGCTTCAGGCAGTTTCTGCTCATCCAGGATGCAACGTCCTTCATTCTTTCCTGGAAGTTGAGTCCGGTGGTGATTGGGTCCTTGGTGAGGGAGAGGATGAGCTGGGTGTCGTCGGCGTAGGATACTATGCTGAGTCCGTGCTTTCTGACGATGGCGGCGAGGGGGGCAATGTAGATGTTGAAGAGCGTGGGGCTGAGCGATGATCCTTGGGGCACTCCGCAGTTGATTTCCGTGGGTTCGGAGAGGAAGGGTGGTAGTCTGATTCTTTAGGTTCTGCCGGTGAGGAACGAGCGGATCCAGTCGAGGGCGGTTATCGTGGACACCTCCAGGTTTCAGAGGATTCCAATCACCTGGTGGGTTCCCCAGGATTCCATCTTGTTGCATGTCATCTTCCACTTCTACTTGTAGCCGCTTGGGATTCTACTCATGTATAAAAGCATGGAACGTCACTGATATGCCAAAGAGACAGCTATATTTGAAAATCCACACCTCATACGGTTGTGGAAGTCGAGCCCCAACCTGAAGAGTAACAGCAGCACAACAGAATTCCAGCTATTTACCAAGAACAACACGCATTAATTTGTCCAAATTAGGCTCAACACCATCAACTTGAGCAGATTCGAACCCCAACTTTCATTCCAGCACCAAGTCACTCAGATTCACTTTGGACCTTAGTATCAGTTCTTTCTACTAAATGAGGTGAAACCATTCCTAACAGAAAACGGCTTTAGAACTGATGTTAAAGACCTTATCTTCCTGCTTCTGGCAATGCCCTACTCCACAAAGGGCCCTCTTGAGGACATCCTCTATACCATAGCATGCCTCATGAAGGGCCTGAAGAAATGTGACCACATCATTCCCACCCTGATTGAACTCCAGTGGCTCCTCTTACCAGACAACACCATTTCAAAGCCAACTGCATCATTTACAAAGCAATCATGACCTGCACCTCTACCTATCTAGCTGACAAGCTCACTATCTCTGGTGACCCTCTGCATTCTCCTGCTGAAGCCCGGTGTGCCTCTGCTGAGTCAACCTGGGTAGCTGCTGGACATACAAAGCCATATATGCATACTGGTATTGAAAATGATCTGGCGCCCCTCCAAATGGCCGGTGTCACGAGAGGGTAATAGACCCTGGCTTCCATTCGCCATCTCACACAAATCTCTTACTTGATGCGCTGGTTCCCCTCAGTTTTCTCAGTATTCTGCATGCCCATAAATGATTATTCTTTGAGATACCGCTGTACCATACATCTCCCTCTCAAACTCCAGTGACTTGGATCTGGTACTTTGAGCAGCCCCTTGAGGTAGACAGAACCACAATTGGAGCACTGACCATTGAGAGTGGTACTATGGTTATATGTTCTTCCACGGTTTCCATTTATCTTCACCAACCATAATCCTGCTATTATCTAGAGTTTTTGTGCAGAACTACTGTAGCCTCTACATCAACGCAGAGCCAAGGACCCCCAGCATGCATCCTCTCTTCCTGAATATTCTATTAGGCTTGGTAAGATGCTTAAAGAACATTACTACCTCCACACTGGATTGTGACCAAAGCTGTGACTATGTAATCTTACCTCCAACACCTCCATGGTGGTGGCGCCCACGGAAGCACTGTTACGAGTAAATTTCTAAAATCTTGGAACACTTATCATGCAGAAATGTGCCTATTTTGAGTGGGTCATTAACAGAAGAGCTATGAACAAGGAATTTCACCTCCTTCCGAGTGCCACTGAAAACCACGGTGACCTGGCTTCTGCACCTACCGAATATGACTAAGACTTGTAAGGAACTCATCTGAATTTGGTTACAAAGCGCTCGGAGACAAAACCATAGCTTAAAAAAACACAAATTGCCCCTAGTCTACAGGAGGAATAACGAAATTAAGTTACTCGATCAACAACATCTCCACTCAACAAGTACTTTCAACACAATTACATTTTTAAAAAAAAATGTAAACTTGTTTTTCATTCAGTAATCATACAGCACAGGATTCCATAGAATGGCACGCACAGGAATAGGAATGGGTGAGGATCATATAATCCTATCCAGCCAACAATATACACTGAGCATTACAGTGAACCATTGTCATAGGCATGGCGTACCGCCTCTGGCACAAAAGTGTCTGAACTAGCCTTCAGAGGCAAATCTGTCATGTGAATGACCTGTGCCCAGCCCTAATGGCATTTTTTTGGTTATTTGCAGTGGAGTTATTATATTTGCATAGCACTATTGCCAATGGTATAAAAAAGCAAAAGTAAAAAACATTGGCATTTATAATGCCAATAACTCCAACAAATGCAAGACAAATTGTATTTCAAATGCAATAAGTCTCGCATTTGGTAAAGTTAGAGCTGTTGGCGTTGAAAATGACAATGTTTTTTACTTTTGCTTTTTATTATACCATTGGCAATAGTGCTATGCAAATTTAATAACTCCACTGCAAAAAAAAGCAAAAGTAAACTTTCCGCCCATCTTTTTAATTGGCTCCTGTACCTCTCCTTTGCAAATGGTGGCTTTTCATTGGTCAATAAGCCTAGTAGTCCCTCCTTAGTACCGCCTTGTCCCTTCTTGTAACCTCCCATGAGAACACCCCCTGTTATATGTGTTGTTACTCCCTAAGTTTTAATTACAGCCTCAGAGCACTATTTTCTTAAAGGGCTTCAGGCAGGACACAAGCTTGGTCTTCAGCAAGGCTGGCAGGGGTTACTTTACTCACTAGCACATCTCACATTTATATGAGACCTTATATAAATTTACCCTTCATCAGCTCCACACAGAGTACAACCTAATCCGGAATTAATATAATAATTATTTTGTCACATTTCAAAGCTACGAATTGTATATATGGACATAGCTATTTGAATGTACGTGTGGTACTGTCTTGCATGCAATGCATTATGGGTAGGGTGGATTTACCAGATCTTCTGCAGGGTGCAGTACCATATGTGACCAAAAGACGTCCCCGGGAACCTCTTTTGGCCAAATATGGTACTGCACCCTGCAACATGGCTAGGTAAAAAACATTTGCATTTATAATGTCAATAACTCAAACTACAACAAACGCCAGACCGATTGCATTTCCAATGCAATAGGTCTCGCATTTGTTAAAGTTAGAGCTGTTAGCACTGAAAATGACAATTCTTTTTACTTTTTTAGATCGAGCCTAGAGTCAGCGCGCATGCAATGCTCTGCGAGGCATGCTGTATTGCAGTATGTACTTGTAGCTCCGCCCACTCTCCGCCCATATTTGTCATTGGCTTGTGTCATTGTCCTTCGTAAATGCTGGCTTCTGATTGGTTAATAGGATTGTTAGTCCTTCCTTAGTCCTTCCGTAGTACCATCTTGTCTTCATTTGTAACCTCCCATGAGGACTGGCCCTTTTACTTCGGTTGTTACACATATGCTTTAATTAGAGCCGTGGAGCACTATTTTCTTAATTGGCTTTCTTCTGCCTGCTGTTGCAGGCAGGGCACGCACGCCCTCTCTCTCAAAACGCTTTTTTCAAATTTAAAGCAGCACGGCTGCCTCAGATGGGATAATGGCGAACGTGCTTTTCTTTTACCTGAACATGGGCTTTCTTGTTTTGTTATAGTGTATTGTCAGCTGTCCATTGATGTCACCACGGCCTTACAACTTTAAACATATAATTGCTCATATTTCAAGCAGCTGTGTACTGTTTTGCTTAGGTAGTTTATGATGCTCACTAGGGACCTCTAGGAGCAGCTTGCGGTACTGCACCTAGACATGCAGTGCTGGTGCCTTGCACAAGACATGCAGTGGTGGTGCCTTGCTCAATAGGGACCTCTAGGAGCAGCTTGCGGTACTGCACTGAGACATACAATGCTGTTCCTTGGCTCACTACGCAAGCATTTGCAATGTACTACGTCTCGCAATACTGAAAGTATGAGCTATTGGCGTTGCATTATTTGCAAAGCCAATAGCTCAAACTATCAGTAATGCGAGACCTATAGCATTGCAAATGCTTGTTTTTTTTAAACCAGAAGCACATCGCCTTTTTGGACAATTAGCTTTGCTTTTTCCATTATAAGTGCGCATTCCAAAGTCTCAGCATTTGAAGAGCTCTAGGCAAAAAAGCCAGGTACTTAATAGGGAGTACTTTGCAGCTATGTGAGTCACTGCTCCACAGTCACACGTCATTTCAGAGACATGGTAGGAAAAGGCAGTCATAAATGCAAAAAATATCAATTATATTATTAGCAAGAAGGTCGGAGAAGTATTTCCTAAGGTAAATGTTTGGATCACAAATTATACAACGAATAGTGTATTTCAAGGCTGATTTGATTCGTTATCTGGGAGCACATAGTAGAGTTCAAAACCAGGTCACTAGCAGCTGGCTGTGAAAGGCACTAGACCTACAGAATTTCCAGTTCAAAGGGTTTCTCTCGCCTATAAAGTTATTTACTGCTACTTGGGCTGAGTAAAGAGGTCAAACATGTTGACTAACGTCCGTGATATCAAGAATAATTTTTGAGGTCTAAAAATTGACATTTCATTGCACATCACAAAAGTACAGCATCAGCAAAAAGCATTGGCAAAGCCAAAGGTTAGCATAACAACTTTGAAAGATGCAACCTACTGGCTTTGTCAATACTTGAAATATTAGGTTATGTTTTATTGATTATTAAACGTCATTGTGAAAGTTCGGTGAGGGTACCTTGGGGTTGATCAGCTGGGGAGGATTGCAGGCTGTTGTATGATTTTATTAGTCATTACTTTTTTTTCTAGTGCAAAAGGTCTGTTCATCAAGGTAGATACACTCTTCCTGGTTCACATAACATTTCAATATATATAACAAAGATCTTTAATTGGAATACACAAAGCACCAATGCCCCATTCAAGTGACAGCACATTATAATTTTTCTATTGAGACCGAGTGTAGCGAAGAAACTCATCTAATCCAGAATCTAATCTAAAACAGAAAAGGAAACACAAAAGGGAAACATACAGGTAGGAAAGAAAGGTGGCTCATATCAATTCACCAGCTAATCAAAGAATGCTCAGTGACAGATGACTAAATACTCAGAAATGTTTAAATAACTAAGCTTTTTTTTTTTTTTTTAACAAGGACACTTTTCAGTGTTGTCTGAGAGTACAGCTTCAATATCCAGCTTTCCATGTTTGCTTCATATTTTTCTAAAACCTCAGAAGATATTTCTTTTTAGACTATGAAAGGAGTTCAATATATCAAGTTCCAGTTTAACAATATTTCTTGAACCCATGAACGAATCTCTACAACCAAAGAGGTTTGTTCCATAAACTCCTTAACAAAAGCATGGCATCCTACTACAAGGAAGAATCATATGGGTAAAACTTGACCATAGGTAAAGCACAAGCTCATCACAATCTTTTTCCGTAACACAAGTGATGAAAAATTGTAATAGTGACTGCCAGAACCCCGTTCAGATGGCCACAAGGCAAGCAGGAGCTCCCGGGCCCAACAGTGGGGCTTGAGGCCTTTTACTCCTGAAGTCCAGGTGCCCGACCTACTATGGATCCTGAGGAACTGAGCCAAATACCCCTTCAGCACTTGACTCTCAGTGATAGCATGGGTCGAGCAGTCGTAGGCTTCTTTGGAGGGGGGGGGGATGTTTAACAGGCAGGCCCCTGAGTCCCGCTCCCGTCTCACTAGCAGTAGTGGTTATTTTCCATTCACTATAGGTAACATTCATGTTAGGCCCCATTCGCAGTCCAAGTCTCAGGACACCAACTCCGTCTCTGTTAGAAAAGTCAAAAGTGATCCAGAACCGAAGCGCTAAACCAGCAAACAAGTTCCCCCGGGGCTTTCCAGCACTTCCACAATCTTACACGCACCAGCAGGGATTGTCTGACTGGAGTCCCATGAGAGTCTCTCTCACAGGTGCAGCGGCTGCCTTCGCCGAGTATCACACACCCGGTTCTTGAGGGGCTACGGCTGGAAGTTCTTGGTGCTCCTCTGATGCAACTGTACACTTCCTTTGGTCTTCCCCACGGGGTTGTGTGCGGGGGGGAGGGGAAATTCGATGGCTTCTGGTTCTAATACTCAGTCTGGCCTCAGGTGTGTACGGGCCCCTACACAGGCCTCTCCTCGCAACGATGGCAGGTTATGATCCTTCTCCCTTCCGGTGGTACCCTCTGGCATACTGGGTCACCACACCTGGTCTACACTTGAGCTTTGGCCCGATCGGTAAAGCGGGAAACATTCATAATTACATACACAGCAAGAAACGATCATTATTATATTGATCAAAATTAGACACCACCGACTTAGTCATTTACCATAAATGGCTGTGATTTTATTTCATCACAATGTTGGATTGAATCAAAACATTAGATCACAATGTATTTCAAAATTAAACATATTCAAACTAAACGGTGCAGGGGGGAAGGTAGTGAGTGCATAGGGAGAGTTGTGAAAGTGATGTGCAGAAAGGAAGGTAGTGTGCATATATACATCAATAGCCAGTATTAACAACCTATCCAGCCAGATGTCTGGCATACACATATTCTAAATCATAACATAATATTTGGGATGCAGATAATAATTCTCTGTCATCTATGTTTGAACAAAAGAAGAAAAATAGTGTCGACGTTTCGACCCCTAAGCAAAACAGCAAGATTTCAGCCTTGGGAATGGGGTCTTCATCAGGACTGGGTTGAGGGAGGTTAAAAAGCACCAAAAAACAGCAAGAAAACTTCAGGCTGAGAAATCGACCGATGGGCCTTGGAGGCTCTCGGAGTGTTCACGTGTGTGTGTCGATTTACGAGATTTCGCAGAGGTTGGCCAGTAACCTCTAACTGTGGTTGCTGGAGTTATCGGTGAGATCAGCTAACCATCTGGCTGGATAGGTTGTTAATACTGGCTATTGATGTATATATGCACACTACCTTCCTTTCTGCACATCACTTTCACAACTCTCCCTATGCACTCACTACCTTCCCCCCTGCACCGTTTATTTTGAATATGTTTAATTTTGAAATACTTTTTTTTTTTTTTAATTTTTTTTTATTGGTGCATGATTATATTGAACCGGTTACACTTCATTTTTTTCACTCACTTTGCGGATAGTTTATAAATACAAAACATGCATATATTATAGCTCCACAAGTAGATTGCATATATATTAGATAAGTTACTTAACGTAAATAACGTAAATAAGAATTAATATAAATCAGCATTTGTCCATCATGCACACATTTTATAAACATTTAACCCCCCACTCCCGCCCCTCCCACCCCCGGGGTTGGCACAACTTTATATGATTAAAGAAAAAAATTGTATTATCTAAATCATCTCTCAAGCCATTTGGTCAGTGGTTCCCATATCTTTAATCCCTTCTTACAGGACCGTACTCCTCTTTTCCCATAGATGGCTCTTTCAAAGTTATAATTTGCCACCAGTCTCGTTAACCATTGATGATACACGGGGGGAGATGGATCCAGCCAGGCTGAAGCAAGGCAAAGCCGATAAACTGCCATGGCTATGAAAATCAGATACTCTCCTGGTTTGCCTTGCATTTCCTGATCCACCCCTAAACAGATCAGGGAGGGAGAAAGGAAAATATCCCTCCCTAGCATTTCTTTAAAAAAGTTCGTAATCTCAAATTTTAATTTACTTAATACATCACAAGAGGCAAACATATGATTAAGATCAGCCTGAAAAAACAAACATCGTGGGCAAAAGGTCCCTCTTCCCGTCCCCCATTTTGCAATCTTTTTTGGAGTAAAATACAGTGAAAAGCAAGATTTATAGTACTGGGCTTGAAGTCGCGCTGGAATTAACAAATTTTGTGCTAACTCTACTGAGTGAAGAAATAAGTCTTGTGATATATCAATCTCCTCTTTCCACTTCCTAGCTCGTAATGTTAAATCATCCGGCATTAATATATTAAAAGAGTTCTACACCATTCCAATAGATGGATGATTCACCCTTACATTATCAATAATAGGATTGTTAATAAATCCTGCTGGCCCGCCACACTTTTTCCTTAAAAAGTCACGTACTTGCAGGTATTTATAAAAATCTTTCCAATCCAGTTTAAATCTTTCTTTGAGACTCTCAAAAGAGGCTATGTCAGAGAGAGAATATAAATCCCCCAGTGTCAACAGACCCTTCTTTTGCCACTTTTTTAGTAATACATCTTTAAAAATATCAGGCAGATTTGGATTGTTATATATTGGTGTATAATAATTCAGGCGGCCCAGTCCAAGCATTTTACGAACTGACTTCATACATTTAAACCCGGGCACCAATGTTTTAAAGCGTACCTTCTTGTAGTGGGAATCGTTTAAAAACCGCCAGATCCAGCCCCATGCATCTTTACCCATTATAAGTTCTATAGGCGTAGGTATGTCTCTCAAAGGACTATCTGTAACATTTTCTGATAAAAGAGTAAGATTATGCAGAAGAGTAGTTGCCCAATAGTAAAGCCTTATATTTGGGAGAGCCAGCCCTCCCTTATCCTTTGGTAGAGACAGAAATTTGTAGGCTCTTCTCGGTTTTGCATATGCCCATATAAATCTTGAGAACAAGTCTTCAATCTTTTTAAGCACATATTACTAAATTCTAACGGAATAGCTCTCATAAAATATAAAAGTTTGGGGAAAAATGCAGTTGCACCCACAACAAAACAAGCTCACGTATACGATACGGTAAATGTCAATGTATAGCCTAATGATTATCCGGATTGTTCCACACCACACACTTGTCGAGACGATTATGTAATGAAATGTCTGTACGCTGCTGTTGATTTACGATACTGTTTTATCATGTTCTGTATGAAAATACCAATAAAAAAATATTTAAAAAAAAATAAAAAAATAAAAAAAAAAGTTTGGGGAAAAAAAGCATTTTAATTAGGTTACATCTCCCTATTATTGAAAGATGCAATTTGTGTAGTCGAAATAAATCTGGTTTAATTTTATCAATCAAGGGATCAATATTACACTCGACTATCTTCTCAACGGTTGCCATGACTTCCACTCCGAGATACGTAGCTTTTTCTACCTGTCTTATGTCTTGACTCATATCCACATTTTTACAAATGATCTGGGTTTTGAATCTATTAAGGGAATACCCCGACAGGCTTCCAAACCTAGCCGCCTCTAATTCAACCTCAGCCATAGATTCTTCGGGATTAGCAGTCACCAAGGAGATGTCGTCGGCATAGGCCAGGACTTTCGTCTCCCACCCATGTGAAACAATAGGACTAATTTTCTGATCGCTTTCCAGTAAACGTAAAAAAGGGTCTATATACAGTGCGAACAGGAGGGGTGAGCTTGGGCATCCCTGGCGAGTCCCTCTTTTTATTTTAAACTTATCAGTTAGTGCACCGTTTATAAATAATCTAGCTGTAGGTTGATAATACAACATCTTAAAGGCTTGAATACATCCATGACCTATCCCGACCCTTGACAGAGTCTCCCATAAAAAGGCCAGGAGACCCTGTCAAAAGCCTTCTCAGCATCAAGAAGAATAAGTGCCATTGGGTCTCCTGAGATATGTACTGCATCAAACAGGGAAATGATCCTCCTAACATGATCTACTGTGCCTCGTCCCGGTATAAATCCGTGCTGTCTTGGGGATATAACTTTATGTATTACCCCTGCTAATCGAACTGCCAGAATTTTCGAGTAGATTTTACTATCCGCATTTGTCAGGGTTATAGGGCGGTACGAGGCAGGATCCAGTGCCGATTTATGCTTTTTCAAGAATATAATGAGTTTAGCTTGTGACCATGGCTCTGGTGGTTTTCCCCCACTGAACACATGAGTAAATAGCAGAAACATAATCTCTTTTAATTCCGTGGAGAATCTTTTATAAAATTCCCCTGGAATATTATCCAACCCAGTGGCTTTATTATTAGGAAGACAGTTAATACAGAGCAGTATGTCAATCCATTGGGGGGGCTCATCAAGTAGACCCTGGTCGTCATGCGATAATTGCACCGCTGGGATTTGATTTAGATATTTAGCAATATCGTCTGCCTGGGCGGTGGTCGTCTCATGATATAGATCCTGATAACAAGCAAGGAACTCCTTGCGAATGCCCTCTACGTCTGAGACAACTTCTTGCGCAACATTTTTAACGGCTGTGATGATATTCCTGGTGGCTTTCTGTCTTGCCCTAATCGCAAGATGATGTCCAACCTGCTCACTACATTCATATGCCTCCCTCTTCCAAATTTCTAATCTATCTGCTGCTCTTTTAGCAATTACCCCCATGGCAGCCGATTTTGCTGATATTATTCTTGCTTGCGCATCAGCCGAGTCCTCCCCATCCCTAAGAACAGTAATTAAGTTCTCTTCTGCCTCAGCCAGTTGAGATTGAAGTTTATCCCATTGTCAACGCTTTTCTTTATTTAAAGTGAGTGAAAAGCTAAGTGTCTCTCCCCTAATTGCTGCTTTTAGTGCATCCCAAACCACCTCAATCCCTGTACTACCTAAATTGTCCTTAATAAATTGTACCATCCAGCGTTTCATATGTTTGCAGTACTCATCATTTAAAAGGAGGGATCGCTCAAAGGTCCAGTTAGCAACATCTCTATTGACCACCATTACCCCCTTATTTCCATAACTAAGGGATTATGGTCTGCCACTATACGCGGATGTTTTTCTATTAAACTCTCTAAAAGAATAGACTGAGATGCAAAGATGTAGTCTAGTCGCACCATTTTATTGTGCGGAAAAGAATAAAAGGTATAACCAGAATCCGTGGAATGTTGTGAATGCCAGATATCGGTGAGTGCTTGCTCCCTACATAAATCCTTGAGGGCTTTAAAGACTTTTGGTTTTCGTCCATTGTATATCCAGTTTCTATCACCGGTTATACTCTTGTCTGCTGGCAGATTGATATTAAAATCGCCGCAGATGATTAAAGGTAGTGGCCATTCGGCCAACTCATTATTCAAAAAGTCAAAAATTGCTGAATCATCAGCGGTGCTGCCATAAATGGTGCATATCGTAAGTAAATTCCCATTTTCCCTTCGACATACTGTAATAACCCACCTTCCATTTGAATCAGTTAGTGTGCGTATAAATTGAAGTGACCGTTTTGCTGATAAAATTGCCACCCTCGTATCCTAGCATTTTGGGTAGTAGCCCCAACTACAGTAAAACCAAGTGAATCTAATAGGTGAATTTGTGTCCTTTCTATGCGTGTCTCCTGTAAACATAAAATATCTGCCTTAAGTAACCTAAGTGCTACAGCCGTATTACGTCGTTTCTTAATATTGTTAAGGCCACACACATTGATAGTTGCTATGCGTAATTTACTCATCTAAAGTAACGAAGTTTTTTTTTTTTTTCTCCCCTTCTCCCCTCCCCTCCCTCTCTTCCCCCCAAAGCGGCAACATACGCACCCAAACAAAATTAAGAATAAAACAAGCAAGAAAAGAGAGAAAAAGTTCCCCCGAACAAAGGTCGACCCTCCTTGTGCCAACCCCTCCCCTGCCCCTAACCCTAGCCCATCCCCTATGAACCCCGCCCGCCTCCCTCCACCACCCACTGAGGTTACCTGGTTCTGTAAGAACCAGGATGAGGACATCTGAGCAATCAGGGCCCCATGCCCACCTCCCCCAATCCGACCCCCAAAATGACAGTCCAATCAATTCATAGTCATTGACCTCGCTTAATTGTCCCCTGGCTCATTTATAACCCAAGTTTTTAGGTATTTTAATCCGTTAAAGCCTCAAATTGAATGAATCACTTCTTGATCCTGTCGCTTCTAGTCTCTGTAATCTCCTGCAGATAAGCCTGGGCCTGGATTTCGGAGATGAAGCTGCGTGTAGTCCCATTAAAGATAATTTTAAGACGTGCTGGGTTTTGCAGATATACTGTTGCCCCGATTTTTTGAAATGGGGCAAAAAGTTGCCTCATCCTCCATCTTCGCTCAACTGTGGCATGGGCAAAATCTGGCCGACTAAAAAAAGTAACACCATTGAACTCCCTTTTACTGGTGGGCCTTGCTAAGTCAAAAAGCTTCTGACGTAGGAGAAAGTTGCCGAAATATATTATCATTGCGCGCGGATATTGCGCTGGAGACTGAGGACGTTTGGAAGGAGTTAATGGGAAGCGATGAGCGCGTTGTATCTCTCTATCCCAATCCCAGATTTGCAACTCTGGAAATGCTCCTTTAAAAAGTGTAATCATGTAGGCCATTGGATCACTTCCTTCCGCTCCTTCGGGAACCCCCAAAATGCGAAGATTATTGCGTCGTGATCTGTTCTCCTGCTCCTCGATCTTCAGCATTAAGTCCTTTATGATCCCATCATGCTCCGCCCCTTGTACCCGGAGAGAGGTAACATCTTTTCCAGATTTTCGGTGCGCACCTCTACTGATGACATTCTATCGGCTATCTCCACGCAGGTTCGACCAACTTTCCTTATCACGCCCTGTAATTTCTGAGTGGCATGACGGTTTTTTCGGTTGTCGATCTTAACCTCCTCCTGAAAACTTTTGATTGAGTGGAGGACTTCAGCGAGGGTAGGCTCATCTTTATCTCTGGGGGTTCTTCTCCAATCTTCCATGGTTGAAGGATTGCCGCCTGAAAATACTGTTTGATCTGAAGGAGTCGCAAACTGTGAGGATGAGTAATCCCATCTGAGCTCGGCGTTACTCCCTTGGTCAATGGTCGTCCCACTCTTGTGTCTAATTCGTTTTTTTCTCCTTTTCTTTTCCATCTTCTTTTTTTGTATAGCATCTTCCCGAGAGTCCTCTGAGTCCTCTGAGCCCATTGAGCTCGTACTTCCCCAGTCTTGCCTTTCACAATCGCTGGATATCGATTTGCCGGTCTCATATCTCTCTGACTCATCTGTGACAGAGTGGGGTTTTTCAATGCTGTGGCGGTTTTCCAACCGTTGAGTAACAGTATTTGTTGGGTTAGCTGAAGCCTTCTGTGACACAGTTTCCGTATTTGTACAGTCTTTACCCCTGTTCTCTGTCCCAGATATCCTTGTGTCCAATTTCTGAAGGAGGGCCACCGGGACATTTAGAGGATCAATCTGACTCTCCTCATAGTTTGTACAGCTATCTGCCTCTGTGGTAGGTATAACTCCTGTGTTTTCCACCGGTTTTAATAGAGCCGGTGTTACTAAATTTACCGCCAAAGGTCCCTGTGAGGTTTCTCCTTCTAGTACAGACGTGATTTGTTTGATCTGCCCCTCAGGTGCCCCCACCATGGCCGGTTCATTATGCATTTTTCCCACCACTGTTGGGCAAAACATATTAGATATTAGTGGCTGAGAATCAGGAATCTGTACGTTATCCGTGAACTTAATGTTCCTTTTAGCTTGTATCCTTTTTGCCTGTTTAGTCGTCTGTTCAGATTTATCAATAGAGCTCAAATTATCCAGGTTTTCTCTGTTTTTTAACCCCCGCGTACCTGGGCGTCTTGTTTGGGGGTCTAAATGCGTTTGCTGCATCGTTTCAGTCATTTCAGGCACTGTTGTCTGATTATCTTTAACTCTAGCGGGTTTCCCTCCACCTCGCCCTGCCATCCTTACTTGCTTCACTTTGGTCTTTGAAGAGCCCTGGAAACAAAGTAGCACCACTTTTCGTGGAAGTCCGTTACAGTTGCTGTCTCCGATCACGGCGTCTGGCACGGCGTCTGGCAGAACAGTCAGTAATCCCCCGATTGCCGATAGAGCTGCACCAGGCTGCCACGTCCCTGCAGGCAGCCGCAGGGCGATGTGAAGCGATGACGTGGGAGATGCTGGAGCGGCACAACACACAGTTCGTATCACCGGAGCCGGGCGTCTCTTCACTCCTCGACGCTCCCTCTGATCTCCTGCCTGCGCGAGGATGATAACGGCCGAAATACAATGCCGGCCCATACGGTCAGATTTGCCTGCTGAAATATTATATTTTGGCGAGGTTTTGCTATGTTTAGGGGTCAGACTGGCGGAGCGGCATTGGGTAGCTGCTACTCAGATGCCATCTTGCCTCCAGTGCTGCTGTTTAATTTTGAAATACATTGTGATCTAATGTTTTGATTCAATCCAACATTGTGATGAAATAAAATCACAGCCATTTATGGTAAATGACTAAGTCGGTGGTGTCTAATTTTGATCAAAATAACAATGATCGTTTCTTGCTGTGTATGTAATTATGAATGTTTCCCACTGTGACATAACTTTTTTGTACTATTAGCTACGCGGGTCCAGTGGTCCTTCGGGTTACCCCATTGCTATATAACTCGATCGGTAAAGCAGCAGGTTCCTCTTCATGGCTGCCACCTCTGGGATATATTGCTCGCTGACTTACACCCTGCACACGGGAGGTGTCCTAATTGGCATGGTTAACTTCACAACGGCCCCTTCTGGAATACAGAACCGCAGACTTCACACCTCCACAGGCGTCAGCCCGTTTGGCAGGGTTAACTGCACAGCGACCCCCTCTGGCATATGGGGTCGCTAACTTATACACCGCACACAGGCGATGGCCTAATTATGACCGCAGCTTACTTCACAGAAACCCTCTCTGGCATACGGGGTCCGAAGACTTGAACCTGCACCTGGACAACGACCCAATTGATACAGCAGCTATCTCCTAACACCTAGCTACAGAGATCCACTCACCAGGATCCCCACTGGACCTCGCTCCCTCCAGTGCTCTCCTCTTCTTCACAGAGCTCAGTGGTCTTGACAAGCAGGCAGGCACCGGAGCTCCAGGCTCCAGGAGCAGGTGGCCTTGGATGTTCCAGGGTGCTGTCCCCTCACTCAACTGGGAGACTGGCATGCCTTAGCCTCCAGGCCTGGTCACAGGCACAAGTCTTGCAGAGCTTCCCATCCTCGTACAACACGACTGGCTGCTTGACAGTTGACAATCTTTGGGTCCTCGAGCTCCCTTTATAGTCCATTTCCAGACCCAAATGTGATTAAGCGTCTGAGTCTTTGAAGTTTGTGTAGGGGGTTTGCTTCCTTTTGAAGTGCCCACTCCTCTGCCGTGCCGTTCCTCAAGAAAGCAGTCTGCCACAGCAGGAGCGACTTCAAATCTGACAGCCCCACAACACATGGATGGCAGTAACTAGAGGTTTTGACCTGGATATCAGCCACAGTGATATGTGTATCAAAAGTTTACACAAAGGCCACAATCCTTCCTGAGATGGGCTCAGCCCCCTTCCCAGTAACCTCTCTCTGAATCAAAAAAATCCCTCTGAGGTATGCTGGAGAGCCTGGCTCTCCTTCCTCTAGAGCATGTGACCCACCCAGCTCACAGGAATGCAGCTGGATCTTCCAAAATGAAACCCAGAATCTTCAATGATTCGTACCATTAACATGCACACATACCCCACACATGCATAATACACACCTCACTGCACAGCACTACACACTAACTTTATGTAGATCAAGAGTGAGTTAAGAACACAGCAGCAGAACTTTACATGAGTGAGCATGTAGGCATCACTCCAGTGACAGGTAAAAAGGCCTGTTCACTTCTACTGATCACTACACGGTATGCTGCCACTACCTTGTTCGTGCTGCTTAACTACTGGCAAAGGCAATAGCTTTTCACCACTAGGAGGGTAGCGCTGTGAGCGCCACTCCCAGTCAAACAAAAACGCAATCCATGAAACAGGCTTACGTCACGGCACGCACACATGATTCATGTTCACCCATGAAACAAATCAGCACCAGGGATCCAGACATTGTTGCAGTTGGGGTACTCTGGGCAGTGTGCACGTCCGTCACCATGCAAGGTACTTTTCTGCCCCAACAGTGACAAAGAAATGTTGATTGGATCATAATTAACCCAGAAAAACTACTGAAATATTTCAGCTGACAAAATCTCTGACAAAAAAGACTTGGACAAAGACTCTAATTGAATAAACTAATGTTTTGTCAGAGCAATAAAAGATGAGTGCGAGGTTTGGACTCCAAAATACCATAAACATGAGGCAGGGATGGGGGCGTGGCTTGGCGCGCGGCAAAATGGCCGCACGTTAGTGTAGCTCTGCCGGCTGCCGATACTATCCTCACATCTATCCTGTTCTCCTGTGGTCATCCGTGGTGTTCTGGAGGCTGGAACGGATGCTGATGAGTTGGCCTCCCTCCGTCTGAGCTCCCGACGTGCGGTTCGGGCCTGGGAGTGCCGAACGAGGACTGCTGTGGCGGGCGCCGGATCATAAGATGGCGACGGCGCGGCTGTATGCGGAGCGGTGAGTCGCGCTGCTGCCTAGCATAGAGACGCTGGGGAGCGGCGGAGGCACTGCGCTGTCGCCTGCAGCTGTGACTCTGTAGCGGGTGAGAGGCGCCTTCACTGCGAGCTGTGTTTCTGGACGTGGCGATTGTCGTGGGACACCGAGGACTGTGGGTGCTAGATCCGGCCCGGTCTGGGGGCGGCGTGAGCTGCGTGAGCGCCCGGCTTCAAGGAGCGGGATAGGCCTCGCTGTGCGCTGTGCCTGCGGGCCGGGGCTGAGTGTCTTTGTCCTCCGCTTCACCACCTAGGACCAACAGCGCTTAGGGCAGAAACGACCTGAAGCAAGAAAAGCGGTGCAAAACCCCATTTTGCTTTTACTGCCTGGCGGTTGGGCGTGCGACACCCGCGCTGGGCGGGGGCTGCTCCCGCTGGCTGCTTGGAACCTTGGCAGTGCAGGCCTTAACTAAGGGACATTTATATACAGTGGCCCACGAACTGGCACCATGGGCAAACCCGAAAAAATCAACCTCGCCTTAACTTCGAACTGCGCAAAGCGGCAAATCGGCGCAGAACGCTGCGTCTGACTCTGAGCTGGACTCTGCCGCGCAGGCTCCCACTGCCCTGGAAAAGTCGCTAGCGGCGATTCAAGTCAGCCTACAATCAATTGATGGTAAAATAGAGGTGTTGACCGGCCGCATCGACCACATCTCCTCTAAATTAGACAAACAGGCGGCCAGGCTAGGGGAGGCGGAGCAGAGAATATCCGACGCCGAAGATGGACTGCAACAGGTCGCCGCTAAAACTACGGATATTGAAAAGATTCTGGCGGTCATTAGAGACAAAAATGAGGACATTGAAGCGCGCTCATGGTGCAATAACGTGCGCATTTTGGGCCTGCCGGAATCAACGAACGTTGGCCGTCTGGAGGAATATGTTGAGGCCCTGCTTATTGAAATCTGTGGTGCTGAAAATCTCTCAAAAATGCTAGTTGTCGAACGGGCCCACCGGTCTTTGGCGATGCGTCCGCCTCCAGGCGCCCCTCCTAGACCCATCATAGCACGCCTTCTCAATTTCAGAGACCGGGACACGGTACTGCGTGTCGCACGACAGACGGGTACTATCAATCATCAGGGTAATGTGTTGTCGGTCTACCCTGATTTTACGGCCACAGTCCAGGCGGCGAGGAAGGAATTTCAAAGCGTCAAGAAGCTGCTGGCAAAGGAACAAGTACCCTACGCGATGCTGTACCCTGCTCGCCTTCGTATAGGCACGGACGACAAAACAAAGATTTTTGCTAATCCGAAACTGGCCATGGATTTTGCTAAGACTTTGAGACGCCAAAAGCAGTCCTCGGGAGCCACGTCGGATACTGATGAGTAGTCTGCTACTATACATCTGTTCACCAGTTACATCTGGGTGGGCCCTGTGGTCCTGCAAGTACAGGACTAGATATCCAATCCTCAATGCAGTATAGGTGGTTGTAAGAGATAGGCTTAACACCTGTGTTCCTTTGAAATGTACCTGTCCACTGTTTGACTTGATTTGATTACAGGTGGTTGTTCGTGCGGAGCATCCAGGTCCTAGCTGTACTAGTTGCATACTGGTTTGCTGTGATGCTGTTTCCTTTTTCAGGCATTCGGATGTACGCGGGCTCTGGTCTACCTCATGGGTCTGATCTCTGCTACATGGGTGGGCTTTAGTATTAGCGTCTTACCTCTATAGCCTCTGGAATCCCCCCTTTTTTATTGTCTATGTCCCCGGGAGGGCTGAAGGAGAAAATCTCCATTTTTTGAGGTGGCCCCTCTCCCTTCTACAACTGGGAGTGGTAGGTGCCGCTACGCCCCCCTATGGGTATGCCCCACCATGCAATTGTAGGATTTTGTTCTTTGTTGGGGTTGTTTGTAATCAAGGGTTATGGCTTTGGCGAACTGGGGTTGCCAAAGTGGGTGCGGGGTGGGGGGACTGTACTGTATAGAGCTGATTTCAATACTGTGATCGCTAACGTAGATACGGTTGTGGATCTTGATATGATATTGACGGATTGCATATTGGTATATATTCAGAAGGTGTTCATGCTCCATACTGACAATGTCGGGTGAAAGATATAATTGCATAACATGGAATGTCCGCGGACTTAACACCCCAAAAAGGTCCGTCAAGTACTGGCTTATTTAGAACGGCACAAGGTTCAAATTGCTTTATTGCAGGAATCGCACCTGAACAAACAGAAGGAATTAAATGTTGCTCAGAAATGGGCGGGCTATAAATTAGCATCGTCATACTCTACATATGCGAGGGGGGTCCTTATTTTGATCAAAAAGGGAATACCCTTCCTCCCGATACACTCACACACTGATACTGAAGGTCGCTGGGCCATGGTGCAGGGCAAATTGGGTATCACATTAATCACGATAATTAACATATATGGCCCTGTGATGGACGACCCGCAGGCTTTTACACAACTGCTGGCTGTGCTGCGTACTTGGCCGGAAACGGCTGTCATTTGGGGGGGCGACTTCAACACCCATCTTGATCCGAGCCTGGATAAATCCAATCCGCAGGGTGCACGAACTGTCAAGATCTCTCAGTGTGTTCGGGAGGCCATGTCAGAGCTGGGTCTAGTGGATGCATGGCGTCTTCGCAATGCTACAGACAAAGTTGGCACGCACGTCACCCCGGCCTATAACAGCTGGTCACGGTTGGACTATTGGTTGTTGAATGAGGAGTCTAATGGGTGGGTAACGCACGTATACAATTTGCCACGCACCCTATCAGATCATAATCCAGTTCTCCTTGGCATCCACATCCCCGCAAATGCGCACCATCCCTTTGCGTGGCGCTTTCGCTCGGAGGCCCTACTTGATCCTGTTTATGAGAACACCGTAAGAAAGGCCATAGAGCAGTACTTTGAACTGAATGTGGGGTCGGTGGAGAGTCCGGCCGTGTTATGGGAGGCCTTCAAGGTCACGATACGGGGGGTATGTATAGGTACAACATCGGGCATTTTAAAAGATATTAGAGGTCAGCTTTCCAAGACTGAGAAACTATTAACTGAGCTAGAATCGCAATACTTAGCGAATCCAGAGGCAGGGTATCTTGTTAAGATTCAAGACTTACTAAAAGAATACAACAGATTGGCTGACTCGGAGGCACGCTACCTGTCACGTCGCCATGTGGCACGAGCCTATGGAGAGGCGGGCCGACCAGGCAGGAGGCTCACCTCCACATTACGCTTTCGGTCAGAACATCATCATGTCACTAAGATAGTGGATGCACAGGGGTGGATCACTACACGCCGCAAGCCATAGTAGAGCAGTTCAGAGGCTTCTATAGGGACTTATACACTTCACGGGGGGGTGGGGATGATGAAGCCCTACATGACTATCTTTCTGACATCACATGTGTGTGGTTGTCGGACGGACATCGTGAATATCTTAGTCAGCCTATTGAGGAGACAGATGCCAAAGAGGCGATTTTGTCTTTACCCAATAATAAGGCTCCTGGACCCGATGGGCTCACAGCAGAATTTTATAAACGCTATGCAGACCTTCTTACCCCTTATCTCTTAGAGATGTACGCGGAGGCTCATGATTCCGGTATCTTACCTCCTCACTTAGACAAGCCCTCATTATTACTCTGCTTAAAAAGGACAAATCACCCACACTCTGTGAATCATACCGTCCTCTTTCATTGATAAATCTAGATGCAAAAATATTAGCAAAAATCATCGCTACTAAATTGCAACCTCTACTACCCACATTGGTGTTGCCTGATCAGTCAGGCTTTGTGCCGGAGCGCTCCACATCCCATAATCTTCGTACTATATTCGCCATGTTCCATGTCTTAAATCCTGAACTTTCCGCTGCGGCGGTTATGCTCGATGCAGCTAAGGCATTCGACTCTGTGGAGTGGAGTTATATGTTTCACGTGCTGAAGAGGATAGGGTTTCCTAATGTTCTATTACGATGGCTGCAGGTGTTCTATAATGACACGTTGGCGAGAGTGCGGGTGGGAGGCCTCCCATCTGAGCCATTCCGTATAGATCGAGGCACGCGGCAGGGATGCCCCCTTTCGCCCCTGCTATTTGCTCTTATGATGGAACCGCTGGCGTGTATAATTCGCCAACGCCATAGACATACCGCACTCCAATTCAATCAGCGACCTGTCGGCATTTCAATGTATGCTGATGACATGGTTCTTTTTATCCGTGACCCACAGATTCATCTCTCCTCAGTGCTGCGTGAATATATAAGATTTGGATTTTTTTCCGGACTCACGATTAATTGGGAGAAATCGGTGATAATCCCTCTGACGATCTGCACGTCCCCTCCCCAGATGGACTACCCTCTCATCTGGACAACGGACCCTGTCAAATACCTCGGTATTTGGGTACATCGTGATCCGGAGATTACAATTAGAGAAAATTACGGAAGAGCGTACAACACCTTAGTGAGCCAAGTGGACAGATGGTCCCGCCTTCCGCTGTCTCTTGCAGACCGCGTCGCGGTGATCAAGATGGTCGTTCTCCCTCGCTTTTTGTATCTCTTCAGAAATATCCCCATTGGCCTGACCAAACAATTCTTCACTACCGTCAAAACTCAACTCCTGCATTTGGTGTGGGGTGGCAAACAGGCTAGGATTAGCTGGGCAACGCTGACACTATCATATCCCCGAGGGGGATTTAACGCACCGGATTTTTATATCTATTATTTATGTGCACAAGCCCAACACGCCTACTACTGGTCTAAACCACATGCATTCACTCCGCATTTAGTGGTGGAGGATGGGGACGCACATCCTATACCCCTGACGGGGGTACTCACACACACTCAAAGAGGCACACCCAGAGTGGAGATTAACACCATTGACGCCACGGTCGCGGCCTGGCAGACAATCGGAAAACTAGCAGGTAAACTACCACTCTATGCTCCAGCTATGCCCTTGGCTGGCCATGCGGCTCTGTCCGTTACACAAGAGGCTGGCCCCTGAAATCCCTTAGGGAATTGGGTATCACGCATATGCGGGATCTTTATCATGACGGTACGTACATCGAAGAGAGGGATTTGGGTTTCATTGCCAATCCCACCCCACTTTTTTTATACACTGGGTATCGCCTAAAGCAAGCCATAAGACATCAGTATGCTTCCTTTCCTGCCGAGCCACCATCTCTTAACTCACTACAGCTGCTTATAGTGGCTCCAACTAGAAGAAAACTAATCACTAAGTTATACAAGGCGGTACAGGAGGAGTCAGGGCGCGTGGCTGATAAAAGCTTGGCACGCTGGAATTCCATTTTAGACCCCCCCAGTCACTATGAAAGAACGGGAACAAATATGCACATTGACTAGCCAGCTCTCCTCCAATGGAAATCTACGTATTATTCATTTTAAATTTCTTCATCAAACATATCACACTCCTATCAAATTGTATAAAATGGGGCTTCGGGAGACAGCTCAATGTAAAAGGTGCGGACAAAGGGAGGCAGATTTTTATCACCTTGCGTGGGGGTGCAGCTCAATCTTTAAATTCTGGGAAGAGGTGTTACAACGCTTGCAGACCATGACGGGGACATCCCTCCAATGCACGCCACTCACTTGTTTGCTGGGTTATGTCCCTTTGCCAAAGGGAGTGCTGGGCAGATATGTTCGTATTGCCCTCTTGCTGGCCAAGAGACGAGTAGCGATAACCTGGGAGAGTAAACTTAGTCCTCAGGTGGACGGGTGGGTGAAGAATTTAGTGTACTGTCAAGAGACTTTGAATCTATATGCTGAGGAGCTGCCGGCAGCATCTAGGCCCAAGGACATCTGGGAACCGCTGAGGCAATACTTGTTAAATCGAGCGTTAATAGATGTCACATCACCCTAAGGAGTTCTGGTATTGTTGCAATTATCATATTATTCTAAGTGTTTCTATGTCAACTTATGCCAAGATCTGCATTCTCATGTTTACTGTGTAATTTATGATCACAAGAAGCAAGTACAAGTCAACTGTTAGTGGGTTTGTTTTTTTTCGCCCTGCGTGGCGACGTTTATTTATCTTTTTATGAAATCCAATAAAGAAAGTTTCAAAAAAAAAAACATGAGGCAGGGATGCTACTGTTCTTTATAATTTGAAGCAACAGTGGTTTCAAAAGAGCAGATTAAGACGCCAGCAACAGTACCCCAGATATAATTTCAAATCCTTAAGCTTGAATTTAAACCTTAAAAACTTAAAGTTCCCTTATAGAGCCATGAGTTGATAAGTGATTCAAAATCAAAACATCTGCCTTAATCCAATATCTCCAATACAACCAAAGCATAACGGAAGTGTTGGTTATGAAGTAGATTGAGAAAGCCATCGAAAAATCTGCTTAAAAGAAGAAAAGGATTCCCTCGACTTGTAATCCTCCGTACTGCAACTGACTATTGGTCCTGCTTCCTTCAGCTGAATCCTTGGCTTCCGCCACGTGACGCAAGACAAGGATTTAGCTGAAGGAAGCAGGACCAATAGTCAGTTGCAGTAAGGCAAACATGATTTGAAAACCAGTCTCTCTGCTGTGTAATGAGATTACAGTTGTTTTACAGCGCATCCCAGTTTTGTTCATCAGATGTTATCCTGATAACAGGAATAATAAGCCCCTGAAGAAGGGATCAATTCCCGAAATGCATTGGGCAAGGCAGATTGCCATTTAACTGGAAATTAACACAAAACACATAATGTTGTGTTATGTATATAATGCGGTAAAAACAAGCTTTGTAATGGAAGTAAAAAAAGAAGAAACACGGTCAGTCTCTGCATTAGAGTAAGAACTGTGTATTATTATTTTGAGAAACAAGTTTAAAAAAATACAATCATGAACAATTAAATAAAATTTTTATAATTTTGACAAATGAGTTGATATTGTATTAGATTGAATGATAAAGTCCTTTAGCAGTGCTGACTGAGACCAAGACACTAGTAGTTCTTGGCTATTATAGTTACTCATATATACGTATGACCGGCAGCATACGTTTCAGGCAAGCACGCAACTGATTAGAAGTATTAGGTTTAGATCGTATTGAGAAGACTAGTGTGCACGATACATGCTCACATAATTTAATCTAAAAATGTAGATGCCATCTCAGCCCCTTCCTAATATCATTGTCTGGATCAGTTTTTGCAAAATCTGTGCATTTATTAAGAGATTTAACTAAAAGCATGCACCAGTAAGAGACAGCACTCTTCCTCAGTTTTACAAAGGGCAATTTATTTTGAAAATCTTTTTAAGAGTGTTCCAAACTTGAGACTGAGTTCCATTAATTTAATTTTAGGAGTAGACAAGACTAAAGAATCTATTCTTCATGAACGCTTTCAAGGGGTCCCATAACAGACAGTATTGAGAAGTGACAATGTACACTTACATTCCCCACCCATACTTCAACTACTTCTTTTGACAAATGATCAGAAAGTATTACGTTCTACTAGAGAAGTATCAAGTCTCCAATACCTAGCCTAGAATGGTCCTCTTAAGATTAAACCAGCCAAACTGGTGCACGATCAGAAATAATTTTAATATATGCTTCCTCAACTGAGTCACCAAAAGCCATAAAAATTAAAACATAACCATTACACAGTTGATTATCCAGACACTACAGAGGTTGTTGGGTCCAAGCTGCCAAGGCCCTCATTGACCACCAATGGGACCTTATCATCTCAAGATTAACAATCTACTGTAAAATAAGTTAATCTGATTCAAGTAGTCTAGAGCCCACTGAAAAACACATACGCCCGTAATTATCCATGGTATACTATATGGGGCCTTGCACTAGACTCCACCATGCAACAGAACTTATTCCTTATCTTATGAGTACCTCAAATATCCACAGACTGTGCAATTGAATACTGTATTCAAACAATGTCTGACCCATGGCTGTGGCTACCTTTGATGTGAAAACTGTATTCAAGTGGTGTAGTGTAGTTCCTATTTCCCTAATAGGCTCTGCGCATTGGAATAATATACCCTATAGGCTTGACATAGGATTGAGGTCGGTATGTCCCTATCGAGTATATTAAACTTAATTACTTTTGTGCCAGCTACCTCAGAGGCCACTAGAAACTCCTTGAGAACAAGAAGGGAGTAGTTTCTGGCAACCGCATAAACATGACTACTTTGTTTCCCTTTAGAATCGGAACATGTCTCAGAATCGTGGAAACAATAGATAACAGTTTCACTCAGTTATTCGTGCATGCTTAGTTTCCACAGAGTTACACAGAAAGAAAAGACGGGCGTTTCAATAAAGAGGTTTTATTGAACAGTCTTGTTTCTCGTGTAAGAGATATGTGCTGTTATGATCACAAGACAGTATGCAAGATAAATAATGTACAGCGTAAGCAGTAGAAATAAATAATACTGCGCTAGCATTATCTTTTAGCATATATTCACGTACATAAATAACATGAGCTAAAAATGCGAGTACTCATACGATGCATGCGTCTCTAAGCTAGTTCTACCCCAATGTACCTAACCTGGTGTAGGGAAAGGTAAGAAGTAGGTGGAGTATTCTCTAGTATGGTATACTAAGAGTATGTTAAGTCTAGTATGCCAAGAGTCCCTCTAGGTTCTAGTCAGCTCCATACCTTGAGAATGAGAGAGGTGGGAATCTCTTGCCGGATCTGGAACTCTAACACCCCGCGAAGGGAGTCAGAACACTGGAAGCTGGATTCTTCTGCGAGCAGGAATGACAGCGTCTTCTCAGTGCGTCAGGCCGGGATACGGGCTCCTCTGAAGTCGAGGTCTCCTCTAACTTGCTTTGGCAAGGGAAGGTATATTTATACCTGGTAGGTGCCTTGGAATGTTAGCATTGACGTGAAGTCGGACAGAGGAAGACGTCAGGAATGAACCCTTAAGGTATAACGGTTCATACATAATAGATGAGTTCTTGGAGAAATCAATAATCCTGTGCTAGGGGAACTCCCGAGAGCTTAAGGGTCTGGTTTCTAAGAACTCGTTGTGACGTTAGGGTGGACGGATGTCGGTGACCATGCCTGTATTTGGAGTGCACGGCTAATTAAGGACTGGGATTCTAAGCCTATATAAGGGCAATGCGAATTGTGCCTATATAAGGACATGTTTCAGGAAAACATATATACGGACACCTAAAGCGGAATACAACAGTGGGTGTGCAGTGAATGTGTGTTTGTCATGTTATAAGGCCAAAGTCTCTTATATGGAACCACCGCATGCAGGATTTGCGCAAACGTTGTCACCTTGCATCCTTTTAAGTCACTAGATGTACTTGGGAGGAGTGTGGTAAAATCCTCAATGGTATTTGCCCTAGTGATAGAGATGCTTTCTATTTTTTTAACAATAAAGTCTGCTTATCTTGCCGTTTGCATTGGCCTGGTTAACAACACCACTCTCTCTATGTCAATTATGTGCTGTTATATGCCACAAGCCCGGCCATCTCTCCTACTGGTTAACTAAGAGATTGAACACTATTACAGACACTCCAGCGTGACGATTGATTGGACCAAGTACACATTTTTGTCTCTGATCAATGCTTCTGAGTAATCTATATCACATCTGCTCTTAACCCCAGAAGAGGCTTGCTACTTAAGAATTCACAGTAGGGGAACATAGGAAGATAAGATACCTGAACCTATCACTAATGGGAAGTGTTGATCCAATTAAGATGGTTGTTTTGCCTTAATTTGTGTAAAGTGTCCCGAACTTGTCATTTGTTAATAATCAAAGTTGGTACACATCACTGACTACATCCCTCACACGTCATCGGTAGGGAGACATAAAGGGTGAAGGTCACAACACTGAGTCTTGAGTATCTAAACAGTGGCATCACTATCCCTTCATTTCAGAGATACTATCGGGTAGCACAGATTCCGTTCATCACTTCCTGGTTCACCCTTACTGCTCTGCCTTCAAATATAGGCGTGGCATACGGGATGCATAGTGAATTTACCCTATATCCTTTACTGTATCTCTTGCCCAAACAGGTCATGGTTTCACAGGTTCAAAAGGATTCCTTGTTAAGTTATGGCATAAGGTGCACCGATGCACAGGCCTTAGAAATGTGTAGTTAACTGATAAGTCACTCTGAAACAACCCAGCCGTTCTCTTTCTCATGGACATCTTGGAGATTTGAAAGTGTTTGAACTTGA
The DNA here is from genome assembly GCA_963921515.1 of Calotriton arnoldi. Lineage (NCBI taxonomy): Eukaryota > Metazoa > Chordata > Amphibia > Caudata > Salamandridae > Calotriton > Calotriton arnoldi. Next base: position 1,370,656 of record CAWUFW010002796.1, read on the forward strand.
GATTCAGAGCATTTGATTCTCTCCCACTAGAATAAAATATTACAGTCTTCCAATTCTTGAGCTAGGAACATCTCAATGTCTACGGCTGCCAATAACCGGACTCCAAGGACTTTGAGAATGGTCTAAAGGTAGTGTCAATGCTGTATTAGACCATACTAAAATCAGTCAGGCCCCTCTCCCTTTTTAGAATAAATGGATAAAAGGCACAGGGTGTGAATAGTCATCCACTGAGTGGGAGGGATGCTGTGTCAAGCTAGTATAGATCTATGCCAACCAGCAATTAAATCAATAGAGATGTAACGATAAGACGTAAGTCAAACCACTAAAACTCAAATGCATTGACCCACATAAGCCAGATAAACACCCCTGATGCTTGGCTGCAAGGCATATCCACCTTGCTATGATGTGGGATTTGGAATTGTCTACTATTTGATCCAACGTATCCTGGTTAAGCACCTTTTCTGCACCAAAGTACTCTTCCCAGGTATGCACTAGATTGCAAATACCATTTTTAATAAGTGCCTCACATAAGGCAATCCTGATTTTCAAGTAAGTTGGACTAATTCTTCAAATTTACGAGAAAAAAACAACCTAGCCTCCTCGAGTTTCCTATGCTACTATCATCTTCTCTATTGACCTCTGAATACACCTGAGCCTACAGAGAGTGGCGACACTCCTTGCATCATGTGGATTTCATTTCTGGTCGATCCAACCATGTTTCCTGGTAACCTATATCCCAATTCTGTTGTGGGCTACCTTGCTATTAATTGCATGGGTCACCGCAACTGGTTAAAATGGACAGTTGGCATTTTTGAAAATGTGCTCATTTTGTGCACGTCCTAATTCACAAAGTAAGTGTTGTAATGTGCAACATATCTTGCCAGTCATTAACTTACATTACACTAGACTGACAGTACATGTGTAAAATGAGCACAAGGGTTCTGTAGGGCTCCAAAGCATTTGCATCCCCTATGCACAAAGGGATGTGCCATCTTCTGCATTCATCCTGGCATTTCCTTACCCTGTGGCAGTACCCACCTTGCACTAAAAAGACTGCACACAGACACCAAGCGTGGACCTATTTGCATTGCACAGACCTATACACTAAAGCCCATGCGAGGCCTGGCCATTGATGTGCTTCATTTCATTCTCATCCATGTTAGGCTAGCAGTAGAGAACACTTTCTTGTATCTGCAATTGAAGGACTGTCCTGGGAAGTAAGAAAGAAACGGAGATAATGTGCGTGCACGTATGCATGCGCGTCTGTCTGTCTCCAGACGCTTATTGAACCCAGTCCATGGAAGCCAATCAGAGTATTAGACTCACCCCGGATACATCCCACACAAATATATGGGGATGGTTGTGGAGAACCCTCCAACAACATCCATGTTTGCATTTTGCAAACCTGGCCTTTAACTTTAAAAGGTCTTTGTAGATGACAAAGTCTTCCTTATCAGGGGGAAAATGCTTGTTATTATGTTCTCACACACTGTTGAGAGATGAAACCCTCTAACTTCAGATTCAACTTTAATTTGTTCTTTTGAAAACCAATCCCTATGCCGCAGAGTAATGCCTACAAACTTCATCCACTTCTTTGATCTCAAGCATTCAATAATTACCAGTCCAGGTTACATTTTTGTTGTCGGTCGGAAAAAAACATGTAGTTGACGAAAGAAACCATGAGCACAAAAAAGTTAATATGCTTACCTACAAAAACACTGTGGCATTTCCCCCATTCCATACAACGGGAACAGGAAAGGGTTATTTCCATAGCGTCCGAGAGACAGGAGAAAATGCTGTGTGGCTTTCAGTCCCACACCTGTGCTGGCAGTCGTAGAGACCATAGCAATGGAATGCAAAATAAAATGCTGAAGATTGGGGGATAACTTCTTAGCCTTTAGAAAATCTGAAAACGTATGATCCATGAAATCTGTATGGGAGAGAAAGGGTACTAAATTCATTTCCTTACCAAAATATGATTTTGAATTAAAGAACTAGCAGATCTGCAATGCCAACACAAGGATTTCAAAAACAGCCACGCAAAAGAACCATCACTTTTCATTCGCTGCTATAACCTTGAAATTGCAACATGTGAACGATCCCCGTACGTTTGTTAACCACCATAGTCCATAAATCATACATGCATGTTCCTGGCTCTACACCACTTTCAGAACAGTTCCCTCCCCAATCAGACACTTTAGGAGTGCTTAAGTCCATCCCAAGGTTGCCATTTTCAGAGGAGTGCTTGTCCCCCGTTACTCAAAATACAGCGCTAAAATCAAAAATATATGGTTAATAGAGTTGGGCACCTGGTGGAGTTGGACCCTTACTCCAAAATACAACATTTATTTAACCCCACAATATAAGAAGCTGCTTGAGCGTCTCATACACCTGGCCTAGGTGAAAAAATAACCCACAGGTTTCATTTGTAAAAGACTCATTAGCTTAATGGTTGTAAATACAATGGAGAATAATGTAGCTTTAAGATGAGCGAGTGTCAAGATTTATTCTGATAAACTGTGTGGTTGATCTTAAAGGTTTAGCAATCATTACGTTACAGTATACATTTACACATTTATGTCAAAAACATGTTATTATGTTATCAGCTAATTTTGCCCCACTGTATCAACAGAGCTAATGTCCTTATAAGTTCAAACATTTTATGTATGGAGAGACTAGAAGGCATTGGGCTTGCTAATAGTGTATATATTTTTATTTAAAATATATACATTAGAATAAATATAAAAGCAAACATTATAATGAAGATTCATGGCTCACATATCCTTAACCATGCAGCTGAATTAACCGCGTCTGTGATGCACTCGCGGCCATCTTGCACCAAGCATATTATGTTTTTTGGAGGAACACGACAGAACAACAGTGTGCACAACTGGGGTGCGCCACCCGTCCCGAAAGGCTTCAGGCGCAACCCAGTGGGAGTACTCATTTCCTGAGACCCAGGTGCTGGCAACACCAATGGGCAAAAAATGCAAGATCTTGCGCAATTTGAAAGGTAGAGCGAGTTCTTGCGAGATCTAGTGAACACCTGGCAGCCATTTTAAATAAATGATGATTGGTAAAATAATCAGTAAGAGTACCTTTACTGGAAATAGTGGGGAATAGTAATCATGAAAAAAACGACTGCATGAGTAATGCTGGAGCATATTTCATTTGCGAACAAAAACACTTTTTAATAAAAATATGTAATAGCCTATGCTTAAATAGCACATATATTAAATGCCGATTTTGTAGTAGGCGATCATACTAAAATGTGTCGAAGTCTGCAAGGGAAGTAAATAAGTGCTGATTTAAGTTAGCCTAACTTAACTCATGTTAACTGAAAATAATGCATTAACATTGAAAGGCCTGTTTTCCACGTTGTACCGTTATTTTCCACAAGATGCTTTCTCTTTTTCTGCAGATGTCTTAACTTTTCAGAAGCCTTCTGTTAGTTAGTGAATAGGCATTTGTTTCGTATTAGACAGCTGATAGTGAGGTTCTCACCTGGAGGAGAGGAGCAACAGGAAGGATGACTCATGAGACAAGCATTTGCAGTGCAATAGGTCTCACATTGACGAGAGTTTAAGCTATTGGTATGTACCAGCTTAAACTCGTGCAAATGCAAGACCTATTGCATCACTAGCGCCCATACGGCGCTTTCACATTCATGAAGGCCACACCCCTTTCTTTAGACAAGCCGCATCTAAAGAAAGGGGCATGGCCGACATTAAAGTAAAACCGCAGCATGGGGGCTTTGACCAAAAAGAAGCATCTGTTTGTCAAGTTGACAAACAGATGTTTTTATTTTTTTGGGTAAAAGCGCACATGCTGCGTTTTCACTTTAATGTTGGCTGCACACCTTTCTTTAGATGCAGCTTGTCTAAAGAATAGGCGCGCGGCCTTCATGAATGTGAAAGAGCCGCATGGGCGCTAGTAAACTAAAATAAAAAGTAAGTAAATAAATAAATAAGCACAGCCGCTATACTTAAAGTGGACCACACTACTAAAATAAATAAATAAAAATTCTCGCGCGCCTGCCAATAAACATAAAATAAAAGCGGGCGGCGTGCTGCGAGTTAGTGGGTGGACTAGAGCCAAATCATTTAATAAAATAGTGCTCACAGCCAAGATAAAGCAGACCATGTAACACAAGTAAAAGGTCCAGTCGTTATGAGAGGTAACAAATGCAGACAGGGCAGTACCAAGGAGGAACTAACAAGCCTAATAATGAATCGCAAGACGGCGTTTAGGAAAGACAATGACACAAGCCAATTAAAAATATGGGTGGAGTGTGTGCGGAGCGTCAAGTCTATACTCCACTACTGCATGACTCGTGGCAGAGCATGCGCTGCCCAGGATCGACCTAAAAAGAGAACAATGTGAGTTGAAAGACAGAGAGAAAGAGGGATATGAGTGAAGGAAAGTGAGAGAGCACGGCAGGTATAGAAAACGGGGAGATGGAGATAGACGATACACATATGAAAAAAAGAGAGCAAGAGAGAGATGTAGAAATATTTTATTTTGGCCTAAGGCCATAAAAGTTTCGTAGCAATACAGTCACAATATGATCTAAAATGCATCAAGCAGTATATATAAAATATTCTCAGTAAAATAATCATCAATTGTTGGATAAAACAATGTAAACCAGTCACTAAGCATTCAATTACATCCACCCCGATATGTACACTTTTTAAAATTGACTAAAACTTCGTATGGTACAATTAAAATAGCTGGTTGTTTTGTACAGTTCAAAATACTTCCCAATTATGGGTGCATTGTTCATTACAACATCACAGCTTTAGCCCCATTTTGCTTCTTATTAGTCCTACTACAAACAAGTATCGGGATAAGGCAAATATTACGTGCGGTGCTAGCTGTTAGCACCCTCAGTGCCTCTTTGTGCTTCCTAAATCCCAGTGTATAGCACAAAGGTGGAATCCATTTCCTACTTGCCCGGGCATATGCTGGGCAGAAGAATAGGATATGTGCTGTGTTTTCGGTGGACCCTAAAGTGCGTGTAGTTCCCCCCCAGTTTGCTGTATAGCTCTTGGTCTGTAGGGTGTTGTATCCAGTGGCGGCTCGCATAGGGCGTGCTGCGGGGCGGTGGGCAGGGAGGGGTAGTAAACTCGGACATATGACGGAAAGGAGGAAAGTAATTATTACGTGCAATTATTTTCCAGAACTCTGCTGAATTATTGTTTTTTACTGCCTGGAGGAGGTCCAACCAACTGTTCTCCTCCTAATTCTTCCTGGCAGTGGCCAATGTTTTCCTGTGAATATCCCTAGCCCTCCTTATTGATTCTGCATTTCCCTGTTTTAGATTCTCAGGTAGGCTTTTCTTGGTTTCTCTACAGTTCGATGTATACCAGGGATTTGTTTTTATGCCCGTCTTACAATTGGGCTTCAATTTCGTCCTAGTGTTTTTGGTAAAAGGGGTTCTAACTTTGCAACTAAAAGAGTATGCATTGGTATTACTGACGTTCCACTTGTCTCTACGTGGGCACCCACTACTTCTGCAAATGTGTTATAAATACTTGTCATTAGCTCTATATCACCTGTGATCCTGGGCCATTTAATAGCTCTGCGGTTGTTCCGTATTAGAGGCTGTATGTTTTGCGGGCAAATACCGGATAGATCATCCTTTGCTGTATAGCCTATTACTTCCAAGCAAAGAGGCCGGTAGTCGCTGTCCTCTCTCGCCTCTATTCTGAAGCTCCTTATCCTGCTCCAACTGTGCATACTATGCGTAATGTAATCTATTCTTGACTGCGAGCTACCACGTTTAAATGTGTTAAGAGAGGCTTTATCGTCCCCGTTGTTAAACACCCTTCCATTACAAGCCCTTAAGTGGTGTTCGATGGTAAGCTGCATTATCTGTAATGCAGCGTTAGTGCACGATTTTGGCAGCCCAGCCTCTAGTTGGGGCAACCACATAGTCATATCCTCTTCCTCTGTTAGACTTTCTAGGCCGTTTAGTGGCTCATAGGCGCAATTGAAGTCCCAGCATACGATCACGGTATCACCGGGATCTACGTGGTCCAGGGAACTGCCTAGTAAATCAATCTCAGAGTTGAGATTTTGCCTGATTGCTCTTTTATAGATGTTGAATAAGTACAATTTTTCATTGTTATGAGTACTCGTGTCTAAGTATAAGGCCAATAAATAGGGTGAGTCTATAATATGGCCATTGGATCGCATTCCCAAAGTTATTTTAATCCATATTACAAGGCCCCTTGAACATCTTCCTCTCTGCGATGGGATAGCATTCTTGTGTATGTTTTATATCCCAGTTTGAATGGGGGGGGTCAGTAGCCATGTCTCATGGAAGAAACAGATATCAAATTTATCTATGTAGCTGTGCCAATCCGGATCCTCAAGTTTTTGTTTTAAGCCTGCAACATTCCAGGAGCCTATAGCTATGGGTGTTTGTCCTTTTGCAAGTACTTTGTGTGTTTGAATATTATGGTCCGAGCGGCAAGGCAGCCCTCTGACCAGTGAGGGTTTGCTAGCAGCGCTACTTGCGCCTACTTCTGGTAGAGGACCATCCTCATTTGGGTGGGGCACCTTCTGTTGGGACATGTCACTAAGGCTGGTATCTACGTGGAGAAAAGGGGAAGGGTATAATCTGGGGGGCTGGTGAACTTCCTTCAGGAGTCAGTCATTAAGTTCTAAGGTGGAACCACTAAGTCTTCCATCCGATGGTAGGAACGGAGGTGGCATGAGAGAAATAGAACGCCTGAACTGAATAGAAGAAAAGTCAAGGGAACAGGTTCGGTATTCTAGGGCAAGGAGATTTTCGGCCAAATCTGGCCCTTTTAATGTCAGCTCGACGCAATCTAACAGTTGGCCTGGTAATGTGCATCCATGCGCCCTAATGATATAGTCTCGAATTACCGAACGACAGCCCCTAACGTGGCGGATCCAATGGATCGCTTTGTTGATCAGGGATTCTTCCCCCTCAAATCCCTGCTTTGTGGCAAGTTTAGGGACATTGACCATGAAGATTTTAATTAGCATGTGGCAAACGAGGAGGGACTGATTGTAATGAGTGGTTTTTACCATGATGAAATAATAACTGCCCTTAGGATGGGTTGTAATTCCCCGGATGATTACGGGAGCGATACACACCTGCTGAATTGAAAGGGTGGTTGGCATGGTTAACAATGGGGTTAGGAAGTGTTTGGATGTGGGGAACAACAGCGGGGTGTAACTAGGGAGGCCCATGGGTAGGTGTTTTCCCTTGGCAGATGTTTAACTAGTGGGACTGGAGGTAACTGCTTGTGGGTTGTATTGCAGGTTGTGTTAGGTCTCCCAACATGTGTTTAGCCGGAAATACAGATGGTGGACCATTATGTAATAGCGATTTGACTAGTGTAGTAAGGCCATCGATCATTGCTCTCAAGGTCCCTACTTCGGCCCTTAGATCGATAATAAGCTGATGGGTAGTTGAGTCCAAAGGCTCTAAATTCAGAGCGGCTGTAATCGCATCCGAGGGCTCAAATGGATGTTGGGAGTGATCTTCTTTGGGCTCGTCAGGTAGGGCCAGCAGGGGAGTGAACCTATTAGCACAGTGAATAATGGATTCTAGCTGTGATCAGTGCTTAATTTGTAAAATATTAAGTGCCAGGGCTCTGATCAGGAGGCCACTGCAGCTTGCACCACCCATCGCCCTTGTCATGGCTGCCAAAACAACTACTAACCATCTCTCTCGCATGTAAATGCGACAGTTCAGATTATTCCAGGTCCCCAAAGCTAAAGGAATGGCTGGGGAGGCAGGTATTAGCAATGGTAAACTACCTTTGTTCTGCTCATCTCTAAATTAGATGAGCAGCGCCACCATGTGGTGGACTGTTCCAAGTATGGTTTTGACAATTAGGTGCCGGTGCCGAGCACCAGAAACCAATTAAGTGCTGGTGCTTAGCCCCGGCTCAAATTAAGCACTGGCTGTGGTAATGTACTACAGGGACTTTTAGGGGAATTGGGGTTGGAGTTAAAGTTACAAGTGGCAGAATGACAGTGGGTCCCCACTATATGGGTTGAGACCTCCTGATTGTGTGCACTGGCCCCCCTGGGAAATGACTTTCTAAACATGGCTGGGATCGCAGGGGAACGGCTGGGGCTGGTACTTGTGGGTGTGGGAGAGGGTTTGCCAGTCGGAGTTAGTGAAGAAGCAGGAGATTCTACATCTAGAATATCTTCACACTCACTTATCAGGTTGTCGATGCGGTCTAATACGCAATTGCTGGCTGGGTGTTTTAAGGATTTCCTAACCTTTTTCCCTTTCCCAGATTGACCACCACCGTGCCCTCCATAGATTTTCTCTTTCCCATCCCACAGTCCTCAGAGAACACAGCCCAGGGTAAACAGAAACAACTATGGTCTGGGTCCTGTTTTACACAGTCTGGCAACCTGTCACAACAAAGAAATGGTGGTGATGGCAACCAGCCCAACAAATTGCCTAATAGACCAAAGAACAAGCAAAGAAGAAAAAATGTAGCCCAACCCAGCAAGATGGTTAAGAGAGTAGTTAAGTCAAGGCAACATAAGCTATCTAACAACTCTCTCCCTGCAGCAGTAACAATGTTTGAAACCTATGCAAGCTCCCCAGGAAGACAGCCACAAAAAAAGGAGAAATAACAGGTTGTGACAGTCAAGGACCAGTGTCCAGAGTTTTGCCAGGAACGGTTAACCAGCAACCACAGTCCTTTCAGGGTATCTTACGATAGGTCAATAAATAGTAGACAGTACCGGATTGCTTGTTGTATCAATGACCCAAACCTTGTCCTTGGCCAAGGCCGGTGAGTAAGATATTCAAGACACAGTACCTCATAAACCAAGGATCAACCTGCGCAAAGCTGCCCTTCCTGGCAAGGACGGGCCCGCCCTTGGCCCGGGCTTCGCCCACACGTGTCCCGCGAGTGTTTCGGCGATTTTAAGTGCTTAGGAGCCCCTCCTCCAGGGCAGGCAAGTTGACTTCTGGGGCTTGGAGTCCCCTTGATGCAGGTCTCGGTGCTTGTGGCGTCCCGCGAGTGCGTTGGTGCTTTTAAGCGCTTAGGAGCCCCTCCTCCAGGGCAGGCAAGTTGACTTCTGGGGCTTGGAGTCCCTTGATGCAGGTCTCGGTGCTTGTGGCGTCCTGCGTCGCGGGAGTGTGTTGGCGCTTTTAATCGCTTAGGAGCCTCTCCTCCAGGGCAGGCAAGTGGACTTCTGGGGCTTGGTCCCTTGATGCAGGTCTCGGTGCTTGTGGCGTCCCGCGTCGCGGGAGTGCGTCCACGCTTTTAAGCGCTTAGGAGCCCCTCCTCCAGGGCAGGCAAGTTGACTTCTGGGGCTTGGAGTCCCTTTGATGCAGGTCTCCGTGCTTGTGGCGTCCCCAAGAGAGATGAAAAAGTTTCAGGCTTGAGAAAAAAGTCACATGGGACACAAAAGCAGACAGAGCAGTGAAAAACACAAAGTGTGGATAAGGTAAAATTGTGAGAACAAAAACAAAGAAAAAGTAAAAGCTAGAAAGGGACAGAGAAAGAAATAAAGAAGAGGAGTCAAAGGAGTGAGGGAAAGAGAAACTGTGACAGGCAAGCAAGACAAGGGGAGAGGAGCAATTGAAATTGAGGAGATACAAAGCTAAGGAAGTCCAGACTGCAAGTGAGGAAATGGGGGGTAAAACAAAAACAGACAAAGAAGGTAAGGAAAACAATGTAACGAAGCTGAACAAGGAGAAATGTGGAATGGAAATATTGAAGAGTGAGCAAAAGAGACAGAGCAACAGAGTAAGAAATAAATATATAAAAATAGAACAAGAGCGTGAAGAAGAGAATAAAAAAGGTTCTGCAAGAGTGAAAATCAGATACTCGGAGAACGAAAGAATGCATAGATATTTGAGAGATATTAGGAGGTATGAGAAAGCGATAGATGGAGATAGGTTTGAGACAGAAATAGAAAAGTGAGTGGGCACGAAAGAAAAAGACAAGAGGTGGCAGAGAGAAATAACAGACCGACACAAAGGGAATGTGAAAGAGAGAGAAATGGTGACCTGAAAAAAGAGATAGAGAAAACAAAAAGGAAGAATGCTAGTTGCTGAGTGAAAAATGGATGCAAGAGAAAGAATAAGAAAGAAAGTGAGTGAGAGAGAGCAAGAGATGTAGAAGACAAAGAGGGAAAGAAGATACACATAATAAATCAGCTGTGAGACAAAACAAGACAGTGGAAAACAGAAATGTGCATAAGGCAGAAATTTCAGAAAAGCAAAGAGAAAGCTGGACAAATGGAAACGGAGAGCGAAGGAAATCAAAGGAGTCAAGAGCGAGGTAAATGTGATTGGCAAGCAGGACACAGGAGTTGTGAGGGATTTGTGAGAAAACATAAAATGAAAAAGAAGAAACATATCATCGAGAAAGGAGAAACTCAGAAGGAAAGAGAAACAGATGTAAATAGAGAGCAAGAAAGAGACAACTTAAGAGTTATAAGATGTGGTATTTTTCAGGAATGAAGATAGTGGCTCACCCGAGCAGCTACTATCTGATTGGAAAAATGAGGCCTTCTAAGATAAGTTTCATAAGACATCCCTCTCTCTCGCATGGGTCTAGTTCTAACCTACTTCAGACGAAACAGTACCATATGGTATGAACTCATCAATGTCTTAAGATACAGACAAGAAATGGACAAAGGACCACGAAAATGTAACATTTATTTTACTTGGCAAGCCTGGTCGTGTCTCTTCTGAGGAACCAGTGGGATTATGGGACAGCAATGTGTGTGCCAATGTTTGACTTACAATGACCTCAGGGCACAATTCTTTGGCTGGTCCCACTGCCTTCAAACATATTTTTTTTTTTGCACGTTTAACAAATGATGTCAGATTGAAAGCCCGTTCATTTACCGGATTAGGCATTAACGTGCGAGGGCCCTAGCTGTGCAAACAGTCCACTCTTAATTGCAGTATTAGGGACTCAGATAAACCACCACAAGGCAGAGATGTTTTGTTTTTCGCAAGAAGTAAAGATAACCAGACGTTTATTGCTCAATTCAAGGATTAAACTGGTTCAGGTAAACCAGTGCTTTCTGGAAGATGTTGTCTTCTTGGTTCAGTTCAAATAAACCAACTGGACGAACGCACCTGAAAATAATGCTTTGTAAAAGGAAAGACTTTGCAAAAATTGTGTTATGGTGACTTGAGTCTTATGGTGAACCTAGTACTGATTGCTGTCTATAGAAATCTAGTACAGTTGTGACTGAAATAAGCCCTTGTGCTTTAAGCAAGACATTTCATATCATACATGCAAGCCCCGTGAGATGTGGCAGTGTGAATTCAAACTGCTTCGTCACGAAAGCTTCCAAAACGCAGGCATCGGGTGACCAAAAGATGCAAAAGTCGGGAAAGTGAAAGCGCGCATGGCGCACTGAATGCAAAAATCGTGAAAGTGCGCATGGCGCGCTGGATGTAAGGAAAGCACGTCCTGCTTGCAGTAGGGCAAAACCCATTAAAGTAAATAGTGCATACTGACTAAGTAAGAGGTGCAGTATAACATCAGAAGTAAAAGGGCCAGTCGCCATGGGAAGTTTCAAATGAAGATAAGGCGGTACTAAGGAGGGACTAACAAGGCGATGAAGGAATCAGAAGCCAGCATTTAAGTACAACGACACAGGCCAATTAAAAATATGGGCGCAGAGTGGGCAGAGTTTCACATCCTTAACTTAATACTACATGCCTCGCAGAGCAGCGCATGCACGCTGCCCAGGCTCGACCTAAAAAACTGTCTGGACCGCAGAATGTGGGCGATGTATCTTTTTGAGGACTAACGTCTATAGACCATTGTATTGACATGAGAAAACAGAGTTTTCTTATTCCCAGGAGTTTACTGAAATCCTATTGAAGGATGCGCTAAAGAAAATATGTTGCCACCTAGAATATTGTGTGTTTATATCAGTGCGTGTTCCTAGAGCAAGGCAGGACTTCCCGTTGAGATTTTCTCTTAGGAGGGATTTTTCCCTTGAGCTTCTCTCACTCGCACTGGCTGGGGACTCATCTTGGAGTTTCTTACATTTCTCTACATGAGAGATTGCTTAGCCTATTTCTTTGATGTCTGTTGATTTATACCTGAGAATACTTTTCAGCTTGACATGCAAAGGTTTCATGCTTATGCATTGATTCTCTCATCAAAACTCTTTATTGAGTATCTGAACTGACACCTTATCTAATTTAATTTTAAATTAGGGAACTTCCTTTATGGAACATGCTTGCTGTATTATTACCATAATAATTGTAATTTTAATCAATATTGTATTCTTTCTTTTATTGAGTTTGATTATTGGATTATATCAACTTTTAATGCTGATACTAGAGAGATTAATACTCATTGATTAAATTATAGAAAGCGAACAAATTGAAAATAAAATGCTTTGACTCACACAAAACTTTCTCTTTATTGACAGTAATGAAAGTTTTTTAATTATTTATTACTTTGTGTTTTAAGTAGACAATTCTTCTGTTTTATTTCTCCTTGTCGAAGAATAATGGTCCAGTGACGGATGTTATTTAAATATCAAACATGAAGATTGAGATATAAAAATCCTCGCTACGTCAAGTGGTAGAAAGCGGACGGTTTTATGTCACAGGAGAAAAGGTGCTGAAATCTGCCCAAGTTTAGAATCGCCTATGTTCCTTAAGTCCAAAGCCCAAACTTGAAGACTGAAGGAGTCCGCAGTTTTGAAGGTGGTTGCAGTGAAGGAGATTTGACTATCAATAGGGTTATGCATCGCAATTGTTTAATTAGGAGTTTGTCATTGTGCTTAAGTTATGTGTTTGGTATTTTGATAGAGGTTAACTGAATAATCGTGCCTAAGTGTTTGATGTTGAGCGGTTGAAGTTGTTATAGGACTCGGAGTAGTCCAAGATCCTGGGATATTTAAGAAATAATAAGTTGAAGTGTTATTTGTGTGTTAAGGTTTTGTGGTACAGATTTGCGAGGAACCATCAACTGCATAATTGAGATGGGGACTGTAACAAATTGTTGTGATTGTACTAATATTGATTGGTTTAAGTGGAACCTATTGCGCGAAGGGGAAACTATATCAGGGTAAGGAAGTTGAAGGGTATTAAAACCTTATTTCTGATTGTTTCGTGTGTGTGATTGAACTATTTTAAATTCTTACTGGAGCACACAAAAGGTATTTGTTTATTGTGCAAGCTTCAAGTTGTAGAATTTGTGTGTGTGAAAATTGTGAAGGAGGGTGAACAGCTGCAAGGAGTGAAAAGCTACGTCAGAGTGTGCTGCGCTGGGATAGCTCAGTTGGTATGAAGTGCCATGCTGAGATTGGTCGACAAGTCATCAAGTACTAGGCTGCGATAGACCTATGAAAAGAGAATTGAGACAGGAATGGAGGAAGATACTGACGTACACGGAACTGTAAATTTAACAACAATATTTACATTTTCGGAATTGATCATTGCTCAATTATTGTTAAATCTTTGTAATGAAATATTTAAAGCTCTTAGAGATTTGATGGGAGGTGATACAGGAGTACCTGTTCGGGAGGGTGAAGCAGCTCCACCAGAAGGTACGCCAGCTCATTATATGGTGACAAATGTAGGGCTTCATACATATTTGTTGCTTCGTCAATGGTGCAGCGTCACTGATAATGAAGGAACACTTAGATTTCCACAATATGGCACTTTTGAATTAAAGATTATTGAACATTTTAGGGAAAAATTATATGAAATGAAGCCCACACAATATGAAGCATTAAATGCTTGGGAGTGGGCAGCTCATGCCAAAAAAAAGGAAGGTACCAGAATAGAGCCAAGGGAGCAGTGCAAAACTACACAGATACCCAATGGGATGAAGGACAGCAGAGATGGAGAAAATACAGTATTGAGGGAGCTGGAATGTACCCAGCAATAGCAACAGAAAAGACTAAAAAGAACCGAAAGCAGGGAAATGATAATGAGGAAGTTGCAAGAGAAACTGACGCTGAAAGCGATTCTGGGGATGACATTTTAGATGCCTTGTTATCCTCACGTCCACAGCCATATGTGGCTCCCATGTCAAGTACAGAGTGTTACAACCATTAGCGTTACAGTGGCTACAGCCCCTATTGATCTGAATATATCTTAGATTGAAAGACGTGAAGGTGATCTAGACCCCTCTGAGACAGAGTTAAAAATAAGTTAGGTCCTTCATGGCCATAAACTTTGTTTACATAAAGTGCAAATGGTGCAAATGTCATGGCTTATCCCAAAACAACATTCAGGTAGAATGCACATAAGAGATTGACATGGAACTTAAATCCGTAGTCTTGGAAAAGACATGGTCCTGAGAGAAAATGTATCTTTCTTATGAGCGAAGAAAGTCTGTTGAAAAAAAAATAAATGAATGGAGTCAGTTCCAGATCCTCATGTCCAGATTCAAAAGAGGCCTAACATAACAGTAGGGGCTACACATTCATGGACCATGATGACATATTTGGTAAGCATTTTGGATCTGTTTATAAAGCTGCAATGGTGCTATTTAAGGCAGGTGGGACTGCAGTTTAAAAACAAAATAGGAGTATACATACAGAATATAGGTTAGAAGCCTACAGACAGCTTCAAGAACAGGAGGAACAGAATAGTACCTTGGTATTCCTCAGGGTGCTGGTCATAATCAGCACAAAAGGTAAGAAATTTCATTAGCATTCTCTTTTCCACCATTGTCAGCTGCTTGCTGTTGAAGACATCGGCTCTTGAACATGGTACCTTCAAAATATAAACATACCATTTTTAATGCATCGAAGTCCTAAGAGACATACTTATTATATTTGCATAGAATTGTAGTCCCAAAATTACCATACCATGCCTGATGTTATGTGAAAGGCTCAGCTAAACTAAAAAGAGAAGCCATTCCAACATTGCTAATAATTGTATTTAAAAAAACAGGTAATAACACACAAGCCTGTGCACAAGAGAGTCACAACATTAACTATGGGGCCACCATTAATTGTCACAGATAAATTAAAAGGTTTGCTATGTGGCTCTTATCTGTAGATTCTTCATCTACATTGAATTATTTATTTCAAATTTGATGATGGATTCACAATAAAATCAAGAGGTAAGCTCTCAAGCTGCAGACAAACTTCTCAAAGAAAACACCACCCTCCCACCTTCCCAGGAAATGTCATTCTTTAAATCCGTCAATCTGATGTCCCTCTCTCTGCATTTTTCAGCTGCAGAGCCAAGAACAAAAACCCATTGGCAAAAGTTGCAAGTGGCTTTGACCTGAACAATCTCCGCCCCTACTATATATGCTGGTGATGGAGCAGGGTAAATGAAAATTTTTTAACCTCCTAATAATTTTCGTAAAATAATTAATAAACATGTTCGTTTAAGTAAATAACCAACAATGTATGTTACATGTAAAGGGTTAAAGGTAACACGCTATTTTGTGTGCAAATTAATGAACTTATAATTGTTTACGTGTCTAACATAACGTAATATTTGCGTACTAATAAAATAATAAACGCATGATTTGTGCTTTTTAAATAAAACGTGTGGTTGCAAAATAAAGCGATGGTAAGTAAGGGACGGCTTTATATGTTGCTTTTTGCTAGGTAATACCTAATTGGGGTACGTAGAAAGACGGGAGGGAAACGAAAGGGTTTATATTCTTTATTTTATCAATATTTTGTTTATCTTTGAAAATAGTGCGCTTAGGCCTGTTGAGCAGCGATATAAAATGGCCGCCATTTGCTAGAGTACGCATGAGCAAGAAACCGTGTGGTAGAGGAGAAAGGCTGTGAAAAAGGATGACCACGTGTTCGTGCTGAGAGGCTAAGACGGAAGTATGGTCAAGGCTATTGTGACCTTTCTGAGCAAATGTGTGCCAAGATGATCAGCAAGAAGCGTGAGAAGTCAAACTGAATAAATGGACGGAACTGTTGAATCTAAAAAGTAGCAGAAAAAGATACAAATTGGACTGATCGAAACTGATGAGCAATGTCATGAACTGTGGGAAACGATGCAAGCACGGACATTCCACAAAGAACTGGTTAAGACAAGGAAGTTTGATTAAAATGTATATGGACCTGAATGAACCAATGAGAAAGGATCACGCCATAGAGATGCAACATTTTTATTCAGTAAGCTAGAATTAGGGTATAAGAAGACCTACTCTTGGTGGGGAGGGGTTAGATGCTGGAGAGTTAGATGCTGGAGAGTTAGTTGCTGTTGACGGAGATGCTGTAGATGGGTGAAGTTGCGGTTGCTGATGCTGACGAGTTGATGCTGCTATTTTATATTTCTAGTTGAGTATAAGATGCTGCTTTTGGAGAACCTTTTTATTCCTGATAGATTTTTCATTTAGAACTATTAGATTTTCCAAGACAGATAGATTGATCTTTTGGAGTTCTTGCTATAACAACCTTATTTTTCCGTCTAATAGGTATGCATTGCAATTTCAATTTATTCTTATATTGATGCTAAATGTAATAATCTGAATAATAAGCTTAAACTTATTTCTTGCTTCGAAACTTTATATAAACTTTATTATTCTTTAAACAAATGACTCAGTGATTCTTTAGCTCAATGATTAAGGTAAAATGTTAAAGAGTTTATTGTGATTGAGCTGGTCTTAATCACCATCAACTGATTCCTACTAGTTGGTCCATCGACCAATGAGCGGAATACCTTAAAGCAAATGAGAAACATTATGTCATGTTAAAAGAGGTATTCCGTCTCCTTCCAGCGAATCGTTTTCTCCTAGGTTAAGGACGGAGGTAATCCAGGGAATAAATGAGTAAGTGAATGTATATGTGGTGTTATGGGCCCCACCGTCATATGGATATAGTTTGTGTGTTGGAGGAATAGTAGCACCTGGATGACCGAAGCATATAGGAGAAGAATTTTTATTGTTAGCGCTGGATCAGATTTCTTGGTAGCAGAGTTATGGTTACTATAGATTAGTTTGGTGATTATTGATTAGTGATTATTGATTATTGATAAGTTCATGTCTAACACTTTATGTTGAGTCGCGTTATGTTAAATGTAAGTTTTCACGCTTCCGGGAAGTAGGAAGTGGAACACGTGTGGCAAGAGAAGTCACATGGAATGGTGCATTGTCTGAGTTCATATTGGTGATAACACAGGTTGTGATATGATAGGGACATTTTCCGTATAAAAGGTGTGAAAGTGAAATAGTGATCGGTTTTCTTGTGAAACTCTGGCCTTAATTCTCAGGAGCAGTATAGTCTCCACATGTGTTTTATCCCCAGAGAAACGGGTTTACCGCTTGCTTGAAAGAAGGGTAAGGTAGAGGGAAGTACTACTTTATCGGCGAACCAGAAAATTCTGTGGTAGGGTAGAGATAAGCGCTGCCTACTGGAAAATACAGAGTTCTTGTGTAAATGGTCAAAGCTATCTCTTTGGTTTAGCGAATCAGTCAATGGAAATGTGTTTTAAATGTTGTAACTAACAAAGAATTGTTGAAAAAGAAATTGCCGATAAATTTTGTAAAGGAGGGGTCAAGAGCAGAACTGACGTAGACAAAAGCCGCGCTGGGATTGGACAGTGCGCTGTAGACAGAAATCGCTCTGATTTGAGCTTTGGTGTGAGTCGCGCTAGGATTGGTCGAATAGCCTAGTGACGTGCAAGTTTATGATTGGAGTGTTGGTGTGAGTCGCGCTAGTATTGGTTGGAATAACGCATAGAGAACAGTGTTGAATTACGGATAGTTTGAGGATAGAAAGATTGTGAATCATGTCGTATTATGAATATGGTAGAGAGAAAACGTCGTGGATGTCGAAAGTTAAAAACTTCTTTAAGAAAGACAAAAAGGTAGTGACTAGAGAGGGACAAATAATTCCTCCGCCGAAATCACCAGCTTCGCATATGATGCTGAAATATGGATATCATACATGCATATGGTTAGAAAATTGGACAAAATATACCAAGAATGATGGAGCATTGGCTTTCCCTGAGAATGGTTCATTTAATGTAGCTGTACTACGGAATTTGAGAGAGAAGATGGCAATGTTAGAACCTAGACCGACACAGTTTGAAGCTTTAACTGAAAGGGAAGATGAGATGTATGAACGAGAGAGATTCAGAGGATTAAAGAATCATGAGTTTGTGCCTGGAAGGTTATGGGGAGTAAATCATGAGGACAGAATAAAGCGTTGGAGATGTGCTAATATGACAGGAGGTTTGTTTCCAGCTTTTACAGTAGAGGAAGAAGCAAAGAGAAAGTGTACTGAGAAAAAGAAACATGTAGTTGTAGAAAAGTATGGGTATGGTGGTAGTGAAACGGATGACGATTTGCTGGAAGATATTTTAAACAGAAACCCACCTCCATACCAACAGACTTCTGCGGTGGTGACACCTAATGCACCGCCAATGGAAACTGGGAGGAATAAAAATCCCGAACGAAGAGATGAGATAAATAGGTCACAAGATCAATTAAAAACTTCACAAAATGAAGAGATAGAAAGTGACAATGCAACTGAATTAGCAAAAACCACAAGAGAATTGACTGAGAAAATAAGAGCATTGACAAAGAATATGGAAGCTGTAACTGTACCAGTAACGATAGGTCCAGTAATGCCAATTTTTGAGAATTAGAAAATTGATGAACGTTCTTTAGTGATTCCCATGAATTCACATTTGCAAAGAAAAAGAGAAGGGATGGAACTGAATAATGAAGGTGCACATCATTTGGCTAGTACCTATAGACCAAGCCCACCTACTAATTTGACGATAAATGAGAATGAGATCAGGAGAATACCTATGGTAACGGAGTCTGCATCAGGGACACCAGAAAGAAGTAGCAATTGGATAGAATTAAATAGTACGCCTGTAGGTCCGACTCCAGATGAGTTAAATGAATGGATGAAAACGCTAAAAACAAAAGAAACAGAAGTAAAACCATTAGATGTAATTAGGTTAAAAATAGACATGGAAGAATTGATTTTAGGAACGATTGGTACAGAAAAATTTAAAAATTATCAGGATGATGAGATTATGTTTTTGTGCAAAAGTCTTACATGGAGAGCTAGGAATTTACATGACAAATTAGAAGAGACAGCAAGTGAACTAGGAGTAGAATTTGCAAAAATGAGAACGTTGCAGAAACCATAGAGTAGATTTTTGTGAGAAAGATATAGAGAATCTGAACACATCAGGAAGATTGACCCAAATAAAAGAGTTAATTGTTTTACTGAGAAAATGGGGTGATGTGGATAGATGGAGAAATAGATGGACGAAAAAGAACGAGAAAACAACAGATAAAGCATCTTTGGCTTTTGCAGTGACAGATAAAGAACCAGTTGTAAGGGAGTACCCGATGAGAGAAACTCCAGGTGGTAGTTATGTGCATGTTCCATGGACTAGACAGGATCTACTGTCATTTACAAATGATTTCCCAAAGTTGAGAGAAAAGCCGGTAGAATGGTACAGACAAGTGGAGAGATTTGTGAAAGTTTCAAAGGTGTTGTGGATAGACTTGGATGGATTGTTTGATATAGAAGTGCCAGCTGATTTGTGGACAGAATGTAAGATTACTATTGATTGGCCAACTGTAGAATATCCAAGGGATGCTAAAACAGGAGCGCCAGGACCAGAAGTGATGAGGAAGTATGACCAAGTAATTACCTTTTTGAAGAATGAGATTCCACCTAAAGAAACAGATTGGGTAAAAATAGACAGAACAACGCAAGAAAGTAAAGAATCAGTGCATGCTTATTATGAAAGGCTGTTGTTAGTTTTCAAACAGTATAGTGGTTATGAGACACTAAATGAGAAGGATACGAGTCATTTTGTATATAGATTTGTATATGGGTTGAAACCGGAGATAAGTGAAATGATTAAACAGCATATGATTTGTTGGCAGAATAGCACGGTAGACGAGGTTTTGAGATATGCTAAGTATTGCAGTGATGATATTGAGAGTAGACAGCGTAAATTGAAAGAGAAAGCCATGTGGGCACAGGTGAAAGTTGCAGAGAAACAAGAAGCTCAATTGAGTAATACAGGTAATGAAGCAGGACAGGTTAGATCTCGACCAAATATAGGTAAAGGAAAAGGACAAATGAGCATAGATGAGGCAAAGAAAAAGTGGCCATGCCACAACTGCGGAAAGCTAGGGCATTGGAGAAACGAGTGTAAATTTCCTCCAAAACTTAATGTGGAAAATCAATCATTAAATTCACAGGTGCAGAGTGAGGTAGTTACTCAACAGAGTCAGGTGCCACAACCACCACTTCCCAAGAGTGTTAACCAACAGAAATACAGTGCAGAAACAGGATTCTACGGAGGAGAACAGGTAACACAGTTGCCGCGTGCAGCTGCCATTTCTCAATATTGGTTACGACAGGATGAGGATGAAACGGATGAAAGCTTCTGACGGTGCCTAGGAGAGGGGAAGAGTGCATGCTTGGCGCAACTCTAGAGGTAGATCAGTCTGGTCCATTTGTGGATGGAGAAGTGAATGGTGCAAATGTAACATTCCTTGTGGACACTGGAGCTACCCGTTCTACTGTTAGGTCAGTGGAAATTCCAAACCTTCCTCTCTCAGGTGAACATATCCAAGTAGTTGGAGTTACAAATCAGCAAATTAAGACGCCTCTTACTAAATTAGTGGAGGTAAAGATTGGTCCATTTAGTGAAATGCACCGATTTGTGGTATGCGATTGTAGTCCCGTGAACCTATTAGGACGCGATCTATTGTGCAAGATGAATTGCACTATCTATTGTACTCAGATGGAATTGCATTTCAGACCCCAGATGAAGATGTACTGTATAAAATGACAATGGTAAATTTAGAACCAGAAGTAAATGATTTGTTTCCTGTATTTGATGCAGAGAAAATCCCAATTGAATTGAAAAAGACAGTGAAAGAAGAAGTGTGGGACTTTATAGGAGAAGATATAGGATTAATGAAAGAAGTAGATCCCGTTAAAATAACAGTAAAAGAGGGAACGAGTTACCCAAATACGCCACAGTATAAATTGACACCAGAAATAATTGAAGGAATAACGCCAGTAATAAATAAAATGGTTGAACAAGGGATTCTAAAAGAAATCATGAGCAGTCCATGTAATTCGCCAATAATGGGACTGAAAAAGCCAAACGGAACATATAGAATTGTACAGGATTTGAGGAAGGTAAACAAAATTGTAGTGCCTTGTTGCCCAATAGTACCGAACCCTGCTGTGATTCTATATCAGATTCCACGTGAAGCAGAATGGTACACAGTAATTGATTTATGTCATGCGTTTTTCTCTATTCCATTGCATCCAGATAGCCAGCCATTATTTGCGTTTAGGTTTGGAGAGCGTATTTTGGTATGGTGCCGAATTCCTCAAGGGTACACAGAAAGCCCCTCAATCTTTAATCAAATTCTAAAGAAATCCTTGGAAGATTTAAAAATGCCAGAAAAGTCAGTGATGGTTCAGTATATTGATGACCTACTGGTGGCATCAAAAACGAAGGAAGCATGTGTCAATGATACAATTGCTTTGCTGAATCATTTAGCCAAAAGAGGACATAAAGTGTCCCCATCAAAATTGCAGTTTTGTCAACAAGAAGTTCAATATTTAGGGCATAAAATTGAGAAAGGAGTGCGAAAGGTAACGACTGAAAGAATAAAAATGATTCAAGGAATGAGAGCTCCAATGACGCAAAGAGAGGTAAGAATGTTTCTGGGAATGGTTGGATATTGTCGATAATGGATAAGCGGTTTTTCGCTGATTGCTAAACCTTTGCAAAAACTGACAAAGAAGGATGTTAAAGATCCTTTTGAAATGAATGATGAGGAAATGAAAGCATTCAGAGAGCTGAAAAAGAAATTATGTGAGGCTCCAGCATTGGGAATGCCTGACTATGAGAAAGATTTTGAGTTGTATTGCAGTGAAAGAGATGGAGGTGCATTTTCAGTCTTGGTACAGAGACATGGAACTATGAAAAGACCCATTGCATATTTTTCAGCTGTTTTAGACCCTGTAGCGAAAGCGTTGCCTGGATGTTTGAAAGCAGTTGCTGCTACTTGTGTGAGTCTGGAACAGAGTGAGGGCATAGTGATGGGATATCCACTGAGAGTATATGTTCCCCATTCTGTGGAAATTCTCTTGACAAGAACGAAAACACAATACATGACACATAGTCGGCTGACTAGGTATGAAAAAGTAATTTTGAGTGCAGATAATGTGACCATTGACAGATGTATGAATGTGAATCCTTCAACATCATTGCCAGATGAAGAGAGTGTAATTGAAATGGATGAAGTAGATCACGATTGTCTGAATGTGCTTGAATATTGTACAAAACCGAGATCAGACATACGAGATGAGCCTTTAAAGGAATCAGATTATATTCTGTTTGTGGATGGCTCATGTTTGAGAATGAATGATGGAGTTCTAAGTGCAGCATATGCAGTTTGCACAGTAGCAACTGTAATGGAAGCATCTTGTCTGAAAGGGATACGGTCTGCCCAAGTCGCAGAACTAGTAGCTCTGCTTCAAGCATGCAAGTTGGGAAGAAATGTACGGGTTACGATTGTGACAGATAGCCAGTACGGCTTTGGGGTGGTGCATGATTTTGGTCAGATTTGGTTACAAAGAGGTTTCTTGACGTCTGCAGGAACGCCAATTAGAAATGGAGATTTTGTGAAAAAGTTGCTTGAGGCGATACAGCTGCCTAAACAGATTGCTGTTGTGAAGTGCAATGCACATAAAAATGGGGAAGACTACATAACTGTCGGTAATAAATATGCTGACGAGATTGCACAGTACTGTGCAAAGAATGTGGTTTCTTTAAACAAAAGCCGAGAAAGAGAGCATATTTCTTGTCCTTTGCTTTTTACTAACCCTGTTGAGACATGGGATGAGGTGAGACAGTTACAGGAAGAAGCAGATGATGAGGAAAAAGATACATGGATAAAAGCAGGATGTAGAAAACATGAGGAAAATGATGTTTGGGTTTACAGAGATGAAAGACCAGTTATGCCTGATAGCATGATTTCTGACATGGCACGGATGTACCATGGACAAGCACATATTGGGAGAGATTCAATGATCAGACTTTTTAGACAAACATGGTATAATCCAAAATTCAGAGCCATAGCTGAGAGTCTTTGTCAAAGATGTCTTATTTGTCAACAGTTAAATCCAGGAAGGAAGACAGTAGTGAGCCTAGGAACAATAGGACGAGAAGGAGGTCCGTTCACTAGAATGCAAATGGATTTTATCGAAATGCCCCCGAGCAACCGACTAAGGTATGTCCTAGTAGTCGTCTGTTTGTTTTCCCGTTGGGTGGAAGCATACCCAACCAGAAGGAATGATGGAATCACGGTAGCAAAACTTATGCTGCGAGAATTCATTCCGAGGTATGGTTTTCCAGTCACGATTGAAACAGATAGAGGAACACATTTCCAAAATGAATTAGTTAAACTGATTTGTGAAGCACTTAGTATTAAACAGAAACTGCATTGTGCATACAGACCAGAGGCTTCTGGAATAGTAGAGCAAGTGAATGGAACAATTAAGAACAGGTTAGGAAAAATGTGTCAAGCTACAGGACTCAAATGGCCAGATGCCTTGCCATTAGTTTTAATGACAATCAGAAGTATTCCGGAAAGGAAAACTGGACTCAGTCCCCATGAGATAATTATGGGACGAGCAATGAGACAAGCACAAGTACCTGTCAACAAACTACTGACTATAGCTGATGATCTAGTGCTGGATTATTGCAAAGGATTGGCTGATGTGGTGCGTTCTGTGTTTCATCAGGTTGGACCGGATGCGACCACTCTTGAAAGAAAACCAGCTCACAACTTGAATCCTGGAGATTGGGTCCGCATAAAAGTCCACAGGAGAAGAAACTGTTTGGTTCCTCGCTGGGACGAACCACGACAAGTGATCCTGGTGACAACCACTGCAGTCAAATGTGCAGGAGTGAAACACTGGGTGCATGCCAGTCACACCATCAGAGTTCCAGAACCTGAAGATCGACATGTGAGTCGACATCTGGAAATATTGGATAACAGTTCAGCATCAGAAGCAGAAGAAGAAACAAACAGGGTGCCAGAATCTGAAGATCGACCTGTAAGTCGACATCTGGAAGACCCAACTACAAGTGCAACGACAGAAGAAGTAGAGGAAATAGCTGAAGTTCCAGAACTTGAAGATCGACATGTGAGTCGACATCTGGAAATATCAGATACCAGTTCAGAATCTGATACAGATCATTCGGATTGTGAAGAAATTCTGAAAAGAAATTGAAAATTTGAAAGCATAAGAGAAGAAACTGAGCAAGAAGATAGTAACAGTGAGCAACCCAGTACAAGTTGTGGTAAAAATCCTTCGGAGATAATATTAATAGGTGAAGAAGGGAGAGTTTCAAACAGAAAGTTAGAAAAATCGGAAGATCCCCGAGGAGCAATAGGGACAGATAGCCAAACAAAAGAACAGGGAAATTTAGAAGCAGATAGAGAGATTGACACAAATTCGGAAGAACCTCGAGGAGGGACAGAAATAGGTGAACGAAGGAAGACAAGAAAAGAACCACAAGTAGAGGAAGAAAATGAAATCATAAGATTCAAAATAAGAGACAATAAAGAAAAAATTGAAACAGAGTCCGAAGAAAGTGGAGAAGAAAGAAACCAAAAACTAGAGTCAAGAAAAAGGAATTGGAAAACAGAGAGGAAAAAGGAAGTGAGGCAAAAAGGCCAAGAAAAGGAGACAATTGGCCCAACGAAGTAAGAAAGTTAAGATACAGAATCATAAGGTTAGATGGAAAAAGTGCTGAACAAGTGAATGAAATAAGTCAGAAAGAGCAAGAAAAACAAGGTGGAAAACACTTGCAGAAAACGAAAAGAGTAAAGAAGGTAAATGCGAAGTATAGATCACCTGAATGGTTGTATCTTGCTTTGACTGATATCAAAGAAGAAAAGAACACTCACGAGAACCCAGAACAAAGAAACCTAATGGGTGAAGGTGAGGTGCAACAAACTTGAAGAAATGTAAACAATTTCTACCGGATTTGACAAAACACTGGATCTGACGAATTTTTACCGGATTTGACAAAATACTGGATTTGACAAAGAAAGAATTCTGAAAAGAATTAAAAGAAAGTACCAAGCAAAGACAAAAACATTGGAGTGCAGAGTGGCTAATAAGTCATTTCTGAGGTGTAGTGACACAATTTTCTTGAAAATAAAATAAATAAGGTTATAAAACAAAATGGAGGATACTAGAGATAGAAAATGTAAATGTGAGTTTTTAAGTAGATGGTGTAAGATGTGCTTCTTTTGTACAGGATTATTAATGACAGTATGGGTGGTTTTAGCAATCACTATTCCAATTAGTTTAGCTGTAGTAGAAACTTCTAATAAAACAGAGAAAGAAAAAGGAGCTAACACTCAAGAACCAGTTATATTAAAAAGTAGTGCAGAATTACATAAGGACAAATCAATAACAGATTTTTCTAAGAATGTTTTTACTAAATTATTATATGAGTATGTAGAAACAATGGATGTAAGAGATTGCTATGTTTGTATGCAATTGCCTGCGTCTGTAGCAGAGGGTGTGACTTATCATCACCTTCCTTTGACGTATGGAATAACATGTAGGGGCCGATTCCGATCTCGGCCGGTAGGGCTCCGAATCGGATTTGGCTTTACCGGATCCGATTCGGAGCCCTGTTTCCCGACCGAACCGTACGCGGGTCCGGCCGAGCGAGTACGATGCGAAATCGCCGACCGACTCGTCCGGGCGTCCCGACCGCTCCGACCGACTCGCTCCCGGCTCGAACCGCTCCGACCGACTCGCTCGGACTCGACTCGCACCGTGCAATGGAGACGTTTCCCGGCCGGGTAAGTACGATGCGCGCCGCGAGCAGTCCGACCGAGCCGCGCACTCCGGCTCGTAAGAGCTGTCGGAGCCGTACTTTGGGGGTCCGTGTCGGACCCCCCTGTACGCGTAGCCGCGCGAGTCGCACACAGGGGGACCCATGGGTCCCCCTACCTGTGCGTGTACGGCGCGAATCGCTGCACCGCGTACCCGCTGTAGGGGGCGCCCTTGTCCGACTCGCACCCATTGAGTCAATGGGAGCCCGCGTACGCGTTGTACGACCAGCTCCCATTGACTTCAATGGGAGTCCGACCGACTCGAGTCCGATAACATACGGACGCATCGTACTCGTTCGGTCGGACTGCACGGGTCCGATTCGGTCGGAAATCTCTCCGGGTCCGGCTCGGTCGGTGAAATTTCCGGCCCGAATCGGAATCGACCCCGTAGTGTTTTAGCAAGTTTATTTTATAAAACAGGTAGATTAGAATATTATTACACTGACATAGATAAGATTTTTGCGAAAGTTTCTGTAGTTCCCGAGCTAAACAAAATAAAAGAGGGAAAAACGTTTGGTGAATATTTTATAGAAGATAACATTTTAACATTAGAGAATATAGTTAAAAACAACCTTACCTGTGAATTAAAGAAGGAAGAAAAAGTATTTTTAGAAATGGTTGAAGAAAGAAGAGTGAAATTTCAAAGAAAAGTGATAGAAGAGACAAAAACACCTCTTTGGGCGTTTGAGGAAGACAATCATGACAAGAAAAAGACAAATGCAGCTATGACTCTGGATTGGCTCCAACAGGGAAGGTTGTGCATTAGAAGAAATAAGACAAGATATGACAATTATTTTGTGGGTTCCAGTATTTGCCATGACAATTATCAAATTTTAGGTGGATGGGGATTCAAAGGGGGAAAAGATCCAATATTTCCAGGGATCTATTATGTTTGCGGTAGTAGGGCTTATTACAGGTTGCCGGACCATTGGTATGGGTCATGTTATTTAGGCCTGGTCTTTCCAAAGATTTTTCATATGGACAGAAAAGAAAAAGGAACGCACAGAATGATAAATACCTTTACACGTAGAAAAAGGGAAAGTTTTTCAGAAATAGTAGGTGATATTTTTGGTGCATTGATACCAGCAGTGGGAATATCTTTGAATGCATTTAGAATTCGGAAATTATCCACAGTGGTAGATCGTTTATCTACAGATAGTGCCGGAGGGTTCTTGATGGTAAATACTGAGATGGTTGCCATGAGAGCTATGGTGATGGAAAATCGACTTGCCCTTGACATTCTTTTGGCAAAAGAGGGTGGAGTCTGTGGAATGCTGAAAGTTTAACATTGTTGCACTTCCAATCCAGATAAAAGTGAAAATATACAAAAGTATATAACGAATATTACAAGTTTGCACAAAGAACTTGTTCCACTGGAGGTTGAAAGTGCATTGGGAAAACTTGGTAAAGGGTTTTCTTCAGTAACAAATTGGTTAACAAGAATGAGTGGATTAATAATAGGGAAAGTTATAATAATAGCAACCATGATAATAATAATAATTTTAGTGCTGAAGCTTGTAATTACATGTATAAAGAGAAGAAGAAAACAGAATAAAATAGAAAAAGAAAACATGATAAACAAGGAGAGAGAGAGAGAAATGGGTGAAATAGAGTTAGAAGAGATAAAAGAGAACATGTACAAGAAAACGAAGAGACAAATTGAAAGGGATACAGTTGTGTAAACTAACAAAAGCAAACGGATAAAAGATATAGGCTGTCTGAGAAAATTGTATAACTTGGGTTTTGTGGTGATATTAAAAATCACCAAAGGGGGGAGTTGATGGAGCAGGGTAAATGAAATTTTTTTAACCTCCTAATAATTTTCGTAAAATAATTAATAAACATGTTCGTTTAAGTAAATAACCAACAATGTATGTTACATGTAAAGGGTTAAAGGTAACACGCTATTTTGTGTGCAAATTAATCAACTTATAATTGTTTACGTGTCTAACATAACGTAATATTTGCGTACTAATAAAATAATAAACGCATGATTTGTGCTTTTTAAATAAAACGTGTGGTTGCAAAATAAAGCGATGGTAAGTAAGGGACGGCTTTATATGTTGCTTTTTGCTAGGTAATACCTAATTGGGGTACGTAGAAAGACGGGAGGGAAACGAAAGGGTTTATATTCTTTATTTTAACAATATTTTGTTTATCTTTGAAAATAGTGCGCTTAGGCCTGTTGAGCAGCGATATAAAATGGCCGCCATTTGCTAGAGTACGCATGAGCAAGAAACCGTGTGGTAGAGGAGAAAGGCTGTGAAAGAGGATGACCACGTGTTCGTGCTGAGAGGCTAAGACGGAAGTATGGTCAAGGCTATTGTGACCTTTCTGAGCAAATGTGTGCCAAGATGATCAGCAAGAAGCGTGAGAAGTCAAACTGAATAAATGGACGGAACTGTTGAATCTAAAAAGTAGCAGAAAAAGATACAAATTGGACTGATCGAAACTGATGAGCAATGTCATGAACTGTGGGAAACGATGCAAGCACGGACATTCCACAAAGAACTGGTTAAGACAAGGAAGTTTGATTAAAATGTATATGGACCTGAATGAACCAATGAGAAAGGATCACGCCATAGAGATGCAACATTTTTATTCAGTAAGCTAGAATTAGGGTATAAGAAGACCTACTCTTGGTGGGGAGGGGTTAGATGCTGGAGAGTTAGATGCTGGAGAGTTAGTTGCTGTTGACGGAGATGCTGTAGATGGGTGAAGTTGCGGTTGCTGATGCTGACGAGTTGATGCTGCTGCTGCTATTTTATATTTCTAGTTGAGTATAAGATGCTGCTCTTGGAGAACCTTTTTATTCCAGATAGATTTTTCATTTAGAACTATTAGATTTTCCAAGACAGATAGATTGATCTTTTGGAGTTCTTGCTATCACAACCTTATTTTTCCGTCTAATAGGTATGCTTTGCAATTTCAATTTATTCTTATATTGATGATAAATGTAATAATCTGAATAATAAGCTTAAACTTATTTCTTGCTTCGAAACTTTATATAAACTTTATTATTCTTTAAACAAATGACTCAGTGATTCTTTAGCTCAATGATTAAGGTAAAATGTTAAAGAGTTTATTGTGATTGAGCTGGTCTTAATCACCATCAACTGATTCCTACTAGTTGGTCCATCGACCAATGAGCGGAATACCTTAAAGCAAATGAGAAACATTATGTCATGTTAAAAGAGGTATTCCGTCTCCTTCCAGCGAATCGTTTTCTCCTAGGTTAAGGACGGAGGTAATCCAGGGAATAAATGAGTAAGTGAATTTATATGCGGTGTTATGGGCCCCACCGTCATATGGATATAGTTTGTGTGTTGGAGGAATAGTAGCACCTGGATGACCGAAGCATATAGGAGAAGAATTTTTATTGTTAGCGCTGGATCACTGGTAATTTGAATAGCGCAAACCTACAGGCAAAGACAGAGCACTTTAAAGAGTCAAAGGTGTGTCATCAAATCTTTCCTGAACTGAAGCAGGTTTGGGGTGGTAGCCCTGATGGACACAGGGATGTTGTTTGAGATGCTGGGTGCATAGATGGAAAAGCCTCTTGCCTTTTTGTTCTATTTTTACACTTCTTGTCTCCGGTCTGATGGTGTCCTGGCTGCGGGTGTGTCAACAGTTACCAGAGATGGTGAAAGTGTCAGACAGATAGGTGGGGGTGCGGGTTCTGATGGTTTCATCAATAATTCAGCTGGTTTTAAGATGGTGTGGACCGGCAGGAGTCGGCATTGGAATTTCATTAAGATGGGCGTGATCTGATCCTATTTCTTCAGGCTCAGGATGAGATGTGTGTGGTATGCAGGATGCCTTTTCAGGGGGGCAGTATGGAGTGTGGGAGGCAATGGAGAAGAGCTTTTCCACCATCCAGATGAGATTATGGGGGCTTGAACAGTAGTTTTGAACTCAGTTTTCTTCAATATAGAAAGCAGGCTGTCAGTTTTTTTGGCAAGGTGTTCTTTGACTGTGTGAAAGTTAGGGTTTGAAGTCACCAAGGTCCATGTCATTGACCAGGTTTGTACTTTTTATAGTTTGTTGTTTTTGGCAGATAACAATAGTTTTGTCTTGCTGGGGTGGAGCTTCAGGTAGGTGCTGACATCCAGATTTGGATGAGGGGCAGGAACTGTCTGAAGCACTGGATGAGAAGAAGAGACTTTCAAGTACAGTTGTGTAGAGTCATCATAATGATGCAGTTTGTTGCATCAGTAAGTATCTGAGAGTAGAGCCCCAAGAGACTTCATGTAGAGGATGAAGATGACAGGGACAGTGTGCGACCCGGGGGGAGTAGGCAGGTGATAAGAATCTTCTGGGACCTGGAGCTGCTCATGTGAACAAACTATTGCGTAAGTTACGACTTTGGCGCAACTCTACAAGGTGTGCTTTCCCACCCCGGGTTAACACAGGTGACCTCGGTTCAATGCACCAGTGATTCATGTGAAAGACAGATTATTGTAGCCCCGCAAAACACTACTCAATGTGTAACTGACATGGAAGCATTGCTTTTGGGTTACAAACAATCCCATAAAGAGATCAGGGGCACCGAGGAAACAGTAACAAACCTTATTTCGTTATTCACCATATCACACACACTGTACTAAGAATCAAAACTTTTAAGTTAAAAGTATTTATTACTACCGGAACAATCTGTTTCTCAGTACATCTAAAACAACTACACAGAATATTATAAAAACAGCAAGAAGGCACGTTATAAAAAACGAGAATAAAATGAACATTTCTAGCATTCTTAAAATATCATTAATAGTGTCATCTAGAACCTAACACCTACTTCTGTGTGCTGTTCTAACAGAGCATGGAAGGCAGAGCAACTTGTGGTCCAGGGTTTCTTAGGGAGAAGAGACATACTGCATACCTTGTTGACAGCAAAGGCTGTCTTTATCAGCAGAGGCGCGAAGAGAGTGTACCCCACGAAGGGGACACACATGCTGCGGTAGCAGTGAGTCAATCTTCCTCCGGGACATAGCATTATCAGTTTCAGGTGAGATGATGTATCTGCAAAGTCTGAAGTGTGCCAGCTGTAGGTGAAACCATCTACAGCAGAATCATGGGTGATACTCTGGGCGAAGGACCTCTCCTTACAAGTTGCCAAGTAGTCGTCCTTATATACTAAATCTTATTAAAAATTGGAATTTCTGACATATGTTTAAGAATATTTGACATACATTAAGTACATCAAGGTATGAGTAAATAAGGTAAAAGGATGTCAATTCAGACTGCACTATTTTGGTTATGTCTGTATGTGTTCATAATTCACCTTCACATAACAGAAAGGAGACATGTGACCCAGACAAATGTTGCATTGATGGCTGTATCTGTGTCTTCAATCAACTGGTTTGTTGCTTTCACAGTTCTTAGAAAAATAAGGTCAGGCGACATCTGCGTCTAATAGCAGACATGACAATGATTCTGCATAAATCGTGAAAGATGGTGAATCTCATTCGAGACTTTAGGATATGTATGAGAATGGGCTGGTCATGGTGTTGATGGCAGTTCAGAAGTCCAGCAAGATCATAAAGCAATGATAATCTTAATCTGTTGTCAGGAAAAGGTCATTTACAGTTTGTAAAGTAGCTGTCTCCTTGTTGCCGCATTATTTAAAGCTCAATTGGTAGTCATGCAGGAGATGGTTGGGGACAATGTGATCTTGAAGTTGAGCATACACTGCTGTCTAGATTATCTTACTGATGAAAGGTGGGTAAAAGTTGGACCAGCAGTTGGCGAGGTTATCAAGGTCCAATGTAGGGTTCTTTAAGAGTGGGAGGATCTGTCCTGTCTTGAGAGTTGTAAATATATGTCTTAAATGAGGGAGGCGTTGATAATAGTAAGTAGAAGTAAGAGAGCTTCTGCGCACAGAACTTTGATGAAGGACAAGGGTAAGACAACTTCATAGGAGGAGACTTTGAGGGACTTGAATAGGTCAGGGATGCATGTGGTAGAACTTTGCAGGATGACTATTGTGGAACAAATATACCAGGAGAAGAAAGCTTAGAACTGCTGATGTATTGCAGTGCTTGATTGTCTTGAAGAGTGTTTTGCCTCTGTTGGCAGCTTCACTGATGGTGTTGATATGGTACTCAGTAGCGTGAGGTAATAGAGGGGTCTGTTTGTTTTCCAATTTATTTTCTGTCTGTCAATGAAGTGTTCATTGTTGGCAAGATTTACGTAGTACAGAGTGCTGATGGTTTCAACTTTTTTACTTGGAGTGTGGATGTTCAAATGGTTTTCGAGAAAAGTGTTGAAGTCATTTAGAAGGTGCTGACATTGGACATGGAATTGACAGGGTGGGAGAGATTTAGGTTGTTGATGGAGAAGCCTTTGAGGCTATTGCAAGTCAGTCTCATATCCTTGATGAAGATATTATGTTTCTCTGACACCAACTGGAATTTCAATAGGCCTTCATGGGATCACTTCTCATTCGCTACAAATGTTTGAATTCCAAAACCTCAAGATGGAACAATACGATGCATAAAAGTCCTCCACAACTTAAGGTGTTGTGGGACTTTAGTAAAATGTAATCCTAGTACAACCTTTTGATATACCTTGAAAAGATAATATTCATGGGTGTGTCACTAAGCAAGATCTAATAACCAGTGAGAGATCAAAAGATAGCTTAATTCTTCCCAGGAACTGATGAACAAGTTACCTACCTTTGGTAACGCCTTATCTGGAAGAGACTATCTAGCCACATATTCCTTACCTTTTGAATGATCTCCAGGCATCAGACTGGATCCGGAAATGTTTCTCGAGCATACCCCAGCATGCCAGTAGATGGCATCGTTTGGCTCCGCATGGCATAGTCCGAAGTGACGTGCGCAGTGCCTATATAGGCGCCACCCCAGCATGCTGACATCAGTTTCTTTTCACGACTTTCTACGCCAGGAGAGCGCTGCCACAAAGAACACTGAGCAGTGGTGCGGAAAACTAGGGCTCTGAAAGGGGAACAGCCCTGTCCCTAGAAATCCGCTCGCAGAGCGCGGAGGATGGGTGGGTCAGTAAGGAATCTGCGGCTAGACAGAGTTTCTATCAGATAAGGCGTTACCGAAAGTAAATAACTTTTTCATCTGACAGAGACTTCTAGCCACAGATCCCTTACCTTTTGAATAGATACCCAAGCAATAACTCCCCAGAAGTGGGCCTGCTGACCATTTTCATAAGAGGAAGTCCTGGAGGAACGAACGGGTACAGTACCCATCCCGACGGACCTGCCCAAGCAGTAGTTTTTGGTGAACGTGTGCGAGGAAGCCCACATTGCAGCCTGCAAGATAACCAGGACCGGAACTCTGCATGCTGACGAAGTAGTGGGAGCTTTAGCTCCAGTGGAATGAGTGTACAAGCTCTCAGGGGGTTGGTTTTTGGCCAATGCGTAGCAGATCTTGATACAGAGCATGCTCCATTGGGAGATGGTCCACTTCTGCACGGTCCGTCCTTTCTTCGCTCTGACTTACCCTACGAAGAATTGGTCATCCACCCGGAACTCTCGTGTGCAGTCAAGGTAGAACGACAACACTCTTTTGGGGTCCAGATGGTGAAGTCATTCTTCTTCCTTGGAGGGATGTGCCGGAGTGTAAAAAGTAGGCAGAGTGATGGATTGGCCTACTTGAAAGGGAGTGACCACCTTAGCTTGCCACCCAGGGCCAGCTAAGGTCCAGGACCTCTGCCACCCTCTTCACCACCATTGTTAATAACGCTCCCTCCTCTGTTGCTACGGTAGGGGGAGAAAGCATGCCAGTATCTGGAGAGGTATCCAGTCCGTTGTCGTCCGCCATATCCTCACACCAGGCTCCGGCATGGAAGGCATGGCTCCAGTCAGCACCAGGAGCATCGGCGCTGGGTGCGGCTGAGGTGGCACGAACGGCGCTAGTCGAGATCCATCTGAGGATCCAAGGGGCCCAACTGGCACTGGGGCCGCTGGCATGAATCCAGTAGGTACAATGAGCACTGGATTGTATTTATATGCTGTTGGGCAGGGACGTGGGGAAAAGGCGAGGGCTGGGCTCACAAAAGAATGCATAGGAGAGGTATGTGGGACTGGGTACATCTTTCACACAATGGCAGCTTGTAATACAGGATTCTGTTAAACCATTTTTATAAGATGCTAGATATTTTATTTGCATTCCCTTTTTTATAACTTGCCTTTGACACACATAGCAAACCATTTATAACTGTGTGAAAAGTGGCCCTAAAACAAATCGACATCCACTCCCATGATTCTAGAAATACAATTCATTGGTAACTACAAAACAGTTTCTGAAATAGAAGGTGATGTGGCTCTGTTAGCCATTAGACAGCGGCTCACTGCTGCATATTAAGGAAGCACAGTTGCCCAGAATAATATCACAAATCTACATTCCCACAGAAAATGATGCCTTTGGGATCCAACCACCCACAAGGCATCTTAAAACAAGCACTGGAAAAGCCAATAGGTCTCGCCTATGCAAGAGCTATTGGTTTTGCCAATGTGCTCTAGCCATGCTGTACACTAGCATCACTGCTGTTCAGCATGGTTAAAGGTTAGTGGAGTAGAGGAGAGTCACGTGATGTGTTGTAGAGTGGAATGGTGAAGAGTGGAGTAGAGTGTTGTAAAGTGGAGTGGCAGAGAGTGTTGTGTATTGGAGAGGCATAGTGTGGAGTCACGTAGAGTGGCAGAGTAGAGTGGCTGTTGTAGAGTAGATTGGCGTAGAGTGTTGCAGAGTATAGTGGCATAAAGTGCAGTGGCATTCAGTGCAGTGGCATTGAATTCAGCGGCATATAATGCAGCGTCGCAGAATGCATTGGCATAGATTTGAGCGGTGAATAGAAGAGTGGAGCGGCGCAGAGTGTAGTAGAGCGGAGCAGCGTAGTGTAGTAGAGCGGAGCAGCATAGAGTGTAGTAGAGTGGAGCGGCGTAGAGTGTAGCAGATTGGAGCGGCGTAGAGTGTAGTAGAGTGGAGCGACGTAGAGTGTAGTAGAGTGGAGCGGTGTGGAGTAGAATGGAGCGGCGTAGACGAGAGTGCAGTGGCGTAGAGTGCAGCGGCGTAGAGTGCAGCGGCGTAGATTAGAGTGCAGTGGGGTAGAGTGGAGCAGCGTAGAGTAGAGTGCAGTGGCAGAGTGGAGCGGTGTAGAGAAGAGTGCAGTTGCATAGACTGCATTTGTGTAGAGTGCACTGGCGTAGAGTGCAGTGGCGTGGAGTAGATTGGAGCAGAATGCAGTAGATAAGATTGCTTCAGAGAAGAGTGAAGTGGTGTGGAGTGGTGCAGGGTAGAGTGCCGTTGCACAGAGTGGCATGCAGTGTAATGGCACAGTAGATTAGAGTGGTGTACGGTGGATTGGCGTAGAGTGCAGGGGTCTAGAGTGGAGTGTTACAGAGTAAGGTGCATTGGTGTAAAGTGTAT
Organism: Calotriton arnoldi; assembly: GCA_963921515.1. Lineage (NCBI taxonomy): Eukaryota > Metazoa > Chordata > Amphibia > Caudata > Salamandridae > Calotriton > Calotriton arnoldi. Next base: position 1,405,913 of record CAWUFW010002796.1, read on the forward strand.
TGGCATAGACTGCAGTGGCGTAGAGTGCAGTGTTGCAATGTGTCATAAAGTACAGTGGCACCGAGTGGAGTTCTAAGTTGATTGGTGTGGCCTAGACTGGAGTGGTGTAGAGTGCAGTGGTTTAGAGTGGTGAAGAGTGCATTGGCATAGAGTAGAGTGGTACAGGGTAAAGTAGAGTAGTGTAGAATGCAGTGGCGTGGAGTAAAGTGGAGTGGTGCAGAGTAGAGCGCAGTGGTGTGGAGTGGTGCAGAGTAGAGTGGAGTGGCATAGAGCGGAGTATGCATGCTATGAAAGCGCACTGCCATTACAGACGAGACATTTTTAGTTGAAAAGTCCATTACATTTGCACAGGGGTACAGTTTTACTAATAAAACTATACAGTGCACAAACTATATTGTGTGGAAATAGCATCACCTAGTGTAATGATTTGTTTTGATCCTATTAAAGTACTTGTTTACAACACAGTTCAGAATTAACAAAAAATGTGCTTCATTTGTGTTCCTAATTCTGATATATTCTGAAATACTTACACAGTTCATTTAAATGTTGTTGTGTGCTAGAAAAACCTCTTTCCTATCCCCAGTATCCAGCAAGATTTTCACATTAATCCTCTCACTTTGAAGTCAAAGAAAGAAAAGTAAACAAGCGTCCTCGGAAGACAGCGCCTGACATTTGACCTGGGTCTTTCAATGCACAGCAAATGTGACAAGATAAGAACAAGACTTAAAGGCCTGTTTACAGAAAGGGAATTTGTGGAAGAATACAGTAAACTCACTTTAGGCAGCGGGAGGGACAAACTGAATCTGGAGAGCCTAAAGCAAATAAAGCCAGCAAATAGAAAGCCAGATAATGTGAATTACAAACCACAAAGCCAATGGTAATCAACAGGTAGAATGCATTTCTAAGTCAACTGACTGAAAGTGCCCAAAATGTCTTTAGCAAAACGGACAACTGCGCTGTCTGGTAGGCTGCGACCTACAAAGGGAAATAGAGGGAGTTCATAAAGGAAAGAACAAGAGCAAGAAAATCATGTGAAGCTAAAACTGGAGCTGGAGCTAAAGCTGTCAACAGGAGATTTAAATTCCAAAATGAGGGAGAGTCCCATGAGATTTACAAATTAGGGGAACACAAACACAAAGACCGCCAGAAATATATATATATATATCTATTCTGAAGTGTTACAGTTGGTATTCAGGTACAGGAGTTAAAATCCAAAAACTCAGTTTAAAAAGAAGTAAGCAGCCAGATTGGCAACAAAGAAGAAAAATGCCTCAGAAAAAGAGGGCTTTTCTGAGAGACAGGACTTGAGTAATAGCGTTGTAAGACAGCACAGCAGAAATTATCAGAGCTCAGCAGGCCTTTCAGAATCAATTCTTAAATCTGAATATATTCAGACAAGAAATGCCAGATGGATATGTAAATAAACCTGATCAAATATACATGATGAAATCCGAAGGGAAGGGGACTTCTAAGTATCTATAAAAATGATCTTCTGGTCACCCTTATCAAAGACATAGGATATAAAGTTAGCTGAGGTAGATTGGCCCTCGTAATTCATAACAGATGCACCCAAAGATGAGAAAATCATAATGGCATTCTCTTCAATTATTCCAACAGCATTACAGGATTCATATGCAAGCAAACCAGCCATCTATCTAAATGCCCCATCTATCTATAAATGCAAATAAAGTGCAAACTGGGATAGAAGAGTACTTCCATACATTATTTCCAAAAGAAATAAATCTCCGGTTCAGCTACAACACTGCCTTAAGGATCTGGTTAACCAAGAAATAAAAAAAAAACTATCTACTCATGTTCCCAGTTACAGAGCCCAACAAAAAAAGACCATTTGGCACTGGGTTATAGAACTAGAGCACATGCAGGGTAAAATCCATTATTAAGCTCCTACAGGGAGACCCCGTTGTGGTTTCATAAGTCAATGAATTATACATCACATAAGACTAGTTGAAGATGGATACAAAATCATATTCAGAAATTGCCACACCTCTTAAGTTCACAAAGGAATGAACTGTTGAGAGAACAAATGGTTCTTAAAAACAAGTCACAGGTTTTAAACACAGGTGTGTTAAAGATACATAATCTCTACAATGCTCATCGTGCCCTCGATAATCTGCCAATAAATGTACTCCAAAACAAAACCCCATACCAAATCCTTTTTGGGATTTCTACATTTGTCCAAGATCTCCCAAGAGGGATAGAATCTCAACATCAGTCACGTCTCGATTTGTTAAAGGACGCACAAGGGACAAGAGAAGGCTTATCTGAGATGCAATGCACTTAACAAGCTGCCATTGGAACTGCTGATGATGTTGGTAGATGCCTAAACCAGTCGATCTCACAGAGGAAAAGATACACAACAATCAGCCGTTGGGACCTGCTTACTGCCTACATATTCAAATAATTGAGGAAAAAGATACATGCATGGGGATAATGACACTACTTTCAGAATCAACAAAGAATCACCAGGTTTCCATGGACTGTGTTAAGTCTCGCACTGTGGGTGATTCAGTTCAGTCAGCCTCTAACTATTCCTTGCCTCTAACTCAATACTGTTGGGACATTCTTCTCGTTGAGCTGTCAGTATCCCAAGAATAAACAGCTGTCCTCAACTCAGAAAACTGAAAAAGATTCAGCAGAATCTGTTCAGCATGTGCTGCCTTCTATTCCGACAAGTCCAATACTGCAGTGCAATAGGATTACTATCCTCAGAAACCACCTCAAGAAGTATCAGAATCCAGCTTGGATGGCAAAGTTAGTGTCAACTTTTGTTTGTGGGTTGCAGTGGTTATTAATATTCAAAGAGTACATGGACAACAATTGCTGGATCATCCCACTGCAGTTCCAGTCAATGCAGAAAATCATCTGTCTTTGCCCTCTGTGTTCAAAGAAGCAAATCTCCTGTGTACTGCACTGCCACTGTGCTAAATGTTGCTCCCACACTGGATTAAAATGAACTTCTAAATCCAAGGATCAATTGAAACAGTGCAAGAACCACAGATGTTTTATGTTAATGTGGATGGTATGGTCACCCCCTGATCTTATGAAAGGCCATGCAAATCCTGACGCTGTTAAGCACATGATCTCTGATCTGACAGCAGATACATTATTTGAAGTGGTAAATTCCTGTCTGGATACACATAATTACAAAAATATAGTTTGCTATTGGTACAATGGCAATTGATATATTTATCATGTGAGTGCTTCACATGAGATTTACTATTCTAGTCAATATGAACATTGAATAACTCCACGGAGATATTGCACAGTCATTCAAGGAAAAGTTAGAATATTTGCATAATGGTTCCAGGAAAGATCCACATACCTATACAACAAGTGCATGAGGTTTTGCTCACTCTTATTACAAACCATAGAGCTATTTATTTGCATATATTTATTTACTCCTCTATAACAGAATTTTACTAACTAAAACGGACAGACGTAATAAGTTACATTCCTGCAACTACAATTCTCCAGCTTTGGTATATTTTATAGATGCACAATCTTGAATCATTCACCATCGTTCAGCTGTGAGTCCCACTGTGACCTTTCAATAGCAGTATTAAAGATTTTGCACTGCAAAAGTACAAAGTCACTGTAGTAGCACAATCACCATATTAGAACAGACCCAAACTCCAGCAGATGAGGTGTGTACTGAACTCCACTCCCTCAAAGGCTTCCATACTTCAGATTTTCATAGCACTAGTGTGAAAAGATAACGATAATAAAAGCCTCTGAACAGGAAGAAGGGACATCTTCATGAAAATATAAGAAAGATACAAACACTGAAATACTGTAGTTACAGCTAAGTAACTTAATTCTTCTCTGCAATTGTATCGTTCATAGATTCACGTTTGAATTAGAACAGTAATCAGTAAGTAGTATTCAGACATATGTAATGCATATCATGCTAAGCAATAATAAATAAAATTACAATTAGTGAGAAGAGGTTTGCCTTAATGAACCAGATAATGTAAAACCACCTGGCCAGTGTTTGGTTCTCTTGTAGAATCAGTATCCAAACAGTTATATCTGGTTAAGGTATGGAAACTTTTCCATGTAACTGACCTGCAGGTGCCAGATAGATGAACTACTGCATGCTACTAAGTGCTGTTATAACTGCAATGCCTCTGGTAAATTGGACTGATCTTCAAGATTGCAAGGGACGACCAGCATTTAGAACACAGAAAACAATAGCCGCAGCAATCCATCCCAATATTTCTTGTTTAAAGAGTGATCTACATTTTGCAGGATGCCATAAGCTACAAAAAGCTAGTCTAATTATCTCAGTGTTTTAGTTTGATTAATGTAGAAATTCAAACATCTCTGTAAATACACGGACTGCAGCTCCAACTCTGCACTTGTGGTTGAAGCATGAAAGCATGTTTTGAGAGCAAGCGGTTCATTTAGGTGGAAGTGAGCAGGCATCTTGGATATAAACCTTGGTTTGGTACACACAAAGACACAGATTTTTATGAAAATGCTCGAAGTGCGGCATGATGGTAAATGTCTGGATCTCTGACTCATCTAACAGAACTGAGAGCCAATAGTAGGTATATCTTTATTAAACACATTTAATGTCCACCTTATGTATAGGTTTGAATGGATATTTCATTTACTGGCTGATGGAGCAGGGTTTCGCAAAAATGAAACCTGCTCGGACCAAGCACCCCCATAATACATACTAACAGTAAGTAGATGTGATTAAAAATCTAATATGCACCCACATAAACATATGGAAATTGCTTTGCGCATGCCTGAATTAATATGTTAATGAATAATCGGTATTAATCTTGTTTTGTGAAAAATAAACAAAGAAGTTGCACGAATAGGCCGCATGCACATAAGTGTTTGCACGTTGCATTTTGCTTCCAAGGGTTAATTATTAATGCCGCTTTTGCATTAGGCTTATGCTAGGTAATCATAATGGGGAAGTAGTGCAAGGTGGGCGGGGAACAGTGAAGGTTTCATTATCATATAATTAATATTTGTTTGTTTTCATTTACTTCAGCCTGCTAAATGAAGCTTCCATCTTAGAAAAAGTGACGTGACAGGGAGGGGGAAGTTTCCTCGGAGCGAGTCTACTCTGACATGAGGCCCGCAAGTTGTGCTGAGCATTAAGAAATGACATGAAGGAGTGAAGGCCAGAGCATCAGTTGACCGCCAAATTCCCGCACCTAAGCGTGACCGGGGACTCGCTCTGCGGAAATATGAACTGAATAAAGAAGAATGTAATAAATGTATCGATATATGGGAAACGAATGAATAAATTAAAGTTAGGATCATGGGAACCTTTTTGCACAATAAAGTTGTTGAATAAAGTGCGAAGTCATAGTGGCATGATCATGCCACCCCCCAAAACCCACCAATCCTTGTTCGAATTGAATGTGAAATGCAACATTAAGTGGGCTGGTCCAGTCACTCTTAGGGTATATCTGGGGTACCTTTAGGGGCGTGTTTGGAGGAGTCTTGGGCAGGCAGGAGAGAGAGGGGAGATGTGTCGCTGATCGTTGTTCTTTTTTTTGCGAAGAGGCCTAGCTGTATACTATCCTGTCCCATACCTGACTGAAATCTCTGGTATTTCCCTGAATTCCCTTTGGGGAACCTCCATCATCTCCTGGGCTCAGGGGGTGGTATTCCCTACAGACCAATAGGTTTGTATCCAGTCTATGTTGTTCCTCACATTAATGTATTTGTCTCTGAATCTTTTGTCTCTCCACCTATCCACTCCGTCAACAAAATATTGATATGCATTATTTTTAGATGAACCTGTTGTCTCTTCATCTATCTTTCCGTTAGGTATTATATTGTTTGGCATAATCATTCTGCTGAACTCTTTTGCCTCTTACCCTATCCACTCCTTCATTGCACAGTGTCATTGTAGAATGAGTCTACGTAAAATTGCATCATTTCTCTGACCATGTGGTTCGGTGTTTGTTATTGTGACTTGTTGCAGATGAGCATTTATTTTGAAATTTGAGATAAAACTCACTTAATAATCTTACCGAGAGTCAGTCATTAATTGATAATGCTGAATGAGTTGGTGTCCTATCATTACCATCAACTACTCAACTAATTGGTCCATCGACCAAGTAGAGGAAGAGTCGATATCTATAAATGTTTCTTTAAACAGATAAATAGGAGTTTTAAGAAATAAGAGATGAAGCAAAATAATTGACCCCAGCGCATCAGGGATACTGGGTGTATGGGCCATTGAAGTGAATTTGTGGAGTATCAATCCCTGATCAATTATTGGTATTGGCGCTGGATCAATTACTTTGGTAGCAGAGGACGGTTATTATTGATTAGTTTGGTAATGATTATTGATTATATGTTTTAACATGCAAAGATAGTGTCAGGTTCTATGTTGTCTAGAACTCCAGGTATGGAGATACCCGAGGAATCCCGGGAAGGAATCTGCTGGAAGTAGGCAGAAGAAGAGTGTGGTAAAGAAGCCACACTGCAGAAGTACTTTGTCTGTTGTAATAATACCTAAAAGCTACGGAGGGCTGTAGGTGTTATATTTAGGGAATTTCATATGTGAGTAGAGTGTTTGAATAGTGAAGGGTCCACTTCCGAAACTTTAGCTTTGTTTCCAGGAGAATAGTAGGAGTCCTTTTTACGCCAAAAAGTCCTCTTACGAAATTCTGGTTTTATCCCTAGAGGAGTAATAGGTCCACCAGGAGCTTGTCTGAAGGGTAAAATAGCGCTGGTCGTTATTAGGACCTGTAGTGACAAAATCCTTTGAAGAAGTGAAAACTATTTCTTTACTTAGTGAAACAGACAAAGTAGCATTGTTTTATGTTGTCACTAACAGAATTTGATTGAGAAAAGCTCAGAAAAATATTGCCGTAAAATTTTGTAAAGGGAGGGTCAGTAGAAGGAGTAATACTGACGTCAGAAAAAGCTGCGCTGACATTGGCCAGGCAGCGGACGTGCACAGGACTGTGATTGGTTGGTTGGTGTGAGCCGCGCTAGCATTGGTTAAGACTTCGCTTACGTAGCAGGACTGTGATTTGGTTGGTTGGTGTGAGCCGCGCTGGAATAGGACGAAAGCTAACCAATAGAGTGAGTAGAAGTACAGAAAAATTGTTTTTTGTTGTACACGATCAGACCCATTAGTGGAGGAAGTCAGAAAATGAAGTTAATGCAGAAAATAAAGAATTTTTTCAAGAAGGATAAACCAATTGTGACTAGAGAAGGAATTCCGATTCCGCCTCCAAAGACACCTGCTTCTTTTATGATGTTAGAAAGAGGATATCATACATGTATGTGGATGGAAAATTGGATTGAGTATACGAAAGGCGATGGTGTTTTAGCTTTCCCACAACATGGTACTTTTAATGTGAGGATATTGCAAAATTTGAGTAACCAAATGAATTCATTAGTTCCAAATCCTAGATTGACTCAATACGAAGCATTGGAAGAATGGGAAGTGGGAGCATTTGAGAGAGAAAAGTATAGAGTTGGTAACAGAGGTTACAGGAGTATGATGTTTAGATACCCTTTTGAAAGCAGGGACAAAAAGTTGAAGAGATGGAGAAGAGCCGTAGTAACGGAAGGGTTGTATCCAGTTTTAACGGTTGATGACCAGACGGGAAGTAAATGTAAGGAGAAAAGAAATCATTTAGAGACTCCAAGTGTAGGGGGTGATATGAATGAGTCGGATGATGATGAATTGATAGAAGTTATCATGAACAAAAGACTTCCACCGTATGAAGAAAATTTAGGGGTCGTGACTCTAAGTGCCCCACAATTGGGAACCCCGTTGACTCCAAAAATTACAGAAACAGCGAAAGTGATGAAGGAGAATGAAGCAAAATTGTTGAATAAGGCCAGATTAAAACAAGTTCAGAAAATAAATGAGTTAAATTTGAATACAGAAGCCTTGACGGTACCGGTAACGATTGGTCCTGTAGTACCATTGTATGGAGATAGACAGAATGTAACTAAGGTACATGCATTAGTGGTGCCCGGTAGTAGCATCAGGAGCAGTGCAAGTGGTGAGGGTCAGGCAAATGTGAACAATACATTGTTAGATCTCCCGATTAATGAGCTGATAACTGAGACCCCACAAAGAAATGTTCAATGTGAGCCTAGAAGAATAGGACTAAATGATACTCCAGTAGCTGGGAGTTCCGCAGGTCCCTCACCAGAAGAGTTAAACAATTGGATAAAAGAAATGACAAAGCCAAAACAACAATATCAGAGTATAAATGTAAGTCAATTGAAGGTTGATTTGGAAGAGATGATTATTGGAACATTAAGCCCTGACAGATTAGGAACTTATCAGATGAAGAATTGTTGTTTTTATGTAAAAGTATTACCTGGAGAGCAAAAAACTTGCATGAAAAAATATCTGAAGCTGCTAGTGAGTATGGAGTAGGCATAGAAAAATCAAAGGTGTTACAAAAATCATGTAGATTGGCTTTTACTGACAAGGACTTGGAAAGTTTGAATGCTTCGGGAAAGAGGTTACAGATAAAAGAGATAATGAATATTCTGAAGAAATGGGGAGATGTAGATCGTTGGAAGGTTAGATGGTCTAAAAGGAAGGAAGATGCAGCAAATAAAGGAGCGACTATGTTTTCTATGAAAGGGACGGAACAGGTTGAAAGGGCGTGTCCAATGAGAGAAGTACCAGGTGGTGGATATGTACATGTTCCATGGTCGAGACAGGATATATTGTCTTTTACAAATGATTTTCCCCGATTGAGAGAAAAACCGGTTGAATGGTACAAACAGGTAGATAGGTTTGTAAAGGTGTCGAAAGTTTTGCTAAAAGATTTGGATGGTTTATTTCACATTGTTGTTCCTGCTGACTTATGGACAGAGTGTAAGATTACTGTTGATTGGCCAAAAAAAGAATACCCTAGAGATCCTAAAACAGGTGCACCATCAGAAGAAGTAATGAAAAAGTACAATCAGGTAATCACTTTCTTAAAGGGAAAGATTTCCCCAAAAGAAACTGTTTGGGTTAAGATTGACAGAACTACTCAGGAACCAAAAGAGTCAGTACACGCCTATTATGAGCATTTACTACAGGTATTTAAACAATATAGTGGTTTTGAAAATATTGGAGACAAAGACATGGGACATTTTGTGTATCGTTTTCTGTTCAGACTGAGGCCTGAAATTAGCAACATGATTCAACAGCATTACATTTGCTGGCAAAGCAAGACAGTGGATGAAATCCTACGGTACGCAAAGTATTGTAGTGATGAAATTGACAATAAGCATAAAAAGTTAAAGGAGAAAATGATGTGGGCACAAGTGAAGGTAGCAGAACAACAAGAAAACAACAATAATCAAACAAGTGGACAGAGTCAGAATGGGCAGAATTATAATGGAAGTAAAGGAAAGGGAAAAATGAGTAAGGAAGAAGCTATGAAGAAATTTCCTTGTCATGCATGCAGAAAGTTTGGACACTGGAGGAATGAGTGTAGAACTGTTAAGAAGAATAATGGGGGAAATCAAAATTTAATTTCACAGATGCAGAATGAGGAGGGTGTAAGTCTCCAACAGCAGTCGCAGATAGTTACGCAGCAGTTACAGGTGCCACAAGCTCCCATTTCGAGAAATGTGAATGCTCAGGTGCAAAGGTACAATGTGAACACCGGATATCACGGAGGAGACCCGCTTGGTAAGATTCAAGGTGTGAGCCAGCAGTATTGGATGCAATGTAATGGAATTGATTCGGACTCATCTCAGTGACGGTGCCTGAGGGGGGAGGAAGAGTGCGTACTTGGCGTATCTTTAGCGGTAGATCAGGCGGGTCCATTTGTTGACGGAAAGGTGGAAGGAAATGATATTACATTCCTAGTGGGCACTGGTGCTACCCGTTCTACTGTGAGAGAGCAGCAGAAATTCCAAACCTACCCCTCTCGGGAGAAACTATCCAAGTTGTAGGAGTCTCAAATAAGCATATTCGAACGCCTGTCACAAACCCTATAGAAGTTCATATTGGAAACTTCAAAGACATGCATCGGTTTGTGGTATGCGATTCAAGCCTAGTAAATCTTTTGGGAAGAGATTTACTGTGCAAGATGAACTGCACCATCAATTGTACCCCAGATGGAATTGCATTTCAGACCCCAGATGAGGAAGTGGAGTTTAAGATGATGTTAGCGAAGCAAGGGACAGAAGTGAATGAGTTGTTTTCGCTTCTCACTGAAATTGATCTGCCTGAAGAATTAAAAAGTACAGTGAAACAGGATGTGTGGGATTTTACAGGAAAAGAGATTGGTTTAATGACAAGAGTAGATCCGATTCAAGTAACCGTGAAGAATGGTGCTGTATACCCAAACACACCACAGTACAAAAAGAGCCCAGAGGTGATTGCAGGTGTAGCTCCAGTTATTGATCAAATCATTGAACAGGGAATCCTAAAGGAAATAATGAGCAGTCTTTGTAACTCACCAATCATAGGTATCAAAAAGCCGAGTGGGAAGTACCGGACAGTGCAGGATTTGCGTAAAATAAATATAGTTCCCTGTTGCCCAGTAGTACCGAATCCAGCAGTGATTCTTTACCAAATTCCTTGTGATGCAGAATGGTACACAGTGATTGATTTGTGCCAACCCTTCTTTTCAATTCCTTTGCATCCGGAAAGTCAATATTTATTTGCTTTTCGGTTCGGAAACCGTGTCTTGGCATGGTGCAGAGTTCCTCAAGGTTACACCGAGAGTCCCTCAATCTTTAATCAAATCTTGAAAAAATGTCTAGAGACTTTAGTCATGCCAGGAAATTCGGTCTTGGTTCAGTACATTGATGACCTACTGGTGGCATCAAAGACACAAGAAGCATGTGTTACAGACACAATTGCTCTACTGAACCATCTGGCAGACGGAGGACACAAGGTGTCCCCAGCAAAATTGCAATTTTGCAAACAAGTACAGTCCCTTGGACACAAAATAGAAAAGGGAGTTAGAAAAGTAACCCCAGAAAGAATCCATGTGATCAAACAGAAGGAACCACCAAAACTCAGAAAGAGGTGCAAATGTTTTTAGGAATGGTTGGATATTGTCGCCAGTGGATATGTAGTTTCTCATTGATTGCAAAACCTCTACAGAAATTAACACGAAAGAATGAGAGAGATCAGATTGTTTTGGATGATGAAGCTATGGATGCTTTCATAAAATTGAGAGGTAGTCTCTGTAGAGAACCTGCCTTGGGAATGCCAGACTATACGTAAGAATTTGCATTGTACTGTTATGAGAGAGATGGATGTGCACTCTCAGTCCTAACTCGGAAACATGGAATGGCACGACGTCCGGTAGCATATTTTTCTGCTACCCTGGATACAGTGGCTACAGCATTGCCAGGATGTCTGAAAGCAGTAGCAGCTACTTGCATGAGTCTGGAACAGAGTGAACCGATTGTGATGGGATATCCTGTCAAGGTATATGTCCCACATTCTGTTGAGATTCTTTTGACTCGCACTAGAACCCAGTATCTCACTTCTATTCGGCTGACTAAGTATGAAAGAGTAATTCTGGGAGCTGAAAATGTGACCGTAGTCAGGTGCACGACTGTGAATCCAGCAACTCTATTGCCAAATTCTCTCAGTGAGAAAGTGAAAGAGGAAGCAGATCATGATTGTCTGGATGTGACAGAATTATGTACAAAGCCCCGGCCAGATATAGAGGATAGTCCTTTGGAAGATTCAGATTGTGAATTGTTTGTTGATGGGTCGTGTTTAAGAAATGAAAGAGGTGAATTACGCACTGCCTATGCTGTTTGCACCCTAGAAGGAGTTACTGAAGCATCCTGTCTGAAAGGAGTAAACTCCGCCCAGATAGCCGAGTTGACGGCTCTGATTAGAGCATGTAAAGTTGCCAAAAGTTTGAAAGTAACCATATTCACAGACAGCCAATATGGATTTGGAATTGTGCATGATTTCGGCCAGCTATGGATGCAAAGGGGATTCTTGACATCTTCAGGTTCCCCCATTCGAAATGGTAAAATTGTAAAAGAATTATTGGATGCTTTACAATTGCCCAAAAGAATTGCAGTAGTTAAATGTGCAGCACATCAATCGGGAGACGATTATGTGACAAAAGGCAATAGATACGCAGATCAAATTGCACGATATTGTGCCCAAAATACAATGGCTTTAAACAGATCAATTGAAAAAGGAAATACCGAATGCCATCTTATGTTTATAACTTCAACAACGTTAGAAACTTGGGATGAAGTAAGGCAAATGCAGGAAGAGGCAAGTGATGAGGAAAAAGAAATTTGGAAATTTGCAGGTTGTAAACAGAGAGCAGATGATGAGTTGTGGGTATATCAGTCTGAGAGACCAGTTTTACCAGACTCTTTGCTTTCTCACATTGCCAGGGTGTACCATGGACATGCACACATTGGAAGAGGCGCAATGATCAGACTCTTCAAGCAGACATGGTATAATCCGAAGTTCAGGGTCATTGCAGAGAGCCTATGCCAGAGGTGCATCATATGTCAGCAGCGAAATCCAGGGAGAAAGACAGTTGTAAGTTGGGGACGGATTGGGAGAGCAGGAGGTCCATTTACCAGACCACAGCTCGATTTCATTGAGCTTCCCCCTTGCAATGGGCTGAAGTATGTCCTAGTCATTGTATGCTTATTTTTTCGCTGGGTGGAAGCCTATCCTACGAGAAGAAATGACAGCCTCACAGTAGCAAAACTATTGTTGAGAGAACTGATCCCTAGGTTTGGAATTCCAGTCACTTTGGAGACAGATAGAGGAACACATTTTAATAATTAAGTAATCCGGCTGATATGTGCAGCATTTAAAATTGAACAGAAGCTGCATTGTGCCTATAGACCAGAAGCCTCTGGAGTGGTCGAGCAACTTAATGGCACTATAAAATCCAGGTTAGGGAAAGTGTGTGAATCCACTTCACTGAAATGGCCTGACGCTTTACCCCTTGTTCTACTGAGTCTGAGAAGCATCTCTGACAAAAAGACTGTATTGAGTCCTCATGAAATCCTCATGGGAAGAGCAATGAGACAGGCATATGTACCAGCGAACAAATTGATAAATATATCTGATGATCTGGTGCTTGAGAGTAATTGGCTGAACAAGAAGAAAGTTAGCTCACAGATAACACAGAAGAAAGTGAATTTAAAGTTGAACCAGAACTAGGTGAAACTGTACTTGAACCAGAAGACAGTGAATTCACAGTTGAAAGGGAGGTTATTATAGAATCAGAAGAACAAGAAGAAACTGAAAATCAAAAGGAGAAGCAGCCAGTGGAAAGGGTAAATAAGAGAACATGTGAGCAAGATGAAGAAGGTGAAAACATAGTCAAAGTAAAGAAACCAAGAAGAGGTGATAATTGGCCAAAGGGAGTGAAAAGACTGAAGTACACTCTAGTGAAAAGAAGATTAAGAAAAAGACCAGAGCAGAGTAATTAAATATCCAGTCAAACAGATAGGGAAGAGTCAGGAAAAGAATCAGTACGAAAGACTCGAAGAGTGAAAATCCCAAGTAGAAAATACAGAGCACCTGAGTGGACGTACGTGATTTTGGAAGAACTTGAAAGTCCAGATCCAAGAGAAGAAAAAGAAAGTTCTGACGCTGAACAAGTTGATGAAAGCAAACTAAGACCTCCTTAAAAGAATTATGACAAAGTAAGGTGTAATCCTGGTGATTCAAATAAAATAAAGATTCCAAAACTGACTAAAGACAAAGAATAGAAAAGGGTTTGAAGAAGAAAGCCTTGAAGTGAAGGATTTACACTATTATTTTTCTTTAGCTAAAGGCATAGATAAATTAGTCTTATATATAAAGAAAATGACTGAAGTAGAAGTGACTGAAGTTCCAAAACCTAATCTTAAACGTAGGTGTATTAAAGCTTGCTTATGTAGTGTCTTATTATTAACAATTATGTGGATAATATTAACTGTCCTTATACCCATACTAATGATAACTGACAAAAGAAACAATATTAATGATGTAACAAAAGAAAGGATGAATGATGTCACTAACGAAACCCAAATACTAAATTAGTACCTTTCGATGCGTTTTCCATCGTGATAAATCAATTAGTGATTTTTCATTAAATGTCTTTACCAAGTTACTCTACGAATATGTAGAAACTATGAATGTGAGTAACTTATGTGTGCATGCAACTGCCTTCGTCTGTTTCTGAAGGAGTGACTTATCACCACCTTCCATTAACCTATGGTGTGTCTTGTAGTATATTTACTAGCCTATTCTATGTGACGGGAAAGCTGGAATATCATTATTCTAATATAGACTTAGTATTTTCTGAGATACCAGTTATTAAAGAATTGAATAAGGTGTCTAGTGCCAAAAATGCACGATACATGGGGGAATTTTTTCATATTACTAAAACTTTAGATATAGAATATGCTTATAAGAACAATTTAACATGCAATTTAAGGGATGAAGAAAAATTGTTTGTAGAATTGGTAGAAAATAGAAGAGAAAGTTTCCAAAAGAAAGCTGCTTAACAAAAGTCCCAAATACCACCATGGGATTTTAGGGAAGGGAAATATGAAAAGGGCGAAGGATACGCTGCAATGTCTCTGGACTGGTCACAAAAGGGAAGATTTGTCTGTTTAGAACTAAGACTAATTATAATAATTATTTTATTGGTTCAAGTGAATGTGAGCATACTTTTCAAATCACTGGAGGTTGGGGATTGAAAGGTGGGACAGATCCTGTCTATCCTGGAGTATATCATGTGTGTGGCAAGAAAGCATATTATAGGTTACCTGCATATTGGTATGGAAGTTGCTATTTTTCTATTGTCTTTCCAAAGGTGTACCACATGGACCAAAGTACACACAAACTGAATGAAATAAAACAAGGACTAACACGTAACAAAAGAGCACGTTTTTCAGAAATAGTAGGTGATATTTTTGGTGCACTGATACCCTCAGTTGGAGTCGTTCTGAATTCACACAAAATTCGAAAGTTGTCCACAGTGGTTGATCGATTATCTACAGATACTGCTGGTGGGTTTTTAACGATTGACACAGAAATGGTTGCAATCAGATCGATGGTTTTACAAAATCGACTTGCCCTTGATATCTTATTGGCAAAAGAGGGTGGAGTCTGTGGAATGTTCAATGTTCAACACTGCTGCACTTATATCCCTGATAAAAGTAAAGGAATTGAGGGATAAATAAGGAATATTACAAAATTACATACAGATTTGACCCAACTGGAGGTTGATGGTGTTTGGGAAAGACTTGGTAAGAGTTTTTCCTCAATAAGTAATTGTTTTTCTACATTTGGAAGTAGCCTATTAGGAAAAATAGTAATGCCAATAGTTTCAATAGTAATAATAGCTTTGGTGATAATAACGGCATATAAATGTTGAAAGTGGGGGAGAGAAAGAAAAGAAATAACAGAAATAAAGAATAGAAGAAGAGCAAGAAAAAGAAAAAGAGAAGAAATAGAGTTAGAAGAGATGAAAGGAGAATACTATGATTTAATGAAAGGTTTAAATGAGGGTACCATAAAAGGAGAAGAGAATACAGAAATATAATTGATTAAAGATGGTACTCGGTATGGTAGGCATTTATGATGGCTCCTAAAAGCCTTCAGAGGGGGGACTTGATGGAGCAGGGTTTCACAAAAATGAAACCTGCTCGGACCAAGCACCCCCATAATACATATTAACAGTATGTAGATGTGATAAAAAATCTAATATGCACCCACATAAACATATGGGAATTGCTTTGCGCATGCCTGAATTAATACGTTAATAAATAATCAGTATTATTCTTGTTTTGTGAAAAATAAACAAAGAAGTTGCACGAGTAGGCCGCATGTACATCAGTGTTAGCACGTTGCATTTTGCTTCAAAGGGTTAATTATTAATGCCGCTTTTCCATTAGGCTTATGCTAGGTAATCATAATGGGGAAGTATTGCAAGGTGGGTGGGGAACAGTGAAGGTTTCATTATCATATAATTAATATTTGTTCATTTTCATTTACTTCAGCCTGCTAAATGAAGCTTCCATCTTAGAAAAAGTGACGTGACAGGGAGGGGGAAGTTTCCTCGGAGCGAGTCTACTCTGACATGAGGCCCGCAAGTTGTGCTGAGCATTACGAAATGACATGAAGGAGTGAAGGCCAGAACATCAGTTGACTGCCAAATTCCCATACCCAAGCGTGTGACCGGGGACGCGCTCTGCGGAAATAAGAACTGAATAAAGAAGAATGTAATAAATGTATCGATATATGGGAAACAAATGAATAAATTAAAGTTTGGATCATGGGAACCTTTTTGCACAATAAAGTTGTTGAATAAAGTGCGAAGTCATAGTGGCATGATCATGCCACCCCCCAAAACCCACCAATCCTTGTTCGAATTGAATGTGAAATGCAACATTAAGTGGGCTGGTCCAGTCACTCTTAGGGTATATCTGGGGTACCTTTAGGAGCGTGTTTGGAGGAGTCTTGGGCAGGCAGGAGAGAGAGGGGAGATGCGTCGCTGATCGTCGTTTTTTTTGCGAAGAGGCCTAGCTGTATACTATCCTGTCCCATACCTGACTGAAATCTCTGGTATTTCCCTGAATTCCCTTTGGGGAACCTCCATTATCTCCTGGGCTCAGGGGGTGGTATTCCCTACAGACCAATAGGTTTGTATCCAGTCTATGTTGTTCCTAGCATTCATGTATTTGTCTCTGAATCTTTTGTCTCTCCACCTATCCACTCCGTCAACAAAATATTGATATGCATTATTTTTAGATGAACCTGTTGTCTCTTCATCTATCTTTCCGTTAGGTATTATATTGTTTGGCATAATCATTCTGCTGAACTCTTTTGTCTCTTACCCTATCCACTCCTTCATTGCACAATGTCATTGTAGAATGAGTCTATGTAAAATTGCATCATTTCTCTGACCATGTGGTTCGGTGTTTGTTATTGTGACCTGTTGCAGATGAGCATTTATTTAGAAATTTGAGATAAAACTCACTTATTAATCTTACAGAGAGTCTGTCATTAATTGATAATGCTGAATCAGTTAGTGGCCTAACATTACCATCAACTAATTGGTCCATCGAACAAGTAGAGGAAGAGTTGATATCTATAAATGTTTCTTTAAACAGATGAATAGGAGTTTTAAGAAATAAGAGATGAACGAAAATAATTGACCCCAGCACATCAGGGATACTGGGTGAATGTGTATGGGCCATTGAAGTGAATTTGTGGAGTATCCATCCCTGATCAATTATTGGTATTGGCGCTGGATCAGTTGCCAAGGACGGTGTTTAGATCCTGTTGCGACAGAGGAACTCTAACAGGCGAAAAAGCCTAGAACAGACCCCTGAGAAACTCTTTAGATATTAGAGTGTTATAAATTGTAATGTGGCTTTAATTGAGGATGGTGGAATTTCACGTGTGTGGAATTCCACACATTGTTTGAGACAGCCGTTCCATGGGGGACAGTTTCCCAGGCCTGCATGGGAGGTGGTTGCAACTGCTCCTAACCGAAATAAAAGGCAGAAAAGAAACTTACCTCAAGACTTTCACTCGTCTATTTACAACAATTTTTGGCGACGAGCTAGCCAGAGGTACTCCTGAGGTCAAGACAGTGACGGGAGTGAACAGCAGTAGTGTGACCGCCTAGAATCCACGGAGTTCAGCGTTGCACTCTCCTCGCTTGAGCTCCTGAACTCTAAGCACGTTCTCCAGCTGCACGCGGGACCCCAGCAACACGTTGCGTATGTCATGTCACACACTGCGGCCAACTTAAGCGATATTTCCTGACCCGCTCTAGTCATTTGGGGCCCCACATCAAGACGCAGTGCGCAGCGGCCATCTTAAGGTAGATTCCCATGGTAACAAAAGTATAAGTGACTTAGTGCTCATCGGAATGGTGATGCGCACACCTTTTAAAGGTTTTGCCCAAATAAAAGATGCTCGAATCTTAACGGTGACACGCACACCAATCGTGTGTGTTTGAACGGTGACACGCACACCCAGCTACTGCAGCTCTTGTGATCGCCATCTCTGTACTGTAAGGTGAAGTGAATTAAGGGGCATAATTTTTGATACATTGTTACCCTGCAGAAAGTACAACTTGCGCATTACTACATTTTGATTTGTGGTTTGTAGGATTATACAGGGTAGTGAAACTTACATAATACTTGTCTTTGCCCTAAAATAATCTATTGTTTGTGAAAATTCAAAAATACATACATGGCAGCATCACAACGTGCAGTAATAATACCACCAAGTTTCTTAGCACAGCTAGGAGAACCATCTGTTCCATGGGAAGATTGGTTAGCCATGTTTGAAAATTACATAGTGGCCCTTGAGGGTCTTGAATTTCTTGCTGCACAGAAAAAAGCTTTATTGTTAAGTACTTTGGGGAAAGAAGGCCAGCATATTTTTAGGTACTTACCCCAAGCCTTAGGAACCACCGGTCAACCCATCCTTAATGAGTTTGAGGAAGCCAAGCGTCGCCTAGAACTTAGATTTGAAAAGGAGGAAAATTTGACTAGATTCAAGTTTTACACTCAACACCAGACAAAAGAAGAGTCCATTGATGAATTTGTGGCCAGGCTAAGGGAGTTATCTACCCAGTTTAAGTTTGGCACCATGACTGATGAATTAATTAGAGACCAACTAATAGTTCAGTGCTACAGCAAGAAAGTACAGGAAAGACTATGGGCAGCTAAAAACCTTCCTTAAAGGATGCTATAGACATTGCAAAAGTCGTCCAGCAGCCTACCTACTGCATGAAAGAAATGGAGAAGAATAATTAATATAGGGAATCACGAAGTTGGAGCACTTATGAATCCGTATGGCACTTCTGTTTTAGCTAAAAGACCCCAAAGATCATACTTGAAAGGAAATATCCAAGGTGATGGTCAGCTTAAGCAAAATACTAAGGCTTGTAGCAAATGTGGGAGTATGGACCACATAAGTGAGGCAAAGTACAATTGGGCCAACAACAAAGAGCATCGAAAATGTGGACAGGTTGGTCATTTGCTAAGATGTGTAGGTCAACAGGACGTGGTAAAGTCGCTACGGTTTCTGCTGAAGTTCAAGAATGTGACCACGAATGTGATAGGATTTAGTGTACGGAAGGTAAAATTGACTGAGGGCAAGAGAATCAATCATCCCAAAGCCATGTTTGAAATGGATGGAAGGGATGTACAGTTAATGGTTGATACAGGGTCGATGTATACTATCATTCCGAGAAGCATATTTGACCGTGAGTGGCATGATAGAATGTTATCACCAAAAAGACATTTCAACTGGAGGTTATCAGGGTGAGTCAATGGACATCTTGGGTTATGTGGATGCAGATATTAAGTTCAATGGAAGGAGTATTAGTGGGAAAGTGTATGTAGCAGACAGTGGTCCACCCATTTTGAGTTGGATACACCAATACGACCTACATATTGTAATAAATCCGAGAGCCCCCTTGCAGATCACAGTAGTTGATGATGAGTCTATTGCTGACGTTTTGGAGGGGGTTAAGCACATTTTTAGAGACAATCTAGGAGAGCTCAAAGGTTATGCGCACAAGAATGAGTGAAGGAGGGAGCCTACTTATGCAGCACAAAGTGAGGAGGGTGCCAGTGGTAATACGTGAGGAGGTTAAAAAATTAATTCAGGATATGTTAGATGAAGGCATCATAGAACCAGTTGAGGTGTCTAGATGGATTTCACCCATGGTCATTACCAAAAAGGCAGATGGACGCCTTACGTTTTGTGTTACTTAAGATCCCTTAATCAAAATGTTATCGCAGATACTTACCCCCTTCCCAATATAAATGAAATTGTACTAATGTTAAAGGGCGCGAAGTACTTTTCGAAGTTAGATCTAAAGAGTGCTTGCCACCAGATTAAACTGCATAAAAATTCCAGGCCCCTTACTGCATTTATCACGTTGAAAGGTACATTTCAATCCACTCGTATGACATTTGGTTTGTCATAGGCTGTGAGTGTATTCCAGAGTATGGTCAGTGAGTTGTTCAAGGGGATTGAGAATATACTGATTTTTCAGAACGGCATTTTGATCTTTGGCAAGACTGTGGAACAACATAATATGGTCTTGAGACAAGTGCTACGAAGAATTGCAGACATGTGTTTAACTTACAGGAGAGAGAAGTGTACATTTTTGGATTAGCAGGTCGAGTATTTGGGATACACAATCACGTCTGATGGTGCTAAACCCATAGCAAATTTATTGGAAGCGATTGAATCGTCTCCCGCGCCATGCAATAGAGATCAATTGAGATCCTTTATGGTTCTCGTTGAATACTATTCCAAGTTTGTGAAGGGGTTTGCGGACAAGACCGAAAACTTGAAAAAACTATTGGAGAAAGGGCACAATTTTAAGTGGGAATGTGCACAGGAGAAGAGCTTCGTGAGGATAAAAAGAGATATATGTGAGGTAGGTGTTTTGTCTCCTTCTGACATAGCACTCAGATCTACTCTAACTGTTGACGCCAGTGCTACAGGTTTGGGGGCAATCTTGTCCCAGAAGCATGGGGATAGAGAAAAGACTGTGGCATTTGTCTAGGACTCTTTAGACAGCGGAGAGGAATTACTCCGTTATTGTAAGGGAGACGCTGGCTGGTGCCTGGGCAGTTGAGTATTTTCGCACAAACATATGGGGCGTCAAATTCACGTTGAGGTCAGATCACAAACCTCTGATCAAAGTACTTCTCCCTGCTGGGGCAGGCAAAGGGTCAGCGAGACTGGCTAGATTGGCAGGAAGACTCCAAGAATATAAATATGAAGTTGAGTATATTCCGGGACGGAAAAATATTTAAGCAGACTGCCGGTCTAAGTTACCGTTGGAGAAGGGAGTGGTTGATATTCAGGAAGATGCTGCTGTTGCTTCCATTTTTGATGCAGTTGAGTATGCAGATGGTGCCCTCTCAGCTGAGGAGTAGAGTTTAGAGATGGAAAAGGATCAGGAGTTAAAAGAAGTTATGAGAGTGGTAAGATCGGAAGTTAGGAGGGAAAGTGGAGTGTCGTTGGCCGTACGACCCTTCATCAACTTGAGGGATGAGTTGAGTTTGTGTGGGGATGGTTTACTCATGAGAGGTGCCAGGTTCATACCACCTTTAGGGTTTAGATCCAGATTGGTAAAAATGGCTCACGAGGGGCACTTGGGCCAAACTATGATGCAAAAAAGGCTCAAAACGCAATTTTGGTGGACTGGATAGGCATCTGAGTGGTTTGAGAAATGCCCAGTGTGCAAAGAAG
This sequence comes from Calotriton arnoldi, assembly GCA_963921515.1. Classification (NCBI taxonomy): domain Eukaryota; kingdom Metazoa; phylum Chordata; class Amphibia; order Caudata; family Salamandridae; genus Calotriton; species Calotriton arnoldi. Next base: position 1,427,130 of record CAWUFW010002796.1, read on the forward strand.
GTAAAAAAGGCTAAGGGTAGGTGTGCACTCTAATGTGGGGCACATTGCAAATCCGGGTACAACCTGGCACACAGTTTGCGTTGATTTTATTGGTCCGATGAATGAGTTGCGAAGTGAGTTGAGGTTAGCATTAGTATTGGTTGATGCATATTCAAAATGGATTTGTGTGAAGTTTATGTAACAAATGACTACTAAAAGTACAATTTAATGTATGAAAGGTATTTTCCTGGAGGAAGGTGTGCCGTCTATAATAATTACGGATAATGCCACACAGCTGGTTTCAGATGAAATGAAGAGAGTTTTAAGAATTTATAGTATTAGTCAACACTGCACTTCTTTCTATAACCCCCAGGGTAATGCTTTCGTGGCTAAGGGCTAATAGATTGGTGAAGGGTGTTATTCAGATGGCAGTTGAGAGTGGAGTGAGTGTGGAGAGGCAAGTTGAGGAGATGGTGTAGACATACCGCACAACTGTTCAGGAGTCAACTTCCAAATCTCCCTTTGAGGTCATGAGGGGTAGGATGCCGAGCTCTAAATGGTACCTGCGTGGCTGAAAGAAGTGGTGGTGCACAGTAGGCAAGGCAGAGAGGTGAGTGTCTCTGCTGCCGATGGTGTGAATCATTACTTGAAGGCAGGTGATTGGGTCGAAGTCAAAGCGGGGAGGTTTGTGAAGAGTTTGTCAAAAATCTGTGGTCAGTATAGGATCAAACAAGTGTATAGATTTCATGTGTTACTAGAGAATGGTGAAAGGTGGAATCGTTGTAGAGTGGCTTTGTATCAAAAGGGGGTGAGTGTCTTTTTAAGAGCAATGACTAGGGAAATGGTTTTATGTTAATGAGTGATGAGGATTGCGTGAGATCACAACCTGAGACATCAGGTTTTCAAGGTGTTGCTAGGGAGGGCAGGTCTGTAAGAAAACGCAGGCCTCCACCCTTTCTTAAACATTATGTACAGTAAGTTGTAAGGCTGCGTGAAGAGTTTATATGTTTAATGAGCATTTGGTTGATTTGATATGACTACGACGGTGTGTTCCCGTTACAGCTTCTTCATGGGCCAGTTTTGTTATTACTCATTGTTTTTTTTTTCTTTGTTTATTTTGTATCTTATGTTGAGAAGGAAAGGGAATGTATTATAAATTGTAATGTGGCTTTAATTGAGGATGGTGGAATTTCACGGGTGGAATTCCACACATTGTTTGCGATGGCTGCTCCATGTGGGACAGTTTCCCTGGCCAGCATGGGAGGTGTTCGCAACTGCTGTTAACCAAAATAAAAGTCTGAAAAGAAACTTACCTGTAAGACTTCTACTCGTATATTTTGTGCGAGATTATGCGTCTAGTGATCTCCTGAACTTCGAGATAGCTGCCAAGTGTGGTGTAATGGAGGCATATTTGAAGCATGATTAAGCCAGAAGCAGGAGATAAGTTGGAAACTGATGTGGCTGTCCTGAAATTGGATGCAGACATCACAGACCGAAATGTTTCCATTTGGCTTGATAAGTTTTACAAGTGGAAGAGGCCCTAGCTTGGGTCCGAAAATCTCCCCAAACCAGCAGATAATGTAACTGTGCAAATTCCATCTGTTCAGAAGCAATTAGCCATACGTTTTGAGTCAGGATGTAGAATCTGTCTACTGTTCCTCCGCAGGAGAATGCAACATTTCTGTGGAGGAACGGTCTAAGTCTGTGAAACTAAGCTGGGCCAATGAGTATCAGCCAGCATGGTTCTTTCTTGGCTTTGCGGAGAACATGCAGGATGAGGGAAAGAGGAATAAAGACATACGAAAGGTCTTGTACCATGAGATAGAACGTATAGTTTCTTACCTGTCAGTGTAGTTTTGCAGCTTGAAGAATTTTCTGGATTCACATGCTGTGCATTGTTACGCTATCTAGTGGTTGGGTCCGGAATTGTTGTATTTAAATGGTTGGGTCCGGAATTGTTGTATTTGTCCTTTTTTTTTGTGGTGGTGTCGGCATACCACCATTTGGTGTCCTCTTGTGACGTCGACGTGCTTCCTCCGGAAGCTCCCACCTTTGGTCGCCATCTTCAGATTCTTTTTTTTTTTTTTCCTTGTCTCATCCTTCCTGGTGGAGGAGGGTGGGTTCGCTAGTGAATCCAGAAAATTCTTTAAGCTGCAAAACTACACCGACAGGTAAGAAACTATACGTTTTGCAGCGTGAATCTTTTCTGGATTCACATGCTGTGCATAGGTTTTAGAGCGGTTTGCTAGTCTTTTGGTGGCTGGGTGGAAGAGGAGCACTGGTTTGTGAATAGATGTTTTAAGACCTTTTGTCCTACCTGTGCTTCTTTATTCATCTGAATGTCCACACAGTAATGTTTTGTGAACGTGTGCACTGAAGACCATGTTGCTGCCAGGCAAATGTCTTGAATTGGGGTATTGGCCAGAAAAGCAACTGTTGCTCCTTTCTTTCTGTTGAGTGAGCCAGCGGAGCTCCTTGTAATGTCTGTTCAGCTTGTTTGTGGCATAACTGTATGGCTTGTGCAATCCAACTCGCAATTGTGTTTTTGGTTACTGGTCTTCCCAGAAAACTGTTAGCAAAAGATACAAATAATTGCTTTGTTTTTCTGTATTCTTTGGTTCTTTCTATGTAATACACGACTGCTCTTCTAGTTTTAAGAGCGTGCAACGCTTTCTCTGCTTGTGTCTTTGGTTCTTGTAAGAAACTTGGTATTTGTATAGTTTGGTTTATGTGGAATTTTGATACCACTTTTGGCATAAAATGTGGATCTGTTCTCATTACAATCCTGTCATTGTGTATTTGGAAGTAGGGTTCCTGTAGTGTTAGTGCTTTTAATTCACTAACTCTGCGTAGTGATGTTATTGCTACTAAAAAGGCCGTCCTTAGTGTGAGCATTTGCAGCGTTGCCTTGTGTAGTGGCTCAAATGGCGCTTTCATCAGCTGAGCGAGTACTACATTTAGGTTACATGTGGGTGCAGGCACTGTTTTTGGTGGTGTGATTATTTTTGTTCCTTCTAGGAACCTTTTTACCCCCTGAGAAGTGAAGAAACTCTTCCCGGTTTGCCCTCTTGTATATGCTACAATTGCTGCTAAGTGAGCCTTCAGTGATGTGTAGGTTAGTTTACTATGTAGTAAATGTGTCAAGTATTTCAGAACTGTTTTTTCCCTTGTGATCTTTTTTGAAAGACGTTCTTTGAGGCACCATTGAGAGTATCTTTTCCATTTTGTTATGTAACATTTTCTTGTGGTTGGCTTTCTTGCTTCTTTTCGAACCACCATTGTGCTTTCTGGGAGTCTTAGGTGTGCAAATTCTATGTACTCAGGAGCCATGCAGCAATGTTTAGGCTCTCAGGTTCTGGGTGAAGTACTTTTCCTTTTTGCATTGTTAGTAGGTCTTGCCTTTTTGACAATTTGTGCATTGTTCCCTGAGATATTTACATTATCTCTGAGAACCAAGTCTGCTCCGCCCACTGTGGTGCGATGAGAATCATTGTCATGCGGCTGATTTTGCATTTGTTGATCATTCTGTGGAGAAGTGGAATCGGGGGGGAAAAGCGTAAGCAAATATTCCTGACCAGTCTATCCATAGAGCATTCCCCAGGGACTGATTGCAAGGTTGCCTGGATGCGAAGCGTTGGCATTTTGCATTGTGTGGTGTTGCAAAGAGGTCGATTTGCAGAGTTCCCCATTTGTTGAAAATTTTGTGGAGTTCCGTTTGATTCAATTCCCATTCGTCGGATGATGACGTTTGTCTGCTCAGTCTGTCTGCTTCTACATAGTCCTTTCCTGGCAGGTGTATTGCTATTATGTTTATGTTCCTTGGAATTGCCCACATCCAAAGTTGCTGAGCTAGAGTCGAGAGTGCTAAAGAATGTGTTCCTCCTTGCTTGTTTATGTAAAACATGGTGGTTTTGTTGTCTGTTTGTATTAACACTGTCTTTCTGTAGAGCTCTTTCTGAAAGGCCTTTAAGGCTAGGAACACTGTTTCTAACTAGGATATTGATGTGCTTTACAGCATCCTGCTGTGTCCACAGTCCCCTTACTTTGAGGTTGTTCATGTGCGCTCTCCATCCTATGTGGGAAGCACAAAAGTCTGCCTTGTGCTATGTTTGTCTTGTTCCACCATGCTATTTCCTGATGAACTGTCTGGTGACAACCACTAGATCTTCCCAACTCCCTGTTGGTTCTGCCCATTGCACTTGAAGCGATTCCTGGAATGGTCTCATGTCTAAGCGAATGTTGGGAATCAAATGAATGCATGAAATCATCATTCCTAGCAGCTTCCCCTCTGTCCTCACTGTCAGAGCTTGCCCCCTCTGGTATAGATGTGTTTACTTTAGCACGGCTAATATTCTCGTTCTTGCTTGGGAACAACTTCCCCGATATTGTATTTAATTCTGCTCCTAAGAAGATTTTTTCTTGTTCTGGGAAGATTTGTCCCAGTGTACGGAAAATCCGAGTTGAACTAGTGTCTGTATCACTTGCTGTATATGCAGAGACTGTACGAGCTTGCTCTTACTAACTAGTCGTCTAGGTACGGGTATACATGGATTCCTTGCCTTCTTAGATGAGCGGCTACTGCCGCTAGGCACTTTGTGAACACTCTTGGTGCTGATTTTAATCCGAATGCAAGCACTTTGAATTGGTAATGTGTTTTGTTGACCACAAATCTTAAGAGTTCTTTGTGTCTTTTGTTCATGGGAATGTGCAAGTAGGCATCTTTTAAGTCTATGGTTCCCATGTAGTCTCCTTTTTGCTTCTGAGGGAACACCTCTTGCAGAGTTGTCATTTTGAACCTTTGTGTTTTTATGAATTTGTTGAGAAATCTCAGGTCCAATAGTGGACGCAGTGTTCCGTCTATTTTTGGAATTAGGAAGTACGTGGAGTACATGCCTTTGTTCCTTTCCTTGAGTGGTACCTGTTTTATTGAATCTTTGGCTTGTAGTTCTTGTACCTCTTGGAGTAACTGATAATTCTCTCTTTGAATGTATCTTCTTGTTTGGTCTTTTGTTTGGAGGATGTTTGCTTAGCTCTATGCAGTAACCGTACTGGATTATGTTTAAGATCCATTTGTCTGAAATGATCTCTCTCCACTTGTGGAGGAAGTACTTTAATCTGCCTCCTACTGGTGTAGTATGCTGTAGGAACTGTTTGTTTATAGGATGTTGTTTTTCTAATGATTGTCTTGTTGGGAGCACACTCCGTGATGTTCTTGGAGTGTGTGCACGCCCTAGAATGCCGTCACTTTGTTGTAGTTTCAGCTCCCCCTCTTTGCGGAAGGCCTCTTCCCCGGGGGCGTCCTCGAAAGGATTGTCTTCCTTGCTGGTATTGCCAATTTTGTTGCTACCCTTGTTGTCCCTGGCTTGCTCCTTGGTAAGTTTGTTGATATGTTTGATGCGAGGTTGTAGGTTGATGGTGACCTCTTCCTGCTGGTCTCCTTGAGGGTGTGCCTCTACGCATGCCTCTGAATTGTAGGGCGCCCATGGATCTTGCTGTTTTATTGTCCTTTTTCAATTGGTTGAGCTTGTCGTCCACGACGCTTCCAAACAATTGTTCTCCATTGAGCGGTGAGTTCAGTATATTGTTCTGCACTTCTGGCTTGAAACCTGAGATTCGTAGCCTTGCGTGCCTTCTTTCAGTGATGCCGATCATCATTTGTCTGCTAGATGTTTCTGCAGCATCTAGGGCTGATTTTAAGCCTATGATAGCTTTGTTCTTTCCTTCTTCCACTAAGTGGCTTGCTCTTTTTGGAATTGTTCTGGTAGGTGCTTTAGTAGCTCTCCTACCGCCTCCCAATGTTGGTATGCATGCCTGTTGAGTAATGCATTTGAATTCGCTATGCGCCATTGATTTGCCACACTTGTCTTGGCCTTTCTCTCCAGAAGGTCCATCCTCTTTCTTTCTTTGTCTGGTGGTGGACCCATGGTGGTTGGAACACTAGCCCTTTTCCTAGCAGTGGATGTTATAATGGAGTCCGCTGCCACGGACCCCTTGATGTAAATCGGGTCTTTTGAGGAATGTTTGTATTTTTTCTCCCCTCTTGGAGTGACTGCCCTACATGTGGCAGGCTCTTTAAACGCTTCTTTCCCTTGATCTAATACACTTGGGAGGAATTGGCTCCTTGATTAAGTAGGCATCAAAGTCTCCAGTAGAAAACATGATTGGGGTTTTTCTTCCTCCAGTTGTACTCCATAACTATCTGCTGCCTTTTTGATGACTTGGTTATACATACAAATGTCATCTGGTGGTGAAGGCCTCGAAGGATATGTATCCACCGCCTCTTCTGGGGAGTCGGCATCGAGATCTTGCCATTGTAGGTCTTGAACCTCCAAGGTTGCTGAGCCCACATAAGTTTGTTCCTCATCTTCTTCTTCTTCGAAGAACTCTTCTTTTTCTTGCTCGTCAAGCGGTTCGGGTGTCGCTGGAGGCTGTAACTCCTCGACCGTCTTTTCCACTTCCGTGGAGGTTTTCGGCGGTATCTTGAATTGCTTCAAACTTTCGTCGAACTCTTTTTTCCGTTGCAAAATATTTGCCATTTCTGCCTCTAGCCTCTTTTTCTTCTTCTCTATCTCGGACGCGTGAGCTTCGGTGTCGAGACCTTCTGTCTTCCTTTTCGTGCTTGACGACGCCAATACGGCAGTCGAAGGCTGTTTTGACATCTCTCGCTTCGACGCCGATGCGTCTTTTTCTTGACCGTCTTTAGACGTCTTTGATTTTTCGAGGGTCTTCGCCATCACGGAGTCCTTGTCTAAGGATCCGACAGAGTGTTTGTCTTTGGACGCAACTGCGGACGTCGAGTGCTTCGACGCCGAAGCTCCCTTGGAGGCCCTTGAGTCTGTTTTTCATAACTCGTCTAACTTTTTTGAGGTCGACAGTTCTCTTACCTCCTTCGAAGTCTTGACGACAACTACGACTGGGACATCTCTGTCCTCGTCGACTTCTGGCCCTTCGGGGATATTGTTCTCTTCTTCGCTGGAGAGGTCCAGGTCTCGTAGCGATGGTGCTGCACCTTGCCCCTGCATGTTGTAGTTGGCTCTTCTCGGTCTCTCTCGTACCCTCAAAGACTTTGGGGTGAAAGCCGAGCACGCGTTGCAATCGTCACTTCGGTGATCCAGTGGCAAGCAAAGGTTGCAGACTGGATGCTGGTCATTTTGTGCGTACTTGTGATGACAATTCTTGCAGAATTTGAACGGTGTCTTGTCCATTACCGCGCACAGGGAGCTCCCTGTATGCGCATTCTCCGTTTGTCGTCGAAGGCTATTGTTTTCACCTTTCGGCGCACTCGGGTCCCTCGATTAGAAGTCCAGTACGTCGAATCCTTGTATCGTTGTCTTTTAGAAGTTTTTCCTTTCTTTTAGTCAATTCTTTTCTCCAAATATCAGGAGCTCCTTCCGTATCGATCCAAATCTAATGGCGGAAACAAAGAATCTGAAGATGGCGAGGTCGACGTCACAAGAGGACACCAAATGGTGGTATGTCGACGCCCACCAAAAATAAAATAAAAAAGGACAAATACAACAATTCCGAACCCAACCACTAGATGGCGGAATAATGCACAGCAAAACATACATCCCCTCTTGATGCCACTGCCCACTGGTGAAGTACCAATATTTTTTGTTTGATGGTGTCTACAACAATTCTATTGCTAGGTGACCCCATTGGCAAAAGATTTTCTCTGCCCAATCTTGGTTCAATTACCATTTATTGAGATGCTCTTGGTCCTGCTGAGAGCATCTGCCCATGCGTTCACGACCCGTGGGAGATATTCTTCATTTAATAAGATTTTTGTGCTATTGCTCAGTCTCAAAGCCGTTGTGGTTCTTCCAAAAGTGGACAAGATCTCGTATCACCTTGCATGCTGACCTAAAACTCCATAGTGATGTTTTCTGTTCCTAATAGGACTAGCAAATTTCTCAATCTGGGAAGGAAGGATTGTAATTCATTTCAATCTTCTCTGAGCTCCTGGGCATTTATATAAAGGCCCTTCTCATGGGTCATGTTAGAAATGGGGTTTCTGGTTGCTAGGGTATGCACCTAAGGCAGGCAGAACCCACCACTCTAGTCAGGATAAGCAAGTTACACACCAAAGATAACCTGTGCTCACCCTCTGGTAGCTTGGCGCAGAGCAGTCAGGCTTTTCCTCAGAGGCAATGAGTAAAGTATTTGTGCAACACGTATTACAGTACAGCAGTGTAAACACAAAGGCTCCACACCAGTTTAGAAAATTAGTGAACCTTTATCTGGATAAAACAAGACCAAAATGACAAAAATCCAATTAATATCTCATGCAATGTTCACTTGTTAAAAAGAGATTGCCGTCAATTATAGTGATTCTAGAAGCCAGTGCGCTTTTATTGAGGTAATTATGGTATTTTGTGAGATCACTGTGAGAAGCGCATTGTAGCATGCTGGAACCACTCGGATTCGAAGTAAGGGAAAATAGTCTGTCCTGAAGTACTGAGGGGATCCAAGCTAGCAGCGCTAGCATGTAAAGAAGTGTTTTTAACCAACACGTCGTTTCAGAAACAATTAGGTAATAGCTCCCAGCGATGTCATGTAAATTCAAGTTATGAGCCCTTCTGGACTTTTTTCTTGGGGCGTTACGGTAATGTTTACACCAGCCCCTCCCCTTCGGAAAGGAGGAGACCGGAATGCAAAAGAAAATGCTTTGGGGGTAGAGCGTGGCGACAAAGAAAGGGAGGGCAAGGTCTCCGAGCCACTAGTGTGCAGGTGCGAGGATTCTCACACAGACTGGGCACAAATAAGTTTTGCTGCCTACAAGTGCCGCTTGTGATTATAGGGATTGCGTGGGTCCTGGTATTCACGGTACCTTGATGTAGCTCTTTGCTGATGTGCGGACTGGGTGCACCGTACTAGCAGCGCTAGAGAGTGTGCCAAAACAGAACCAGGGAATTCCAATACTCCCCCCATGAGGAAGGCGGTCGCCAGCCAGCCGTTCATGAGGTCAGGGGTCTTCACACACAGACCTGCATCAGCAGAGTCGCGCTGCTATGCGCCTCACATGAGCAAGAGGGGCCAGGGCATGGCAGTGTCGGCAACAGGGAACACAATACAGGGCTCTTGGTCCCAACAGTGGTGCTTCTCCTGTTGGCAGTGGGACACAGACCTCTCAGAGAACCGGAGGCACGTCAGCAAGCCCTTGAAGTTCATTAGATGAAGAAGGCAGGATCCTTAATCCCTCACTGCAGAGGAAGCAGTCAGCAGGCCAACTCAGCAGAGCACAGTGCAAAGTGGCAGTCCCTCCTGGCAACACAGCAATCAGCTTCTAGCAGGCCAGGACAGCAGTGGCAGAGTGGCAGTCCCTCATGGCAGCACAGCTCATCTTATTTGCAGAGTCTCCTCAAGATCCCATAGTGAACTACTTTGGGGTGTCAGAGGTCCAGTACTTGTACCAAAATGTGTATTTGAAGTGAGAAGACAACAAAAGAAGCCTTTGATCCTCAGAAGGTCCCTGCCCTTCATTCCCTGGCTCCAGGCACACTACAGGGCAGTATGCAGCTCTTTGTGTGGGGACAGGCACAGCCCTATTCAGGTACAGGTGTCAGCCCCTCCCTCCTAATCTACCCCAGGAAGGCCCATCAGCCTGGTAATGGGCCATCAGGATGCAAATCCCACACCCCAGTCCCTTTGTGTGGCTGTCTATAGGGAATGCACAAACCCCAGCTCTCACCCTAACCAGATGTGTATTAAGAGACAGGCAGAGGCACAGAATGGTTAAAGTAGGAAAATGCCGATTTTCTAAAAGTGGCATTTTCAGATTTGTAATTTAAAAAACAACTTTACTAAAAAATGTGTTTTTAAATTGTCAGTCCATCTACACCGAACTCCAATTTTCTATCTGGTCCCAATAGGAAGTTACACTTAAAAATGTTTTAAGACAATCCCCATTTTAACCTAGGGGCGAGATAGGCCTTGCAGTAGTGAAAAATGAATTTAGCAGTTTTTCACTACCAGGACATGTAAAACTCAAAAGTACATGTCCTACCTCTTAAGTACACTGCACCCTGCCTTTGGGGTGGCCTAGGGCCTTCCTTATGGGTGACTTACATGTAATATAAGGGAAGGTTTGGGCCTGGCAAGTAGGTTAACTTGCTAGGTCGAAACTGCAGTTTACCACTGCACCCACAGGCTCTGCAATGACAGTAGGCCTTTAAACATGGCTCAGGCCTGAGTGGGTGGCACAATCTGTGCTGAAGGCCCACTATTAGCATTTAATTTACAGGCCCTGGGCACACATAGTGCACTTTACTAGGGACTTACAAGTACATTAAATATGGCATTATGGATAAGCCAATGTTACCATGTTTAGAGTAAAGAGCATGTGCACTTAAGCACTGGTTAGCAGTGGTAAAGTGGTCAGAATCTGAAAGTCAACAAAAAGAGGGTCAGCAAAATAGGAGAAGGAAGGCAAAAAGTTTGGGGATAAACCTGAAGAAAGGGCCAGGGCCAACAGGTCGTCCAATGACCCCTTGCTTCTAGCTACTCAAAGCAGGCAATGTACTCCAGTCCTCCACCAATGCATTCTATGTCAGTGACAAAACTAGCTATTTGGGGTTGAAAGTGATATTTGGTCACTTCAACCACCAAATTCAAACTGCTTTGATACTTGTTCATTCTTGGATTGGATTGTCAAAGCATAAGGTTACTTGGTGCAACTAGACATCCAGTTAGCAGATATCCGTGGCGCTGACCTGAGCCCAAAGGAATAACCTTGAATCAATAAAGGCAACCCAACTACTGCAAACCCCAGAAATTTGCAGATCTAGAGAAGCCATTTACTCCTTTTCCTGCAGCTGCTTCTCTTGTTAAGCTGCTGAAGGTCCAGAAGAGAACACCACTCTTCTGATTTGAGCCTTACCAGGAAGAACCTAGAAAAGAACCCCTTTCATTGCTGGGACCGTGGAACAGATTCCAGGGCCTATTAGTGAAGCATTAGCAACATCTCTGCCGGCAAAACCACCAGATGGTTACACTCTGTGGTGCTTTCTGAATAAAGTTGAAGGTGTGACAGTATTTCATCAAGTGCAAAACCAACCTTTCTATTATGTCTTACCATTGTGCATAAAAGACAGAAATCCTACCAACTACATGACCCCATGGAATAAGCAGTGGAGATAAGGTAGCTAGGGTCAGCAAGGAGTCATTGACAGCATGATGAGTCCAGTTGTTTCTTCTGTCTGGAGGATTCTTTCCTGGATAAATGTTTAGGATGTCTGATGAGGAATGCTGGTGAGTTGTCCAAGGCTCTGCACTCTTTGGCCTGTCTATGGGCCATGCCTGATACTGATGCCTGCATGATCCTTGCGCTGTCTTTCCAAATATGATCGATCATCGGGATCGCCTTCACTGATTTCCCGTAGCTTCTTTAAAGCTGCAAAGGCAACAATTGGTTTTAAACACTGTTACTGATATGTTGGATTGCTTTGATACCCCTTCCACTAATGAATGAAATGGAGCACTATCTCCTGGAGGCAAGTCAGTATGCACTTTTTGCTGGACTGACAGAATTATCCCAATCATCAGAAGCTCTAAGGTGTTCAAAGTGTTCTTCTTCCTTCTAAACGTACTCATTATCAAAAGACTTTATATCCACCTGCTGAACCTGCCTCAGTGGAGGTAACTTTTGTGGTGGAGATGATTGTGGCTGGAGTATGGGCGCTGAAGGAGCAGGTCAAGGTTGTTCTGGAGCTGACTGGTGAGGAAGCCATGGAACTTCCCATTGAGGAGTATGATGGGGAAACCTTATATAATGGTCTTGCTTAACACGATGTAGATTAATACGGTCTCCAGGAATCCTGACCATTGGTGGATCTTGAAAGGAAGGGAACTCATAGTTTTCATCATAGGGTCCATTGAAATAAGGATGTCCATAACAAATCGAGTTTCTTCTTCCTCATAATATTCCTGCTCAGCTACTTCTTGCTGAGTGGTAATCCTCATCATCATCATCATCATCGTTGTTGTACTCTTTACAGTTCACATGAAGTTGAGTATGCCCAATTGGCAGCTCCAATGGGCCTTTCATCCTGGATCTCACCTCTTTGTCTAGGAACTTCGAAGTCAGGTGAGAAGGCACCAGGCTGGGTGAAGTGTCCTCAGGGAGCAAGGACTTCTTGGCCACAACCAGTGAAATAAAATAGCCTTCCTTTTAGGCGTCAATGAAAATGTTGGAAATGTAGTAAAATACGATGACAAAAAGGTCTCAGAGTACATCTCTGAGGGGTACTCCCTTCAACAAGATGTGCAGTAAAAATATGAAGTATGAAAGCCGTTTGGGTGAGTGGAGCTCAGAGCATTCTCACCTCTTTGACTGGAGTTGGGTATTTTCTAATGAGGTTATTGTGCGACTAATGTCACATAGCTTTTACTGTTTTCAATACTACTGAAAGATCATCAGGGAACCTTCAGCTCAATAACAGGGAATGATTCAAGAATGTGAATCTAGGAAAGATCTAGTGCTGGAGAAACACTACTTCTTGCTTGCCTGGACTTCCCCCGAGTCTCTGGGTTTCAGAAATGTCTGGGGTTGATGGGTTTCCTTGGTTGCCTGCAAACCTTGTCCCAAATCAGGATGTTGGCCAATATCCCCAAAAACAAGTTTTTCACAGCAACTGTGACGCCTTTACATGGTCATATTTTGGAGCCTTTTCTGTACACCATGTCCACCCACACAACTGTGGTACTATTTTTATCAGGAGACGAGTAAGAACCCAGCAGTTTTGCCACTGGCTTGAACTGTTGAAGGGATTATTAATAAGAAAAAGTGTTGCGATCTACACAAGCCACTTTACCCTGGATTCGCCTGCGTCTCTTGTTTTGCAGAAATGCCAGTTGATTGTAAGGTTACCATGGTGCTGCTGGGGCTGAATACTGCAGCAACCCTCTACCTCGCCCCCAAATGAATTGTCTTGGGATTTTTGTACCAAACATTTGAATCTTGGAGGTCAGTTTAGGTAATTAAAACTAGTGTCATCCAAGAAAACCACACCTCCATAGATTGTCCTGTGTCCCTAACCTTTTGTGATCTTTATAGGGTTGGTAAGATTCCTATGGTGCCCACCAGAGCTAGAACCAAATACTGCATCCATCTTCTCCTTCCAAAAAGCAGTCACGCTATTTTTCAATATCGTAGTTAAAAGTCATCCTCCTAAGGGAAAGGGGTTGAAAGTTGAGCCAGCAGAATAGATAGTTGTAATTAAAACCCATTTTCCAACCACTTCGCCTGATCCCTCCTCACGTTTACTACTAAATCCTATGTCCATTCATGTTGGCATCTTGCGCCATTCAGGGGTAGATCTCTGTACAGAAAAGATAGGTAAGGGAAAGGCAGAGATCTCTGGCCAGAGTTTTGCGAATTGCATTTTGGAGCACGTAAAATAGTATTAATTTATGTACTGCAAAATTGCTTTTGTGCCCAGGCCCTACAAAGCAAGTTACATTTAATTTTTTTTTTTAAAGTTATTGATCAAACTACCTAAAATAAAGTGCTTCAAAACACCAAAGTACCTGTTCCACTTTTTCTTCATGGAATGTAAGAATTCGGGTGACGTTTTGAACTCCACATAACGGCTAACACTGGACTTGATGAGGAGGTCTATCAACGAGCCACGCGAGTAAAGAATCTGGAATTGACAAAAAACAAATGGAACAATTCAGTAATGAATGATTTTTAACACTATGAATTGACTAGTTAAAAGACCTCTGATTTACGTCACCAGATTACCAGGGTGGGAAATCAATTACTGCCTAAACATTGTAAGTCTTGAAGACCATGGGAATAATTTAAAAAACATGTTGTCAAGTACCAACTTGCATTGTACTCCTAAGCTGGAGTTTTTACGTCTTGAAACTGTAGTCATTAGCTTAGGAAAATTAAAAAATAATACAGGAAAAATACAGAAAAATTATCCATTACAGGTTTAAAACACATAAATATCGTATTAAAAAACCCTTCTGTGCAAAAGCTCACTAAACTACTTATCTCTGCTACTGAAATCTGGATTGTCCTTAAACCCAAGCCAAATAAGGACCTGGTAGAACCAGCCAACCACAGACCAATCTGCCTCACTAATTCGGATGGCAAAATCTTCCCTAAAATCCCAACCTCACCACACTGTGTCCTATCAACAGATTATCTTATCCATCCCAACGTGGGCTTCTATATAACAGACTTTGGGCCTGATCACGAGTTTGGCGGTCCTACAGCGGCTGCGGTCCCGCACTGTCCGCTTTAGGAACTCCAAACCCGAGAACCGACCGCCCATCAGATCAGGAGTTAAATCTTGGTCTGGCTGGCGGTGTTGCAGCGGTCTGCAAAACTCATAGAAGAGCCTATAATACAGACCGCTGCAGTCAGACCTCTGACTGTACCTTCCTGCACGGTGTGGCATACATGCCACACCATGCAGAAAGTGGGTGTACCAATACAGGGTGGCACTACATGTGCCCCTCCGCATGCACCCCCTCAGTCCAAATCCAGCAGGGGGGGGCTGTTGCCTTTCTGCCACACTTTTCATGGCGGGATCACCGCCATAAAAAGGGTGATGAAAATGCAACTTGTAATATGCTCAGCGGTGGCAGCAGTGTATTACAGCCGGTTGCAGACTGCCAGCCCAGCGGGATCCTTGATCCCGGCGGTGCCAGCAGTCTGACCGCCGCAGTCCAAATACTGCGTGCGGTTCCACAGTGTGACGGTGGTGAAACCGCCACCAAGGAGCCAAACTCATAATAATGCCCTCTGTGTGTACAACTGTGGTTCATACTGCCTCTGTGAAAACTTACTTTATTTTTTCGGCCTTGGCTTCTGTCACACAAAGCAGCGGTCCGATGGGGATGAGTAGAGGAAAAGAACCTCTGTGTTGGACAAGATAGCCAGCTGGCTAGCATTTTACAGATCAACAAGCAAAATCATGTTGAAATCGAAGGGAGGGAAAGAGCAGTCTCCCCAAGAGCCTGCATTCTCCACAAGGCGGTGGTAATATTTTTGCCCGACCTCTCATGTTTCTGTAAAGCTATCAAAACACTCTACTAATGTCAACATGGATGCATATGGTGCCAAGTCTGAAGTTGAGTTCACAAGCCTGCACTTCTTTGTCTTTTCTTTCAGACAGTCCATCATTTCTTAGACAAGGTCTAGGATTGTGCTAGAAACATCTCAGGTTGGGGCTTTCATGACAGTGAAAGGTGTCAGCAATGCATCTGTGGGTGCCAAGTGGATAACAGTGGCTGAAGTATCTGTGGCTTACAGTGAGGGAAAAGCAAATCTTCACGCTGCATGGGTCACAATATGCAAGAGAGCATCTAGGAGCCATGCAGAAAGAGGAACCATAACAGAATAATCTTTGGCAATAAACCTTTGAAATTAGACTACTTGTTCAGGGTAGGATCCTCTAGGTAAGAAGATCTGTAGTGACCTGGGTAACTACAAAAAGAAGATTTAGTTGCCGGTGAGTTTTCCATGCAGAACAGCATTCTGTTATACATCTTAAGAAGAGATGGGGCAAAAAGAAAGAATAGAGATGTCAGTTCTTTTTCTTTTTAAGCCTCTTTACTAAGGTGTGAGTGAATCCCTCTTCTGAGTCTTGTCTGACTTCGAGAAGAGCTGGGATCTATGTCCTTTGCACTCAGCTGCCAGGAGTTTGGCTTTCTATTTTGGGTACATATGGTGGCATACAAGCAGGCATTGGATATATGCCTGAAATTGGAGTATTCATTGACAAAAAAAGTCATCTCCAAGAGTCTGAGGTGAACATATAAAAGGAAACCGCATTGTGGCTGTCCAGTGGCAGCTTTATGGAGCTATATCGTCATTAATGTGGCGTCTGACCAGCTCTGCAACCTGAGCCCCTCCGGTGCCACCAATTACTGTGATAAAAATGTTTGCAATTCTGTCTGATGACTAGGGATATTTTAATAAGTAGGGAGTTTACAGGAAGAAATATGCAATAGAAATCCTAGTGTTGTAAAACCTTTAACTTACAACTTTTACCAATTAAAAACTTGTTTGAAAGCACCCTTCTGTTTAACATACTCTTTGCAGTCTATTTCACTTATGTTCTAAAATTCGAAAGAAAACAGTTTTCAGTGACCAGAAAATGCATGTATCATCAAACATTCATTTATAAGTTCTGCATTTCAAACATTAATATCAAATAAGGACAACATAACATGACTGGTTACCTTCAATAAGTGAAAATATATAAGAATTATGGCACCTCTTATACAACAATGTACTAGTAAAGCCCTTCATAGAGCAAGGTTTATAAAACGGCTAGATGGCAAACTCTTACCGTTGATACTAGATCAATATTAAATTTTCGTCCTTCTCTGATGATATCGGCATACGTAATCTTTCTCACTGATTGTGGAAAAGGGGCTTCTGTTGTGGCCTCCACTAAATTCTCGCTGTTTTCAGAGTCCAACGGTACCTCGTTGTTTGGTAAGGAAATGCTGTTAACAGGAGTTTTTGAATCACTAGTTTGTTCCTCCTCCAGAGGCGTGTCTATTTTTTCAGAATCACTGCAGTTTTGGCCCTCCTTTAACGCGTTTTGGTCATCCTCATTTGCATGCGAGTCTGAAACAACAGGCTGTTTCTGCAGTGCACCTGCTTCTTCAACACTGTCTTCTGAACCCGGTCTGAAGAAGAAAATACAGAAGAAAAGGTTCCTTCAAATGAAATATGTTGTATTAACAAAATTTTATTATACAATGAATCAGCTATAATATACAGCTAAATAATCAGAATAGGGCAATGGTGCATGACAAGTCAAATTCTAAGTCAGGACAGGAGGCTCTTTCATTTTTAAGGTCGAGCCTAGACAGCGCTTGCGCTTTCAGGTGATCTGTTGTATGTATTTTGTGGGGTCGGACTCCTCCCAACCTTTGGATTGGTTTTTTTCTGTGCCATTTAAAAATTGTCGCCTCCAAATGGCTAATGGTTGGTGCATGTCTCACCATTTTTGAAAAGTTAACTCCCCTGGAGTTTTGCTGTGGGAACAAGCAGCAACGCGCACGCAGTCCTTCTGTATGAACATCCAAGGAACTGAAATGCAAGTGCAGTCTGGTTACTGCCGGCGGTTCCCATCACACTCTCGACCGCTCCTCTACATCCCAGCGCAGCACCTTCACCTGTCTCCACAACACGCCCTAACCCCCCTCCCAGGTCGCTACTTGCCCGTTACTAATTTGCCCTCCATGGCTGCTTATTTAAATGTATTTAAAACACAACGTAAGTAAAAGAGGGCACGCACACTCCATGTTTTCCCTGCTGTCCATCGGGGCGGGGAGGCATTCTTTCGCAAAGCACATGGCCATTCGGCAGCTAGCCCCGCCCCCAGGCATCAACACGGAATGCCAACACCTTGGCCCCGTGTTTCTGGTGCAGGCGTGCTGCAGCCTGGATGCAGAGCAAGAAGTGAAATAAGTAAGGCACGGATCACACCTGTTGTTTAGCTCATGTTCCTACATTCAGCGGCTAGCCCCCGCCCCAGGCATCAACACGGAAGCCCAACACCATGGCCCCGGTGTCTCTGGTGCAGGCTTGCTGCAGCCTAGACGCAGAGCTAGCAGTGAAATAAGTATGGTACGGTTCACACCTGTTGTTTAGCTCATCTTCCTCCATTCCGCAGCTAGCCCTGCCCCCAGGCATTAACACGGAAGACCGTCACCATGGCTCCGGTGTCTCCGGTGCAGACGTGCCGCAGACTGGCTGCACAGCTAGCAGTGAAATAAGTATGGTACGGTGACTATTACTAATTTGCCCCCAGCGGCTGCTTCTTCAAATGTATTTAAAACGCAGCATATTACATGATGTATTTCTCTCTCCACTCTACCACACAATTATCTCTCCAACTTTAACAACCTACCTCTAACTCTACCTTTCTCAAACTCTTTCACTCTCTCATATTCTTTCTCTCTTCACTCTACCTTTCACTTATATACACGAATAACTATCGCTATATACCATCTCTCTTTCGCTTTCTATCACTTTCGCACTCACATGCTCTCTCTCACATTAGTAAAAAATATTTACATTACACCACCAATAGCTCTAACTCTAAAAAAAAAATGAGAGACCTATTGCATGGCAAATGCATGTTATTACTCAGCAGCCTTAACAAAACATTTTTAGTCACAGACTACATATCCCATGAGCCTCAGCTGTAAGACAACATAATAACCATAGAGTAAGTCCCATATAATGAACATCAAGGAAAGCATTTCCTTTTTCTTCGCTGCTCAGCAGCCAGATAAGTGCTTTTCCAAGATGTCTTACTCATGGTGCTAATTGCGTGGTTATTTAATGCATTTACGCTGTTGAAATTTGTGGTATATACATAGTTTTACCCAGGGCTTTAAGTGGGATGAAAAAACTGGGGGGGGTCTCTCAAAGGGGCGTGGCCAATGTAATTAAGGGCGTGGCTTAAAAACACAAACTAAAAATCTGTGCTTAGCATAGTGTGCCGCCCGACTTGTATTTTGCTGTTTCTGTCATTGCATCCAGATATATACAAGTAACATCATACCTACAACAAGGCAGGACTATTGGCTTTGTCAATAAATAAGCAGCAACATTGGCTTGGATATAAAATTGAAAAAGCTTCCATTTAAAGCCATGCTGACACCACGACGATGTTTCTGCTCCTGAGTTTCAAAAAGAGAAGGGAAATCCAGAGAGAAAATGACTCTCTTTAAAGGATTTCCCTTCTGCCGTCTCTGCAGTCCGGGAAAAAACGGACCGCCTGTGCCAGGGCACAAAACAGAGCCCGATAGAGACCCGTTTCGAGGCCCCCTTAAAAAAACTGCCGGTGCTCAGACCCGGTGAGACCCGGCCCACTTAAAGCCCTGGTTTTACCCGCTGTGTTGTTCAGACTGTGCCGGCTCTTTTCGGCTAGAGGATCGTTACTGGCATGCAGTGAAATGTGTCCCCCACTAGGGGGGGGGTGCAGGCAGTTGTGAAGACTCGCGCAGGTGAGCTCGTGGCGCGGCCCTACCCTTTAAAGGCAGTGGTGTGCCTCATTTGGTCCCCGCATTCTTGGGATTCACATGGCGCCTCGCTCGCTGTAGCGAGACGCGCGGTGTGCGATCAAACTGCTAAGGAGCTTCTAGCCTGCGTCGGATTCCCTGGCTTGAGTCAGTTTCCTTCGCACATAGCAGATGCGCAGTGTGCGGCTAGGACGCTAAGGGGCATGCGACTCGCCGACGGATGACGCGCCCCTCCCTTGCATTCCTGGAATTCCTAAGCAAACGTCTCAGATTCTCAGGCTTCGGCTTCCGTAGAAACAGAGAAGGGAAGCCATTCCTACTAGAGCGCAAGAGGAGATTAGGAAGGTTTTTTTCTCAGTGTTCTTGGTCGCAATCGTTTATTGGCTCTAGATAAGCAGCTTTATCCCGCAGATCTCCAGTACATACCTAGTATAATTAGAAAGGCAAGTTCAGACTCCACATTCACACGAGTGGCCACAAGCATTGGCTCCAGCAACTTATTGCCTGCACAGGTAATAAGCGTTGCTTCTCCTTATTTTCCTGGTTAACTGGCCTGCAGACATGGCGAGTGTATTTGATGAATTTTGGGAGTCCGTAGAGGAGGAGAAGATGCTCCTGTCGATTCATGAGGAATTGGTGGATGCCATTGATGCATCCCTAGAGAGAGAGTGGCCTATTTGGCCTTGGAACCCCTGAGTAAGAAGATCATAGAATCCCAGATGGGAAAGATCTGAGGCTTATGTCTCCTAATCACACTCAGGGAGTCCCTAAGGGCAAGGGCAAAGCCAGACCAGTCGCCAAGGTTAGAGCGACCTCTCCTCCATCTTAATGCCTTTGAAAGGCTGCACCAGGACTTCTTAAAAAGGCGTCCCGGCGACCTAGATGCACAGGAATATTCCCATCCTGGGTACACCCCCGATTAAGATTCCTGTTCCCACCAGGGAACAGATGATAATGCCAGGGAAGAATCAGACACCCCTGACGGGGACTTGGGTGACGAACCAGGCCTGAGCAGACTGTGGTGACCGGAGGGCGGCGCCAAGAAACCAAGGTTGGAGGATAAGGACGAGCAGGACTCCTTCAGGGTACCGAGTGTTCGAGGGCGGAGTGTCCTAGACCCTCTTTAGCCAGTAAGGTGGCGTGTACCAATGACAGACCCTAAGCTGGTGACATTTATCACAAAATTTATCAAGGACCCAAATACTGGCACTGACAGTTCGTGGCAATCCTGCCAGAATAAAGTCCTCAACGTCCTGAGCCCCCCTACTAAAATTCCTGATATAGCCGAAGATACCAAAGATTCTGGCCACATGATTGACCGAAATATCCTACCAGGCTGGGCCCAGAAGCCCTTATGTTTCTAGGCAATGCTAACTGTGCCTGATCAACTGAGCGACGGCGCTCACTGCTAACAAAAATTTAACCCAGGTTGGGTGAGTTTGCCACCACATAATCTGGTCTGGTGGCAAATGGGGGACTCTTCGGGGAACCCTTCATTAAATAACTTTTACGCTTTGTCAGTAAGTTCTCGTCACTCGACAAAGCGCAACAATCCATCAAGAAGGTGTTCAGCCAGCAGGTTTTTGGAGTGGCTGAAAGATGCAGGGGGCGCTTCTCAAGCCGGGTATATACTTCCTACCCCCATAAACTCCAGACTCGAAGATCCATCCAATAGCAGGACCAGAAAAGGTTTGGGGGGTTCTACCCCTCCCGAGGCTGCGGCAGAGGTCGGGGAGGTACAGGAGCCTTCCGAGGAGCCAGCAACATGGCAGGTGGAACCACCGGTAAGCAATATCCCTTCTTCCCTACACGGGGTGGGGGCAGATTGCAGTGGTTCAAGTCACAACTGGGTGTCCATAACAGGGGACGCATCGTTTCTCCAAAGAGTGAAGGAATTCCACATAGAGTTGTTTGGGACTCCCTGTCAGTGCTCCCATCCAAGACCTTTGGTGTTCTCTCTGAAAGGGATGCGGGTGTTAGCCCGAGAGGTGGCAGAACTTCTAGAGAAAATAGCAATTGCTCATTCCGTTCTTCATCCCAGCGGGTTTTTTAGCAATATCCTCCTTGTGGAAAAAGACCAGGAGTACCGGCCAGTAATACAATTAAAGGATTTCAACCGGTGGGTGGTGTATCACCATTCCAAAATGGAGGGCATATACCTCCTCAGGGACATTCTGTTGCCCAACAATTGGTAGGTGAGGCCAGATCTAAAGGACGCTTACCTCACGTTCCGATTTTTCCACCCCACAGATGCTTTCTGCAGTTCGAATGGGTTGGGCAGGTTTAAAAATCCCCATGCCTTCCCATCAGTCTGTCCTCCGCACCGTCATGCTTCAAATTGCAACAGACAAAGTCATGTAATGGTTACATGCACAAGGGTCAGACTAGTAGTGTACTCAGATGACATTCTGTTAATGCATTAAGACAGATCCATTTTAGTAGCCCAACTCCAGATGACACAATCCCTTCCTCAGAATCTGGGGTTCACTGTGAACGTTCAGAAATCAGAGTTTGTTTCGGTTCAACAACTGCCCTTCTTGGGCTTCGAGATCGATATGGTGGGACAGTCACTTCGACTATCCCAGAAGAACAAGTTACTTAACTTTGGTAACGATGTATCTGTAAGAGACATATATTAGTTATAGATTCCTTACCTTAGAATTACCCCCAGGCGTCAGAGTGGATCCGGAGAATTTTTCTTCAGCAATACCCATGCTCGTCGGTAGGTGGCGTCGGTCAACTCCGCATCTGGCATCATGGTTGCCGGGATGCTGTCGCAGTGCCTACTAAGACGCCGCCTCTGCACGCTGACGTCAGTTCTGACACGACTTTCCACGCCAGAAGCGCAGAGCCATGAAAGACACTGACCACTGGTGCTCTATAACGAGGGCCCTGAAAGGGAGTCCCTATCCCTAGAAGTCAGTTCGCAGAGCGGGGAGGATGGGTGTGGCGGTAAGGAATCTATAACTAATATATGTCTCTTACAGATACATCGTTCCTGAAGGTAAGTAACTTGTTCATCTGAAAGAGACTATTAGTTATAGATTCCTTACCTTAGAATAGATACCCCGGAGGAGGGTCTGCAAACCAAGTTCATACCAGAAAATCCTGGAGGACAGAACGGGCAAAGTAGCTGTCCCTCCGGACTTGACTGTCCAGGCAGTAATGTCTGGTGAACGTGTGCATAGAAGCCCACGTGGCCGCCTGGCAGATATCAATGAGTGGATCTCCAAGCAACAAAGCAGTGGTTGCTGCCGTAGCTCTAGTGGAATGAGCTCGCAGCCGCACTGGAGGTTCCTTTTTAGCCAAAGCGTAAAAAATCTTGATACAAAGGACTACCCATCGAGAGATGGCACGCTTTTGCACAGCCCGACCTTTTTAGACGCCCACATAGCCAACAAAGAGTTGATCGTTCACCCGGAAATCCTTTGTACGGTCAAGGTCAAGAAAGCGCACATTTCGGGTCCAGACAATGGAGTCTCTCCTCCTCCTTGGAAGGGTGCGGAGGTGGGAAGAGTAATAGTCTGTCTGATGTGAAAAGGGGTGACAACTTTAGGCAGGAACGAGGGCTTCGTTCGAAGCACCACTTTGTCCGGATGGACCGAAAAGAAAGGGGGCTTAGAAGAAAGAGCCTGAAGCTCACTCACTCTGCAAGCAGAGGTGATGGCATCAAGAAAGGCAGTCTTAAGAGTGAGGAGCCTAAGAGGACAGCTCTGAAGAGGCTTGAAGGGAGCGCACATAAGGTAAGTCAAAACAAGGTTCAAGTCCCACTGAGGCACTATGAAAGGAGATTGAGGAAAGAGATGAATAATGCCTTTAAAGAACCTACTTACAATAGGGGGCTTGAATAAAGAGGGCTGATCTGGTAGCCGAAGAAAAGCAGAAATGGCTGCCAGGTAGCCTTTAGGAGTGCCCAGAGCAGAGCCCTGCTTGGTCAAAGAAAGAAGGAACAAAAGAACCTCACAAAGGGGATCCACAGCCTTTGCTGTGCACCATGCCACAAACTTGTTCTATCGACAGGCGTATACCGTCTTAGTGGGGGGACGCCTGGCTGCCAAGATGACATTACAGACTTCGGGAGGAAGGTCAAAAGCTGTCAACTGTCGCCACTCAATCTCCAAGCAAGGAGGTGGAGACTGGACAAGTTCGGGTGGAGGACCGTCACCTGCTGCTGCGACAGAAGATCCTCCCGAAGGGGCAGTCTGATCGCAGGATTGATGGCCATGCTCAGGAGCTCGGGGTACCAGACTCTCCGTGCGCAGTCCGGAGCCACAAGAATGGCTTGGGCCCGGTCGTGCTTGATCATCTTCAGCACTCGGGGCAGAAATGGTACAGGCGGAAAGGCGTACAGGAGGCCGCAGCTCCATTTGCGACAAAAAGTGTCGCTGAGCGAGTGCCGCCTCGGAAACTCCAACGCGCAGAACTGCTGACATTGCCCGCTCTCTTCGGTGGCGAACAGATCTAACCACGGCTCTCCCCACTGCTGAAAGAGACCTTGTACCACCTCCGAGTGAAGACGCCATTCGTGATCCACTAGGCACCGGAGGCTGAGTTCATCCGCCCTGGTGTTCAGAGAACCTGCCGGGTGTTGAACCACCAGGGTAATACCCTGATGTTCCAGCCATGTCCAAAGGGGAAGAGCCTCTTGAGTGAGTCTGGATGATGAACTCCGCTCGCAGAGTTTTCCGCACTCCGCGGAGCTCGTGGAGTTCTGAAAAACTCCACTCGGCATAGCGGAGCAGAGTTTTTTTTCCTCGCTCACGTTAGTCAACGTCAAGTTGGGGAGCGCGAGCGAGGAAAATCCACCTCCCGGCGAGATTTTTCCTCGTTCGCGATCGTCAACATCAAGTTGGCGAGCGCGAGCGTGGAAAATCAACCTCCCGGCGAGATTTCTCAACACGGGCAGTCAGAATTCTCATTGCGAGTGGTCACGTATGCTCACGTTGAGAAACCGTCCGTTCGCGTTGAGAAAGCTGCCGCTCAAGTAAAAATCTACTCGAGCGGCAGAAAGGAAGCGGCACCCGCTTGCGCTGTGCATGGTGCCGTTTACGATGATTGCACAGTGCGGACAAGCACCTAGCACTGAAACTCACAGCGAACGGCATTTATCTAACGGACTCCGCTGCTCGAAGAGCTCAGCGTAGCGCGGCAGAGTTTTTTTTGCACTTCGCGGAGTTCCACTACGGCCCCACCCCACCTTGCTTGTTGCAGTACCACATTGCGGTGGTGTTGTCCGTGAACACCTGCACTGCCTTCCTCTTGAGGGAGGGAAGGAATGCCTTCAGTGCCAAGCGAATAGCCCGGAGCTCCAACAGGTTGATATGGAGACCAGACTCCGCCAGAGACCAGACTCCTCTGATCTCCGCCTCTCCCAGGTGGCCGCCCCATCCCAGAAGTGATGCATCCGTCACCCCCGTGAGGTCTGGTTGGGGAAGGGAGAGGGATCTGCCTCTGACGCAATCCTGGTTCGTCAACCACCACTGCAGTTGTTGCGCAGTCCCCTCCGAGATCTGGACGTAGTCGGAAAGGTTCCCCTGATGCTGCACCCACTGGAACTTCAGGTCCCACTGCAGAGCCCGCATATGCCACCTGGCATGATCCACCAGCAGGATGCAGGAGGCCATGAGGCCCAGCAGCTCGGGAGGATAGGCCCGAAACTGCACTGTGTCCAGAACAGCTCCGATGAAAGGGAGCACCTGAGAGGGAGTCAGGTGTGACTTCAGCACGTTGATAGTGAACCCCAGCAAATGCTGGAGGTCGGTCGTAGTCTGGAGGTGGGAGACGACAGCCTGGGGCGAGCCTGCCTTCAACAGCCAGTCGTCAAGATAGGGGAAAACTGGAACCCCTGATCTGCGCAGATGAGCTGCAACCACCGCCATCACTTTCGTGAACACCCAAGGGGCACTGGTAAGGCTGAAAATGCTCGTGGCCTACCATGAACCATAGGTAACGCCTATGGGCTGGCAGGACGGGGGTGTGAAAATGGGCATCCTGCAAGTCCAACGCCGCCATCCAGTCTCCTGGGTCGAGGGCAGACAGGACCTGAGCCAAGGTTAGCATTTTGAACTTCTCCTTCCGGAGGAAGCGGTTGAGGGCCCTGAGGTCTAGGATAGGACGCAGGCCTTTGTCCTTCTTGGGCACCAGAAAGTAGCGGGTATAGCAACAACGACCTACTTCTGGTGCATGGACCCTCTCGATAGCTCCCTTGGCCAGGAGAGCTGAAACTTCCTGGCGGTGAAGCGCCAAATGATCCTCCGACATGCGATCGAAAGATGGTGGCATGGAGGGAAAGGTAGTCTCGAAGGGGAGGGAGAAGCCCATTCGGACTATCTGCAAAACCCACCTGTCTGATGTGATGGATTGCCAGTGGGGGAGGTGATGGCGAATCCTGCCACCCACTGGCCGCTGATGTCCCTGGAAGGACAGACCAGGAGGGTTTGGAGGCTGCTGCGGGGGGGGGGGTGAGGAGGTGGACTGGCCCGCCTGCTGGTTCCCAGACCCGCGTCACTGGGTCCCACGTCCACGCAGAGGCTGAGCAGCTAGCGTGGGCCGGTGGCTGGACTGGGTCGGATGTGGTGGGGTGCCCCTTCCATGGCCACGAAAGGTGGACTGTGGGGGACAGGAAGACGCAGTGAGGCCTAAGGATCTGGCCGTAGCCCAAGAATCCTTCAAAAGCTCGAGCGTAGAGTCCACCTTGTCGCCAAAAAGGCGCCGGCCATCGAAGGGCATGTCCAGCAAGGTTGCTTGAACATCCCCCGAAAAACCAGACGTCCTCAACCAGGCGTAGCACTGCCGGGCTACCAACGTGGCAATCGGGGGTATCCAGTCCACAGTGGATTGTGAATTTTGCTGCGTCTCTCCCATCCGCAACTGCCTGGGAGAGAATGGCCCGGGCCTCCTCTGGTCACTGAGGAAGCACTTGCGCAACCGTATCCCAGACTGTATGGGTATAGCGGCCCAAGAGGCATGCGGTATTCACAGACCGCAGCGCCAAGCTGGAGGAAGAGAACATACGCTTCCCAAGATGATCCAGCTTCTTGGATTCCCTATCCGGGGGTGCGGAAGGGAATGCGCCCTTTGAGGAAGAAGCCTGGACCACCAAGCTCTCGGCGGAAGGGTGTTGGGAGAGGAAAATGGGATTGCCAAGAGCCGGGCGGTAGCGGCGGGCAATCGTCTGTTCCAAAGGAGCCCCTGTGCTGGGCTTGGACCAAGTGCCCAGAAGGACGTCCGTGAGGGCTTCATTGAAGGGCAAGAGGGGTTCAGAGGAAGTTGCCGCTGGTTGAAGCACCTCTGTCAGGAGGTTAGTCCTGACTGCCACTGTAGGGAGTTCCAGGCCCAAAGTCTCAGCTGCCCTACGAACCACCACTGCATAGGACGCTCCCTCCTCCGTAGCCACGGTAGGGGGAGAACGCATGCCACGATGGGGGGAGAAAGCATGCCAAGGTCTGGGGAGGTATCCAGACCACTAGCATCACCCAATTCCTCTCTCCAGTCCGGTTCTTCCAGCCGGTCTGTTAAAGGGTCCAGCGACCCCTCTCAGTCCTCATCACCACCCTCAGGGCGATAGGGAACACCTGGGATGAACAAGGGAACAAAAGTACCCTCCGGCGTCAGATTCAACGTCGGCCAACGTTGATCTGGCTCCATCTCGGGATGGGGACGGCGAAGGTCGAGTAAGGTCGACCGGCGTCGATCCATATCCAGGCCTGGATCCATGGAGACCCTGCGGCACCGGGGCCGGAGCCACAGGCATTGAAGCCCCAGGGCCCCCAACCGGCTCCGCAGGGCCTGAAGGCGTGCCAGAGGAGTTGGGTGCCCAAAGATGCAGTGGAAGGCTTTGTAGAACGTACGAAGCTGGGCAGGGGACACACCGGCTCCCGGAAACGGGGGGAGGCGCGGAGTTGTCACTGAGTCAGGCACCGAAGACGGAGCTTAGAGTGACAACGCTCCGTGTCCCGCGTTGCATCAGCAGACC
The DNA here is from genome assembly GCA_963921515.1 of Calotriton arnoldi. Lineage (NCBI taxonomy): Eukaryota > Metazoa > Chordata > Amphibia > Caudata > Salamandridae > Calotriton > Calotriton arnoldi. The sequence continues at coordinate 1,454,089 of CAWUFW010002796.1, forward strand.
GACGGGGAGAAGGCGAAGAGCGACGGTGCTGCTTCGCCTTCTTCTTGTGCTTCGACTTACCTGAGGAGTGCGATGACTTGGACGAGGTGTGGTGGCTCCGCGACCGATCTCGAGACCTTCCCTTCGAGCGAGACCAGGAGTGACGCGGAGCCGACTGCCGGGCCTCCAAAAGCTTTCGGGACCGCTCCTGCAAAGACTTCAGATTCATGGCCCGACAGTCGGAGCACAACTTCGGGTCGTGGTCGTGCTCCATGCACCAGAGGCACACGGGGTGCGGATCCGTCACGGACATCAGTTTGTGACAGGAGTTACAAGGCTTGAATCCGGTTCGACGATGGGACATCCCTTGCGCACCAGGAGTCGGAGACTCGAAAAAAGACGTCAACAAAAGTTGAAAAAGTTTAGTAAAAAAATGACTAAGGGGCAAGCTCTCTCCGGATCTGCGTTAGGCTGGCGTGGAAAAAGAAAGAACTGACGTCAGTGTGCAGGGGCGGCGTCTAAGTAGGCACTGCGACGTCATCCCGGCGACCACGACGCCGACGACGGACGTGGAGTCGACCAACGCCACCTACCGACGCGCAGGGGTATTGCTGAAGAAAAATTCTCCGGATTCAGTCTGACGCCTGGGGGTAATTCTGAGGTAAGGAATCTATAACTAATAGTCTCTTTCAGATAAAGATGCTTCTCATGCATCTGAAGCTGCGCAAAATGTTGGAGAAAGAGAAGTTCACTCTTTATCCTCTGGCCAGGATTGTAGGACTGATGCCTTCTTCCATCCAGGCAATCATTCCAGGACCCTTGCACTACTGTGCTCTTCAAAGTCTGAAGGCACAACATCTCAGGAGAAATCGGATGTATGCACAGGAGATCAGTCTCTCTCCAGAGGCCCGGACGAGACTTTGATGGTGGCTAGACCACATGCACGCATGGAATGGCAGGGACACCTTTGGATCAGCCTCAGATCTGGTAATAGAATCCAAAGGTAGTCAACAGGTATAGGGCGCACGTTGTGGGATATTACCACAAGAGGACAACCGGCTGGGAGGTACCTTATCCAAGGTACTAGCGGATTTGACAAGAGACTTCTGGAATCATTGTCTGGAGAACAAGTTGTCAGTGACAGTGGATTATTTGCCAGGGAAACTCAATCAGACTGTGGACTGCCAGTCCAGACACATGAAGGACTACAGCGTGTGGAAAATGGATCCCTCGCTATTTCAGAGGATCGGTGGAGTCCATGCCAAGTAGTTCTATTCATGTCAAGACTCAATCATCAACTACCCCGCTTCTTCAGTTGGCATCAGGACCCACTAGCAGGAGCGACAGATGCCTTCCTTCAAGACTGGAGTCAGATTTGGGGGTATGCAATTCCTCCCTTCTCGATGATCGCCAGACTCACAGCGCTTGTCAGACGCCAAAAGGCGGAGGTGATCCTGGTGATGCCGCTTTGCAAATCTCAAGTATGGTATCCAGTTCTTCTCGCAACTTTTTATGGATTTTCCAATCCCACTTCCCCAGACTCCTCATCTACTGACGGATCCTCATGGAAACTGGCACCAACTGGTTCAGGATGCAACTCTCCTACTGATAGTTTGGAGGATTAAACGGGATGTTGGAAGTCCCAGGCCTTTCCACATAGGCTGCCTCTCTTATTAGAAGAGTCTGGGCAGATTCTACGGTCAAGAGAAAAGGCTCGGTGTGTAGATGGTCAAGCTGGTGTCTGCGAAGGGACCTTGATCCCATGGGGGCAAACTGTCTTCGTTTATGGAGGAACTCACTGACTTCATCAGCGACCAATACTCGCAAAGTGACAATCAGATCTTTGTGGGTGACTTCAATCTCCACTGGGGCTCGCTGGAAGACTCTTCTGCGAATATGCTGGCCACCTTTCTCTCTGCAAACGATCTTATCCAACACTGCACAGAAACAACACACTCTAAGGGCTCAATCCTGGACCTTGTTATTTCTAAAGCAGGCATGCTTACTATCGCTATCCCTATTCATGTAGACTGGTCTGACCACCTCCTCATCCCATTCTCTCTTCACCTATTACACTCTATAACTCTCGGCCAACCTAAGAGGACTACTTCCTGGTTCCGTAACACGAAAAATATTGACCTCGGTACCCTCTGTGATTCGGCTTTGCTATCACTTCCAAGGCTAGACCCGAACCTGGATGTGAATGAACTCACCTCCTAATGCCTCTCAGTCCTTGCAGTCGAAATCCATAACGTCACTCCTCTTCAAAGCAAAAGGAAAAGGCCTACTCCCTCAGCACCTTGGTTCAACAAATCCCTTTATGAAGAAAGGAAGTACCTAAGAATCCTGGAGAAACAATGGAGACAAGCGCCCTCCACCAATAATTTGGCCACGCTTCGTTCAGCAAGATCCAAGTACCACAAGCACATCTTCCTTGAAAAAGCATCGCACTTCAGAACCCTCCTCGACTCAGCCAAAAATAGACCCAAAAAACTATTCGACCTCATCAAGAATCCAAACTGCTCTCTCCCAATCTCCAAGTTGGAGGATTCTGCAAAGAAAGCAGCGGAATTCGCTATATTCTTGGACGAAAAAGTGAAATCACTTGTGGATCAGGTCATTCATCCTACCCCTCCAGAGGAGCGCAAATCCTTAGCCATTTGGCAGAACTTTGACTCCATCTCTGAAGATGCCCTCCTCAAATGCATCCTCGAAACAAAGCCCTCCAACCATTCTCCTGACCGCATCCCTAGTGCCATTGCAATCGACTTCTACACCCATTCTCTTTCCTATTGGACCACTCTGGTTAACCTCTCCCTCTGTCAAGGCTCCCTTCCTGTTTCCTTCAAAACTGGGCAGGTTACCCCTCTTCTTAAAAAACCCACCGCTGATGCGAACGACCTCAACAACTTGCGCCCCATCACTAACCTACCTTTTCTTGCGAAAATCACAGAAAGATGTGTAGCGAAACAACTTTCCCGTCATATCAAGGACAATGATCTTCTTGACAATTTCCAGTCTGGCTTTATTCAAAACTGCAGCACTGAAACAGCCCTGCTGCAAGTGATTGATGACGCACTGCGGATACTCGATTCAGGGGAGTCTTGTCTTCTAATTCTCCTTGACCTTTCTGCAGCCTTTGACACTGTCAATCACAACACTCTCCTTAACACTCTTCAACAGAGAATGGGCATGGAAGGCACAGTGCTTAAATGGTTTGCTTCCTTCCTCTCTGATAGATCCCAAATGATCAAAATAGCGAACAGTCTTTCATCTCCTTTGGCGGTAGGTCAAGGTGTTCCTCAAGGCTCTATACTTGCACCCACTTTGTTCAACCTCTATTTGGAACCATTGGGAAATCTCCTAAGTAAATCTGGGATCCTCTATCATCTCTATGCGGACGACACTCAAATCTACCTCAAGGTGTCCTCCACACACAATCTCTCCATCCTAAACTCTACTCTCGACTCCATTCAAAACTGGATGTTAACTCATCAACTGATTCTGAATCCCTCCAAAACTGAATTCCTCCTCCTCTCCTCCTCACTCTCTCCTCCTCCGGTTCAATCATGGATGGATCAGATGAATCTACTTAACAATAAACCCATCATTGTCGACAGCGCAAAATCCCTTGGTGTCATACTTGACAGAAAACTCAATCTACTCTCCCACATCAATTCCATTGCAAAGTCTGCTCGATACCAACTGCGCTTTCTCTGGGGGATTCGACGCTTCTTCCCAGAGCAAGACCGAAAAACCCTGGTCCAATCGCTGGTTCTCTCTAGACTGGACTACTGCAATTCTCTTCTTACTGGCCTCCCCAAATCCCACCTGTCCCCCCTTAAATCTGTTCTCCATTCAGCAGCTCGTTTCATATATGGGACCAAAAGAAGCGACTACATCACATCCATTTTATCTTCCCTCCGTTGGCTTCCCATCGAGGCAAGATCTATCTACAAGACTGCCTGTATCACCCACAAAGCCTTACACTCCTCCTCTCCTCGCTACTTGGCGAATAAACTGAAACTCTCTGGAGGCTCTAGACCAGCACGTAATGCGGAAAACTTATTGCTTGAACCTCCCACTTTCAAAAAGGAAAGATCGATGGCCCAATCCTTTTCAGGCAACTCGGTGAGAATCTGGAACTCACTTCCGCCTCAGCTCCGGACCACCACCTCTTCCCGGTCCTTCAAAACTGACCTCAAATTTCTCCTTCTTCAAAGACACTTCCAAACCTAATTCACGCCTCTCTATTCCCTCAAGGAAGTTCTTCCACTATAGGAAATTCTGTACTCCATGCCTATAGAAGTGCCTTCCCAGTGTGTTCTGAGTGACTGCCACTTATTGCAGTATTATACCTCTATTTGTATTTTGTATCTTATGTATCATGCACACTTGTCACTTTTTCCTCTTGTAACGTATCATTTGCTACCTCTTCTTGTATCTTGTTTGCTTTTGTTATTTGCACAATTGTCACTTTTTCCTCATGTAATGTAACGTTTGCTTTTGTAATATGCCCACTTGTAATCTTCTCCTCATGTAACGTTACTGTTCCTATTGTGAAGCGCTCTGACACCTTCGGGTAAAGTCCGCGCTATATAAAAACGCATAAAATAAATTTAAAAAATAAATAAAAATGTAGTGCATATCGTCAATTTCCTGTCTGAATTGGCTGGCAAAGGGTTGACGTATCGCACAATTAAGGCCTGCAGATCAGCTATATCAGTGGGATATGTGCCTCTGTATAACATTCCGGTGGGAGAACATCCTCTGGTCTGTCGACTTTTATGGGGTATTTGCTTGTCTTTTCCATTTGAGCTGAGATATTCCTCCCTATGGGACGTCAATAAAGGGCTTCAAATGCTTTGATGGTGGCATGATAACCAATATTTGTCTCGTAAAGAGGTAATCAGTAAGCTGGTGATACTGTTATGCCTCATTTTTTGTAACTGTCTGATGTTCGGCCCTGGATATTGCAGCGCATATGTTCACCCCAGATGAGGTTATCTTTCACCATTTCTAGACGTATTAAGTTCAATACCAGGGCGGTTCATTAACCAGCTTTCCCTTGCCATCACAAATTGTGCGTGGTTCACTGCTTGTGAATGTACTAATTCAAAACTCAAAAGTATCGGCCTCTGGGGACAACAACTATTTATTTCTCTCAAGAAACCTTTCAGACTGGTTTTGGCAACTACTATCGCTCGTTGGGTGAGATGGGTTCTACAAGAAGCTGGTGTTGATACATCCACCTTTGGGGCTCACTCCCGCAAGGGGGCCTATGGCTTCAAATGCCTTCTCCCTGTGGGGCCATTTGAAAGCTATTCTCAGGAAGGCGGATTGGTCTTCAGACTCTACGTTTAAAGCCTTTTACTTTAAGCCGATTACAGGCATAGCTTCACTGGATGTCAAAAATGGCTAAACTATTCAATTACTCTTGGAAAGCTTATATTCAACTTCTCATTGCACACATCATGTGGCACTCAAAAAATTCAACTCCACCAGTCTTTAAAGGGAAGAGCAAAACAAATAAAAACAACAATTCAGATTCAATCTTATATCATTAAAAAAAAAAAATGTGCTCATGCATATGTATACAAAATCACAATAGCGTAGTTAAAAACAATTCTACTAATTATTACACACAATATTAAAACCATTGATGACAGATACAGTACAAGACAAGACATATACATTTGTAATTAATAATGGTTAATTTGAAGGAATCAAAGTATTGACATAATTTAATTATCTAGATGCAACACCTCATTCCTCACCTCACCTCATGTCGACTCGTTTCGGTGGTATTTAGAATGATGAAGCCACCTTCCTCAGGACAACAAATTATCTATCCCTCTTAAATGAATGGCCTAGGAGATTCGCCCAATCTATAGAGGTGAGACCAAAGTTCATAATATTTCTGGCGGTTCTCAAATTTTGGAAAAATAAGCAGTCGCTCCTAGTTAAAAAAACTCTAGTGTATTCGCACAAGAGGTAAACAACTTTGTGTCCACCTAAGAAGGTGTGGAAGGCGATTTTAAAATCAATGCACCCCGCAAATCTGTTGGAGTCTTCATATGCCAGTCCTCATTATGTAGAGATTATACATTCATCACTATGGATCTTTCTTTAAAAAGGTTTCTCTATGTAGGCCAAAAGACCGGCTCCATCCGTTTCCTCCGTGCATGGGTTTTCCACGCATGGAGGAAACGGATGGAGCCGGTCGAGTTGGAACCTTATTAGCAGTTCTTGATGTGACAAGTCTCAACTGCTTCATCGAACAGTGACCTTCAAACCTTTGGCCTACATAGAGAAACATCTTTAAAGAAACGTCCATAGTGATGAATGTATAATCTCTACATAATGAGGACTGGCATATGAAAAGCTCTTTCAGCTACAGAATCGGGGTTAGGGAAAAAACTCTGGGAGCTCAATGGATTGATTGATATGAAACTGAGAGACTACCTTAGGTAGGAATTTAAGATTAGTTTGAAGAACTAAGTTTGTCTCTATGTAGTTGGAAGTGTCATGGGCTTTCAGTTACGGGCTAGGATGACCCATGTGGAGAAGCACAATATCCCACCCCAGGGGCTCAATTAGGCCGATCACACCCGGCGCTGGCACAGTTTACACTACACCCGGGTCCCAGGTAAGGAGCTACTCTGTGACAGAGGGTAAGCTGAAAGAGGACACCTTAGTCGGGGATATGATCATCGTGCGACACCAGTAGGCATCCAAGCTTGAAATCCCCAAAGACGCTATGATATGAAATAGCGCACATAAGTTCCCCTCTTGATAGTGCAAATTGTCTGAATACCTTTAGTGCATGTGATGGTAAACAGGGGTAGAAGGTATCTGAGCGCATGATGAATGAATGCAGCGATATAGCACGAATGAGTGCAGCCCTATGGCAATAATAATAGTGCTGACTGATAATGAGGACTTGATCTTCCATCATGCCTTAGGCTCTTCACGCGCCAGGCGATGGCTCTCACGAGACTTGAGAGCTCCTGGTGGCCACACTGGATCGCTGAGGGTATTTGAACCACTCCCATCAACCACACCCTTGCTAGACAATCTGCCTTCCTTGAAGGACAGTCCTGCTATCCAGAGTCTGCAACGCGTCCTGCTCGATCCAGGAAGTGAGCCGCTGCCGGAATGACCCGACAAGGGACATGGTTGCTACAGGCCGGGTCACCACAAGTCTGACCGTAGGATCCACAGCACCGACAGCGCATCAGGATCCATCCGGGGAATGCCCTCTCCAGCTAAGTCATCGTCGACGAGGCCTCACGCGTGCGCATGACTAATTATGTTGCCAACTTGTTGACTATTAGCATATTAGCCCTCAACTCACCTTTAGGTGCTGCTAACCTTGGCAGTGCCTGTAGCTGGCATGCAACTCTATTAACACATAGGTGCTACTAACCCCGGCAGTGCTCACAGCTGGTACCCAATACTATTAACCCCTCAGGTGCATATAACCCTAGAGGTGTTGATGGCTGGTGCATGAGCTTATGAACCTTGCAGCACTAACTCAGAAAGCATCCATAACCGCATGTAGCTTGATGAAGCACAGAGAACTTTTAATAAAGGTCACTGAACAAGGACCTCTACAGACTTAAGTTCAAAGGCACTTCCAGTTGTGAATCCCTTTCCGCCTACGCATCTAAAATCTATACAGCCTCTGCTTTGAAGTGAGTGTATGTGTGACCCTAACACCCTATATGCATGTGAGAGGGGGCCGAGGACACTGATAAATATTTCCTTCTTTTCACATAGGTGAACGTCTCCTGGGTCAAGTCTTACACCTACATCTGGTGCACTCAGAACAGAATTCATGACAAGCCGGTGAGGGAGAACCACTGTGCACCATAGGCTGTCTTTGTTATTTCGTCTCAACCCCCATTCCTCTTGGCTCACTTCCTGGGAAGCAGTCTATCTGTTCTCCTTGGAGAACGACATTGGGAGTGGTTGGACTGCCCTCAGCATTGCTCCCTCTGGGCTCGGAAGTATCAGGTTTGTGCACTTGTGTGTTTGGCTTCTGACAGGAAGAACAGTTCTTCCAAAGTGAAAGTCTGGAGCTCACTAACACGTCTGAGTGAGGTAATGGCAAATGCGACTTTCCAAGACAGAAATTGAATGGGGCGTGAGTGAAGAGGCTCAAAGGGGGGACCCATAAATCTGGTTTGAACAATGTTAAGGTTCCAAGAGGGTGCTGGAGGAACTCGAGGAGTAATGACTCTTTTCAAACCTTCCATAAAAGCCTTAATGACTGGGATTTTGAACAGTGAGAGAAGCTGTCTGTTTTGGAGACAGGCAGCCATTGCGGCAAGGTGCAACCTAATGGAAGTGTAGGCTAAATTATCCTTTTGCAAATGATGTAGGTAGCAGATCATGTCTTGCACCTTGGCTTTCATTGGATCAATTTGTTTAGGGTGACAGTAGTAAACAAAACGTTTCCACTTTGCAGCATAACTTGCTCTAGTTGTGAGTTTGCATGCTTGTTTAAGAATGTTCATACATTCTGCATGTAAACTAAGATACTCAAACTCTATGACCTCTGCTAAATTGAGAGCTTTGGGCTCTGGGTGTCTGATTTGTCCTTGATTCTGAGTAGGAAGGTCCGGCTTGTTGGGGAGCTTCTGGTGAGGAACTAATGAGCAATCTAGTAGCGTTGTGAACCAGGGCTGATTCGCCCAGGTGGGAGCTACTAAGGATCATGGTGAGAGATGTGTGCCTGAGCCTCCGAACCAGAAAGGGAATGAGAGGGAGAGGTGGAAAAGCATATGCAAATATCCCTGACCAATTCATCCATAGTGCGTTGCCCTTGGATAGTGGGTGTGGGTATCTGGAGGTGAAGTTAGACATTTTGTGTTTTTGGCTGTGGCGAAAAGGTCTATTTGAAGAAAACCCCACTTTTGACAGTAGGGAAGGAGTACTTGTGGGTGAAGATCCCACTCGTGGGTCGGTTGCTGCATCCTGCTGAGGAGGTCTGCAAAATCTCAGCAATAGCTTGGGAGAGTATGGCTCGGGCCTCCTCCAAGACCATAGGCCGCAACTGCGCAACAGTCTCGAAGAATGGGAGTATAGGCCCAAAAGATATGCAGTGTTCAACTAGCGCAGTGCCAGGCTGGCAGAAGAAAACATCATCTTCCTCAAGTTATCCAGCCTCTTGGATTCCCAGTCACCGGAGAGTGGTAGGGAATGCACCAGGATTTAATCTGTAACCTGAGTCTTGGAACACCAAGCTCTCCAGTGTAGGGGGCTGGGTGAGGAAGTTAGGGTCCCCTGGGGTGGGGCGATGGTGGCGGGCAATTGTCATTCACAGGAGCCCCTGTGAGGGTTTCATTAAACAGCAGAAGCAGTTCAGATGGGCTCAATCCCGGTTGAAGCACCCCTGTCAAGACATTTGTCTTGAATGCCACAGAGGGCAGCTATAGGTCTAGGACCTTGGCCGCCCTCCTTACCACCACAGCAAATGAGGCTCGAAGGGTACTGCTCACGAAAAAAATTCTGGGTCTAGTCACATGCCTAGGGAATATTATAAGGCAAGGAATCTGCAGCAGGAAGTCTCTATCAGATTAATTGATCTCATTTATGGTTTGAGCTGCTCTCTTTTTAGATTTAGTTACAAAATATGGCCTTTTAGCGCCAAGAGGCTTATGCATTCGTACGCTTGCAAATAAAGGTAACATAAAATAACACTATGTGGTGGTCACTAGGGTAATCTTGCCTCGTGCGGTCAACATTACAGCAGCGCTAAGTGTGAGCAGTTTATTCAGCCTGATTTTCTTTCTTTAGAAGCAACTCCCATTATAGATTAGGCTGGAGATGTATGCAGTAAACGTAAAGTAGGCTATAAATTATAAGAATTGAAACTTTTTTCCCTACCTAATTAAGATTTCCTCCCCTAACTTTCTGAAATGCTGACAGAGATTGGAAAGGCTACAAATCTGTGTATGTAGGGCGGGTACCTTGCAATGCAATTGAAAATAATTTTTCACATCTTTGGAAACAAACAAAATAATTACCAGTTTAATTAAGAAAATAACATGACGGAAAAAATAGAGGAAAATCTCCTAATTGTTTGTTTCACTATACTCCAAGCAATAGGTAGTTGCAACATAAAGTACTAAACACTTGCATGAGGTCAGCTATGGTTAATTTTAAAACTTTTAATGCGCATGATTCATATATGCAGTAAAACATCCTCCTTTGAAATGGAAGCTGTTAAGAATGAGCGATACATTAAATGTCTCTCCCAGGCGAAATCGTTACCAAGTTTAAAAATGGCAATAATACACATCTCAACTCCCCATCCATCTGTGCAATCATCAACATATTTACATTGCGGGGTCGCATGGAGATATCTTGCAAGTGTTAAATGAAAAAAAAGATGAACATGACGGCATGAATGTCAAACGTTAAAGGTTTTTTCGGTATAAAATATCATCCTCTCTGAAACCCCATTACCCCTTTGATTTGCAGTCAGCCACGCAGATAGATCACAATGATAAATCACACAAAATGTGAATGTTCTTAAAAAAGACATCTTCTTTAAAGTCATACCTACAGCATGATATTAACTGTAGGATGGAAATGGGAGCCGAGATGTCATCGGTATTAATTCATTCTAGCAAGCATTAGGATCCTAAAATGAGAAGGAAAAATAATCTTTGTTCTCAAAGTTTAAAATATATCACTCCATCAAAAGTCTGAAATCCAGTTAAGAAGATTCTCATACTTTCATATAGATGCGCTTCCAGGGTTTAGCAGATCAAGGGTGACTGTGTGCTTTGCTCCAGACTTTTTAACCATTGCTAAAGAACTATTAACGTAAAGATAACGAGGTATGGTGCGAGCTGGGTATGATCATAGGCTGAAAGGTTTTTCTGTACATCATTCCTTAATGCCTTTTCCATGTGGATACAATTTCCTAGCGCACGTGTACAGGAGCAGAATCAGGCTTTCCAACTCAACGCGTCACTATCTCAAGACTTTAAGGCCATGCTTCAGTCCACCTAAGATACTAGTTTTTGGTACTGAAAAAACTGTACATTATATCCACTGAGAACAAACAAATCAATAGGATTACTCCAATATATGCTAGTTTAAAGGACAACCCGGTAAAACACCGAACAACCAAACAATTTTAGGACTAAAAAGAAAGATATGGTACTTTTTCGCACACTGTTATTTTGTAGGGAATAAAAGCGCCAGCTCATTGAGCTGGGCGCACTTCTCATAAAACTGGAATCCGGTCTTACTGAGGGAACTTTTTCGTTAACTTACTTCAGTTCAATAGAGACAGAAAAATAACTTTGCAGAATCTGTGTTCACGGCCCACTATCTACCCAGAGCCCCTATCTTTCATCAGCAGATATCAATGTTTTCTATAAATAGACACAATGACAACAGGGAGTCGAGGGCAGCAAGAAGCATGCAGTCAGATATCCTCTTAATAAACTAACGTGCATTCCGAATAAAAAGATAGAACAGTAGTCAGCTGAACACAGACAAAATTCATTTAGAAGTACGAATACAAAAAATATAAGTTTTTTCTTCATTAGATCTTTCTACAAAAGTAGAAATTATGCTTTACCATTTGAACCAATTATGGTGACAAGAAAATCGCTTATTGTATTAAGAGGTGTTAGACCTGGCACCATTGGCGTGGGTCTCCCTTCCATTTTTTTTGCTGTTGTCTCCTATGTTTTTGCTGTGTTTTTGCTGGTCTAGATGCTTTGGGGACTTTCCCACTGCTATTCAGTGCCAAAGTGCAAGTGCTCCCTATTGTAAATTGTTGTAATGGATTAGTGACTCCATGATTGGCCATTTGATTTACTTGTCAGACCCTAGTACAGTGCACCATGTGTGCCAAGGGCCTGTAAATCAAATGCTGCTGGTGAGCTTGCTGCACTGGTTGTGCCACCCACAGAAGCAGCTTGTAAAATGTGGCTCAGGCCTGCCATTGCAGAGCCTGTGTGCAGTCTGGGACTGCCATGTCGACTAGGCAAGTGCACCCACTTGCCAGTCCCTAAACCTTCCCTTTTCTGCATGTTAGTCACCCCTAAGGTAGGCCCAAGGTACCCCTATGGGCAGGGTGCATTGTATGTGAAAGATAGGACATGCCCTGATGCACAAGTTACTAACTTGTGTAACGATATATCTGTAAGAGACAGTAGTTAGTGACAGATTCCTTACCTTAGAATATCCCCAGGCGTCAGGCTGGATCCGGAAAGTTTTTGCGTAGCAGTACCCTTGCGCGTCGGTAGGCGGCGTCGTGCGGCTCCGCGTCCGTCGTCGGCGTCGTGATCGCCGGGATGACGTCGCGGGCAGTACTTAGACGCCGCCCCTGCGTGCTGACGTCAGTTCTGTACACGACTTTCCGCGCCAGGAACGCAGAGCCATGCAAGAAGCTGACATAGGTGTCTGAAAAATACTAGGGCCCTGAAAGGGATGTCCTTAACCCTAGAAATCAGTTCGCAGAACGGGGAGGATGGGTGGGGCGGTAAGGAATCTGTCACTAACTACTGTCTCTTACAGATATATCGTTACACAAGTTAGTAACTTGTGCATCTGAAAGAGACACGTTAGTGACAGATTCCTTACCTTAGAATAGATACCCCAGCAATACCAACCCCGGTGGTGGGTCTGCGAACAAAGATCAGACAAGGAAGTCCTGGAGGACAGAACGGCCAAAGAAGCCGTCCCTCCGGACCTGACTGTCAAGGCAGTAATGTTTTGTAAACGTGTGCAGCGAGGCCTACGTAGCTGCCTGACAGATAACCGGCAGCGGAACACCGCGGCCCAAGGCCGTGGTAGCAGCCGTTGCCCTGGTGGAATGGGCACGCAGCCCAACAGGAGGCTCCTTCTTAGCCAAAGAATAGCAGGTCTTGATGCACAAGGTAACCCAGCGGGAGATGGTTTGTTTGTGCACCGCCCGACCTTTTTTGGCGCCCAAGTAGCCAACAAAGAGCTGGTCATCCACCCGGAAGTGTTTTGTGCGGTCGATATAGAAGGAGAGCGCACGTTTTGGGTCCAGACGGTGGAGCCTCTCTTCCTCTCTGGAAGGATGCGGAGGCGGAAAGAAGGTAGGCAAGCGATGGTCTGCCCAATGTGGAAGGCAGTAACCACCTTTGGCAAGAAGGACGGACGCGTCCGAAGAACAACCTTGTCTGGATGAACAGACAGAAAGGGAGGTTTGCAAGATAGAGCCTGGAGCTCACTCACCCGCCGAGCGGAGGTGATGGCCACCAGAAAGGCTGTCTTCAGAGAGAGAAGACGAAGAGGACAATTATGTAGAGGCTCAAAGGGAGCGCACATTAAAAGGTAAGAACCAAATTCAAGTCCCACTGAGGCATCACAAACGGAACAGGAGGGAAGAGGTGTGTAATGCCTTTTAAGAACCTGTTAACAACAGGGGACTTGAAAAGGGAGGGCTGATCAGGGAGCCTGAGGAAGGCCGAGATAGCACAAAGATAACCCTTGATGGTACCCAGGGCAGAACCCTGTTGGGCCAGAGAAAGAAGGAACAGAAGGACCTCAGAGAGAGGGGCAGAAAGGGGATCCACAGCCTTTGCTGTGCACCATGCCACAAATTTGTTCCACCTGCAGGCGTATACCACCTTAGTGGAGGGACGCCTGGCTGCCAGAATCACATCACAAACTTCGGGAGGCAAGTCGAAAGGAATCAACTGCCGCCGCTCAATCTCCACGCAAGCAGGTGTAGACTGGACAGGTTCGGGTGGAGGACCGTCCCCTGCTGCTGCGACAGAAGATCCTCCCGAAGAGGCAGACGGATCGGGGATCTACGCTCATACTGAGTAGCTCGGGATACCAAACTCTTCGAGCCCAGTCCGGAGCCACAAGAATGACTTGGGCCCGGTCGTGCCGAATCTTCTTCAACACTCTGGGTAGAAGTGGTATAGGCGGAAAGGCGTACAACAGACCGCAACTCCACTCGCGACGAAAAGCGTCGCCGAGCGAGTGCCGCCTTGGAAATTCCAACGCGCAGAACTGATGACATTGCGCGTTCTCTTCGGTGGCGAATAGATCTAACCAAGGCTCTCCCCATTGTAGAAAGAGTCCTTGCGCCACTTCCGAGTGAAGACGCCATTCGTGATCCATCATGCACCTGCGGCTGAGGTTCGTCCGCCCTGGCGTTCAGGGAACCTGCCAGGTGTTGAACCATCAGGAACATGCCCTGATGTTCCAGCCATGTCCAGAGGCGCAGAGCCTCCTGACAGAGGGTCCACGACCCCACCCCGCCCTGTTTGTTGCAGTACCACATGGCGGTGGTGTTGTCTGTGAACACCTGCACTACCTTCCCTATAACAGAGGGAAGGAATGCCTTGAGTGCAAGTCGGATCGCCCGGAGCTCCAGAAGGTTGATATGGAGCCGGGACTCCGCCGGAGACCAGAGGCCTCTGATCTCCGCCTCTCCCATGTGACCGCCCCATCCCAGAAGGGACGCGTCCGTCACAACTGTGTGCTCTGGCTGGGGAAGGGAGAGGGATCTGCCCATGACCCATTGCCGGTTCGAGAGCCACCACTGCAACTGTTTTGCAGTCCCTCCGAGATCTGGACGTGATCGGACAGGTTGCCCTGGTGCTGCGCCCACTGGAACTTCAGGTCCCACTGCAGAGCCCGCATATGCCATCTGGCATGATTGACCAGCAGGATGCAGGAGGCCATGAGGCCCAGCAGCCTCCGGGTCATCCGTACCGAAACCCAGGATAAAGGCTGAAAGATCGGAATCATAGCCTGAATATCCCGGACTCGCCGTTCGGGAGGATAGGCCCGAAACTGCGTCGTGTCCAGAACTGCTCCGATGAAAAGGAGCTGTGGAGAAGGAATCAGATGCGACTTCGGCACATTGATGGAGAACCCCAGCGAGTGCAGGAGTTCGGCCGTAGTCTGGAGGTGGGAGACGACTGCCTGGGACGAGCCCGCCTTCAGCAGCCAGTCGTCGAGGTAGGGGAAGACTGAAACCCCTGCCCGGCGCAGATGAGCTGCAACCACCGCCATCACTTTCGTGAACACCCGAGGGGCACTGGTAAGGCCAAAGGGGAGCACGGTGAACTGAAAATGCTCGAGGCCTACCGTGAACCGGAGGTAACGCCGGTGGGCCGGCAGGACGGGGATGTGGAAATAGGCGTCCTGCAAGTCCAACGCTACCAACCAGTCTCCAGGGTCTAGGGCAGTCAAGACCTGAGCTAGGGTGAGCATCTTGAACTTCTCCTTCCGGAGGAAGCGATTGGCGTTCCGGAGGTCCAAGATAGGACGCATGTCCTCCTTGTCCTTTTTGGGCACCAGAAAGTAGTGGGAGTACCAACCACGCCCTACTTCTGGGGTCGGAACATGCTCGATGGCCCTCTTGGCCAAGAGGGCCGTGACTTCCTTCTGTAGAAGCACCAAGTGATCCCCTGACATGCGGTGGAATTGAGGTGGCATGGCTGGGGGTGGTCTCGAAGGGGAGGGAGTAGCCCCTTCGGACAATGTCCAAGACCCACCTGTCCGAGGTGATGGGACGCCAGTGGTGAAGGTGATGGCGGACCCTGCCCCCGACTGGCGTGCTGTGCATCTGAAAGGAGGGACTAGGAGGGCTTGGAGGCCGCGGACGGGTTGGAGGTGGTGGCCTGACCCGCACGCTGGTTGCCCGAACCGCCACGGCGGTATCCACGTCCTCGGCCACGCGAAGACGCCTGCTGCGCGGGCCGGTGGCTGGGCTGCTGACGTGACTGGGCGCCCCTTCCGTGGCCACGATAGGGGCGAAAAGCAGAAGTTAGCGGAGGGCGTGTAGCAGAAAGGCCCAGGGACTTGGCAGTAGCCCGTGAGTCCTTAAAGCGCTCCAACGCATGGTCTGCTTTGGACCCAAAAAGACCGACTCCATCAAAGGGCATGTCCATGAGAGTATTCTGGACATCCCCTGAAAAACCAGTGGTTCTCAGCCAGGCGTGGCGACGCAGCGCCACCGTCGTTGCAATAGACCTGCCCAGCGAGTCGGCGGTATCAAGGCCACATCGTATTGTGTATTTGGCCGCATCTCTTCCTTCCGCAATGGCGCGGGAAGGCAGTGTCTGGACCTCCTCAGAACACTGGGGCAAAACAGTCGCCACCGAATCCCACAAGGAGTGGGTATATCGGCCCAAAAGACAAGCGGTGTTGATGGACCGCAAGCCAGCACTGGAGGAAGAAAAACCCTTCTTCCCAAATTGATCCAGGCGTTTGGATTCCCTATCCGGAGGGGCGGTAGGGAAGGCGGTTTGGGAAGCGGAGGCTTGGACAACCAAGCTCTCAGGAGTGGGGTGGACAGAGAGAAATAGGGGGTCGCCCGGAGCTGGGCGATGGCGTCGGGACACGTTCCTATCCACAGGAGCCCCTGTGTTGGGCTTGGACCAGGCGCCCAAAAGAACGTCAGTGAGGGCATCGTTAAACGGCAGCACAGTCTCCGTAGAGGAGGCTGCCGGCTGAAGCACCTCTGTCAAGAGATTAGTCTTGACCGCCACAGTAGGGAGTTGGAGATGTAAGGCTCCAGCCGCCCTACGCAACACCGTTGCAAAATTGGTTCCCTCCTCCGTAGCCACGGGAGGAGACAGCATGCCAGTGTCAGGGGAAGTATCTAGACCACTGGCATCCCCTAGGTCCTCTGTCCAGTCCTCATCATACTGACACTGTTGTGCCAGAGGGTCCTCAGACCCCTCCCAGTCCTCCTGGTCCTCCTCAGGTTCAAAATAAGGAGGAGGAGGAGGGACATTTGGGACCCAGGGTCTCATCGGCGCCGGAACCGGCGTCGAGCGACGTCGGTCCGGTTCCATGTCCGGAGCCGGAAGGAACTGGGGGACGACGCCGCCCGGAGCCCCAGGCGGCGTCGAGAACGGCACCGGAGACATCGGCGTCGGCGGAGGCGTGGTCAGGTCGACCGGCGTCGATGGGGGTTGCGGAGCCGGGATCGAGGCCGGAGCCGGAATCGAGGCTGGAGGCACGGGCGACGCCGGGGCCGGAGGCGACGCCGGGGCAACCCCATCAGGGCCCGCGGGGCCCGAAGGCACACCGGAGGGACCTTGAGGCCCGAAGAGGCGGGCCATGGCCGACAGGAATTCCTGTATTTGGGCCCGATCCGCCCCCGAACCCGGGAAGGACGGGTATTGCGGGGGCGACTCCACAGGCATGTCCGGGGCGGCGGGGACGGTGCCAGGAGGGGCCTCAGCCGAGTCGCGAGACCGGCGAGGCGAAGTCCTAGAGCGACGATGCTTTTTGGACTTTTTGTGCTTAGACTTACCGGACGACGAAGACTTGGATCCCGACGACCGGTGAGGACTCCGCGACCGACCCCTCGACCTCTCACGGGACCGGGGCTTGGTGTGGCGCGGAGCCGATTGCCGGGCCTCGAGGAGCTTTCGAGACCGCTCTCGCAAAGCTTTCGGGTTGAGGGTCCGGCAGTCGGAACACGACTCCGTGTCGTGGCCTCGGCCGAGGCAGAAGAGACACTCACGATGCGGGTCTGTGATGGACATCATCCGAGCACAGGCGCCGCAACGTTTAAAGCCGGGCATCCCTACGACACCTTGGAGTCGATTTGAAGAAAACAGTGAAAAAATTCACCAAAAAAGTTAGTCAAAAAATGACTAGGGCACTGCTCTTCCCGGATCTGCGCTTGCTGGCGCGGAAAAAGAAGAACTGATGTCAGCGCGCAGGGGCGGCGTCTAAGTACTGCCCGCGACGTCATCCCGGCGATCACGACGCCGACGACGGACGCGGAGCCGCACGACGCCGCCTACCGACGCGCAAGGGTACTGCTACGCAAAAACTTTCCGGATCCAGCCTGACGCCTGGGGATATTCTAAGGTAAGGAATCTGTCACTAACGTGTCTCTTTCAGATGTGTGTAGCATGTCCTGATAGTGAATTACAGCCAATTTCGTTTTTCACTATTGCAAGGCTATCTGTTCCCATAGGCCAGAATGGGCAGTTTGATTATAACATCTTATAAACATAACTGACCCAAGGAACAAGATAGGAAAATAAAGTTTAGTATGCCTGAACTCAGAATGTTAAAATACATCTTTTAGTGTGGGTGATTTTTACATTCTGTGTTTGAAAATACCACTTTTAGAAAGTAGGTATTTTCTTGCCTAACCATCCAGTATGCCTCTGCTAGGTTTGTGTATTCCATGTCTGGTTTGTGAATGACAGGGGGCTGGAGAGGGCTTTGGCTCCAGCAGTCTGATGAGTCAGGGCTGGGCTGATTAGAGCCTACATAGAATAGAGAGTAGGGGAGGAGATTTCCTTTCACTTGCCTGAGCCTTCATAGAATAGAGAGTAGGGGGAGGAGTTTTCCTTTCAGCTACCTGGGCCAGGTCTGCTTTCAACAATGCTGTCTCCACCTCCTGCCAGGAAGCTGCACCAGGGAGGACAGAACTGGTTTTGACTAGGTACAGACACTCTCTGCCTTCAGAGAACAAAGGATTTAGTAGTATAAATATTGGGGCCCAGAACTTTAGATCACTTCTGGGAATCAAGATGAACCTTTTCCAAGGAGAGAAACCAAGGAAGCTGAAGGAGGAGACTGCCCCTGTGCTGTTTGCTGTTGGCCTGCAGTGGTTACTTATTGCCAAGGAAAGGAGAAAAGGAACTTTGTGTGTACTTTAATCATCTTGAGGAAGATCTCCAAGGGCTTGAAGCTGAGCTTGCCTCCTGTTCTGAAGTCTCAGGGACACAAAGACTTCACCCCCAGCTCCCCCTGAATTTCCTTGCTGGGAATTCTACCTGCAGAGAGGTGCCTGCTGTTGTTTTGTGCCCTCTGGAGACTGCGTGTCGCTGGGAGCTGGAAGCGCAACGCAACGAGGAAGTAGCGTGTCGCCGCCGCAGAAGTCACCTAGACACCCACGGGTATTAGTGCGCTATATAAATTGTTATAACATAACATCACCGGAGAAGCGTGTCGCCGGGCCTGTAGCGGCTCAAGAAACCATTGAGTTCGCCGCTCGGCCGCCCGGCGTGCATGCATCGCATACCAAGTTATCGCATCAAAGACGCCATTTTGTCGCATCGCACCGGATCGTCGCATCGCATCGAGGCGCCATCTTGTCGCATCGCCCCGGATCACAGTAAGAAACAGACGCTTCGCCTCCTCTCCGGTAAGGGACAGACGCATCACCTCCCCTGCGACCCTTTTGTTTGTATTGCGTTACGCATCCAAGGTACTTTGAGAATAAAGTGTCCCATTTACCATCTACATTGAACTAAGCTATTTCTACAATCTGAAAGTCATATTTTTGAGTACTGTATTGTGGATTTTTGTCGTTTGGTCTTGTGTTAAGTCTAGATAAAGATTACTTATTTTTCTAAACTTGTGTGGTGTCCATTTGTAGTGTTTTCACTGTATTACAGTATGTGTTCACAAATGTTTTACACACTGCCTCTGAGATAAGCCTGCATGCTTGTGCCAAGCTACCAAGGGGGTGAGCAGGGGTTATTTTAGGAGTGTAGCCCCCTTACCCTGACTAGAAGCAAGGGCCCCTACTTGGTCAAAGGTACCTAACTCTGTCAACTAGAGACCCCCATTTCTAACAAGAGGTATAACAAATCAGAATAAAGATGTATGGTAAACACTTGCCAGCACTACATGAAAGTCCTTTGATGGCCATGGCATTCTAAAATAACTAGTTCACTGTCGAAGTGTTTTAAAACCCATGACCAGGGGCTGTTTCAGAATTGTGCTGATAGGCCGTTCAAACAGGTTTCACTACTTTGTCTTGTGGTGCACCTATACAATTAATATGTTACATATCACTCTCATAGAGCCATTAACATAAATACTGGATTTTGCAGTGGGTGGCATGAAAACAGGCTAACATTATTTTTAAAGAACAGTTGGGAAGATGGGCTAAAGCACATAAGGCCATGCTGTGTCTGGCTTCCCCATGACTTCTCCTCCCCCAAGCAGATGACCCGTAGGATCAACTTCTCAGTGGAAGATGAATGGGTACATATAGAACACTAAATTGTAGATGAGAAGCTGTCAAAAACACAGTATTCTATCTTAAGGTTCCAAGCAACATCATAGCCAAGTCGAGTTAGTCTCTCGTAGTCTGTTTGATGCCACATAGAACCCCACAGTCGAAAAACACTCTGTCATTGACGCTACTTACCTTTAATTCTACATATTACTACTTTCTGCACATTCTGCGCTCCGTCCATCATCCCCTTTGGTATCGCTTTGTTCGCCTTAAGTTGGCAGGGTATGCCCAGACGTGGGTCCCTTGCTCACTTTGCCACTGGATTCAAGATAGCCTGGCTGATAAGGGTTTTGAACCCGAAACCGGTCCCAGGATGCTTGTTTCCGGTCCAGGGAAGACATGGCTTGGCAGTTTGGGCTGGACTGTTCCCATGAGGCACAGGGTCAGACTGATTTGCATATGGCCATGTCTGAACTGGGGTGGTTGAGTGAGCTAAAGAATGATGATGGATTAAACCCAGATCAGTTGACTGGGGGTGAGTGTTTGATTTGCTCTAGCGCTCCGTCCATCATCCCCTTTGGTATCGCTTTGTTTGCCCTAAGTTGGCAGGGTATGCCCAGACGTGGGTCCCTTGCTCACTTTGCCACTGGATTCAAGATAGCCTGGCTGATGAGGGTTTTGAACCCGAAACCGGTCCCAGGATGCTTGTTTCCGGTCCAGGGAAGACATGGCTTGGCAGTTCGGGCTGGACTGTTCCCATGAGGCACAGGGTCAGACTGATTTGCATATGGCCATGTCTGAACTGGGGTGGTGGAGTGAGCTAAAGAATGATGATGGATTAAACCCAGATCAGTTGACTGGGGGTGAGTGTTTGATTTGCTCTAGCGCTCCGTCCATCATCCCCTTTGGTATCGCTTTGTTCGCCCTAAGTTGGCAGGGTATGCCCAGACGTGGGTCCCTTGCTCACTTTGCCACTGGATTCAAGATAGCCTGGCTGATGAGGGTTTTGAACCCGAAACCGGTCCCAGGATGCTTGTTTCCGGTCCAGGGAAGACATGGCTTGGCAGTTCGGGCTGGACTGTTCCCATGAGGCACAGGGTCAGACTGATTTGCATATGGCCATGTCTGAACTGGGGTGGTGGAGTGAGCTAAAGAATGATGATGGATTAAACCCAGATCAGTTGACTGGGGGTGAGTGTTTGATTTGCTCTAGCGCTCCGTCCATCATCCCCTTTGGTATCGCTTTGTTCGCCCTAAGTTGGCAGGGTATGCCCAGACGTGGGTCCCTTGCTCACTTTGCCACTGGATTCAAGATAGCCTGGCTGATGAGGGTTTTGAACCCGAAACCGGTCCCAGGATGCTTGTTTCCGGTCCAGGGAAGACATGGCTTGGCAGTTCGGGCTGGACTGTTCCCATGAGGCACAGGGTCAGACTGATTTGCATATGGCCATGTCTGAACTGGGGTGGTGGAGTGAGCTAAAGAATGATGATGGATTAAACCCAGATCAGTTGACTGGGGGTGAGTGTTTGATTTGCTCTAGCGCTCCGTCCATCATCCCCTTTGGTATCGCTTTGTTCGCCCTAAGTTGGCAGGGTATGCCCAGACGTGGGTCCCTTGCTCACTTTGCCACTGGATTCAAGCTAGCCTGGCTGATAAGGGTTTTGAACCCGAAACCGGTCCCAGGATGCTTGTTTCCGGTCCAGGGAAGACATGGCTTGGCAGTTCGGGCTGGACTGTTCCCATGAGGCACAGGGTCAGACTGATTTGCATATGGCCATGTCTGAACTGGGGTGGTTGAGTGAGCTAAAGAATGATGATGGATTAAACCCAGATCAGTTGACTGGGGTGAGTGTTTGATTTGCTCTAGCGCTCCGTCCATCATCCCCTTTGGTATCGATGTGTTTGCCCTAAGTTGGCAGGGTATGCCCAGACGTGGGTCCCTTGCTCACTTTGCCACTGGATTCAAGATAGCCTGGCTGATGAGGGTTTTGAACCCGAAACCGGTCCCAGGATGCTTGTTTCCGGTCCAGGGAAGACATGGCTTGGCAGTTCGGGCTGGACTGTTCCCATGAGGCACAGGGTCAGACTGATTTGCATATGGCCATGTCTGAACTGGGGTGGTGGAGTGAGCTAAAGAATGATGATGGATTAAACCCAGATCAGTTGACTGGGGGTGAGTGTTTGATTTGCTCTAGCGCTCCGTCCATCATCCCCTTTGGTATCGCTTTGTTTGCCCTAAGTTGGCAGGGTATGCCCAGACGTGGGTCCCTTGCTCACTTTGCCACTGGATTCAAGATAGCCTGGCTGATGAGGGTTTTGAACCCGAAACCGGTCCCAGGATGCTTGTTTCCGGTCCAGGGAAGACATGGCTTGGCAGTTCGGGCTGGACTGTTCCCATGAGGCACAGGGTCAGACTGATTTGCATATGGCCATGTCTGAACTGGGGTGGTGGAGTGAGCTAAAGAATGATGATGGATTAAACCCAGATCAGTTGACTGGGGGTGAGTGTTTGATTTGCTCTAGCGCTCCGTCCATCATCCCCTTTGGTATCGCTTTGTTCGCCCTAAGTTGGCAGGGTATGCCCAGACGTGGGTCCCTTGCTCACTTTGCCACTGGATTCAAGATAGCCTGGCTGATGAGGGTTTTGAACCCGAAACCGGTCCCAGGATGCTTGTTTCCGGTCCAGGGAAGACATGGCTTGGCAGTTCGGGCTGGACTGTTCCCATGAGGCACAGGGTCAGACTGATTTGCATATGGCCATGTCTGAACTGGGGTGGTGGAGTGAGCTAAAGAATGATGATGGATTAAACCCAGATCAGTTGACTGGGGGTGAGTGTTTGATTTGCTCTAGCGCTCCATCCATCATCCCCTTTGGTATCGCTTTGTTCGCCCTAAGTTGGCAGGGTATGCCCAGACGTGGGTCCCTTGCTCACTTTGCCACTGGATTCAAGATAGCCTGGCTGATGAGGGTTTTGAACCCGAAACCGGTCCCAGGATGCTTGTTTCCGGTCCAGGGAAGACATGGCTTGGCAGTTCGGGCTGGACTGTTCCCATGAGGCACAGGGTCAGACTGATTTGCATATGGCCATGTCTGAACTGGGGTGGTGGAGTGAGCTAAAGAATGATGATGGATTAAACCCAGATCAGTTGACTGGGGGTGAGTGTTTGATTTGCTCTAGCGCTCTGTCCATCATCCCCTTTGGTATCGCTTTGTTCGCCCTAAGTTGGCAGGGTATGCCCAGACGTGGGTCCCTTGCTCACTTTGCCACTGGATTCAAGCTAGCCTGGCTGATGAGGGTTTTGAACCCGAAACCGGTCCCAGGATGCTTGTTTCCGGTCCAGGGAAGACATGGCTTGGCAGTTCGGGCTGGACTGTTCCCATGAGGCACAGGGTCAGACTGATTTGCATATGGCCATGTCTGAACTGGGGTGGTGGAGTGAGCTAAAGAATGATGATGGATTAAACCCAGATCAGTTGACTGGGGGTGAGTGTTTGATTTGCTCTAGCGCTCCGTCCATCATCCCCTTTGCTATCGCTAAACCCTAGTGTCAACAAGGCTTTGTATGCTGAAGACACAAAGAACAATGTGAAGATTTCATTTAACAAATCAACCGCTTGTTCATATGGATCATAGCAAACCTCATATTTCATACTATATGTTCCGTAAGTTATTTAACTATGTGTCACCTCCGATTGGCCTCACAGGAAATATTGTTGAAACTTGTTATTTTCAAAATTTAGGCAAGTCATCAAAAGATCACATTTCTCTTCAGCCTCCCACCAACAGGACCACGCATGTGGTGACAAATGACGAAAGGTCCTGCGTCTATTGACTGGAGGAAGATGAGACACAATGAGGTAACTGATTTCCAAGAGCATTCAAGGCGAACTGCGGATTTTCTGGCCTTTTGAGCGCTATTAACCCTTTGCCCCAAAGGAAACAGAGCAAAGGGGTGATTTTTCAAATTTCACATACTGAAAGAAGTTTATTGGCGGCAGGTGGCTAATTTTTTTCATTGAAATAAGTTAGCTAGTAGAAGATCCTTAAAATGATGTTCCGAGATGCCTTGGACATAACTGCAAGAAGAGCAGACAGGGGTCCCGGATCTCCTCCATCCACCTTCTTTGCTGCTTTGTCAAGCCTGCAACAGGAATGTAGTCACTTTAAGAAGACTCTTTGGTGCCTACAGGAAATGTAGTCAGGACCTAAAGCAACCCCGGAGAACTGACATACACTGGTAGGTAAGCTGAGCCCAATAGAGTCGGCTTCAAGCCAATATGACAGCTACTGGGTTTCGTGTCTGAAGAGAAGTACTGGAGCACTGGCACGGTCTCTAATGTGGTAGGCAGAGGTGACACTACTTCCACCTGTCAGGAACTTCACACCCATGTCTATGTAACCCATAACTGTACTTTCTTGTACTGTGGATTGCTTCTTAATTGTCTAACATTTGTGGGCTGCAGCATCAACATTAGCATCACTGGAACTTGGACCTCAGGTTGGAAGAGACTGCTGAAATTGGGGGTGGGTCTTAAAAACCATAGATTCTTTGCACCTTTAGGCAACAAATCAAGAACCAAACTCCACAATTGAAAATAAGATCCCCAGTATGAGGGCATATTAACAATTCTATTTCTTGATTTGTGTTGCCTCCTTCTTGTTTTGGCTTTACGCATCTCAGAGTGCTAATGCATATGATATTATATTGCATCCCCATCTCCTTCAAAAGTATAGTTGCACATAAAGGAATTTAGATAGCCGCAGCGATGGCCAGCTCATTCAGTAAAGATAATAATCTTTCTCCTGACTCTCTTCTCAGTTCTCCTTCCTTCCAGCACGTTACCCCATTTCCCTAAACCCTGTTTGGGCACTTGGAGCATCTGTGCTATTAAATTGGCAAAACAGAGTTTGCACTACTGAAAGATGGGCTTCAGGAAGGTGCTTTCACTGTGGCATCTATTCCGCCAGTTCATTATCCAGTCCCTCAAACTATCTTCATGCTGTATCCCATAAGGCTCTATGGGCGCCATGTGATCCCACTCTCTAGGATCTCACTTTGATGCAGTAGTATTCCAGATCTAACCTCAAGCATTCAAGCACAGCAATCACCACGTCTTATGAAAGGGCAATAAAATAGGGATTTACAGACTGATACCCTGACTGGAATGTCCCAAAAATAAAAAGTTATCCAAAAAACATATTGATACACTTACTAGAAGGCCTGAGTGGCTGCCAGTTTAAAGGTGGTGATGAAGATTATATTGTAATAGGAATGTAGGCAGCTTCTGAATAATGACGTGGTTTATTTAGGTCTTCTTTAAATATGTGCGTCCATGCTGACCTTCAGCTAAGGTAATGATGGCGTTTGACATTTTAAATTGTATGACTCCTCCCACCTGCTTTCTAGGTTTATCTACGATTTTGTACAGGATCCTAAGCATGTATTTACTAGTTTGAACTATATTCTATCTTTAATACACTGTTTTAGTGTTTCTGTTCCACCATTCCTTCCAACGAAAAGGACGCCATACTGTTTGTCCTTGTCCTGATAACAATCGCCCACCTACAGTGGGCAAACCATCCAACTTTTCCCGAGATACAGCAGTCAAGAGCTTGCATCCATTCAGCGGCTGAGGAACCCAAAGGGTTACGAATCCAATAAGCAGGAATGTGAAGAATGCACCCCCCTTCTAATCCACTCTGGTGGACAGAGTCCCCATAGCCTACCACTCTGCACCCAACTATGCGAGACACCTTCACTCCGCGCCTAACTATGCGAGCAGGACAGTGAGAGTAAAGCAAGCCCCTGGGAAGCGTGAAGGCCAACGGAATGCTACTAAGCAGCAAAGCCGAACAAACAACAACAGAATTACAGAGATAAAAAGTATATTGTTACACAATAAACTCAATTAACAAGACAAAAAAGTAATAACCATTAAGCCACTGAAGTTGGAGAGGATCTGTTAAAGGGGGCAAAGAGCATTTACCCAGTCCATATAAAACAATAGGGGCAGTCATTCCAATTGAAATGATTTGGAGTGTGAAAAATTAAGACCCCTCACACATTTACTAGGACCTACTACCAAAGCAAAGCAGACCGG
This sequence comes from Calotriton arnoldi, assembly GCA_963921515.1. Classification (NCBI taxonomy): domain Eukaryota; kingdom Metazoa; phylum Chordata; class Amphibia; order Caudata; family Salamandridae; genus Calotriton; species Calotriton arnoldi. Next base: position 1,480,138 of record CAWUFW010002796.1, read on the forward strand.
CAAATGTGTGCAGTAGAGTAGGCTTGCACCTTTTGAAGTGTTTACCTTCTGGGCAGATCCAATAAGCTCACCCAGTCTAATTCAAAGGTTGTATATTGTGTGTGTTGATATTAAGTTCTCCGATTCCACTGAAAGATAGTTAGAAGAGCTTTACAAAAACCGGAAACATACGATAACTAAAAGCCAAATAATCTCTGTTCGAGGTTAAATGCTCTGAGCAGGTCAAATCATCTTGTATAAAAGTTAACACTACCTTTCCTGCATCAATATTGCAGCGTTTCCTCATTATTAGATGTATATATTTTCCTAGGAAAAAATACGGCAAATGGGGGAAAAGAGATACTACTTCGTGTAGTTTTTCTTACCTCTCTAGTTGCTTCATATCTGGTACTAAACAGCCTGTTTTACAATGGGCTAATTCTACAATCGTGCCGAAAAATAAACCACCAAGTTTCCACAGCCTTCCTTTACTACACTACTTTAATTTTAGGTTAACCATTTTCTGAATAAATGGTGTTTTCACAGTTACCTTACAAACAGGGCCAATGGAATTATGGGATTCTGCAGCTGTCGAGTTTTCCGCATAAATATAGGGTTGCCACACTTACGACAATACCCATCATCTTCTGCATAAACTGCAAATTTTAACCAAAAAAGTTTTGAGCTCGAACTGATCAAAAGTTACTAAAAACACTGTCACAAATGTTTCTGCGCAGTGGCAGGCAGTTTGCTGCGCAGTGGCAGGCCATCTTTCAGTCGTTGATTGCTGTATTTAGGTTTTCAACTGATATTCATTCCTTTATTTTTTTTTAGTTATTGCTAGTTTATAAAACATGATTATGGCCAGAGGGAGTCAGAGCGCTGTACAGGATAAAAAACATAAAATCATTTATAAAAAAAAAAACATTGTTAATGTGTAAAAATGACAAAACTGTGGCGTAATACTACAGCAAAATGTGCTGCTTTCCATAGCATTATTTGCCTTTTTTGGTGCAAATTCAGTCAACCCTGCTGCATAATTTGGTCCACCTTTGCCGCAAAATGCTAGTGGTCCTGCTTAAATTGACAGAAGCATGCAGTCCTTTAAATTGTCCCATTCTGGCAGAGAGGAGCCATTTGCACGTCTTATTGTCATAAAAGCTCAAAACGCATTTCCACACAGGTCTGCGATTCAATCAGTGAGACAGTAGAGGCATTTCTCAAAAGGAATCCACACAACTGGGGCCACACCCGGTAGATCTTCTCGGTCCCAAAAGAGATGATAGCATTTTCAAAGGAAATAAGAACTGGCAAGTGTCTCTACGCCTCTTCTTGTGAGTTATGCTCTGTTAGACTGGGAACATTAGGAGTCAGACAAACCTATCAAGAACCTCTTATCTGCAGATGACGGGAAAATGGAGCCCGGCTCTTGCACCCCAAAATCAGTAAGGACACACAATAAACAGACTTTTACACTTATTTGAATATTTATTTTGCAGTATTTGTCTACAAAATAAGAATGATCATTATTATTGATTACTCAGCAGATATTATGCATACTAGTGTAAATGTCAGATAGGCTCCAAGCATATTTCATAACATATCCCTAACCTACTAATGTACTCACTTTCCGAAGTATCTAAGTATTGTCTTCCATCCAACTAATAGCGCAGTATAATTGTACCAAATCCTAAATGACATCAAGCCACTTATAATTTCCCTGCATACCTTAATACAGTCCTCAGGTCAGCAGTCGCATTTAAGTCCCTCTACATCTCCACTCAGGAACCGGTTCAAGTGTCTAACCCTGCACTTCACGGTACCTTATATTCCTTTATTATTGATGTTGTCTTAAGGAGCGAGGAGGGGTCACTTGTGCTCAACTGCTGCTTTGCAACAACAAGCATTGAAAATGCAATAGGTCTCGCCTTTGATTAAGTTAAAGCCATTTGCTTTGCTAATTGTATTGTATAGCAAAGCAAATGGCTTTAACTTAATGAAAGGCGAGACCTATTGCATTTTTAATGCTTGTTATTTACGCTGTTAGCGTAGAGCTCACGCGACAGTCGGGTCGTTATTATTTACGCTTTCCAGGTAGAACTCCTGTCTCAAAAAGCAGCATGCTGCTGGGGTGTTATTAATATTTACGCTTTCATCGTAGAGCTCACGCCCCAAGAAGCAGCAGGCTGTTATTATTTTCGCTTTCAGCATAGATCGCAGGTCCCAGAAAGCAAAATACGGCCGGTTTGTTATTAAAAGTGGAACTTCGCGGGCGCCGATATTTTGCGCGTTGTTTTTAGTGAGAGAGATTAGCAGAGCAGCACTGTTCAAGCTTTCCTGATCATCTGTAATTAAATGCGGAGTCGGGGGGGATTCTCAGAAGGCATTTAGAGAAGCTGCAGTGAGCCAAAGTCATGCTGCTGTGTCAGAGTGGCATTTTTATTAATGAGAATACAAAAAGCTGGCATATTCTTAGCCCGGCTTGCGTTTAGTTACCAGGCAACCAGTGTATGGTAATTAATCCGCAAAATTTAAATCTTTGCGAGGGGAGCAGGCGTTGTGCAGAATGGTTGGGACCACGAGGAAAACAACCTGTGGGACCTGCTGAGGCGACTGCCGGGCTGGGTGGGTCGGATGGGGAACCCGGGGGAGAGAGGAGGTAAAGAGAGGGAGAGACAGGCTGCAGAGAGCGCTGGAGACAGAGAGAGACGGGCTGCACGAGTAAGTGACAGCGAGAGAGAAATGGCAGACACAGGAATATAGGAGGAAGAGTGAGGAGGTGAGAGGAGAGTGAGAGACCGGATATCCCAGGGAGAGAGGGAGACAGAGGGAGAGAGAGGTGAGAGAGAGGCTGAATAGGGCAATAAGAGGAGAGAGAGAGAGAGAGAGGTGGTGTTAAGTGAGGAACCACGGGGAGAAAAGATAGCTAAAGCAATAGAGAGAGGGAGAGAGATTAAGAGGGGGATGGAGCCAGAGAGAAAGACGGTGAGATGGGAGAGAAGATGTAAAAGGAAGGAGAGAAAGCGAGAAAAAGATAACAAGAAAACGATAAAGAGTTAAAGAGTATGAATGCGAAAAAGAGAAAGGGAGAGAGGGTAAGAGTGAGAGGCTGGCGAGAGAGAGAAGGATGGAGAGAAAAAAGCAAGTGAGAGCAGTAGAAGACAGAGCGGAGATTAAACAAGCAAAAATAGAATAGGGGGCGAGAGGGGGTGACAGAGAGATCTTGGAGAGAGAGACAGGAGGTGAGAGAGGCTGATAGTGTGAGAGCGAGGAGAAGCGAGGAAAAAGAAAAGGGAGCGAGGAAGGTTGGGAGACAGAAAGAAGCGTAATGGGGGTTATAAAACAGCAAGATGGAAACAGAGAGCGCGCACTTGAAGACGAGATGAGAAGTGAGACATATAAGGGAGGGAGGAGAGACATTGTGCAAGAGAAAGAGAGGGACATTGAGAGAGGTGGATTTGAGGAGAGCGGAAGCCGGGGAGAGAGAATGTAAGAAACGTAGACAGGAATCAATGAAGCAAGGGGAAGAGAGAGAGAGTGTTGATGAAAGAGATGCAGAACGAGAGAGAAAGAGGTCGTGAATGAAAATTAAGTAAGAAGTAATGCAGGAAAGAAAGAACAGCCCAAAGAGTGAGAGGGCGTGTAATCTATCACAGGCAACCAGACACAAACATTGTTTATTTGTAAGGAGACACATTTGAGCCAGCAAACACCCGTGAAAGCACACTTATACCTACTTTCAGGAAATGTGCAGACCTTAACATTCACTAACAGTACTTAATCCCCAAGAAACGCAGAAACTTCGTGCGGATGAGGGAGCAAGTCGCGAAAGGCGCGCACGCTGATGTGGAGCAAGTCGCGAAAGGCGCGCACGCTGAACATATGTAAAAGAACAAGCATGCAAACACTCGCTCCAATGAGCACAATCAAAGATTGGCGACTCTTTTTTTTCAATATTTGATGCTTTTAGTAAGTAGCGCAGCATGCCGCGATGCTTATTAAAAGCATCAAATATTGAAAAATACAGTTTGCTGAGCCAAAAAAAAAGTCCCCAGAGTGTCACGCTGCCAGAGAAGCATCCAGTCCTACGCGTGCACATCTTCTGTCCGTCCGTGTGCACATCTAGCTTGGAATCCGTATTGACTCCAAAAGGCCCTTGCATGGCGAGAGCAGCGCATGCGCGCTGCTAACGCCAGGCGAGACCTAAAAACGTGCAAACAGTACCACTGTGCATAAACATACGGGAATCTAAGGAAGCTATTACTACTTTTTCCTTCTTTCTTCCAAGACGGATCTGTACAAGGTCATCTTTCCTCGCAGCCGCGTTCACATTGTGTTCTCTGTTCTGTTTGTTTGAATGGTACCAAAAACTGTTACCAAATAGAACACATGGCAATTGAGCACACATTTGTTGGCATACCAGGCATTCATTCAGTGAGCCTGCTTCTCAACTTTCTATGCTTATTTTTTTTATTTTATGTGTTTTATAGAGCGCGAACTTGACCCGTTAGGGTATCAGAGCGCTTTACATGAGAGCAAACAATATACAGACAGGCTTAGAAACGACCAATTGCAGATCGAGTAGTAGGGGGCCGGGTGCCGGAGATATAAGGGAGAGAAGGACACGTATTTACAGTTTACAAAACCAAATACTGAAGACGAGGTAACATATATACAGATTATGTTTACAATTATTCAAGACAAGGTACCAAGTTTCCGATGGGCGACTAGGTAGTCCGAAGGGAGGCAGTGGACGGCCATAGGTCAGGGCCATAGTGAAGCATGAGGCCAAACTTAAGCGAGGAATTTGCCCATAAGGAAGGTTTTGGCATCTTTTTGAATCGAGTTAGAGAGGGGATTCTTCTGATGTCGGGTGGGAGAGAGTTCCATATTCTTGGAGCAGCCCCGGAGAAGGCCCGATTGTAAGTTTTTTTTCGAAAGCGTGAAGGTTGAAGCAAGAGGTTTCTGGCAGATCGGGAGTTTCTGATTCCTCCGGAGATCACAAGTTTCTGTGCCAGATATGCAGGGAGTTAGAGTATAAAGCTTTGTGCGTGATGCATGCTAGCTTCAACTGTATTCTAGCCTCTAGGGGAAGCCAGTTGAGAGCTTTCAGGTGTGGGGAAATATGATCATATTTTCGTGTGCCGGTAAGTAGTCTGGCGGCCGCATTGAGGCAGGCTTTAAGAGGTGCCAGGGAGATCTTGGGTAAACCCGAGAGGGTAGAGCAGCCATATTCCAGTCTAGAGATGACGAGTGCTTGGACTGCCATTTTTAGGTCGGGAGCATCGAGGAAAGGTTTCAATTTCCTAAGGTAGCTCAGGTGGAATCTGGCTGTTTTGGCCATCGAGTTGATGTGGTCCCGCATGTTCAGGTTGCTGTCGAGGGTAATTCCCAGGGATTTAGCCGAGTCCACAATGGTCGGTGGGCAATTTAAGGCTGTGATAGCCTTAATCCATGAATGAATATCAAGGTTGGTACTGGGAGGGGAGACCAGGAGAAATTCTGTTTTCTTTGCATTGAGTTTGAGTTGATTGGATGCGAGCCATTGGACGGTGAGTTTCAGGGCTTCGTTCAGGGAGAGAATCTCTTCGAGAGATGAGGTTTTGATGTAGATCTGAGTGTCATCAGCGTACATATGATAGGAGATATTTGCAGTGCGTAATACTTCAGTAAGCGGTTCTAGGTAAAGGTTGAAGAGGGTGGGGGACAGGGTTGATCCTTGAGGGACTCCAACCGTGACCGGGGATGGTGACGAAAGGTTGCCGTTGATTAGGAATCTCTGTGACCGGTTTTGGAGGAAGAACCTAAACCATTCTAGAACAGTGCCATCCAATCCCATTCTGAGTTTGAGGCGTTCGAGTAGTTTTTCATGGTTAACCGTGTCGAAGGCTGAGGATAGGTCCAGGAGAATTAGGAGACAAGTTTTGCCTTGGTCAAGGGCTTGGAGGGCATCGTCCACGATGTGGAGCATGGTGGTTTCGGTGCTGTGCCCTGGTCTAAATCCGGATTGGAAGTCATCGAGCAGGTGGAAGTTGTTAATGTGTTTGCTTAGCTGCTGTTGCACACATTTCTCCAGCACTTTGGCTAACAGGGGGATGTTGGAGATGGGTCTGAAGTTATCGGGAGAGGCTGGATCCAGCTACGGCTTTTTCAGAATGGGGAGGACTTGGCCGGCTTTTAGGGAGTCAGGCATCGTTCCCTGCTGGAGGGAGGCGTTGATTATTGTAGTCCAACTAGGAATAATGGATTGGGCGATGGCAGCTAGGCAGTTGGAAGGGAGCGGGTCATTAAAATGGTTGTTCGGGTTTAAGGTGGAAAGGATTTCAGAGATGGAGTCTTCTTCGTAGTCTTTGAAGACAGACCAGTGAGCATGATTTTTAGGAGGAGCCTGTGGCTGCGTCATGGTGGGAGGAGGCGGGTCAAGAAGGGGTTGAGGGTGTGTGATGGAGCTGAGTTCGTTTCCAAGGGCAGAGGTTTTGTCAGCGAAGAAGGAGGAGAATTCCTCTGCGGATATAAGAGACTTAGGGGTTTCTTTCGACGTTTTGGCCAGTTTAATGCTTGTTACACATATTCTCTAATATTAAATGCCCTCATGTTTAAATACATTCAGGCCGGTCTTGTATGTGACATCATGCACCATCACACCGCTCTTAGTCAAAGTTTGTGTTTTTCAACGTGTTAAACAGAGATGACAGGTTTTGCTCTGTTTAAATGAGGACTAAAATAAAAAGACCGTTATCTGGCTGTTGTCTGTATATTTCTTTCCTACTCCAAAATGGAAGTTTGCAAAGTATACAGCTTTACCACTGGCAAAAACACGCATAGAAACCCTTAGTCCTCCAATCTGTGGCTTTGAACTTGAGCAAATCTCCTGGTTAATTTTATATTCAGGGGCCAAATGAAGCCTTCTTTCCCGTTTTGTGGTACCTACTGTACTCATAAGGTAAACATCCGATTCCCACTCTCCTGTCATTCAGATTCCACCCACAAAGTCTTAAAAAACGATTTTGTGCTGACTGCTGGAAGCTTCAACCTTTATTTTCATCCTCCTACACTGAACAAGCTTCAAGTTGACAGCTAAAAATCATTACTCCACAATAGAACAAAGATTACATTTACCATCTTGTATTATCAATATGCAAATGCTGCTTCTACAAACACAAGGTCTGCTCTCTCTCGTTCCTTATCGCGCACAAATTTGCATCTTCGTACAGTGGGCTAGCTGTTTTAAAATGCATGCCCACAATTCTTTTTCCAAACTCAACCCTTGACATATCCTTTCACAACTTCAAGCTTTGAATAATGCAACAACCTTGCCTCCGAATCCGCTTAAACCGAACCTTTGTACAGCCGCAATTGTTTCTACTAATGCAAAAAATATTATCTACAACCAGACATCAATTAAAAGCAGAAACAAAGAAATATTTCAGCGTGAAAATGTTTTATAAATGCCTCTAAACAGCCACTCTTCACACAGGTCAAATGAAAAACTGCCAACCAGCTGGCTAATTTATTCCACACAGGTGTTTACTATTTTCAGCCACTTGCCTTTATTTGCAGCTCGTTGCAAACACAATATTTTTCCCTTGTGATGAATGCACTTTGTCCTACAGCCCTTCATTTCTGATTTGCACACTACATAATATATTAATGTCCAGGAGAATTAATTTAGAACATGACTTACCTTTTAGGTTATGTACAGTGACATAAAGGAACAAAAATTTTCAACAACTTCCGTTAGTCGTATACAACCCAAACAACACTTCAAAATAATAAATGCTTTATAGAAGTAAAAGGTACTCAGTTTCAAGACTATCTCACGTTTCACACGTGTAACTTCACAGATTTGGTAAGCATCCAATGACAAGCATTGGCAAAGCCAATAGGTCTGGCGTTGTCCGCCAGCCTTTTGACAATTCTTGTTTTTTTTTCCCATGGCCTTTGCAAACATTTATTGTTGCGGAAGTTGCCTTGCATTTGTCAATCTAAAAAAACATTGAAAAAAAAAAAAATGTTTTATGGTCTCAAAAAAGGCACAAATTACCATAGTGCTTCCTAGCACTGAAGAGAACTATTTTATGTGCGTATGAGCTCCTTGTGAAAGAGTAGAATGCCGTAACTCATAGTGTTGTCAGCCAATGGCTAAAGTAGGGTGACGCATTGCACCTTGATGCATGCCCAAGTGGATGGGAGAAAAATGTGAATGACAGCCACTGACAAATGGATTAAGTGTGGCTGAAAACCCCAATAAGTAACTAAGCAATACACATAACTTTATTAAAATCAAAAGGTCTTGGCTAACACAGACCTAAAAGCCTCTTGTTTTTAAGAAAGCAGGAGAAAAAGAAAGGAAAAAGGAAAAAAAAAAAGGAAGGTAGTAAAGAAGGACTGAAGAAAAAAGGACAGAAAGAAGGCAAAAATGGGTGAAGGAAAGAAATAAGGAAGCAAGGAAGAAAAGAAAGAAGGCAACAAAGAAAGAATAAGTATATTGTACATATATATTTTTTTTAACGAAAAGGTCTTGACTAACGCCAGACCTAAAAAGACCTGTAAACGTAGTATTTGATAGCCACAGTATCCCATGGTGTAGCAGCAATTTGAACACCAAGGGAGGACACCGAAATGCCTGCCCACCTAAGCGGGTATTGGGTAGCCAGCTGTGTCTGCGCGGCAGGTGGAATTGAGAGGTTGAGAGCTAAGCAACAATATTATAATAATAATGCTTCCTCTAGATCAATTATTTTTACTTTGTACTGACGAGATGCAATCCCACAAATCACATGTTCAACATTGCTAAGCTGGTCAAGACTTATAATTTAGCCTTCCAAGCAACCTCATTAAAACCTTTGCCAACAGTTTAATTCAAATCATTGGGTTTAAGAAAGCCGACGCGAAACCAATCAAGCTATGTGTTGCAAAGTCATCCTGTGCCCTGGGCACCCCCCAACTTTTTGCTGACTGGTACTGGTGGTAACTGACTCTGACTGACCCTGGGCTTTGCCTAACCAGGCCCAAGGCCAGTGCTATGCTGAAAGAGACCCTTAGAATATAGTGAAAACACCTACATACACTAGGGTACACTATGGGTTGGGGTACCCCTGTGATTGGCATGACCTGCCCTATAAGCCCCTAGTACATAATAGGGCAGGGGGATTGAAACTACCTATCAGTCCCTAGTATACAGTAGGGCATGGCAGTTTAGAGGCCAGCAGCCTTTTCTGCACTTGCATGTGTGCACTGCTGAAGCCTGAGGTCAGTTTAAAAGCAGCCCTGGGTTCCATGACTGCTTTTAAAAAGTAAATTGTGCCCAAACTCGACTTTGGTGTTTGGGGCACTTAAATATGGATAACCTACAATGTTTTGGCATATCAGGAACCCCCAGGGTCTCCCCTAGGTGTCCCAGGGGTGGGGGGTCAGGTATTTATAAGGTGGACCCTTATAAAAGGAGTTTTATATGCCCTGGGTTAAGTGAAAGTTCACATTTCACGCTCCACATTGTGATAAAGTGCTGCCCAAATTCGACTTTGATGCTAGGAGCACTGTGGAGGGAGGATCTGCAATATTTCTACAGATTCAGAGCCCCTAAAGTCTCCCCTAGTTGTCCCATGGGGTGGGGGTCCTGTAGATATAAGCGAAGTACTTATAAAATATGTTTTTATAAGTCCTGGTGCTGGAAGAAGTCCTTTTTCCCATTGCAAATCCCATGCCACATAGGTTAACATGGCAAGAAGTTATTAACTAATAACTCCTGACAGGAGAATGATAGAACTTCCATTCAAAGACTTCCCAGAATGGTAGTGATAAATCCAACAATATCATATTGTTGAATTCCTCCTAAAATAAACAGACCAGAAGTTATAAGACTTTCTTGTTTGTAGGTCCAGATTCAGCCTACCAGTGGTCTGTCCTGATTGGTCAGAGTTAAGGGGATTAGCCCGGCTGCTTTGAAGAGGTGATAAAGAGCCCCTGGGGTTAACCAGCTCTTCTGGGAGGGCAGTGTGCTGTTCCACAGGAATGCCAGGGCAGGGGGAGGAGTCGTAAACCATGGTCTTCAAAGAGGAGGGAAGAAACCAGTGTCATTTACAACTCTAAACTTTTCACCTCAGCCAGAGCTAGGCTTATGGAAGGAATGCACAGATGCAAGGGGGAGAGTCTATGGAAAGTAGTCATCCTAGGGGTGTGTTTAGCCAGCTCTTACCTCCCTGCTGGAAAATCAGCCATTTTGAATTTGGAGGATTTGGTGCACTCTGGGATAAAATAATGCCGCACTCTACATGATGTGGTCATAACCTTGGGGAATTGCCCTGCTCCCATTGGTCAGCAGTGACCTCCTGCTTGACCCAGAGAACTTGGAATAAGTATCTGAGAGGGGCTGAGTCTCTCAGATCTGCTGCTTGAAACTTAAGAAAGCAAGACGTTGCCATGCTGAGAAGTTGGGGTGCAAATTCTAAGGCCTGCCCTCTGAAAACTGCACCAGCTGAAACTACAGCCCTGTGGATTACCTTGCTGTAAAAGAACTAAAGAGTGGACTCCCTGCAAGCTACAGGTTAACAGAGCTCACCTGGAAGATCACCACCAAGGATCCTCAAACTGGATTATTACCAGTGGATTTGTAAGGGTTTTGTCCAAGTGGATTGCGGGAACTGAAGTCCTAAACTTTCAAGGACCATCTTGGAGCTTCCAGACTCTTGGAGTGAGTTTGAGACACTTTGGGACCCTTTGGGGAACTTCAGGAAGAAGTTCCAGGAGTTTGGAGAACTTTGGAGCAACTTTGAAAAAAGCTCCATAGGGGGACCAACTCAACCTGGTCAGCCAAGCCGCCTGCCTTCAACCGCAAGCCGGCCAAGCCTTACAGGTTCGTCCCGCTAAAATCTCCGTAGGTCCGGCTTCCAGAGTTTGACCGGGAGTAGAAGAAATCCGAGGCCGGCGAACCCTCACCGAATCCGGCCTGGTGAAGAGCATCGAGGGACCCCGCGAGAAAAAGCTCCAGAAAAGTTTCTAAGTCCGAAGGTAAAAACTGTGACCGGGACCTACCACGAGTGGTAGCCGCTCAGGGCTCCATCGCGGTCGGCCTGACACCTTGACTTTGAGCCGATCTATAGCGACCAGATATCCCAACATGGTGCTATATGTTTCTAAGTGCTATAAAGTGATAAATCTTTAAAAATTCATATCTCCGGTTCCCTACATTGGATTTTTGTCGTTTTAGTGTCATTTTAAAGATAAAAATATTTCCTATTTGTATAAATTGGTGTTGGATTTTTATTATGTGTTGTGTCTTAATTATTTACTGAATTGGTGTTTTTAAATGCTTTACATACCTGTCTTTGAAGTTAAGCCTGCCTGCTCGCAGCCAAGCTACCAAGGGTTGAGCATGGGAATAATTTTCTAAGACCTATGCTGAGTCCTATCATGTGTTAGTGGCCTTATGGACAGTGGCAGACCTACATTTGCCCCTACCAATAATCCACTTTCCAACACTATACTTTTGGAGTTCCAAGTGACCCTTTCTTAGGCAGGCATAACTCTGCAGCTGCCCACACGACATTTTGGTACAAATTCTTTAAAATGTAAATGGAGTTGGCGTTGGTTACATCGAGGAGTAATACTTTCTCACCTCATGCTATTGGATGCTTGGTGTACCATTCCACTTCCCATGAGTGCTTGCACTGCAATGGGACAATTTTACATATGAAAAATACATTGTCACTACATACATACTTTATTGCATACCTATATTGTATCCATAAAGCAGTCCTTTTCTCTATATATATATTTTTTTTTTTAAGTACAGCAGTGTTTTTTTGATAACCAAATTGTATTGGTTTTATTACAGAGAACACAAAAGAGAATTACATACAAAGCGACCATATCAGGAAATGTCAGCAGAGCAGTTAGAAACTGGGCCACATCATAGTATTTAAGGCACAAGTATATTAAAATAAGCCCATCACCTCAAGCAAATCTTACCATGCTTGTGCGGGCAGCCCTGTGCATTGTAAATCGTCTAATCCAATTTGGCACATCAGTCCACTGCTGCCCTCCATTTGGTCCGAGAAGGTGCCTGGGCTCATTTCCAATTCCTCACTTGGCCATGGCGACGCCAATGCCCACAAACGTACCTTCTCCTCTGGAGCTAACCACATCGTCCAGGATATCGAGCAAAGCGATGCGAGGAAAGTAATCAATCAGGTGCTCTATTATCCTAGAGAGCATAGAGAAAATCTTGGCCCATGAACATGCAATGCTGGGGCACTCCCAGACCATATGGGAGAAGACACAGTCACCTCTACCACATCTGGGGCAGGCAGATTCAATAAGCACACCCATTCTCCTGAGACATCGGAGCGTGAGGTAAGATAAGTGGAGGTATTTCAGCATGATGAGGCATGGGTGGGAGCGGATGTCTAACATCCTTGGGGCCATCCTCACATCTCGCTAGTCACTCCCATCTAGAGGTCTACCCAGCGGTCCCAAATCCTTATTTAGCGCTGCAAATTGGTCTGAAGTATTGCCTATTAAGGATCGATACAAGGTTGAAATGGCTCCTTGACCCAAGGGGCCAAGAATCACTTTGGATTCTAGGGGACTGCATTCCGGTAGGCTGGTCAGAGTAGCGTGATAAGCCGTCAGGGTGTGGAGTAATTGTAAATATTAGTACAATGTGGACTGCAAAGTCCGTAAGTAACTCCAGGAAGGACTTCATCTGTGAACCCTTCCATATGTCACCCAGCTTGGAGATGTGTAGGAAAGTGCCCCTTTTTGACATGGTCACCCACACTTTTTCCCTAGTACTGTTGCTTTTCGACTGAAAGTGCACTGGGACCCTGCTAACCAGGCCCCCAGTGCCAGTGCTCTTTCCCTAAAACAAGGTAAATGTCTAATTGTAACCCAATTGGCAAGGACTTCAGCGTCCCTGTAAGCGCCTAGTAAATGGTACCTCTGGTACCCAGGGGATGGGTACTATAGAGGGTCCCTATGGGCTGCAGTATGTATTATGCCACCCAAAGGGACCCACACAAAAACTGCATGCAGACTGCCATCGCAGGATGCATGAAATGATGAAAACCTATTCTGAAAACATGACATGGCACACTCCCTGTGTGCCAAGCCCCTTTACACTGCATATAATATATGTAAGTCACTCCTACAGAAGGCCTTAGAGCCCTAAGGCAGGGTGCATTATATTATATGTGAAGGCACATCTGCATGAGCAGATAGGCCCCTGTGATGTCTAGTTCTATTACTAAGACATTGAGAGTGATCAGACAGCCATCTTGAGTATATGTATTGGGCACTGCTCATTACGAGTTACCCTGCTACAAGACAACAGCACTGAAACCAATGGTATTTGGTATCAAAGACCTCGTCTTAATAAATCAGTACTGATGCCAGTACTAGATTTATTATGACATGCACCCAGAGGGCACCGTAGAAGTGCCCCCTGAAATCCTACTAGTCCTCTAGTGTGCTGGCTGACTGGTATCACCCAGCATTTCTGCTGTTTGAAGTATGCCAAATGCAGAACCCTTCTACGGTCTCAAATATGTGGAACCTGCTCCTACGTGTACTAGAATGTCCATGCACTCCCAAGGCAGGTATAGGTAACCCACTGGTCTGGTGCTAAATTGCTAAGATGAACAAGCTGGCAATGTGGTAAAGCATGCCACCTCTGTGGCTGGATCACAACCTGGATGACAGCCTTAAAGGGAATGAAAGGCTGATCTGACATCTGCAGGCACTACTGGAAAAGTACTAGACTCCTTGAAGCTGCAGCAAAATTTTTACTTAGACGTTAAAGTAGAAAGAAACTGTCAGTGAAAAAATATAATACAGCTACAGTACAAAGCACAGTGGCCGTCCGATAACCCATTCCAACAAAAGTTTGGTATTGTCCAATGGTGTAGGGAACCTGCATTTGCAGAAGCCTATTTCCACAGGAAGGACTTTGGGAATGCCCCACCCAAAATAGTGGAAATTGTCACATACTTTTAGAGAAGGGCACAAAGCAGGGCATGTAGTGAGGTTTCATACCTCACCTTCCTTCATTTATGGAGACTGCAAACACTACTAATGTGTGTTTGGCACAAACCGGTCATTCACACATTTGCAATGAATTCGTAATCAGAGGGGAAGGGGAAATGTGGGAACCGCAACTTTCCATCACTGTGTTCTGTGAGTGCATATATATTTGCTTCACATACTAAGAGTCATCTGTGGACCTACTCTGGCCAAGGATTCCACTTTAGCTGGTACTAAATGAGTGCACGTCCTCTCCCATTCTGGATTTCATCATGGCGCTGTATGTGGAAGAAGTTGGTAGAGGTTCACTCATAGAACTCTCTTTGTGCCATTTCTCCTCCACAGTAGCCACAGGAATCGTGTACAGTGGCGTAGCAGTGTGATTATGTCTGGGACTTGCTGGACGCACTTTTTGACCAGCACCTTGGCCCTCCTGGAAGCTGCACCTCGCTGGTCGTCTTGGCCTTGACTTTTGATGCCATGATGACATGGAGAGTTCCAAGCTATTCCCTTCTCATTTGGCCAGACTGATCTGGGTCTTTGGTTTTGCCTAGAGGTGGAGGGCCCAACTGGCACTGGGCTGAATGTATACTCAGATTTTGCCATCCTTCTCTTTGTGGCTCCCTGACAAACTGGGAGGAAGTTCGTTGGACCCGACAGCAAGCCTATTGCCTCCGATTTGCTCTCATGGAGAAGGGGTCCCACAGATGGGACATCCCAAAATGGAACTATTTGGAAAGTCAGACCAAGGCTGAAGATTGAGAGATATTATTCCCACAGAAAAATCTAAGGGGGCTGGGTCCATTAGAGTGCTTGATTATATTTATATTCACTGAAAAAACCATAGGTTTTAGGGACAGTTATAGTTAGTTGGACATTGCACTCGTACAAAACCCGTGAAATTCCCCCGTTATAGTTAGTTCGGCGAACTATAACTCGCGCCCCGCAATGCACTGCTGATGACGTCACATATTACATCACTCATGACATGGTCAGTGACATCACTGATGACATCACTGATGACATCTCAAATGACATCACTGATGACATCATCCAGTGACTGTGTGTTTCTGTAAAGTTTAAATATGTTTAATATATATAGGGAAAGGCGTATTGAAGAATGTGTGGGTGTATAAGTGTCTGTATGGATGATTTAGTAGGTGCGTGACTAACTCTATTAGTGAGTGATTAAACGTATCTTACTGAATGCATGGGTTAGTGACTAAACTGGGTGAATGTCTGTATCCGTCTGTTGCTGTGTAAGTGGCTGCATGGGTTTGTGAATAGCTACATGAGTGTCTATATGAGTTATTGATTGGTTGTCTGAGTATCTGTATGGGTGCCTGAGTGTTTCTGTGGGTGGGGTGTGTGCGACTCTGTGCATAGATGTGTGAGTGGGTGATTCACTGGGTGGATGGTTTCAAGAGTGCATCTGTGATAGACTGTATGGGTGGGTAAGTGTGTGTAAGAGTGTGTTAGTGAGTGAATGTATGTCCCAGTGATACATGTGTGAGTAACTACATATGTGAAAGGCAGTATATATGTGTGTTGGAGTATATAAATAGCTATAAGCGAGAGTGTGTGATTGTGAGAGTGACTGTATGGATGAGTGTGTGCTTGTATCAGAGATTGTATAAGAGCGTAAGAATGTGCTAGTATTTGTATGAGTAAGTGAGCTGGTGTGTGTATAACTGTATAGGTGAGTAAATGGGTGTGCGCTTAATTTTTTGCATGACTGACTAGGTGTGTGAGTACCTCTATGGATGAGTGGCGGTGTGTGAGTGTTTATATAGGTGTATGAGTGCATATAATAGTCCTGTACTGAGTGACTATAAGTATGAGTGACTGTACGGGTGAGTGAGTAGATGTGTGTGTGTGTAGACCTAAGAATCAGTGAGTGTGTATATAGTAATTGGTGTTGGAGTGTCTATGGTTTTGACAATGGCAGTCTGTAATTTACAGTGGGTGTATCAAAAGTTATATTAGGGTGTGAGAAGATGCATCAAATTATCACATGGATGATGTCATCAGTGATGTCATTTGAGATGTCATCAGTGATGTCATCAGTGATGTCACTGACCATGTCATGAGTGATGTAATATGTGACGTCATCAGCAGTGCATTGCGGGGCGCGAGTTATAGTTCGCCGAACTAACTATAACGGGGAATTTCACGGGTTTTGTACGAGTGCAATGTCCAACTAACTATAACTGTCCCTAAAACCTATGGTTTTTTCAGTGAATTTGTAAGGTTTTTTAAATGCTAATTTCTAACTATAACGTGCCTGAAACCTATGGTTTTTTCAGTGAATTTCAAAGGTTTTTTAAATGCTAATTCCTAACTATAACATGTCTGAAACCTATGGTTTTTTTCAGTGAATTTCAAAGGTTTTGTAAATGACAATTTTTAAATGTATTAATTGTTATATTTATTTTTTTGATACTGATTTACTACATTTTTTTAAACTATTTATTTTTAGATATTATATTTTTTAAATTACATTGTAATTACATTATACATTACAAAATATACTTTCTCAGAATGATTTACTTTAGTTTAAATACTTTGCAAATAGGCAATAGACTTTTAAGTACAGTAGTTACAGTTGTTGCAATGGGCAACACAATTTCAAACACAATGCAACATTGAGCTCAATGTGAATTTCTAGTTAAATGCAATTAGTTACTTTATGGATTACTTTTCTAACCACAGGACTGGATCCTAGATTCAGTCCTGGGACATCGCCTGTAAACAGTTGAGTAAAAGCGTTTTGGTTACAGTAGTGATTTTTAAGGAATATTATTGAATTTTAAAAGTTGACACTTAGAAACTTTTTCACATAGAATCACCAATGTTATCCTATGGGAGGAAATTCACTTAGCAGGTAAGTAGTGTTATCGTTACTTTTTCTTACTCAGTGGTGGATCCTGGATCCAGCACTGGTGCATCTCCTGTAAACAGTTGAAAGAATGCGTTTAAGTCATACAGGCGATTTTTAAGGAATATTTGTAGTTTGTGAAAATCGACACAAACTTTTCTGCTGAAAACCAGACAATGGATTCCTATGGAAGGAAATACAAGTTACTGGTAAGTACGGTTAGAATTACTTTTCAGGATCAGTACTGGGCTCAAAGATGCAGCACTGAGGTCTCTCCTGATAACAGGTGAGTAAATCGGAATTCGTAGTTCTGCTGATTTTAGAGGAATATTTGTATGTTTCAAAAATCGACACTTAGAAACTTTTTCAGCAAAAAGCAGGCAATGATATCCTATGGAAGGAAATTCAAGTTACTGGTAAGTACGGTTAAAATTACTTTTCAGGATCAGTACTGGGCTCAAAGATGCAGCACTGAGGTCTCTCCTGATAACAGGTGAGTAAATTGGAATTCGTAGTTCGGCTGATTTTAGAGGAATATTATAAAGTTCCAAAACTCCACACTTAGATGAATTTCCAAGTGAAACCAGTCAATGATATCCTATGGAAGGAAATTCAAGTTACTGGTAAGTACGGTTAAAATTACTTTTCAGGATCAGTACTGGGCTCAAAGATGCAGCATTGAGGTCTCTCCTGATAACAGGTGAGTAAATCGGAATTCGTAGTTCGGCTGATTTTAGAGGAATATTTGAACAATGGTGAAGGAAGGGGGTGGGGCCTGAAGTGACATGTCTGCAAAGACGCCCTGTGGCGCGTTTTAAGTTGGAGAATTAATTCCTCCTCAATCCCGAGGGGCCAACTAGCCCACCAGATACCTCCAGTATGCGCCAGAGAGCTGCGTTGCAGAGAGGTGTTCAGAGGCCACGCCCCTTTTTACAACACTCTGCAACGCAGCTCCGTGGTGCTTACTGGAGGTACCTGGTGGGCTAGTTGGCCCCCAGGGACCCTCAGGATTAAAGGGGATTTAATTCCCCATCTTAAAACGCTCCACGGGGCCTGTTTGCACACATGTTACCTCAGGCCCCGCCCCCTCCCTTCACCACTGTGCAAACGCGCCCCGTGGCGCGTTTTAAGTCGGGGGATTAACTTCCCTTGAATCCTGAGGGTCCCTGGGGTGCAACTAGCCCACCAGCTACCTCCATTAAGCGCCACGGAGCTGCGTTGCAGAGAGGTGTAAAAAGGGGCGTGGCCTCTGAACACCTCTCTGCAACGCAGCCCCCTGGCGCATACTGGAGGTTCCTGGTGGGCTAGTTGGCCCCCAGGGACCCCCAGTATTGAAGGGAAATTCGTTCCCCCTCTGCAAACGCGCCAGGGGGCGCGTTTGCAGAGTGCTGCCAAGGAGGGGGCGTGGCCTCGGGCGCGTGGCCGGATTTTTTTTTTTTTTTTTTTAAAGGTGGCTGTGTGGCCCCCTTCTTTTTAATTATTTTCGGGCCCTGGGGACCCCATCCCCCAGGGCCTGACCCCTTTTATTTTTTTTTTTAAAGGAACGGGAAGGGGACCGCGTGGCCCCCTCCCGTAGCCAATTTCGACCCAGGGACCCCATCCCCCGGGTCATTGCCACCTTTAAAAAAAAAAAATTAATGGAGGGGGCTGCGTTGCCCCCTCCTCAGGCCTCCTTAGGCCCCGGGTACCCCATCCCCCGGGGCCGGCCTTTTTAAAAAAAAATTTATTATTATTATTTTTGGGGAGGGGGGCCGCGTGGCCCCCCTCCCGGGCCACTACTTGCCCCGGGGACCCCATCCCCCGGGGCTGGCCCTAACCTTTGGGGTCCGTGGGGGGACCCCAACTCCCCCACGGACCATGCCGGCTTCCATTGCTTTTCCACATGGGGAGCTGCTAACATGCAGCTCCCCGTGTGGAAAAGCAATGTGCTTTGGATATTGGAAGCGAGAGCAGGTTTCCTGCTCTCGCCTAATATCCAAAGCAGTTTGCAATGACAGGACGGGAGCCGCGAGGCTCCCGTCCTGTCATTGCAAACTACAGTGTCCCGGGTTAGGCACCCCGGGACACTGCAGGAGCCGACCCTGGGGGGTGGCGGTCCCCAGGGCCACCACAGGCTCCAGGAGGGGGGCCGCGCGGCCCCCCTCCCATCCTTTGCACAGCCCCGGGGAGGTGGTGGTCCCCGGGGGTCCATAACGGACCCCCACATTTATTTTCTTAGTGCCCCGGGGAGGTGGCGGTCCCCGGGGCGTGTGGGGGGGCTGGAGCCCCCCCACACAGGTCAAGTAACTTTTAAGAAAAAATAAGCCCCGGGGGGTGGCGGTCCCCGGGGGGGCCGTGTGCCCCCCGCCAACATTATTTATTTAAAGCCCCGGGGGTGGCGGTCCCCAGGGCTTGGGGGGCCTTAGAGGCCCCCCACATTAAAAATAAATAAACCCCTGCATGCCCCCGGGACTTGGCACCCTAAGCGCATCCCGCCGTTTAAAAAAAAAAAAATGCTTTTTTCTGCCCAGGGGGTCCTTGTGGGACCCACTGAGCAGACCTAGGGGGTCAGGGTGTTTCTACCCTGCCCCCTTTTTGCGCTTTGCGCAATTGTTTCTGTCCCTCGGTTCTACCGAGGGACAAAATGGCTGCCAACACTTCCTGATTTGGAGTGTTGACAGCCACTTGACAGCCAATTAGCATGCAGCTCGTGATCGGGAGGGTACGCGGACCCTACTCGGCCATAGATATATATGTGACTTTACTTTTGATTTTCTCAGGAACTACTGAACGGATTTACACCATTTAAGCAAAAGGCACGACGCTGAACCAAGGGCTACCTCTTTGCCAAATTTGGTGTAATTCCGTTCAGCAGTTCGGGCTGTAGCTGCGACTAAAGGTTCCTATGGAAAAATGAATGGGGAAAACGCGTTTTGGGACCCCCCTTTTTTCTCGGCCCCCGCTCGACGAATCACCCCGAGACTTTCAGGATAGGAGCCGACCGGAGCGCCCCAACAAGTTGGAAGCTTTCGCGAAGATTCGTCAACCGGCGCCAACGTTATTGCAAATAGAATGTTGCGGATTTCCTATGGAAAATAGGTCCTAACTATAACTATCTACTGGCGACCGCCAGTAGATAATATGCTGAAATCTGAGTGTTATTTTTGTTCATGACTTTGGTTCATGTACCTAGGCAGAGTTCAGGTGAAAAGTGAGGTCATGACTTTGGTCATGTAGCCAGGGGTTATGGTGGAAGTGTGTGGGGTGATATTATGTTTCGCAGGCATAGGTGAGAATGGGCACTACTGAGAATGCCTACACATTACGAACAGGAACCCATAAACTCCCAGATTCTAAGTTCTTTCATTAAATACGAGGGTGCATAATAGCCCTTCAAAGAGAACAAAGATCTACGAAATTATAACATTTGAGGAGGCAGAGATTATTCTCCTACTTCTCCCACAACAAACCTATTTTACATTGGGAACTGGGGAAATTCAAATTGAAAGTTTATGTTAGCCAACCTCTTTTATAAACATCTTAAAAGACCTGTGGATTGCCAGTCATCATTTTAAATTCTTTCAATTTTGTGACTATGGAAATGCTGAGGAATAAAGAGGGGAGGTATTTCTTGGTAAAGGGGAAAGTTGGGATATGTAGGTTAAGAATTGTCACAGTACACGTTGTCAATCCTGGTAAACACAGCTTCCTTGAAATGGCTGTACACAAAATTGAAGGATTTGCAGCAGGCAGCCAGGTGATGGCTAGGGACTTAAACCAAATGATGGATGGAAAATTAGGCAGATTTGCTGCCTAAAAAGGTCCCACAAAAGAAATGTTGGTATATGTCAGAGAGCCACGGGCAGGGCTAGGGATTACGGAAATTTGCAGAGCAAAGGCTCAGACACTTCTCCTTCCACTTCTCAGATCACCACACCAATTTAGCACAGTAGTAGACAAGCGCTAGGGAATCTGATACAGGGACAATAAGGCCTCATACCATGCCCTGGTGTGTTTGACAAAAGAGGAGCTATCATTGCCTACTAAGGAAAGAAGGTGGAGATGGAGGAGTTATGTGTTGCAGGACGTAGCCAACATGGTTGAGATCCTTGGGGACATCCAGTAATACCTTGAACTTAATGATACACAAAAATCCACCAAGCGACACTTTAAAACACTCTAAAGGCTGTAATAAGAGGTAAAAGGATGTGATGGCAGCAGCTGAGAGAGGGAGAGGGCATTGGTACAAACCTGTTTGTAGGAGGAACTTAAGGCATTAGAGCTCAACTTCATATCAATCAATCAATCACAGAATTTGTAGAGCGCACTACTTACCCACGAGGGTCTCAAGGCGCTCTCATAAGCATTCTAGCTTTAGAGAAGAGTAGATCCAGCAGTAACCAAAATAAAGGGCCACCTAGGGGTACTCATTAATATATGTATGTATTTATGCATATTTGTGTAGGAGTTTATATAGCGCAGATCTAGCTGTGTGCAATGGAGCACAGTTGATTTTGTGAGGGGTCAGGAGACCATCTACAAGATTGTGTACAACAAGTGGGGATTACACAATTACATTTTCTACACTCTTTAGGCACTGGGAGATTGAGTGATTTGCCCAGAATTACACAATACTGGGTCGAACGACGAGACTGGGATTCAGCTGACCTCGGTCCCCAAGTTCCAAGGGCACCAGCTCAAACCGCTAGGCTACCTCTTCTACCCTAGATCAGAAAGGACACTAATGGCTCCTAAGAGAGGGGCTTGTGAATCATGGATAAAGCCTATAAAATGTTCGCAAATAGTCTGAGCGCTAAACAAAAAGAGGGATGAAGTGCAGGGTTTGAGAAGTACTGCAAGTGACATGGTATTTTACAGAAGAATGAGGGCGAAACAGTTTTTGTCCTTATATGAAACTTTGCATTCAAGGGTGGAGAGACAAAGGAAGTACAACAAACTTTCATGAACAAATTACATTTTCCAAATGTGATACCTGCCATGCTGAAGATGTGGAAGCCACAACAAAAGTGGTGGAAATCAAAAGCGCAATAAAGGTATTAAAGTCAAATAAAGACCTAGGCCAACATTCATTCAATAGAGCATTTTATTAAAGCTCTGCCTCAAAACTGATCCCTGTCCTGAAAGTTTTGGTTAGGTCGTTCAGGTCATTTATTGTCCTACAGTGAATTACTCCCTCTGTTTTTAATTTTTTTAATTTTTTTATTTTACTAAACATAACAATGAAAAGCACAGCAAGGCGGATCATCAGTTGTATACATTCAGGTACAGAAAATGTACAAATTACTCTCAATGTACTAATCCAGCAATAATTCTTCATCCCAGTGTCCCTTCCTCGATATTTAATAGGTCTTGCAATCTTACTTCACGGCGTCGTAACTCCACAGTAGGGGACCAGCATATTTCACCCCTGTGCATATTCCAGGCAGCCCACTTACGATCCCATTTTTTGGGGCATCCTCTGTGTTTGAAAACATCCTTCTCCGCGATCATGGCTCTATCCATATCTGAGACCCATTCTCTGATAGTTGGTAGTTCACCCACACCCCACTTTTGTGCAATGTTTCGCTTTGCGAGGGCCCAGCCTAATGAAACCCATGATTTCTCAGTTTGGGTTAGATCCGTGGCCTCCCATATGTTTAGTAGGCATAATTTCGGAGTGGCAGTTAGTTTTCCCCCCCCTGCTCTCTCCATTTGTTCTGTGACTACTTTCCAGTACGTTTGAGCAACTGGACATTCCCACATTGTGTGAAAGAAAGTTCTCTTCTGGTGGCACTGCCTGAGGCAATAAATGTCGGCCCTCCTACCCATCTTGACCAGAACTCCCGCGGCAAGGTAGACGCAGCGCAGAATTTTAATTTGGACAAGCCTCAGTCTCATGGGAATGGCTATTTCCCTAGGGGAGGCCAGAGCGTCTTGCCAATCATCGTCCTCTAAGTCACCCAGGTCCGCCTCACAGTGCTGCCGCAAGCGCGTTAACAAGTCAGGTCGGTTAGTAATCAATTTTTTGTATGTTAGGGATATGGCCTTCTTGGTCATGGGGTCAAGTATTAGCCCGTCTTCTAGCGGGGAAGCTTCAGGAAGTGGGCCATCTCCCGGTATTGCTGTTTTGAGAGCATGGCTGATCTGCAGATATCTAAATGTTTCGGATTGTGCGAGGTCATACTCCTTTTGCAGATCTGCAAATGTGGCCAACCCTTTGGTATTCCACATGTCTCCCACCGTTGATATACCAATCAGATCCAACATATCGAACCCGGGGCAAGTACTCAGACGGCCCAATTGTTCGGGCTCCCAGAGAGGAGTTGCACGTGTAATTTTGTTGTGCCAGCCCAGTTTTTTGTTGACCGCGTGCCAGATTTCAATTGTGCAGGCAGTCGGCCAAGTGAGCCCATTTTCCTGGGGTTCGTTTATAGTGCTTTGTCGTACCCACCTTGTCCCATGAGCCACCAATCTGTGCGGAAACTCGGGTCACCCCGAGCACCGTGGGCCCAGCGGTTGACCACCACAAGTTGAGATGCCCAATAGTATGACCTAAGGTCAGGTAAGGCGATTCCCCCGTCATACCATCCCGCCGTTAATTTTTGCATCGCTATACGCGACACCTGTCCGTCCCACAGCGGGGTGCGCACAGCACTATCAATGCTTGAGAAGTAGGAGTCAGGGACCCTGTAGGGAGTGTTTTGCAGAGCGTATAGAAAGCGTGGCAATACCAATATTTTAAAAAGGGCCGCATGCCCCTGGAGAGTCAATGGGAGGGAATGCCAGTGTTTTACGTCAGTGCAGAAGCGTGTCAGGGGCCCTTGCAGATTTTTCACGTAGAAGCGGGTTGGATCCGTCGTTATATAAATGCCGAGGTAACGGAAGCCTTCCGTCGCCACAGGGATGTCATACTCCCTTGGTATGCATGGCTGCGGGCCATGCAACGGATATAGCTGCGACTTAGGCCAGTTTATAGTATACCCTGAGTGATTGCCAAATATGCGGAAGATGTGGAGGATACGGTGATGGGTAGATGCAGGAGAAGTCATATATAACAATATATCATCAGCATAGAGCGAAATTCTGTCCTTGTGATTCTCAGTCCATTTGAGTCCCCGGATCAGAGGGTCCCCCCTCACCCAGATCGCCAATGGTTCTAATACTAAAGCAAATATTAGGGGCGACAGGGGGCACCCTTGCCGAGTTCCCCTACCCAGCTGAAACTGTCTAGATGTGTTCCGGTTCACCACAATTTGGGCAGTCGGGCTGGTTTATA
This sequence comes from Calotriton arnoldi, assembly GCA_963921515.1. Taxonomy (NCBI): domain Eukaryota; kingdom Metazoa; phylum Chordata; class Amphibia; order Caudata; family Salamandridae; genus Calotriton; species Calotriton arnoldi. The sequence continues at coordinate 1,504,272 of CAWUFW010002796.1, forward strand.
ATAGCTTAATCAATTTTATGAAATTGGGCCCGAAGCCCATTCTTCCGAGGACAGCAAACATATATGTCCATTCAATAGTATTGAAGGCCATTTTGGCATCAAGGGACAACAAGGCCACATCTTCCCTTATCATGTGTTCCCTACCGAGCACCCCATGCAGAGGTCGTAGGTTCAAGGCAGTGTTCCGGCCGGGCATAAAGCCTGACTGGTCCGGGTGTATCAGACCTGTTATCAATGGGATGAGTCGATTGGCCAGTAATTTGGCAAGTATTTTAGCCTCTGCCGTGAGCAGAGAAATAGGGCTATATGCCTTGCAATCATTAGTTGGTTTAACCTGCTTGTGTATTACCACGATCGTGGCTAAACGGATTTCTTCTGGCAACAGCCCTTTCTCCTAACTTTCCAAATACATCTGTCAGAGGTAGGGAGTTAGTTTGGTAGCAGTCAACTTGAATAGCTCAATTGGGAGCCCATTGGATCCCATGGCCTTGCCCGAGGGTAGGTCATGAATAGCGTGTTGAATTTCTTCTACTGTGGGTTCCCCTTCAAGAGAGTCTCTCTCTTCTGGTGAGAGGCAATTAAGATTGATAGTGGCGTAACCGCCATTGCAGACGTATATACCGATTCGAAGTAAGTAGCGAATGTTTCTGCAATATCCCGGGGGTCGGTTATATCTTCCCCTGCGAGCCCTTGTAGTTGGTGTACCCATCTCAATGCCTGCTCCCTCTTTTCCAACCGAGCCAGTAGCTTGCCCGTTCTCTCCCCATGTTCATAGATCTTGTGGAAGATTGACTTTTGTTTCGCCTTGGCCGCCTCCGTGAGGAGTTGTCTGTAGTATAGTGTCTTGACCGCCAGTAACTGCTGAGCGGTATGGTCGGGGGACTATGCCAAGGCTTATTCCCCCCCCCCCTCAGGATTTCTGCCTCGAGTTGGTCTATACGCTTCGTTAATTCCTTATGTCCCACCATCAAGACCACTGCTCTTCCCTTTATAACTTCCCCGAATGCCCCCCATAGAGTTTGAGACGAAGTTACTGAGCCAACATGGTCCTTAAAGTATAGTTTGTATCTTTTGATAGTGCCGCCTTGATATGGGGTATTTTAAACGCCCACGGGTCTATCATCAGGGTCGTACGTCTATATTGGGGACCCACCGTCATTTTAGTCAGAATGGGGGAGTGGTCCAAAATTCCACATGCCAGGCAGCGGGCCTCACTAAATTCAGACAAGTCCTCAGCATGTGTAAGCATGTAGTCTATATGCGATTGACTGTTGTGGACCCCTGAGTGGAAGGTGAATTGTGTGTCGTGGGGTTAAGTTGTCGCCAAATATCAACCAGGCAGAGAGGAATTCAGCCAGTCTAGACCCGGAACCAGGACCTCTGTGCGGGGGCAACCGGTCGAGTAAACCGTCTACGGTGAAGTTAAAGTCCCATCCTATCGCTAACGTGCCAACCAGGAGGTCAAGGATAAATTTACTGAGATCTTGCAGGGTGGACAGTCACAGTGCTGGGGAACGTAGACCGAGAGCACATTGAGTGTTTTCCCCTCCCAGGAGCCAGATACCGCCGCAAATCTACCCTGATCGTCCGTCCATGTTTTTCTAACAATGTAGGGGCAGTTCCTCCGCAGGAGCACACCCGTCCCACGGGAGCCGGAGGTAAACCCCGCATGCGCTATCAATTGGTAGCCCCATCTGTTTAGAGCCTTGCAGGTATTGCCTATCAGGTGGGTTTCTTGCAAAAGGGTTATGTCAGGAGCCTGTCTCTTTAGAAACTGTAGGATAATTCCTCGCTTCAGTTTGTCCCCAAGTCCATTTACATTCCATGTAAGGAACTTAAGATCTGCACCCGGCCCCATTAGCGTAGATGTGTGTGGAAGCCATGTATGGTGATAGCGGAATGACCGTCACCCAGGCATTACAGTGATATTTCGTTTTACGGGCCCTTGTGTTATGTACATGTTTATAGATTTGGACTCTCGCTGCTGCGTGAAGAGCAACACAGGTTACGCCCCCCCATACACTATTGTAAGGTCGCTGAATATCCGGGAATGAGAATCTAGTGCCAATATTGACCATCGAGTAAGGTTTCGATGCTGTGCTAAACTAAAACAAGTAACTAAACTACCACCCTCCCCCCCATCACCCGGAACTCCCTCCACCCCCCTCCCTCCCTAACGGAATCCACTGACCCGCTTCCCCAACTGTGCAGAGTGCCCGTCGCCCTCCCAACCCTGAAATGGAGGAAACGCAGGCTCAACCTGCCCCCCCCCCATCCTCTCCCCAGATAATCATAACTTGAGCTACAGGAATCATAATATACAGTCAAATATACTCATCGCAGTCTTGTACAACACTCCCCAGTCTTTGGTGTAGTGTTCCCACTCATTCTCTACCTGTGACAGGACTATACTGGCAGCCAGTATATTGACAGTTCCAAGTTGATCTCGCAGCCCATTTTGCCCCACCAAGGGTGAGGCGAAACAGTTTGAATGTCGGGATGAATGTCCACCACTCGAGTCTCGGCTCAAGCTCCCAGGGTGATTTCACATGCCCCCGGTTATGTGTTGTTCTCCAGCGTCCTGGGTAGATTCTTGCCTCTTTTGCGACTTCACCACTCGCTGTTCTTGTCGGTCCGGGCGTCCCTTCTCACCCACTCTCCGCCAGCCATCGAGCCAGTCCATTGCCTCCGCGGGGTCCGTGAAGAACCAGCTTTTGCCCTCGGCCTCCTCACGCAGTTTCGCAGTAAACAGCATGGCGTACTTGACATCTTTGTCCCCGAGTGCCTTTTTAACCTCCACGAAAGAGCGTCTTTGTTTCTGGACTTTGGTGGTGAAATCAGGGAAAAACGTGATCGTTCTGTTTTCAAATTTGAGTGGAGGGGCACACCGGGCCATTTGGAGAATACGGTTTCGGTCTCTAAAATTAAACACCCTCGCCAGGACAGGTCGAGGGGGCACCCCTGGCTTGGGCCTACCCCCTGGTATACAGTGGGCTCTCTCAATAGAGAAGTAGTTGGAGAGGTACTTAGGTTGCAGGTGCTTAGTTACAAAGTCCTCAAAAAAAAGGTCCACTGCTGGCCCCTAGGCCCTCTCCGGCACCCCTAGGATGCGGACGTTGTTGCGCCTCGATCTTCCTTCATAGTCGTCGAGTTGGGTCACAAGGAGCTCGGTACGTTGTTGTAGTTCAGAGACTTGTTCTTTCAGGGTCGATGCGTCGGTGACAAGTTCTTGCGTAACATCTTCCACCTCCTTCACCCGAGAGTCCATTTTTCGTAAGTCTGCTTTCGTAAGTAAGGATATATCTGTGGCGACTGAGTCGATACGACCCTCCAATGATGTGCATACGCCATTGATAGCCGCCAGGACGTCTTGGAGCGTGGGTGGGTCTTGCTCGCTCACTTTCTGTTTGGCGTCTTGTTCCAAACCCAGTTTCGGCTGGCCCCTGTCCTGCACCTTCTGCCATGCAAATTTGTCAATTTTCGGCTGGTGCGTGCCACGGCTTCCCTTATTCGTCACCATTTTGTAGGTGAGTCCACGGGCTCCGCAAGTAGGGGTACTCACCGCTGCCTACCGTGGCAACCACCACGTGGCCAAATCCGCTGGGTGGTAGAGAATCTAGTGGGTTGCGCCTCTCTCTCACTCGTCCCCAGGAGTCAATATGCGTGAGTGCACCGATCTTTGCCTCAAACTGTGCAGTCTTAGTTATTTAAGAGTTGAATATGCCCTGCATCACAGGTCGTGCCCAGCATCGGGCCTCGCACTCCACCGGGGAAAAAAAGAAAACCGGCTTACTTGTCGGCGCAATCAGTTGGTGCGCTTCGCCGATCTCTCTGCATCAACCGAGAGTGTTTGTTTGGGTGGATAACAGAGCGGGGCCCCCGCCGGGCAGAAGTCTGCGCGCGCCGTCACCAGCGCGGGACGCGCTTTAATTACGTGCCCGGTTCCTCCTCTCCGCGTCTGGGCACTGCTCTACGTGAGCCCGTGGCTGCTCTGCTCTGCTGGGCCGCAGTGCCGCCGACGGCCCCTCCCGTTTGCCGATCACGCTCGGGACCTCGAGAATAGATCCTGGGGCCTCCAGAGCCTCTCACCCAGGAATACGACTCCTGTAGCGGATGGGTTGCAGGATAAATTAAGGGAAGAGAATAGCCGGGCCGGAGCCGCGCTAGTGAGCGGCCATGTTCTCCGGCAGTTGGCCGCGCCCCCTACTCCCTCTGTTGAGGTCAACAAAGTGGTCTTTCCTAAACACAGGAAGGCCCTCTCTCAATGTTGTTACTACATTGCTGTATAAAGCATATATCAGATAGGTTTTATTGTGAGACGACAGGCATTTGATAATGTTTGTCAACTGCCTCATCTTGATGGAAAGGCAAGCGATTACAACTGGCCCAGAGAGGCTAGATGTGAAGAAAACCTTCAACATAGTGAGCAAAACATTCATGAAATACGTTATGCCATGGTTTGACTTGGGGCAGGTGTTTGTAAATATGGTCCTGGTGAGACAGATAAGATCAATCAACGCAAGTTGGAATAGGAAGGAGGATCTTGCGATAACCATAACTGACAAGGAAACCGCAAGATACGAAAGAGATATGCTTGCTGGAAACAGGTTTAATGTCCTAGCATCCCCAGAGTTTGAGGAATATGAAGAGGAGGGGTACCGGAGTGAGATCGACTAGGAGCATGGGTCGTCACACAGCCTAGCAATTCTATCATGGAATGTAAATGGCTATAAGAAAATATCGAACCGAAAGAGCTTTGATAAATTTATCAGGAGTAACGATATTGTGTGCCTGCAGGAGACTTGGCTGTGTGACGATACCCTAGCAACCCTAGTTACCGAAGGATTTGCTCAACATTCTAAAGCAGCAAAGAAAAATCCCTTGGGCAGACCATCCGGGGGACAATTAACATTGCTCTCTACACATATTGTAAGGAAGGTTGAAAATGTGAAACTACACTGTAAATGGGCACTAGGCTGCAGCGTTCTGCTACAGAAGCCGAATCCTTGTTATGAAGGAATATGTATTTTAAATGTATACATACAGAAGGGAAAGGAGCACGATTATAAGGAGAATCTGGGAAAACTGAAAGAGGACATAGTGTTTGTAAGTGAAAAGCACCACAAGGATGTTTTATTGGTGCTAGGTGACTTCAACCATCGATTGGATCCCTGCAGGGTGGATAGCTGGTATAAGGAACTATTAACATCTTATAATATTGAAGTGGCCAACTTCCCTAGAGGGGAGACCTCGCCTCAGGATGCGGTGTTTGCACAGCTGATGGCCTCACTAGGCATGGTATGTGTAAATGGTAGAATGCAGTCGGATTGGCCAGCGAGGCGCACATTTATGAAGGGCCAGCAACCCTGCCCGATAGACTATGTGTTTTTGCATGCCTGGAATTTCAGACAAATCGAATATTTTGAGGTAGTAGAATTGAAAGGCAGTGATCATTACCCATTGAGGACAGGATTACATTTAACAAGCACCAAAAATAGAGAGAGGGCATTACAGGTACATGTGGAGTATCCAAAACGGTTGACAACCCGTATATCGGAGGAACATATTGAGAAGCTAATACTAACTCAGCAGTCTATTCCTTTAGAAGAATTCTCAGTTAAAAATGGAAGTGCCTGGTTTGAAAGCACAATAAGTAAGTTGGTGGAGAGTTTAAGGATAAAATTTAAAGGAAGTAAGTCAGGGCCTGGGAACTATAGAGTAAACAAAATGGAGTGCCCATGGTTTGACGAGGACTGCCGCGTAGTCAAGGCTCAGATCAGGCAGAAGGAGAGAAGACTGAGGATAAGGTATAATGTGGAAATACTACATTCCCTCCAGTCTTTGAGAAAAGAGAAATTATTAATTAGGAATAAAAAGAGAACTTATAAAGATAACTGCTGGGCAAATATGTTAGAGGTAATTGAAACTAAAGATGTCAAAGGGTTTTGGAAACTGGTCCAAGAAAGTGCGGGGAGAAAAATAGGATCCCTAGTTTGTATGGTCCTTGAAGATGACTGGGTGGGTTACCTGGAAGAAATATATGGGAAATGGCCAATACAAGAAGATGCAAGTACATTAGCATGGACACGGGTGAGGGATGACATAAAAGAATATTTTACTTTCAGTCACGTAAAGGAAATTATAGCAAGTTTGAAACTTACTAGTGCGGCAGGCCCAGATAATCTGCCGGCAGTGATAATAAAAACTAGACCAGAGTGGTGGGCAGAGTTTTTCGCAAGGATGTTCCAGGTGATTTTGGAGACCGGGATCGTACCAGAGAATTGGAGGGGTGCAATTATAAGACCAATTCATAAAAAGGGCGATCTAAAAACACCAAAGAATTATAGGTTAATAAATCTCCTGGATATAGGGGAAAAGGTTTTTGCGAAAGCTGTTTTAGGTTCACTTAAAGACTGGGCTGAAGGAAATCAGATTATACCCCCGGAACAGGGGGGTTTTAAAGCGGGACATTCCACAATTGACCATTGCTTTGCTCTCTGGTCCATAGTGCGGAAATCGATTGAACAGAGGGGAAGCCTGTTCTGTTGTTTTGTGGACTTCCGCGCAGCTTTCGATCTGGTGGACCAGGAGCTGCTGTGGGAGGCTTTAATCAGATATGGCATCCCAAAGGATTTGTTAAGTTTGATACAAATTCTCCATACAAATAACTGGGCCCAGATAATTTTAGATACAGACGGAAGTTTATCTGGAAGGATTGAGATTGGTAATGGGTTGCGGCAGGGTTGTGTACTTGCCCCCTTGCTGTTCTCTCTGTTTTTAGCAGACTTGCCGTTAACATTAGGAAATGTAAATGGGGCAAGCCCGAAACAAGATGGAAAGCACATTGCATGCCTGCTTTATGCGGATGATCTAGTGATTATGGATCAAACTGAAATTGGCCTGCAAAGGAAGTTAAACATGTTTAATGTTTATTGCCGAACGAAAAAACTTGTTGTTAATATGGACAAGACTAAGATCCTGAGCTTTGGTCGAAGGAAAGTCGGGTTTACATGGTTCTTGGGGGCTGAGAAGCTAGAAAAGGTCACAGAATATAGGTATCTGGGAATGTGGTTTGAAAGAAGTCTGAAATGGCATACCCACCTAGATGCTCTAAAATTGAGATCAGCATCGGTCAGTGGACTGAAAAAATTTAATAAAGGGTATGGCGCGATGTCTGATAGACCGGTTCTAAAAGCTTATGCAGCCATGGTACCCCCGCAATTTTTGTATGGCGCAGAATTGCTATACTTAAGCGGCAAAGAGGGTTGGGATGTCGAGGAAGGTAAAACTCTAAAAAACCTATTCTCACTCCCTATGTCGGCAATGGTCCAGGCTGAAAGACTTGAATTGGGATTGACCTCATGGGGTATTTTAGCTGGTATGGCCCTACTTCGTTTTTGGCAACGTCTAGGAACAGGCGAGAACTCTAAAATATCACATTGGTGTAAAAATGAAATTCAGAATAGTGAATTAAAGTGGGCAAGAGAGATTAGAGCTATTATGACAAAGCTGTGTTGTCTGTTGAAGGTTAAACTGTGCCCCATTACTTATCTGATCAATGTTGACAAGAAGGGACTTAGGACGCAAGGGAAAGAAATTTCGCAGGTTCAGGACCACAATTACCTCCTGAATAAAATCTCAGTACATTTTATGTTTACCACTTGGAAAAACGAACAATGCTTCCCCTATGTTGACAGGTTACCCGACTATCAATTATGAAGAGAGGTTTTAAGGGTAAGAATGGGGGTGAACCCTTGTTATGTAAATAATGCGGTGAAAAGCTCTATGATTGACAAGAAGGGAAGATGCACTTGTACTTTGGGCACCCCATGTGATTTATTACATATATTAATGGACTGTCAGAAGTTTCTCGATATTCGAATATTGTTTTTAAGACCGATTTTTAAGAAATATGATATTAAAAATAGGGCCCAGGCTGTAATTTTAGTGACAGAAATGAGCTACTTCGATATAGCTGTTGCCATTGGTAAATTTATGCAAAGAGTTAAGGCACGTTTTAATTTGCATTAGTACAATAATACACCTTGGTGCAGCTGTTGGAGGGATTTTATAACGATGTGTGTTTTAAGATGTGTTTTATGTTTTTATGTTTTTAAGGATAAGTAATTTTAGTTGTTTTTAATATGTATATGTAATGTTTGAGGACCAATTGGTCCAAATAAACTTGAATTAACTAACTAGGTGTTTGTAAATATGGTCCTGGTGAGACACAGAATCCCAGGCTGCATTCACATGATCAACATATCTGTACAGGCATACCAGGCATGGTTGTCCGATAACCCCTTCAATGTTTGTTATGGTAACTGAGCTACTAGCGAAGATGGTGCAATCAAATGAAGCCATTAGGAGCATAACATTTGGAGATACAGGGCATACAATTTCATTGTCTGCAGATGTGTTCAAGGTTTCTATACGAGACCTACTAGCTTTGACTTTGCCACTCTTGCTAGTACTGGAGGAATACAGATGTCCTTATGGCTAAAAGATCCACGTGAAAAAGTCATACCTGCTGCCAATTAATCTCATAAATGACGGTTTAGACCTTGAGAATATAGCTAACTTCATCCACAACGAGATCTTTGCTATCTCAAGAGATGCAAATAGGTCTTATTAGATGGAGGCGCCTGAAATAAACTGGCTGAGTCAGATTGTAGCCATCAAAATCACTATAATACCAAATTTTTGTACATGATCCAGGCCCTAACAATCCAGAAACACAGGATGGTGATTGCAGACCTTAAAAAAAACTCATATGTTTAATATGGAAGATGGAACCCCCAAAAGTCATTAAGAATCTCTACAGGTAGCAACAGGAACAGAAAAAGTTTGGGATATCCTGATGTACTTGGCTTTTATAGGGTGCCCCACTGAAGATCATTGGAGAATGGATTATTAGGTTGTGCACTAGACATGGGGTTCATAAAGATCAAGCCACTTGCAGTAAATCCTTATGAAATTTGATTTGGATACCCAGGACAGCCCAATGTATACCAATGCTAGGTGAACAATATCCTGCTAGTGATATGGGGTGTGATTGCACTTACTTTACAACCTTTCGTTCACAACAGACTCAACCAGGAGTTTGCCCTGGCAAGGGAGGGGAGGGGGGCTACAGTATAATTTCAGTATGTTCGATAGGGTTAGATCACGTTATTTATAGACTGAAGGTGACAGCTTAAAGCCTGCCAGAAATGGAATAATTTAATATTGAGAATTAATCCATTGTGTCTTGCAGCCAGAGATTAAGACGGCCAGGGCGAGAGAGTAAATATCTTTTGAGTTCATATAGCGGAATGAAGGGTCTTGACTTTATGCAAATTGGTTAGGATACCAAGAATTAAAGAAAAGAGGAAATATTTGGAATGGTGGAAATGTCATTCGGAAAGTAATGTACCAATTGAGGTGCGGAAAACACTGTGGCGAGACATATGCAATAATAGAGTGCCAGTGCAAATAGAGAGTCCTCACTTAAAAACATGGGTGGTATTTACCCCTAATGTATGTTCAAAGGGATTTCAGGCAGTTGCTGTAGGAAATGTGGAGAGGAAGTTAGACCTTTGCATGTTTGGTGGACATGTCGGATACTAAAAACACAATAGAAGGAAGTACTGGCGTCCATAAAAGGTATTGTGGGTTTTCCCTTTCTGGCAGCTTCGGCTGTAACCATATTAGGCTTCAGATATGTGGAAACTAATAATCCAGCAGCTGCCGTTGCCAGAATATTTACTGCCAGGTGCTGTGAACAGCTATTTAGCCAAGCTTTGCATATGTAGTGCTGGAGAATATAGAAAGCAATGACAGAGGAAAGGCTTATCACATTAGTCAAGAAAGACGATTTTCGAGCAATCTGGCTTCCGGTTTTCCAATACATGGAGGGTGAATGCATAGAAGTGATATGTCAAACCGAATATGACATCTATGGCTATTTAAGTGAGAAATGAAGGGGGTGCCCACCGGTGGGCTATAGCATTGCCAGACTCTGGCATATGGGACAAAATACCAAGGATTCTCCTGCCTTCAAATCGACAAAGTCACTTAAGAATATTAATAAGTAAACTTTTAGCAAGTTCCACCCATTTTTGTGTTAGCTCCATTTTGGCAAAAAGTAACTGTAATAGCCAACAGACACAACAGATTTGAGGTTAAACATGGGCCAGTAGCCATGTTGGCAAGTAGTTTCATGTTTAAACACTGTCAGACACAATTCAGGGGGCCACAGAGCAGACCTGGACTACTGGGCCCTAACCATGGTGGCTAAGGTCTTCTGCCACTGCTACCCTCGGGTGCAACCTACTAAAACTCTGAAAACTTTGCCAGATACAACCATTTTTGCACTTGACTGTCAGGGTAGCAAAAGCACACAGTCACATGCTTCTCACAGAGGTAGTGTGGGTGGGCAAGTGCTGAGAACTCAATCAACAGACAAAATATCGTAACAGCAAATTCACTGCTCATCTTTTATGTAAAAAAAAAAAAGTACTTTAATCACACAGCAAAACTAAATACTATACAGGTAAATGGAAACAACATATAGGGTGCCAAATTAAGTTGTGATAAACGGTGAGGTGCTACACCCCTTCTTCCTAGTATGCTCCTGGTATCCCCTTTTCTCCCACTATAGTCAAGATCCCGCATCTACAGTCCCCCCAACACACTACAGGTTAGGTAGGTGCAGATGGCTCAAATACTCTCATAGGTCAAATGTGCAACTCAGTTCAATGTCTTTTTATCCCTTTGGAAAAAAAGTCTTACAGTGCACAGCAGAATTACCAGCATCTGCTTAGACCCCTGTCCACAGTGCAGGCTAAGCCTCGCGTTTTACCTGCTTGCTACTGTAGCAGCACTGGCTGTGTGGCAGATGTGCTTGACTGCCTCCATAAATGCAGCTGCTCCTTTCATGCCGCGGCAATGTCATCAGCCTCGCTCGGGACAAAGTTTGCAGGGCAATCAGTGTGGTAAATCTACTCAGCAGCACTTATCTTCAGTGGTATCCCTGCAGGTTAGAAGCAGACTGGTGTTCAAGTGTGACAATTGCAGCCCCTCGGCTAAATCCCTACCAGCTTTGTCTTTTGTCATCTGCGGCCTATGGGGTGATCTGAGGTTCCCTGCTTCGACTGCTTTCACTCACAGCATCACCAGTGACTGTCCCAGTCTCCTAGGCCTGCAGAAAACTGCCAGGCAACAAGCAATACTTGTTTTGGTACAATGTTACGCAGCTCACATGGAAACTGTGCAGAGCGACCTGGGGAACCCATGCACAAGATGGGTCACTCCCAATTTCGCTCTCAGGAAAGTCTGCTTTGTCTGGGGGCTCTTCATGCCGGGATTACGCAAGGCTTCTCCTTCTGAACAATTTCTCCTTCTGCAGGGTCAGGCACATTCCTTCCCTCTCTCAGAAGTCAAGCAGGCAGGCTTTTAGGCACTTCAGGAAAACCTTCAGCTCTTCCAGCAGAAAGTGCAGGCTTCCGGTGATGCCCTTCACCTCTGGGATACTGGATGTTAGGCAGACACCAGCAGTGGAAGCACAGTAGCTCTTCGATTACTTTGTGGAGCACTCCCTTCCTCAGCCAAGAAGAGCTTGAGACTGGAACAAAGGGGGGCGGTTTGCACCCCACTTTTATACCCATTTTTGCAGACTGTGATGTGGATTCACTCACTCAGGTTTCAGAATCGGTTTGGGTTGGCTCTCTTTCAAATGCCATTCTCAGGCTTCTCTTCAGATACAGTCTTTGTGAAAAATGATGTCTGTGACAGCAGGTACCAAATAGGCTGGCTCTAAGCCTAAGTATCCAAACTATGGGCACAATGATGTGTGAGATCTCTGGACCTGGTTGTCATCAGCATTAGTTGATGCAGTATTCAGAGATAGACAAAGTGCAATCCTGCCTAGAAACCTTCTCACGTGCAACAGAAACTGCAGCCCCACCCCTCACCAGCCCTACTACTCGGACAACACACACAATCCTATTACCTTAAATTTGCTACATACTCGCGGCATGTATATTAACTCAAAAGGCACATGGGATGCTAATGCAAGGTTCTGGGTTTCAAATCTCATCAGAACTTTACACAAGAGGAGCAGCTAGGCGATGTTTGCTTAACAGAGAGAAAAATGGTCTGGTCACACTATAGATTCAAAGATCACGGTATGCTGCCACCACCACTTAATGAGATGCACTCAGGACCAATGTTCCCTCTAATTTTTTTCGTCTGTGTGCGGCAATGTAAGGTCTATGTGCGCTGCAACCAAGGCTATGTGCGCCAGTAACCACACCGCGCGTGTGGGTGCAGCACCAAATATCACTCCAAACTTTTGATTAAAAAGGTGAAAAGACGGTGCATTTCCACACATACAGCACCACATGAACAGTGTTAAGGCAGGTTAATAGAGTTGGGCTGTGCGGTGATTGCATTTGTTAAAGTTTTCATGTTAATTGCAGCTCATGACGGGCGCTGCGATTAACATGAAAACTTTAACAAATGCTCTCTTTGAGCAGGAAAAATAAAATTATATTAACTTAGTTATTATAATTTTATTTTTCGCAGGTTCAGGGCTGGATTAGGTAAGGCCGCATCAGGCATTAGACTAACGCATTTTAATGCTGATGTCCGCATCACTGCATTAAAATGCATTAGTCACGCATTCTAGCGCCCTCTGACAATACTGCAATTGAGGCGCCCTGCCAATGAGGCAGCACCAGCACGCTAAAATTGTCTAACATATATGAGCATGCAACTGCGCCTTCAAATTTAAAATGCTATGTGTCACTCCACACATAAAAAAACAATGTTTTTTCCTCCTAACTCAGAATGTTATTTAAAGACTTCTGTTGTAGCATAAGCGCAACGCCATCCAACATGGGTCCCAGACCACAGACCTTCCTTCATGAACCCCAACACAAAACATTATGAGCTTATCAGAAGAACCTTTGTCATGATCCCCTATTTTAACATCGATGACACTAGACGCTTTATTACGAGCAATAGATGCATTAATTTCACACCTGCTGCTGCCAGAAAGTTAGAATTTGACACTCATCAGTAAAACATTTCCTATATCTTCTACTGCCCCACCAAACTTTTCATTATCCTCACTGCTTTTCAGTGTCTGCACGAGACCCTTGGAACACCTAATTGTGCAGTGCGTAGTGCAATTCAAATGTATGAGGACTAAACTACAAATCAGAAAATACAAATGATCAAAGCAAGATCAAGGGGTGTCTCAGAAACAACTTGTGGATAAGTGAGAGCTGCTTAGGCCTTAACAGGTCCTAAGTCACTGATCAGGACAGCTTCAGCTTAACCCGAGCCTTTGATGGCCTAAGAAGCTTGGACACACTGCAGTTCCCATTCTAGAATAATGGAACACAGACACCTGATTTGACACAACTTTTCTTGCTACATTTCAATGATCATATAAATCAGCAAACTGCAACTCATGATGCTTATAAAGGTTCTCCTTTCCTGCAAGAAAACCAAGATAGGCTCTTAAAAAGAATTTTCATTCTATCAAAACTAGACTACTGCAATGTAGTCTATGCCGGAGCCCACAAACAATTAGACACAGAAACTCTAGAGAATCCAGAAGCGGGACAATCCGATTTGCCTCAATTGAATTAAATCTGCTCACATCACATAGACTTCTAAAGAGCACCACTGGCTCCCAGTAGAACAAAAAAAATGAAGTAAAAAATATATCTGCACTTCACTTCAACCATACTATCCCATTAGGAAGCGCAAATCTTATCGCACCCTCATGCTTCAAAATGAAGAAAGATGGAGGGAAAACCGTTGAGTGCAAAGATCCAGCTGCTGGCCTATTCAAGGAAGCCTTGCTTTAGCTGTCTAGAAGCTCTGTAATGACCTTCGCCCGCCCAGGGTTAATAGAGGGTAGAGCCACGAAACATGGAGCATTAATATGCCACTGAATCTTTAAGTCCCGACCACCCCTCGGAGAAGGTGGTAGAACATCACAAACGTACAATCTCAGTGTTGCCAAGTGGCTTGCGTGTGCTGCACAAAAACACATAGATGGCACAAGACTAGCCACCATGGCAATGATGCACAACACTCCTTTTAGCAAACCTGGCAGTTCAACTTTACTACAGCTGAAGTGCCAATTTATTCCGGCATCAGAGTGCTGGTTAAGAATGTTAAACATTAAGGAAAAAGTGTATATAAACGGTAGCAGCACAACACAACTGTATCTTGCAGGTTTTACGTGTCATACAGCGGAAATAAAAAAATGCGTAGGTTAGCTATAAAGCTCACACAGTTGAAAACAATTGTCATTGGCTCTTCACTCCGAGTCAAGGTGCATTGCCAGTAATGTGCTGAAATTGCCCCTTCAAAACTTGTGCAAATTAATAGGAAACAACTGCAAATCTCGGCCACTACGCCCATCTAGTCATGTTGTTCCGGATCACGCCCAGAAGTATATGTACTCTGCTTGGTCTCCAGTCTTGCCTTGGTGTTTGATCTGCATTCGCCTCACCGTTATGAACTGGACTTTACTCCAGCAATCCCCGCTGGAAGGAGGTGCTTCTTTCTTCACACGTGTTCTGTTGCAAACTTAGGTGACAGCGATGAGAACAAAAGAAGCCGTTTGAACGCAGAAATACCCTGGACACAAATGGAACACAGCAAACGTGACCGTGGCCTATATTCAGTGAGTATTTCACCGTGAAGTGAATATCAATATGTGGACCCCGAGACAGAGTGAGAAAAGACATCACAAACGGGAAAAGAGGAACATAAAACTCACTAACAACAAAAAAACACATACACAAATACTTCACTGGTGGCACTTTAAAACAGAAACTAAAACACATTGTAAAATCAAATTGCAAACGATGCGTCCATAGACAAATGTACATCACCTTGCAATGAAAAACGCGGTTCGCTTCGGAGCTGGCCTGCTGTAAGAACAGAACACTCCCAAACAAGTCCAACCACGGAGCCGGAAACAAACAATTCAGAGCATGAAAAAATGAACATTAAGTAAAAGGGCGACGCATTGTTTCCAGCCACGTGAGAAACTCCCACGAGCGCAGCACCTCATGGTCACCCTACATTTGGCACGTTAATTGATGTATTCTGATCCTTGATAGTTGGTATTCGTTTATTAAGTACGGATTTTCAACACAGCACAGGCCCGCATGACATCGCGTTTGGATACCACAGCGCTGAATAACTAACTGGTGGTCGACTTGTCCGCGAGGCATCTCTCGACGCATGCTGAGGCAATGAGATGTCTACATGATGTCCTGCACACCCCGGGTTTCCTCAAGTGCTAACCAGGACACCGTCTCACGAGAGCTGGAATGAACGCACGCAGGAGCAAGGTAGTAAGCAGGAAATCAACAGGAAGAAGGCTACATCAAATGACCGGGAGCCACAAGCACAGTACTGAAATAGTACTGTATCCCAATTCTTTACCTGGGAGCAATGTTTATGTATACGAGTGCCCCCTATAGCGCTAGCACGCTACTTCAGAGCACTTCGAAACACTAAGCTGAAACTAGTTCCACAAACAAGTTACGCTTCGTGAAGTATTGACCTGTGCACAGCAGGCAGCAGACTTTAGCCGTGTTTGTAGACTTGCTGCATTTCGTTTGCTTTGTAGAATGAGGCTGCGGGGGAGATTGTGTGCTTTTGTTTAAGTATTCATGTTAATTGCAGCGCCGTCACGAGCTGCGATTAACATGAATACTTAAATAAAAGCACACAATCTCCCCCCGCAGCCTCACTCTACAAAACAAAAGAAATGCAGCAAGTGCTCCCTCCTTGATCCCACAAGCTGACTCTCCGCAACCAGGATATGCCAGTTTTTCCCGCCGCTCGACTTTTAAAGGCTGCGGAGCGAATGCTCTCTGGAGATGTGTGTGCGCGCCACACACACAGCACTGCGCGCTCGGGGGCACAGAGGTGCGCGCGGGCGCGTGCGCGCAGCTTAAAGGGAACACTGCTCAGGACACATCCAGGTTACAGAAGAGGTTCTCTACCTCACATTACTAGAAACAGTCCTATGCCGAAGTGCACATGCTAGATTAGCATGACATCAAGGCCAAAACAAATGTCAGGGTACCAGTTTCACATGCAGCCCGACTCTCAGGATAGGGATACACTCCTGGTCAACATGGAGGGAGGGGACATTCCCATCCCAAGAGGTACTTTGGGCTATAGTGTTTGTGGGTGGTGTTTCCAGAGCATACCTGGTGAAAAAAGCACCTGCATCTAAATCATATGTTGGTTCCAACAAAAACACACATCGTAAAACTATAATCAGAAAAAAGACTAAACAAGCCTTTTCAAATCGAACTTACACCAACCACTGAAAAATCAAACTAAGATAAAAAATATTGCACATTTTATCTTCAATTAGAGGAACAAAACGAACATTTATCCTTTACGAAGGCCTCCCTCTCTAACTAAGAATTAAAGATTGCTCACCAAGGCTAAAGACAGGTCAGAACAGCTACATATTCAGTCCTGCCAAGTATCACGCATCACATGTGACACTAACGCATTTCAGTGTGGTGTTCCGCATCGCCGCACTGAAATGCTTTGTCACGCATTTTAATGCCACTGTCTTGGGTGCTACTACTAGCGCTCTGCTGCTCCCAGCAGAGTCACTTGCAGCCAGGCCACTGAGCACTCTCTGGCTCATAAACAGTTAAGGATCGCAGCTCTGGCTGGAAGTCAGAGTGCTGCTAGCTACATTTGTTACAATTTGCGGCCTCAGCCGCGCCTGCCAGGCAGCCTTAATTATTTCCAGGCGCCGCGCGGCAGGCTGTGAAACTGACACACAGGAAGAGGCGAAACGTGAAATAGTGTTTAATGCCCCCCTCACAGCACTGAGCACCTTCTAACCGGCCCACCCTGCACTTGTGAGGATGGCTCCCGCAGCTGCGCTGCCTGCTCTTTGTACGGCTCAGCTTTCCGAGAACTCACTCAACCATGGCTGTATCTTGTTGTTTTTTGTGAGAAGAGGTGAGTTATATAATATTTGTGTATTTTGTCTATTTTCCAAGATCTCACGTTTCCCAAGGTCACACGAGAGCAGCTCATCGGGTCCAGGTTCTTTCATTGCATTCTGGGACTTGTGGTGGTGAATTCATAATGGCGCAGAAGGGCTGCAAATCCCGGAATACGAATTTAAAAACTGGCCTGGCTGCGCTACTCCCGCTCGGATCTGGGAAACTCGAGCGCCCTAAATTTGTATAGCTGGGAGCGAACCGTGTCTCTGAACAAACAATACAATCGATAGACTGAGAGCTAACAAGCTGATTGATGTGAGACATTAAAGTGTCACGTGTCGACTTTCAGTTCCACGAGGTGCCCATTCATTCAATATTCTATTATTTCTTAGAAAGGTGTGCCCAAGTCTATGTTCTGGCACAAGACGCATCGAAATAAGACCAAGTACATATTCATGCACCTCGTTTCCGGTTTATTCAGTGAACGATGTGAAAACTAAAGAATACATATCAATCAAGTGGATGAACATTTGTATTTTCGACTTCCACGAACCAATAAACGCATGAAGATGAATGAGTCAACGTGAACTTTTTCCTTGCAAAAAAGGTACAACTGATGAAAACAGGGTCACTCAATAAACAGCTAAAGAAATGTATAATTATGTGTTGAGTCATATTTCAATGTGGCTTGCGCAAGCAGCACGCACCCCTGGCAGCCTTGAGCCTGCTGCAGAGTCAATCGTCGATGCCATACACTCAGCGCTGCGGCTGCCTGGAGGAAAATCTGATCACCAGTAACAGAGGTAAGTAAGTAGTTTCCACTTGCCATCCCCACCCGACAATCTATCTGTGTACTAGATTAGTGCCCTCCCATTTATGGGCCTGTGCAGTACTTTTAAGATATTCTTAGAGTTTCTCGTTGCTGAAATGAGTGTATTTTCTGATATTTAAATGACTCCTCATCTTTATTGCTTTATTTTGCTTGCGTAGAAAGTGTCACTCATAGTCCCTGAAATGTCACTCATAATTACACTGAAATTATGCAAATGTCACACATAGCAATCTGAAACCTTGGCAGCTATGCATATTAGGGGTGAGTTATACCAGGGATAACAAAACAACCCAGCTCCACAGTCATCTTCTAAGACGCTGCCTCTGATCTGAAGTACATCCATCAGGGCACACACATCTCTACCCTTTCTCTTTCCTATCTTTTTAAGTGCTTGAAAGGAGTAGAAAAGTAAATCTAGAATGAAATAAGTATCAAGTGGTGACAGAAAAAGGAAATGCCTGAGCGATAGATCCGCTGTCTTACATGCTACCTGGAAGACCATATTGACTTGAGAATTAGCTGTGCTCTCTGAACACTTTTACCACATGTACTATGAGTGAAAGCAAAAGCTCCGACGTCTTTACATTCTCCCCACAAGACAGGTGAGAAGCGAGAGATCGCTCTGCAGTCTTTACACTTTACATGCAGGACCTGTGTGACTTGAGGGACGGTTCTGATGTCTTTATATTCTAATAGCAAGACTAGTGTGACCTGACAAACCGCTCTGCTGCCTTAACGCCCTACCTGCAATACCTGTGTGAGCTGAACCATAGTCATGCTTATTTACCCTCTCCCCGAAATCCTGGTGTCACCTGAGCATTAGCTCTGCTTTATTTGCACCCCACCTACAAGACCGGTGTAATCTGAACAGAAGCTCTGCTGTCTTTACAGTCTACCTGCAAGACTGGTGTGACCTGAGCAATCTCTCTGCTGTCCTTACATATTGAAAACTGTGTGGCCAGAACGATGGCTTTCCTGTCAGCACACTTTACCTGCAAGACATGTAAGATCAGAGCAAAAGGTCTGCTGTCCGTACAATTCACCTATGTGATCTGAGCGATAGCCCTAGTGTGTTTACAGTCTACCTGCAAAAGCAGTGTGATCTGAGTGACAGTTCTGCTCTTTTTACATCCTATGTGCAAGACCGGTATCACCTGAGAAATAGCTCTGTTGTCTTTACACTCTACATGCAAGACCAGTGTGCCCTGAGCAATAGCACCGCTGTCTTTACACTCTACCTGCAGGACCTCTGTGACTGAGAGATAGCTCTGGTGCTTTTACACTCTATTCACAAGAGCACTGTGACCTGAGTGATAACGCTGCTGTCTTTCTACTCCACCCACAAGACTGGTGTGACCTGAATGATAGCTCTGCTCTAAATTACAGTCTATCTGCAAGATCAGTGTAACCTGAATGATAGCTCTACCGTCTCTACATTCAAACTGGAAGCCCAGTGTGACGAGAGTGATGGTTCATCTCTCTGTACACTTTACCTGCAAGATCTGTGATCTAACCAAGATCTCTGATGTCTCTACACTTCCTCTGCCAGACGTATGTGACCTGAGCTATAGCTTTCCTGTCTTTACACCCTACCTGCAAGATTTCTGTGACATGAGCCGTAGTTCTCCTGCCTTAACACCATAAGTGCAAGACCTGCGTGAGCAGAGCAAAGGTTTGCTCTCTTTACACTCTACCTGAAAGCCCTGTGTGATGTGAGTGATAGCTCTACCTTCTGTACTACCCTGTAGACTGATGTGACTGGAGCAATAGCTGTCTGTCTGAACACTTCACCTGCAAGACCTATGTCACCCGAGCGATCGCTCTGCTCTCTGTAACTTTACCTGCAAGAACTGTGCGACCCGAGTCATAGTTTTTCCTGTCTCTGCACTCTATCTGAAAGACCGGTGTGACCCGAGTGATTGCGCAACTTACTTTACAACCTACCTGCAAGACAGGTGTGACATGAGCAAGAACTCAGCTATCTTTAAACTCCACCTGCAATATATGTGTGGTCTTGTGCTGTCTACACCCTAGAAAAGACCACAATAAATACAACAATCTGCCAACCACACAATATAGTGTGCTACTCTTCAGATAATGTGTTTTGGACCCCGAACAGAGTATAGAGTGCTTTATAAATGATACAATCAGTACTACAGGTGAATAAAAAGCTCCTTTCCACAGTGCAGACATGGGCTGCAGTGTCCAGATGACTAAATAAACACACTCTGCTCTCCGGAGCAGGCATTCAGAGAGGATGATTTGGATTTGTGCAGAACAGCAAATCACACATGTTTGATTGGTATTGCTTTTGGATCACAGTCCTCTTGCAAGAGGAGATTGGAATGAAAGGTAACTTGCCGTGATATATATAAAAGCTATAATCCAGAAGGCTAACAAATCAACTAAGAGTTCGGGTGAGAACGAACCAGAGGAAAACTACCAAATAAATGCCAACCTGCTGTCCTAGCCAAAACAATGAAAGGAGGGTAAGTTTCCTTTCAGATTGTCTGTTTTATACCATGAAACATCATTCACAATTAAAAATGAAAGTTGAAGGTGTTTGGGAATCTCCTCATGTAAACCAGAAATAGCAGCCAGGGTTCTGGGATCTAAGAATGAAGGAAGTGACCCGGTTAGGCCCACCCGGGTCACTCATGACCACCTCTCAGCCTTCCAAACAAATGAAGAGTCGGTCAGGCAGTAGAGAATACAAACCAAAGTATTTATTAGCAATACACTCGAGTGGAGTCCGGTCTGACCAGCCTCCTTGGATTGCTGCAGAAGGACTGACTTCTACCCCCAGGACAACGTATATTGTACATTTCAGAATCACTAAGACACGCCCAGACCGGAATTTTCCAGTTGGTGAACAAAGAAGCCACACAGAGATGAGTTGCTATCCCAGGACCGGGTACATGCTATCTCAGCGTCAAGGTTACTCTGCCCGTACCCGCCACTCTAAGGGTGGGAGCAGGCCTATCTAGTGTGAAAGGTATGCGATAGCAAAAACAGTCTATTCATTAGTACAGCGAAACTCAACCTTGGAGGAATACAAAAAAAATATTGCAGCTGCTTTAAGCTGAGGCAGACAGAGTGAGACAGAAATTAGCTTCGATCATGACTCAAAATGGCGGCTGAATACAAAATGGTGCAGCGAATGCTAACTTTACATAGAGCAGTACACTGGCAGAGTGAATGCATAACATTTACATTTCAACAGACCCTCCTTTTAGCATGAGCTACCCAGTTTGGGTTTGAGGAAATGGACGGTGCAGCATTGCCTGTATACAACAAATAAACTTCAAAATTCAGAGCACTCCATGTATTCGGCATCAAAGGAAGAGGAGTCTTCAAATATACCCTCGTTTATCTGCATAAAGCTATCCATCTCTTTCTGGGTCTTAATCACAGCATTAGTGTCATGGATGGGCGCCTTCTGCTTCGGTGTAAGGAGTGTGATACAATAAGTGCAACAGGCTGGGAGGCATTGTATACAGAGGCAGCAGGTGAGAAAAATACCAGCGACTACCGCTAGGAAAGAACAAAAGTTACTTACCTGTAAACTGCGGTTCTCCAGTATTGGTATCTTTCATAGATTCACATGCTTGAATCATTCCCCGTCATCGAAGTGGGAGTCCCACGGTACATAAAAATAGCAATAAATATGCATAGAATTGCCATATCATAGGTAAATTAGAACCAGGAAGTAAAATAGTTAGAAGTCAATAGGAAAAAAAATTCCACTTTCATGACTCGTCCAAGTCATTATATATAGTAAAAACTACAGCCAATCAGGAGACAGCACCCACCAGAATGTTCTCCCAAGAGGCTCAGGCTCTCAGATTTTCCAGCACAAGTGTGATATAAGAGCAATAGACCCTAGGAGAGCCTCTGAGGGGAGGTGGGTGGGTCGCATGTGAATCTATGAAAGATACCAATACTGGAGAACCACAGTTTACAGGTAGGTAACTTTTGTTCTTCTCCAGTATTGGGGTATCTTTCATAGATTCACATGCTTGAATCAGAGTAGAAAGCAGTAATTACACAATAATGCTTGTGAGATCATCAAAGAAAGATATACATATCTATATCGATATTCCCAAAACCACATAACAAACATCTGTAAAAATGTAACAATATATCAAATATATAAATATAAATATAAATAGATATGTACATATAAATGCCATCAATGAGGAGGAGGGAAGAACAGAGGCTCACCTTATTTAAAAAAATTACGGAGAACCGCTTGCCCCACAGACGTGTCTGCATTGCTGGCAGCTTCCAGACAGTAGTGCTTGGTAAAGGTGTGCCTGCTGGACCATGTTGCAGCTCGGCATATTTGATGAAGAGGCACACCAGCAAAAAGAGCAGTAGACGAAGAGATTGCTCTAGTAGAATGTGCTCTCGGAGTTGCCTGTAGAGGTCTACCCGCTTGCTGATGACAGAAAGAGATCGCAGCAGAAATCCAACAAGCAATGGACTGTTTGGATATTGGGTGTCCCTTACGCATCTTACCATAGGCATAAAAAGCTGATCAGATTTACGTATTGAGGATGTCCTTTGTAAATAAAATTTTAGACATCTCTTGATATCAAGAGTATGTAAAGTCCTTTCCGCAGGTGATTGAGGATTGGGAAAGAAAGTCTTCAAAATGATCGGTTCATTGAGATAGAAATCAGAAGGTACCTTAGGCATAAAAATGGGGTTAGTGCGGAGCACTACCGAGTCCCTGGTGAATTGAAGGAAAGGCGGTTTAATAGTGAAGGCTTGAATGTCACTGACCCGCCTGGCTGATGTGAGAGCCAACAGCAAAGACATCTTCCACCAGACAAACTTCAAATCGGCCCTATGAATAGGTACAAAAGGGTGTCGCATGAGTTGCGACAGAACAATGTTAAGAAGCCAGGGTGGAGGTGGGCGACGGATGGGAGGAAACATACGAAACAATCCTTTGAAGAATTGCTGAATGATCCTTTAGGAGTAAAGAGAATGAGAACCATCCTGTCTGAATCTTGAGATAGCCGCTAAGAATACCTTAAGAGTAGAGTGGGAAAGTCCTGACTTTGCCAGATGTAAAAAGAAAGGCAAAAGTTGTTCTGGTTTTGCATGGATTGGGTGGATGTTGGAGGCTTGACACCACAGGCAAAAATGCTTCCACTTGAGCATGTAGGTTCTTACAGTGGAGGGCGCTCTAGCGTTAGCTAAGACCTCCCTACATTCTGAAGGAATGTCTAAGTGAGCAAATTCAAGGTGTTCAGGCGCCAGGCCGCTAAGCGCAGAGATGCAGGATCCGGATGGCAGATCTGTCCGTTGTGAATGGACAGGAGATTCGGTATTGGTTGCAACTGAATGGGATCGCATTCGGATAGAAGGAGGAGTTCGGTAAACCAGAACTGGCGAGGCCACCTGGGAGCTATGAGAAGTAGGCGACAAGGCACTTTCTTCATTTTCCGGAGTACCCTGGGAACCAACGGTATCGGCGGAAAAGCGTAGGCATAGATCTGTGACCAGTTCATCAAAAACGCATTCCCGCACGAGTCCCGTTGGGGAAGCCAACTTGCATAGAATGGGCATTTGCGGTTCAGACTGGTCGCGAACAAGTCCAAATCGGGTCAACCCCACTTCTGAAATATCCGATCCAACGTTGGTTGATGGAGTTCCCACTCGTGGTTGGACGTGGTCGACCTGCTGAGGGAGTCCGCGAGGATGTTGGATACCCCCGGGACATGGACCGCTGCCAGAGTTATTTGATGCTGGATCGCCCAATCCCAAATTTGCTGGGCCCGCTGGGACAGCAAAGTGGATCTTGTCCCTCCTTGTTTGTTGAGGTAGTGCATACTTGTTGTGTTGTCCGTCCGGATCAACACTGGTGCTCCGAGAATGATGGTGCGAAAAGATTTTAGAGCTAGGAAGATCGCTAGCAACTCCAAAAGGTTGATATGCCAAGTCCTTTGTTGAGCATCCCATTTGCCGTTGGCTGTGAGTCCTTGAAGGTGCGCTCCCCACCCTTCGAGGGAGGCGTCTGTGGTGAAGGCGAAACTTGGAACCTCCACTAGGAATGAGAGGGCTGCTGCAACATTCCTTTTGCAAGTCCACCAGAGTAGCGCTTTTCGTATCTGAGGTGTGATGCGGATGAGATCGTCGAAGGACCCTGAAACCTGTAACCATTGTTTGTTGAGCTCTTCCTGCAAGGGTCTCATCTTGAGACGACAGTTGGGGATCAGAGGAATGCAGGATGAGAGCATCCCCAGAAGTGACTTGAACTGTCGGACAGAAACGCACCTTTTGAGCGTAGTAGTTGGGCAAGCTTGCAAAGCTTTTGTTGTCTTTCGTTTGAGACAAAGGCTCGTGTCTGTAGAGTGTCTATGGTGGCTCCTAAGAACGTTCTTGTTTGCGAAGGGATGAGTTGAGACTTGTCTAGATTGATGGAGAGACACAGAGATTGGAAAAGGGACAGACATCTCTGAGTATGGCAGTTTGCGACTGTGAAAGAATTCGCCTTGATAAGGCAGTCGTCTAAATACGGAAATATTTGTATTCCCTTTTGTCGAAGGTGTGCAGCCACCTGTGCCAAGACCTTGGTGAAGACACGGGGCGCGGAACGTAGTCCGAAGGGAAGGACTTTGAACTGGAAGTCCCTGCCAGCCACTCTGAACCTCAAGAATTTTCTGTGTCTGGGTAAAATCAGGACATGAAAGTAAGCGTCTTGGAGGTCGAAGGTGGTCATGTGATCCCCCGGAGTGAGGAGTTGAAGGACTTCTTGGAGAGTCAACATCCGGAAGGATTGCTTTTTGAGATATTTGTTTAAGGAACGAAGATCCAGAATGGGGCGCCATTCTCCCGATTTCTTTTTTATTAGAAAAAATCTGGAATAGAAACCGGTGCCTCTCTGTAATTTTGGAACCACTTCGATCGCTCCCTTCTTTATCATCAGATTTATTTGGGAAAAAAGCTCTGTGAGATGATCTGGAGGCGGGCCTTTGGGAGGAGAATTCGGAGGAAGTTTGACAAACTCTAGAGCGTGGCCTCTGGCCACAATGTCCAAGACCCATTTGTCTGTGGTTATAGCAGACCAGGTTGAGTAAAAATGGGAGATCCTTCCTCCAACTTTTGTAGGAATGAGCGGTAGAGCAGGTGGCAGGTGACAGTTGTCACTGCTTCTTAGATGTATCACGTCCGCGGTATGAGGACTTCCTTCTGTTTTGTGCATATGATGTAGTTGGTTGCTGCCTGAAGGATTGTTGTCTTTGAGAAGAGTAACGTTGGTTACCTTGATAGGACTGGTATTGTCTCGATTGTTTATAGCCTCCTCGACTGGAGAAGGATCCACGACCCCTAGCACCTCGAAAAGGCGGTTTCCGAAACTGAAGAGTACCGAGAGATCTTGCTGTCTCAGTATCTTTCTTGATGGCTTGGAGGGCATCGTCAATGTGCTGACCAAAAAGAGACTCTCCGTCAAAGGGCATGTCAATGATTTTCGTCTGAACTTCCTGACGAAATGAGGTGAATTTCAACCAGCCCTGTCACCAGAGGACCGCAGCACCTGCCAGTTGCCGAAAACCTGTAGACGCAACATCCACAGCAGAATCAATAATCTCAGCTGAGATTCGTTCTCCCTCCTGGAGGATTTTGAACGCTTCGGACTTGGAGGGCTCAGGTAACATCTCGATGAAGGGAGAGATGTCCGACCACATCTGCCTATCGTAGCAGCCTAAGATGGACAACGAGTTGGCTGCCCGGACAGTAGTGGCCGCCATTGTCGAAACCTTCTTTCCAATGGAATCTAGACGTCTCCCATCCCGATCAGGGGGAGCCGACAACGGAGAGGAGGGATTCCGTGCTCGGCGTTGTGCTGCTTGGGAGATAACTGAATCTGCCTTAGGCTGACCTATCAGACATGCTGGTGAATTATCCGGTGCCTTGTATTTCTTTGAGACGAGGCAGGACCGCAGGAATGGAGGCAGGAGTCTTCATGACTTTCAGTCCTTCCTGCCAAATAAAGTCGATGATAGGGATTGTTCGTACTTGTTTCCTTGGCTGGTCTTTAAAATCGTAAAGAAAACAATCATCCTTCTTGGTTTCCATAGGAAGGAGGAACCGTTGTGCCGCTCTCTCCATGAGAACATGAAAACCTCCGATGTCGACTGGAGGTGAGTCAACAGGAGCAGGAGTAGAAGGAGACGGAGTTTGTATTTGATAGTCATCCCATTCCGTAAGGAGTGATCTGTCATCCAATTCTCCTTCTTCTCTGTCATCGTCCGTGGTGTGAGCTTCCTGAAGGTGAGGGGACACCGAAGCCACCGGAGAAACTGGTCTGGGCGACCTCAGCACTGATGAAGAATGAGGAACGGGTGTTGGTGGTACAGAAGAAGCCGATTCAGATGGAGGAAATCGGCGATAATAGTCATCCAACATGTGCTGTAAGTTGTTTAGAAGAGACAGAGGCATTTGTGCAGTAGGGTTGGTCTGTGAAGCTGAAGCAGCAGTCTCAGGGTAATAGTCGCCTTCTTGATCTTCATCTTGGTATTTAATGAAGAGCTCTGAAGGACTCCTGGCAGTACGAAATCTATCGTCCTCATCAGATTCTTCCTCATCGGCCCCATAATCCATAACTGCTCAGGCAACGCAAGAGGAACTTTACTTGGGGAGGTGTGAATCGGAGAAAGGACCTCAAAGGAAGAATTGCGTCTTTGAAGTAATGAAGGCGCTGCTGTAGACGGTGGCAAATGTGTAGACGGTATCGTAGAAGACTTTGAGGATGCCGTGGCTGTAGACGAAGACCAAACCTGCACATCAGTGCATGAGGACAGCTGCAGCGCCGACGAGGCAGCCGTCGACGGGGGAGCCGTCGACGAGGCAGCCGTCGATGAGGCGGCCGTAGACGAGGCGGCCGTAGACGAGGCAATCGTCGACGAGGCAATAGTCGACGAGGCAATAGTCGACGAGGCAATAGTCGACGAGGCAATAGTCGACGAGGCAATCGTCGACGAGGTAATCGTCGACGAGGTAATCGTCGACGAGGCTGTTTTATTCTTCGTCGACGAAGGGGCGTCGACGGCAGTCTTCAACTTCTTCGTCGACGACGAGGAGAAAGAAGTGACTGACGTGGTTGGTCTCACGGAGACGGAAACCAGCGTCGACGGCGAGGACGCCGACGACATTATCATATGAGGCTTTGGAGGCGAGAAAGTTGCAGTAGACGTCGTCATCGCAGCGACGGCAGGCTTCATCGACGAAGACATCGTCGTCGAGCTCGTCGAGGAGGGACCCCGTATCGGAGGTAAATCTCTGTCAGAAATGGGTTTTGAAGACTGAGTTTTCACAGTCTTCCTCGGTGGTGAAGAAGGCAGAGTTTTACCTTTAGGAGGTGGAGGAGCCTTTTTAGATGTGGAAGGCAACTCAGCAGTCTTTGAGGTGTGCTATTTTTTTTACCACCTTAGCCCTAGGAGAAGACAATTCCGTCTCATTAGCCCTCTTCCTAGAGGAAGCTGTTCTGACAGAGGAAACACTCTCCATTTCAGATAAGGGGTTGTCTTGGTCCTTAATCTTCTGTAGCCACAGAAGTAGACGTCCCTCTCTGTCCCTCAAAGTCTTTTGAGGGAAAGTTCTGCAGATCTTGAAGTCTCTCACCTGGTGGTCCGGATACAAGCAGTAAATGCATTTCTTGTGGGGGTCTTCAGAAAACAGCCGGAGCTTCCCACAAGACTCACAAGGTCTAAAGAGAGATTTCTTTGAAGACATAATAAAAAGAAGAAATTCTGAAGAAAACCTGAAGAAGTACTGAGCAGATCTCAGGGAGACTCCCTTCACACGACGTGCGGTAGAAAATCTGAGAGCCTGAGCCTCTGGGGAGAACATTCTGGAGGGTGCTGTCGCCTGATTGGCTGTAGTTTGGACTATATATAATGACTTGGACGAGTCATGAAAGTGGAAAAAAAATTCCTATTGACTTCTAAATATTTTACTTCCTGGTTCTAATTTACCTATGATATGGCTATTCTATGCATATTTATTGCTATTTTTATGTACCGTGGGACTCTCACTTCGACGGCGGGGAATGATTCAAGCATTTGAATCTATGAAAGATACCCCAATACTGGAGAAGCAAGGATCTTCCAACCCCAGGACGCAAATATGCCCCAAAACCATCCAGAGAGTGTCCATGTACCAATCTCTTGGTGTATATCGGATGAAAGTCTATGCAACTTCTGTATGGCAGCATACACATTGGGGGCGTGGTCTGGGATGTATACACAACAGCTACTGCCAATGACGCGACAGGCCCCTCCCCGGTCAGCAAGGATGAAGTCTAACACCATCCGGTTTTGTAAAGTAACAAGCCTGGAGCTCAGCTGTGATATTCATCAGAATCCCAGCGGTCGAATTAATGACCCTTTCTACAACTTGGGTGAGTCAACGGATATTAAGGCTGTTGGACATGGGGCCCCAAAAGGGTACAATACCTTTCATGGCATTTGTGAACTGTTGCATAGTGGTATCTGTCTGATCTATGTCCTCTGTATTAATAACCCTTCTAACTCGGGGTAGGTATGCACTCCTACGCTGCAATCAATGATCCCTATGGTAATTGGATGGTGCTATATACACTGGGAGAAGAAGAAAAGAGATAGCATACACCTGACCACCCCCTAGGAAGCTAAAAATAAGCTTGGGAGCCGCAAACAAAATAGACATTATAAGGCGGGAGCAAAGGCGGGCTCCTAATCGTGCTCAACGTATATGTGTAATTGCAATTACTCTTCCCCACTTGCACCTTTCCAATTCTCTGAACACAGAAACCGGCTGTTGTAATGACTACTGGCACTGGCATCGCTTTATCCTTTGTAATATTGCGTGTTTGGAAAGATCGGAAATATTCAGTAGCATTGAACCCCTGAAAATCTAACATTTAATTTCCAAGCCATGTTTTGTTCTTTACCTGCTCATATACATTCATGCAAGCTGTTGGGGACAATGTACCAGGTGTCTCTTGTTCCCCTAGCCTCGGTGAAATATATCCTCGATGGTAACGTATATATTCAAACACAGTGCGGGAGTCAGAAGATGTCATATTCATAGCAGAGAAATGAAAATGATAATGCACCATCGTAAACCGCGCAAACCACCCCTCGAAACTTCCTAGATAGGATAATGGCATCGACAATAAAATATCACTCTTATGTGTAACTGAGGGGAGTAGTCCACAAATCCAGCAATTAGTAGCATTGGAAGTATCATGGGCCTGATGCAACATTTGTAAAAAAACATTGTCTACATAAGTTTTCCGGTGTTCTCCTTTGTGAGGGACCAAAGTAACAAACATGTGTTCAGGGGGAACAGGAGTTGTCCCAATCAGAGAGTGTACAGGATTATTTTCATCCAGGAAGTAGGATATCCCTAATACTATTATTAGTGCAATACAATAACAACTATTGATACAAAAACTATTTTACTCTTCATGGACCAACCCTGCTCTGGACGCGGAGGTGCAAAGGGCTGCTCTTCCTCAGTAATGGGCCGACCAAACGGATACATTGTAAACAAGGGAAAAAAGAAATGCAATGGAACTAATGACAAAAGGGGGGCAAGTGTTCCCAGTGTCCGTCTGAGCCTCACTGGTAAGACTCCAAATGTTCATCAACGTAGGCGCTTTTGAGCACTGGCAGTGGAGCTGCTCAGTCCTAGCTCGGATCCGTATCCAACGTTGCAGCGTAATGTACTTCCCTCCTGGGGAGCACACTCGGCTTACCCTGTGCAATGTCCGAACAATGCACCAATCTCGCCTCTCCCTAAGCTACTGTTGCCTGACTTGTCGAGTCCATCCCTGCTAATCTGACTTTTCCTTAGGTGCACTGTTCCTCCGTCGGGGACGCAAATTGCACCTAGCTACTCCAGGTACAGAGGGGTCAGGAAAAAGGGGGTCAGACACAGAGGGGCTAGCGGAAGAAAACTCTGAAATTGCCTTAATCTCCAGGGGCACTGACGCATTTAGGATCTCATCATTCTCAACCTCTGTTTGGGTCAAAGTGAGTTGGGCATCCGAAAAGGGAAGGAACCGCAGGACTCTCTCACACTCGGAGTCCCCAATGCCCTCACGGACCCACTGATCGTAGGGTATGGGTAGAGGCACTTTGCGGCAATGCTGGCAATGAATCCAATTCTTTCGCATAGCTGCCAAGGTATCAGATTGCTATGTGTGACATTTACATAATTTCAGTGTAATTATGAGTGACATTTCAACAACTATGAGTGACACTTTCTCACGAGCAAAATCAAGCAATTAAGATTAGAGGAACATATAAATATCAGAAATTACACCCATAACTAACTTACCTTAAAACAAGACAGACCTGTTGGTGTAACTAATGCTTGTTAGCAGTATCAGATGAACGAGTAATTAATCAAAAGTTTTGTTGTGAATTAGAGTTTAAAATCATGTAATTCTGAAAATATTAGACTATGATTTAAACATTACTAAGGTGTGTGGAAGGGAAGCAGTCTTCAGACTGCTTCAATCTATCACGTTTTACCATTCATACTGTCCTCTGCATGTTTTCACTCTTTATAAACTTTCATTCTTTCTCTTCCAACATCTCTCTGAAAATGTCCATAGGCACGTCATGCCAGTGTTGTTAACATGTACAGAAACAAAACAGTTGGTAAAAGGAAATAGTCTTCGGGAATGCAATATGGAATAAAACGTGTGAAATGTAAATAGGCGCTGCGTCGGTGTCATGGATTGCCTTTAGGGTGTTAGTTATTCTTCAGCAATCGTTTAGCACTTGTTGAGAACTTCAACTTATTACCACTCACAGTAGCCGCTCTGCTGGTTTTGTTGCAGAGTAGACTGGCCTCAGTGGACAACGATCTGCTCTCTGAGTCAGACCGGCTGCCTGGGTCCGAAGTTATGTTTGGAGGGGAGGAGGGGCTCCACTGACTGCCAGATGACCCTTCGGTAATTGCGACGCAGGGGGGGAAACATTCTGCCAACGCCACTTAAATTAAGAGGCGGGGACATCTTAGGGCAGCTTAGTAAAAAGAACCAAACTGCCCGTTTTCGCCTGGAATCTCTGCACTACTAGTGCATAGTAGTGACTGTCAGGGGTGCCTTGCCAGCATTTAAAATGGTAGGCGAGGCACCACCAGATCTGCGGGGGGCTGCAGACAGTGACCCGTTCGGATAATGATACGGATCATGTAGTTCTTTCATATGCTGAAGAGCACACGAGGCCTGTGGGGCGGCCCAACAGGGGGCTCGATTAATTACAAGTTTTGTGATCTTTGCTTATTATGATGCAAAAATAACAACGTGATGAACATGCCAGCAGCGCTCACCTCTTCGAGCCGGGCCTGGTTCAAATCTACGTCAGCATTGATTCACTCGGTTGGTCCGCGGCGGCGGGATGTGATTAAGTTAGGCAGCACCCGAAAGCCAGCAGCTCCTTCTGCTATAGGATGCAGGCTCTCCATGGCGAGTCTGAGTTAATCGGTGCCGATTGGGGTCGGGTGAGCCTGAGAGGGCTCGGCCCGCCCGCAGGATACATTATAACGCCGCCCCCGCTGTAGTGCAAGCAGCGTAAACACTGCAGCAAAACTTAAAATGCCGCCCTTTGCGGCACCGCCCTATTAAAGTGTCTCCATAGCGATTGGGCACTGAAAGTGACGTCACAGTTATACCGCCCGCGTGTTTCGGGTTTTGCTACATTGTAGCGCGGTGCTAGTGCTCACATGAACCACCAGCCCTCAAACCCTGGGAGCTGCGCGCATTGCGCGATAACACTGCAGCTGTCATTTTGGTGCATTATAGGCGCTCTAGCTTGACAGCTGAAAGGCTCTGTAATGCGTAAAGTTTGCATTTCAGTGGGGTGATGCGGACCACCACACTGAAATGCGTTAGACTAACGCCTGATGCGTGGTACTTGGCAGGGCTGCTTTCGGCCGGTGACCTTCACAGCGGTGCGGGAGGAAAGGAGCACCTGGACTGGCCCCTTCCACCTCGGCTCCAGACTCTTCTTTCTCTGGAAATTGCGCACCAAGACAAAGTCCCCAGGCCGGATGTCGTGGCCTGGCCCCTCAGGTACTGGTGGGAGGGATTCCTGGATCTGTTGGTGAATAGAACGCAGACTTTTAGTTAACTCATACAAATAATCCACCAATAGAGGATCTTCAATTTCTGAGAATCGATGAGGTCGCGGGACGCCCCATACGTTTGCCGGGCGCCCAAGCACGAACTCGAAGGGTGACAATCCTGTCCTAGAATGGGCTGTCGTTCTTGTGGACAAAAGGGCTAATGGTAAAGCATCTGGCCACTGCAACCCTGTGCTCTCCTGAATCTTTGCCAGTTTCAGTTTGAGAGTACCACTGTACTTCTCAACCAAACCTGCGGACTGGGGGTGATTTGCAGCGTGAAATTTTTGTCTGCTATGCAGTCCCTCGCAAACTAACTGGATAACTTTCGCATTGAAGTGACTTCCATAGTCACTCCAAATCAAACGGGATAAGCCGAAGCGAGGAAAGAACTCCTTCAGGAGCACCTTTGCAGTCGCTATGGCTGGGGTAAGCCTCAACCCATTTACTGAACGCACAAACAACCACCAACACATATTTCAAATTGTTGACTCGATCCATCTCTATGTAATCTAACTGGAGGACCTCAAAAGGGAAAGTGGGAGGTGCAAAATTACCAGGTGGCGTAGGGGTACCCTTTCCAGGATTGTGCATCATACACACCATACAGTATATGACCAAATGGGCGGCAGTCTTTGGGATGTTATCATTCTGCCATACAGGGTCTAACAACTTACAAATACCTTTCACACTAATGTGAACTGGTCCGTGCGCCATGGTGACTACGAGAAGAACATATGCATCTGGTAGCATCCATCTCTGTTTCCCTGACCTATCAGTCCAACACCCATACTCATCCAAACGTTCTGTGCTTTCCTGCCATATCGCTAATTCCTCAATAGTTGCCCCACTCTGTATCTCCTTGACACTTTCCAGCGTATCCTCAAACATGGGAACCTCAGGAACCCACCTAGCGGGACCTGCTACAAACATCTTTTTTATCTTGGTTCGGGCTGTCTCCTTAGCTGTCTGGTCTGCGAATGCATTCCCTTTACCCACATTGTCAGTAATTGCCTTGTGGGCGCAGCACTGTATTATTGCTAATTTCTTAGGGAGTGTCAAAGCCGATAAAAGTCTTTGTATAAGGGGGCCATGTTGTATTTTCATCCCATGTGAAGAGAGAAACCCTCTTGCTGCCCAAAGTCATCCAAAATTATGAGCGACTCCAAAAGCGTACTGACTATCAGTATAGATACTGACAGTCAGTCCCTCACTCAACTCATAGGCTCGAATAAGAGCAACCAGCTCTGCAGCTTGAGCCGATTGATAGGGAACTCGTGATGTCTCAACTGCTGTGTGTAGTGTTGTGACTGCATATGCAGCTGTTGTAGTGCCATCTGGTAACTTGAAACGAGCCATCGACATATAGTTCCCCTTGGTGGTCAGATAAGGGAACGTCAGTCAAGTCTACCCGTCCTTTCGTCTCCTCCTCCGTGCGGGAAGATACAATCATGTATATCAATTTCCTCACTCTCAGAAGGGAGGGGTAGCAACATGGCTGGGTTCAGAGTGGCACATCTTTTAATCGTGACATGCAGTGCAAAGAGAGGGGTATTAGCTCATAACCGGTCAAACGTGCACTGCTGAGGTGCTGTGTCTTAATTTTATTCAAAAGGGTATCCACAGCATGGGGGACCATAACTGTGAGGTCAGTATCAAGTACGAGCCCAGCCGATTGTCTTATTGAGACGGCCACAGCCGCGACTGCTCTTAGACAGCCCGGGAGGGCTCTCGCGACAGGGTCAAGAAGCGCAGAAAAATAAGCACACGGCCGTTCCTTACCTCTAAAGGCTTGTGTTAAAACAGAGAGAGCGCGTTGGAACAGGCGGGCGTGGGGGAACAGGTGGGCGTGGGGGAACATGGCGGCCGGAAGCTAACGGTCGCGGTCGAGCTCCCCTGGCGTGCATTGTCAGGTCTCTCCGGGAAGCATAGCGAGCATCATAATTATGGCATTTTAGTTAAATAAGCAGTGCTGGAT
Organism: Calotriton arnoldi; assembly: GCA_963921515.1. Lineage (NCBI taxonomy): Eukaryota > Metazoa > Chordata > Amphibia > Caudata > Salamandridae > Calotriton > Calotriton arnoldi. The sequence continues at coordinate 1,538,215 of CAWUFW010002796.1, forward strand.
CCCCTTGTTTTCGTGGTTTCATGGTTTTTCAGCCTGGAACATATAGAGGAGAAGCACTTACGGTTTATTTTCTTTTTGTGTGGCGCTTTCTCCCTGCCGGATGGGCAGGGGATCAAGGTGGCGCGGCGTCCCTGGAGCTCTCGTTGCTGCGGTTTATTGGGGCGGCACGAGAGTGGAGGCGGCGGACTCCCGGCCTACAGTTCCGGGTCTTCTCTGGCAGAGTCAGCACTTTCGAGTACGCTCCAAAGAGGTTTGGTAAACTGACGCGAGGGAGCGTCTCGGAGAGCGAGTGTGAGGCAGGAGTTTGCTCGCTCTTCCCCTTCAAGCGCGTTATCAGCTCAAGCGAAGGTGGAGGTAAGATTTTGGATTTTTCCCTCAAGGATTTACCGGATGTTTGGACTGCCTCTAAGGGTTGTAGTAAGGCTAATGTAATACGGAAGCCTGTAAAAGGGACGGCCGGCGCTGGTGCTATTAGTTTAAGTGAAACTGAAGGTGAAGGTGTTTTTTTTTTTTTACTTTTCCACGAGGACTCACCGGTTGGTTGGTCTGCCTCTAAGTTTTACAGCAAGGCCCATGTAGCACAGAGTTGTGCAGAAGGGTTGGTTGGGACCGTTTTTTCATGGGTGGGCTCCTGGTACTGCATGGAGAACGGTGGGAGTAGTGCCCCCCGTACAGTCCCCCCCAGTGCTACTACAAATCAAACTGCTAAGCCAGCTATCTGTCGCTACACCTTGCGTAATAGGGCTCCTAATCTTGTTTTAGACTCTGTTAAATCCACTTCCGTTTCTCCTCCGGTCATAGAAATAAGGGCTACTGCCAGGCAGGGCAAAGTGAGAGCCACCACGGAGAGTACCCCTCCACTGTGTGGTAGGGGGAAAGGGAAAGTCAAGAAAGTCCTGTCTTCTAAACTTAGAATAACTCCATCTTTGAAGACATACTACAAGGTGTTATCTACCACACCGGATAAGGGGCAGAATAAAAAAAACGTTATGGCTTTTACTGGTATTCAGGCTGGCCCCCCTCCGCCTAAGGAAAAGTTTCAGCCTTCTGTTATGTCTTCTCCCGGGGTGACGAATGAAGTGGACACACTGATGGGACAACAGGTGGCTATCCATTCTTCTGTGGAAGTTTCTAATAGATTTTCGGCTTTGGATAGCCAGGAAATTGTTTTAGGCATTCTTCCAGTAGCGGAGAAGGGGGATGTTTCTGAACCATCGTCGGTCACTTTGTTAGCCAGACCGCTTGACTCAACCACAGGCCTACCCCCTAACACGGTGTCGTCCGGATCACTAGCTGATATTCTATTAAGTCTAAAGGAAGACATCGGGAGAAGGTTTTCAATTTCAGAGTCTAACCAAGCTGCAATTCAGGCCTCATGTGATTGGCTCAAAAAATTGAAGGGGTTTCGCAGAGAACGGATGCTCTTGAGTCTGAGATTCCTATAATTAAGGAAGCCTTACATTCTTCTTCAGTTGAGATGGATAAATTAGCCCACCAAAACAGGGAACTGAAAGATGACATAGAGCGCCTTGAAAACCACTCAAGAAAAAACAATTTGAAAATATTAAATGTCCCGGAAGACTTGGAGGGGGAGATATTAAAAATGTTGTGATTTCACTCTTAAAGGAGACAATTCTTAAAGATTCCCCGGAACTGGACTTGGTTTCAGATATTCAGCGAGTACATCGAGACCCATATAGGAGGAATCTAGAAAAACAAAAGCCAAGGAAAATGTTAGTAAACTTTCTCACATACTCCGTAAAGGAGAAAATGTTATCGTTGGCTTTGAAAGCAGGTCAGGTTAAGAGTAACTCCTTTTCTAGTTCATTTTCCTTTTCTATTAGGTCTGATGTCTCCCACATTACAGCAACAAAACAGTGGGAGTTAGGCAAAAGAATGGTAATTTTAAATTCCTTGGGGGCCAAGACACAATTGAGGTTTCCCGCATCCCTCCGGAATAATCACATGCATAATCTGCGCCAAATTGAGGAAGTAGACGCCTTAATAGATAAAATAAGGAATGGGAGCGGGGTATAAGTGGAATGGGGTGAGAGTACCCATCTGATTTTTTTATTTTTTTTGTATAGTCTGTGTCGCTGGGCTCTCTCGGAGAGACTGGTTTAGTATTAAACTGAATTGTTCTGAAATTGTCACGTCCAGGGGTCCTCGCCATAGGGCTTATGCCCAGAGGAGAAGGGGGTTCCCCAGGGTAGTGAGGGGTCATTGGGGTCACTCGGGGGAGGGGAAGAGGGGGTTTGGAGGAGCACGGGTGGGGTTGCAGTGGGAAAAAATATAAAAATATCCTCAATCTCAGCTGTGTCTTAAGATTTAAGCCATTCTTAGAACGTTTGAATAAAGCCTTGTCTGTAGATAGATGTTGTAAGCCCTAATGAGTACTAAAATTAAATTTATTTCGTGGAATATCAACGGGCTTAGATGTCTATGCAGACAAAGATTAGTCATGAAACTCTTTGAACAATCATCCGCACAGGTTGGTCTCCTACAAGAGACACACCTGAGCTATCTGGAATGTAGGGCCTTTTTGGTAAATATCACTGGGTTGAGCATTTTTGTTCATCTGAACAGACAGTCCATAATAAGGGGGTGGCGATTTTAATTAGGTTAGGTGCCAGAGGCATTATTAAATCGGTATTATCAGATCAATCTGGGAGATGGATAATTGCTCAGCTGGAAATTGGCGGGATCGAGCTGACCGTAGTTTCATTCTATGGCCCCAATGTTGATGATCCAGCTTATATTTATAAAATACAGGCCAAATTGATAGGAATCACTACTCCAATGATAATCGGTGGTGATTTTAATGTTCTTCTTAATCCCTTACGGGACAGATCTAACTATAGTCACTATGTTGGTGCCCCTCGTATTCGTCGGGCAATGATCAATATGATTCATGATCTTGGACTCGCTGACGCATGGAGGGCAAAAAATGGTGCAGTATCAGGTTTTACCTTTTTCAGTAAGAAATGTGGTCATTCTTCTAGAATTGACTATATTCTTACTGATAGGCTGGGCCTAGAGAATTTGTTAGATATTTCCATTCTTCCAAGTATTCTTTTGGACCATGCCCCCATCTCTTTTTCATACTTAGGGAAAAAGGAAAGTCTTAGTCCTAGATGGACATTTAAAAGGGCAATGCTGTCTAATACTGAGATAATCAGTGCTCTTAAAGCCTCTACAATGGATTATTTTGCAGTCAATATAGGTTCGACTTCTTTAGATTTTGTCTGGGACGCATTTAAAGCGCATCTGCGTGGACAGTCTCATAGTTTGATATGCTCTAAGAACAGGGAAGAGGCTCTAGAATTCCAGAATCTGGAAAGGGAGATTTCTAAGTTGGAAGGAGAAAGAACGAGTTGCTCTCAGACTCATCCCGAAAACCTGACACAAGTTCTTAACGATCTTGAACGTTTGCGTCAGGAATATAGGGGAGGCTGGATCAAAAGGTAAAAGCCCAGTGGTCAGCCTGTAATATGCAAAATTACGAGTATGGTGAAAAGGCGGGCGCCCTTTTGGCTTGGAAAGCGAGGGTGGATCGAGCCAAAAATAACATAAGCGAATTGTTTATCGATGAGAGTGGGTCAACATCTTGTAAACAGGAGGATATGCAAAAGTGCCTCCTCTCCTTGTTCTCCGATTTATACAAAGAAGAGATAACACCCAGCCCTGGGAGTATTCAAAAGTGACTTCAGAATAAGGCATTACCGGCATTATCAGAGGGCAGCCGAATTGCTCTTGATGCCCCCATCTCTGAGAGCGAGATAAAACTTTATATAAATAAGATTAAGAGCAACAAGGCTGCGGGGACTGACGCCCTCCCTGGGGAGATTGATAAAATCCTCCAGGATGAGCTAGCTCCTAGATTGTGTGAATTATTTAATTACATCTACAGTTCGGAAGGTAGAGTCCCTAAATCCTGGAAGGGGGCTACGATTGTGCTTATTTTGAAGCCAGGGAAAGATCCCCTTAAAGCCGATTCTTATAGACCAATCTCCCTGCTTAATGCTGATTATAAGATCTTTATGAGTATTTTAGCGGGGAGATTGGTCAAGATAGCTCCGCAGTTGATAAATATGGACCAAAAGGGCTTTATTCCAGGGAGGTTTATTCAGGATCAAACGCTGCAATTAATAGGCAGTATAGATCTAGCGGTGGCGTGGTCGGAGCCCTTGGCAGTGGCAGCATTCGACGCAGCCAAGGCATTCGACCGGGTCTGTTGGGTTTTCCTTTGGGAAACCCTAAAGACAATGGGATTTGGTTCAACCTTTATACAGACCCTGATTAGATGCTACGAGGGCGCCTCTGCAGTTATCCTGTTAAATGGTATGCTAACATCAAGCTTTAATATAACATAGGGGAACAAGGCAGGGCTGTCCTATCTCGCCCTTATTGTTTGACATTTACATCGAGCCTCTCGCTCAAGCCCTAAGATTGGATGATTTAATCACTCCTTTTCAAGTCCATCATTATAGCAGTAAGTTAGCTCTATATGCGGACGATTTGCTGGTATACACCAACAATCCAGTGGAGGTACTCCCAAGGGTGGAAGCCCTCTTGGAGGAATTTGGCCTGTATTCAGGGTACCTTGTTAATTCCTCTAAGACAGAGGTAATGTGCTGGAACATCAACAATTGGGCCAGGTAGGATGAGCAAGGAATTTAGATACCTAGGGATAATCATAGTTAAAGACCTAGATGATATTCCTCAGATTAACCTGAGGAAGGTATCTAAAGAAATCGACCACCTTTTTGCAAGATGGCAGAATTTGCCTCTGACTATCTATGGCCGGGTCAATCTTGTAAAGATGGTTGTTCTGCCAAAGTTGACATAATTGTTTAGCACCATCCCCCATGATTTTCCCAGTAAGGCTGTGAGTAAAATCCAAGGCAAAATAGGAAGCTTTATCTGGTCTAATAAAAGTGCTAGGCTATCCTGGAAGAAGTTAAGACGTAAGCTTCTGAAGGGCGGTTTAGCTCTCCCGGATTTGCTTTGGTATTCTTTCGCTTTTCAGTTTAAAAATATACGGGCATTGCTTACTATTACTGCCGATACTAATTGGGGAAAGATTCTGAGCGAGATGGTCACTTTTGAAGGGGAGGATTGGGCTTCCTATATAAGTTTGGGGCTCCAAGGTTTTTTAAAAAGGTCCGTCTGAAAGTTTTAAGGACAGCACTTAAAGTGTGGTACTGGGTTAGAAGGAAATTGGGGATTGGCTATTATTCTGATTTTGCTCCCATTTGGGATTCTCCTGGGTTACCTACATGGTTGGAAGATAGCCTTGCGTTGCCTATCAATAAGGCTGGCATTGCGATTTGGTCCGATCTTATTTCATTAGACGGAGTTTACCCATGGGAGGTTTTAAGATCAAAAATAGGAAGCTCCTTTTCAAAATTTAAATATTTACAACTGTCCTCCTGGTATACAGCCGAGAAAGAGTATATAGGTGGAAATTGGGAAATTGAGCATCGTCTTCAAAATCCAAAACCCATAAAGAAGGAGGTCGGGTACTGGTATAAGAATTTATTGGATGCCGACGTTGCTGACCTGCCTCCACATTATTCTGTTTGGAATTTATCAGTCTTGGATGGTATAGCTGTTGATTTGTATGGTCTATCTCTTCAAATACTATATAAGTATGTTAAGCCAGCATCCCTCAAAAAGAATCACTTTTATGTCATCAACAGACTATACTATACCCCCATGAAAATAGTAAGATTTGCCCCTCTCTCTTCCTCGAAATGCCCAAGATGTGACTTCACCGCGGCGGATGATATTCACATATTCTTTGAATGTGCTATCTTAAGAGGATTCTGGAAGAACGTGGAGTGTGCTCTTGGAGCAATTTTTAAAGTTAAGTTTAATTTGAATCTTGCACTAGTCATATTCGGTATAGATAATGTTCTGACAAATTTGTTGTTGGCAACTCAAAAAGGCCTGTTACTCTACTTGATCCTTATTGCCCGGAGGGAGATCTGTAAACTGTGGAAAGATTCCAGGCCTCCTTTGTATGAGAACTGGCTGAGTGCTGCATTTGGTATGGCTCGTTTGGACCAGGAACACTTGAATGATAATCATTTTAACATCTGGGCATTGTTACTATCATGGGGTAATGAAATGAGGTTAGTTCAATGCCCCTTGGTCCAATGATTACACCAAGCTTTATACAAAGAAGCTGGCCTGGTTAGGCCTACAGCCAATGCAGTAGCAGAAGCCCGGGGTGCCCAGGTCGGAAGGTTGCCTTTTGCTAGTTTTTGCAGACGCTATATGGTGAGATGAGGACAAAAAAAACCAACAAAAAAAACAGAGCGCGCAACCAGCCGCTTCGTATACGTACAGCATGAACGGCTTCGCATAATCTGGCGTACCAAGCACAGGCGCAGAGCAAAGCGCAACTTTTAATTGCTCAATAGACTGCTGGCATTCAGTCGTCCAAGGCAATGGTTCATGCACATCTTTAGTGGTTAGTGCCAGCAGAGGCTTTGTTAGTAATGAGTAGTTAGGGATCCAGTGCCGACAATAGGAAGTAATGCCAATAAAAGCACGTACATCCTTTTGAGTTTGAGGGATAGGCATTTTAACAATGGTACTGATGCGTTCAGGAGTCAATCTCCTACCCTCCTTCGACAGTAGGTGACCTAAGTAGGTGACCTCCTGTCGACAATACTGAAATTTGGAAAGGGACACTTTATGTCCGTGGTGTGCCAAATGCAGCAGCAATTTAACCGTACTGTCTTTGCAACCCTTTTCAGTGTCAGAAGCGATGAGAAGGTCGTCGACATATTGAAGCAATAAGTTACCTAAGGGAAGCTTGAGGGAGTCCAATTGGGCTTTTAAGGCTTGGCAATATATACTAGGGCTCTCAGTATAGCCCTGAGGGGCTCGACAGAATCAAAAACTTCTGCCAGCTAGTGTAAAACCGAACAAGTGCCTGCTGTCTAGATGGATCGGGATACTAAAGAATGCGTTTTTAAATCAATGACAGAAAAGAATTTAGCAGAAGAAGGAATCATTGTTAGAAGAGCAGTAATATCAGGGACCACCGGGAACTGAGGAACCACTATTTTATTTACTTTGCGCAAGTCAATCACAAAACAATAAACATCTGGATGATCATCAGAGGAGCCGGAAGGTGCCCTCTTAAGAATGGGGCTATTACACACATTCGCAGTCGTCTCTTCGACAAACCCTGACTGAATCAGATCCTGTATAATGCGCAACAAAGCTCTCTCCCCTGCTTGTGGTATTTTGTACTGAGGAATACGAGGCAAAACGGCATTGTACTTAACTTTAATAGAAACTGGGGGAATCTGCAATAGTCTTACGTCCGTGTCACCTGTTGCCCACAACGTGAGCGGCACACCCTTAAATTCAGCAGGTAAATGTGCATCTTTGGACAGACACTGCTTAGAGCTGACCACATTCGGACCCATTGTCATGTAAACACCGTCCGGAGAACAATAAATCGTCGCATGCAGCTTCTTTAATAAATCTAAGCCCATCAAATTCTCTCCGCAATTAGATGTTAACAAAAATGGCGAATCCACAGTAAAAGGACCTATAGTCCATGCGAGAGGTTTGGAAATGGGGCTCACAACCGGTACGCCAGAAAATCCAACCGAAACATAATAAAAGGCCAGACAGAGCCGCCCCGGGGACCAGTGAACGGGAAATAGAGCTATTCATAGCACCTGTATCCACCAAAAATTCCTTAGCTGAGCCATGCAAATCTGCAGTAACGTAAGGACTGCGCTGATCTACAGGTATCTGAACTGGTCCCTCACTCTGTCCCTGGCTGTCCTAGCTGTGAAACAGTCCCGTCACCTCGCCTATGTCATAGTCATCGGGGTAGTACTGTTTGCCCCTAGGGTCATCAAAGTAGTTCTAGTCAATGAGACCCTTTGAGGCCCCAACTGCCTGCACTCTGTCCTGGCCACCATCTTCGCGACCCCGCCCATGAGACCCTCATCGCCTTGGAACTGCCACCTTTTGCAAAAGCACAGGACACTCGCTGCGCCAGTGTCCCTCCTCTTTACAGTACGCACACTGATTCGGTCCTACAGGGGTAGTGTTCCTGCTAGTACGCGGAAGCTGTCAGTCTGGACCACCTCGTCCTCTACCATTCCCTCGAGAAGCCTGTTGCAACAACACCTTCATCTTCAATTCCTTATGCTTTTTCTCCACCTTCTCCTTCTCCTCATTTTCCCTGTGCTCATAATACTGTGCCATACTCAATATCACAGAAGGGGAAGAGGTAGTCCAAGTGCTCTCCGAAGCCTGCAACCGAGTCGCGATCTCAGGAAGCAGGTTCGTAACAAATCTATTAACGAACAGTCGGACACCCCCTTCCACTGACAAAAGCTGCCCACTAAATTCCAAAAACACACCTTCAAATCGAGTGAAAAAAATCAGACACACTTTCATCCTTCTTCTGACGACATGCCGTTAACTTGTCCCAATCTACCCTTCTCGGTGGGATAAGAGAATGCATATATGTAATAATTCGACCAGGCAAAGCTAGTATCTCAGCTTTAGGCTTCTCACCAGGCTTCCTCTCCTAGTCCCATGCTTTAATCTGATCCCAAGTACCACCCAATTCCACAACGTGTTCCTGTGTGTGCACCTGCCTCCAAATATCGACGGGCACCAATAAACCAAAGAACATTTCAATGTCCGCAAGCGTCATCACTGTCGAGGAAGCGGCTTCAGTCAATTCCTTATAATATGCAGTAGGATTCTTCCTAGGGTCAGGTAGTTGAGTCCTAAGGGACAAAACCTCTCTCCTTTTCCATGGAGTATAAACCCATTGTTCCTGGAACCGGGCCTCTACCCGGGGTCTAGTAACAATGTTATGCTGATCCCGTAGCTCTGGTATTTCTGGGTGATATATGGGCTGGACTTCCCTCATCGGGAATTGGGACACGGTCTTCGGGCTCTTCTCAAGCAGCCTACCTCGATAAGCGAACAGCGTCGCAACATTATTTAAAACCTCGCTAGGTGCCATATCGGCAGCATATACACGGTCCCTAATATCATAAATAATCTGGGGTGCTACATCATTGAAACACTGTTCCCACAGTCCAATCAAAGTAGCCGACGTACTTAAGGGCATGCTGCTGCACAAATGGCTCATAATCTCTCATTACACTATTACACTCCACACATCTTCCACACTGTAAATGGGGTGACGGGCCCACTTAGCGGCCTGATTGGCTACCACCCTTTTCTCTTCATCTCCCACATCAGATCGTATCAATGTTCACCCCAGTCGCTCCCTAGCAGTCGCCCAGTCGTGCTCCCCTATTCCGCGTACGGGCGTTCCGCTACTCAGTAATGTCGGGGAATGGGGGAAAATTTCTTCGGTGCGCTGCTCCCCTGCTCCGCGATGATAGGAGCTACCTGGGGGAGCGGTGGCTTATATCCCCCCCACACTTTTCCACCTTGCCGTTGGTGTTACCCCCATTGGGGGGTTTGTACCTCGCCAGGCCCCCCATTGGACAGGGGCCTGGCGCTACTCTGGTGCCCGCGAGGTGGGCGCGAGGCTACCTTGTTCCTCTTCTAGGCGCTCGAGGGCGCCCAGAAACGGATTCTTGCAGGGCTCAGCGTCGGTTATGGCGCCGGCCCTCGAGGCCCCCTTCGGCGGCGGCCTCTGCGATATATGGGACCAGGCAAAGCTAGTATCTCAGATTTAGGCTTCTCACCAGGCTTCCTCTCCTAGTCCCATGCTTTAATCTGATCCCAAGTACCACCCAATTCCACAACATTGTCCTGTGTGTGCACCTGCCTCCAAATATCGATGGGCATCAATAAAGCAAAGAACATTTCAATGTCCGCAAGCGTCATCACTGTTGAGGAAGCGGCTTCAGTCAATTCCTTATAATATGCAGTCGGATTATTCCTAGGGTCAGGTAGTTGAGTCTTAAGGGACAAAACCTCACTCCTTTTCCATGGAGTATAAACCCATTGCTCATGGAACTGGGCCTCTACCTGGGGTCTAGTAACAATGTTATGCTGATCCCGTAGCTCTGGTATTTCTGGGTGATATATGGGGTGGACTTCCCTCATCGGGAATTGGGACACTGTCTTCGGGCTCTTCTCAAGCAGCCTACCTCGATAAGCGATCAGCGTCGCAACATTATTAAAAACCTCGCTAGGTGCCATATCGGCAGCATATACATGGTCCCTAATATCATAAATAATCTGGGGCGCTACATCATTGAAACACTGTTCCCACAGTCCAATCAAAGTAGCCGACATGTGCTTAAGGGCATGGTGCTGCACAAATGGCTCATAATCGCTCATTAAACTCCACACATCTTCCACACTGTAAATGGGATGACGGGCCAACTGAGCGGCCTGATTGGCTACCGCCCTTTTCTCTTCATCTCCCACATCTGATTGTATCAATATTCACCCAGTCGCTCCCTAGCAGTCGCCCAGTTGTGCTCCCCTATTCCGTGTACGGGCGTTCCGCTACTCAGTAATGTCGGGGAATGGGGGAACAGCGAAGGAGTAGTAACAGAAGGAGCAGGCACCAATGTCGCTAGTGACTGTGTTGTGGGTGTGAGGGCTGGCGAGAGAGATGCCAAAACAATAGGCGTAGCAGGGAGACTGGCAGTTACAGTAGCCGCAGAAGGTGAAGCCAAAGAAAGGGCAGGAGGCGCCCTGGCCAAAACATGCTGATCAATAGTAGAAGAAACAGAGGGAGCAGAGGCAGAAGGAACAGATGACTGAGGATGTGGGATAGCAGGGTATATTTTCTGCGGAGCGTATGGGGGTGGAGGTCGAGCATCTAACACTTCCTTCACTAATGTATCCGTTTCTTCTCGGGCAACATAAGACTTTTCATATTGTAATCGAAATTTTCTATCAGCACACACTATTCCTTTTTCTATTTTCTCTCTATCGTGCGCTACGGCTTTCTGAGTTACTGTCTGCATTCTCCCCTTCCGGGCCTCTTTCTCTGCTTTCATTCGTCTCGGTTTAGCTTCCCTTTGCCATGCTCTGAGGGAATCAAACATCGACTGCCTACTTCGTTTCGCAAACAATTTATCCTGTAGAAAATTAATTTTCTGTTCATCCAAAGTGCCCCTCAACGGCCACTGCAACTCGGCATTGTCCCTCGTATATTTGTGCCATAACGTACTAAACATAATAGGGCCAATGCCATGTTTAACGTACATGTTGAAATTTGGAGTGCCTTCCGGAGGTGCCGACTGACTTTCTTCCAATCGAGCATCAGCAGAACAACGACAGCCCAAACAAAACACCTTACTAAGACACAGCATTTTCAAAGAAAACAAGTTCACTATTTATGCCGAGCAGATATTTGCAAATATCTTACCAAAATTGGTCCTCAGACCTCATCAAATGCAAACCAAAGTGGTACCATGTTTACAAAGAACTCAAACAAATTCAAGCGCTTGTCCAAAGACGGTCCACAGACCATGCCAAATACAAATCAAAATGGCACCATATCCACAAAGAACCAAAGCAAACTCACCTGGTGCACACAGGTTAAGCGAAGTTATTCTCCACTGCCGACTCTTCGGACCAAACGGTCAGATCCAAGGGTTTCGCCATTCAGGACCCCAGTCGGGATGAACGCTGGACGAGGCACCGCCCGGTCAGACAGACGGGGCAGCTGCGAGTACAAGACTCTCTCGTGCAGGGATCCCCGGTCCGCCCGTCCGACCCGACGTGGCCCGACCTCTCACTCAAGGATGGGCCACCCGATGGAGTCCCTGTTCGGGTGCCAACTGAAGGAAGTGACCCGATTAGGGCCACCCGGGTCACTCATGACCACCTCTCAGCCTTCCAAACAAATGAAGAGTCGGTCAGACAGTAGAGAATACAAACCAAAGTATTTATTAGTAATACACTCGAGTGGAGTCCGGTCTGACCAGCCTCCTTGGATTGCTGCAGAGGGACTGACTTCTACCCCCGGGACAATGTATATTGTACATTTCAGAATCACTAAGCCACGCCCAGACCGGAATTTTCCAGTTGGTAGTTGATGAACAAAGAAGACACACAGAGATGAGTTGCTATCCCAGGACCGGGTACATGCTACCTCAGCGTCACGGTTACTCTGCCCGTACCCACCACTCTAAGGGTGGGAGCAGGCCTATCTAGTGTGAAAGGTATGCAATAGCAAAAACAGTCTATTCATTAGTACAGCGAAACTCAACCTTGGAGGAATACAAAAAAAATATTGCAGCTGCTTTCTGCTGAGGCAGACAGAGTGAGACAGAAATTAGCTTCGATCATGACTCAGAATGGCAGCTGAATACAAAATGGTGCAGCAAATGCTAACTTTACATAGAGCAGTACAATGGCAGAGTGAATGCATAACATTTACATTTCAACAAGAAAAAGAATTGCACCCTTGCATGGAGTGGAGAGGATTAAAGGGTAACAAGGGGGAGGCAGATGAATTCTTGTGCTTTCATGGCAGTAACCTACCAAGCGCCCAGCTCTCACCCTCGCATGTGCAGAGTTGTAGGCTGACTAGTGCTTGAGCCATTACCCGAATAGGGCTTAGTTGACTGGTGCTCGTCTGCCTTGGGGAGCCCTCATAAGCATGAAAGGGGCTTGAGGAACTAACCCCTGCTCGAAATCTGTGCATTCTAGCAGAAGTAGATGAAATCTGCTGGGTCTTTAAAGACTGTGCAATTTCTGTTCAGGTTGCCAATTTTGTTCGCTCCACTAGTTCTTTCGTCAGCCATGAGGTGCATTTTTACAAAGCAGGCAGTACACCTGCCTTTAAAAAGGTGCATAGGTACTACTCAAGTCACCACCTTCTATTAGTGTTGCCCATTTATTACCATTTTACTAATTCAGCATCTCATCTTGCACATGTTGCAATATGGATTACTAGGCATTCTTTGATTTGCTCCTTTTTGGTGTACCTGCTCACAACACCCTATGGCCCCATGGCTAGAATGCAGCTGTGCAGCAGACTCGGTTTTAGTCCACCTCCCCTCAAAATGAAGTCTCTATAACACAGACCATTCAGGTGAGCCCCGGCCTTTTTTACCTGTCTCTTACCCCTTTCCTCCTGCCTTTGTGTACCTGTCAAATACCTCTTCCAGTCACACTGCCAGGTGGTGGCTGCACCCAAGACAAGAGCACCTCTCTGATCACTGACACCTGACCCCAAAATGCTTCCACATAGGTTCACAGAAAATGTAATACTCTGCCAGCCACGCATTACCACACATTGTAGTGTGCCGCCCGTACAAAAATGACTTTGGTGGCCCACATAAGGGTCAGAAGCACTATATAACTGCTACAGTTTATTATCGATGTATTCGTGCAAATATTACTCTAAGACGTCAGAGCGTTTTATATAAGAAATAATAAGTTACATGAGAGGAATGAGCAGAGCAAAGTGATACAGTGATAACAGCAGTGAATAGCCCAAAGACATTAGATATAAAATGGTACATCAGAAAAATGAGCAGGCCTCTGCAATAAGAGTGCTAAAAGCAGTGAGTTGAAGATGCTGAGGATGGAGGTTGGAAGTTAAACTGGGCGAACAATAAATGACAACCCATTCATCGTGGCGCCCGGAGTCTCAGGGAATGGTTAGAATCAAAAGACATGAACACATGACCAGTAATTGTGGCATGGCGAAGCTTGTGTGAGGTTAATATTATTCATGAGGACAAGGAAAGCCTAGTAGTAGATTGGAAGGATGTATGAGAAGAGCTAAACAGAGGAAAAGTGAGGAGAGGGGAAAGAGGTCAAGAGAGACCCCTAGAAATGAGTTCAAATGCATTAAGGAAAAAGTCCACAACGAAGGCAAACTACAAGTGAACAGATGGATTTGAGTCAGAATAAAAGCATCTTTGACAGGGAAGAAGTTTCAGATCAGTCTTGAGTGTAGACTCCAAGGCTCTGGTATGTAAACCCAGTAGGGAAAAGCTACAAATTCTAGTTGCACTCTCAGAAAATCATTGCACCATTGTGCGTAACCTTTTAGAAGCTAGGGGTTCTAAAAGGAGTGAATTAGACCTGCAAGAGATACAATGTAATACAAGTAAACTGATGTATTCAAAAATGAACCTCGCTTTATTGTTTGAGCCACTGAGGACCGAAGAAAACACGGCAAGATGAAATAATATACGAAGGCTGTGCTATTTGCTGTAAATTCTACTGGCGTTTTTCAAACTTTTCAAAAATTGTAAAAATTTGTGGTAATCAGTCTTTACTCCCTTTTGCCCTGTAAAAATCCACATGACTTGTTTTTTCCAGTGCTTAGGACAAATTTAACTTTTACTTCCTTCCTCCACCCCTTCATTCCTACTGTCAAATCTACCATTGTTCTATTCTACTCTAAACTTCCTTCTTTGCACCCTTTACTAAAATGGCTTCTTTCAAGTCTCATTTCATTATCTTTCTCACCTCCATGTTTGTCTCATTTCCGAACTCTCAAATTCCTCATTTGAGAAGTCTAGTTCCAATCCATGGAAAGGATCTTCATGAATGCAGACATGCGTGCACCTCATTAAGATTTGATTGCAGGAGATAAAAGGTTAATAGTTGGCATTTAACACACCTTCCTGCTACTCTATAGTTCAGATAGATGATCAGCTGAATGAAGATTTTCTACTTAGGGTTTTAGATATATATTCCGGTGTAGGCTTAGCGCTTTGTACTTGTAAGCCAGTGTTCCACTGCCCTGTTTGTTGTCTCAAAGTACTAAGAAAAGACAGGGATGGAAATGTGCACTTGCCAAGCATGTATGAGAGCTGCACTAGGCACTTTTATCTTTGTGTTATGAATAGCGTGCATGAGTCTAATGCATTTTTTCTCTTCTTCGTCTTGGGATAGCTTTAGCTGTCTGAATCACATACTAGGAAACAGTGCAGTGGATGCCTATTCGTGTTACACCGATGTACTGTGAAAGGCTCATATATAAACTCACAGATTTTTTAAGATATTGCATGCAGTGTAGGCAGCAGAGTTTCAGTAAAACGATTGCATGGACTCCTTCTGGGTCTGCATATGGGTACTGAAAATGTTTACGATATAACCACTGGTCCTTTGTAAGAAGAGAAGTGGCTCCTTTAGGCTCGGTTTTCAAATCATCATGATGTAAAACTAAGAATAAGAATGTTGGGTACAGCACTTTATGAGAGGACTTCGATTCAGCAGGCATCTGAAGCACTGATCTTTGTTGCCACAATCCTGATGCCTGTTAGTGCCATGTTCCCTGGACAACAACCCAACTCAGAGTTCAGTTGAGAATCTTCTGGCCACTGCACAGCAACATGCAGCAAACAGTGAGCCGAAGCCATATGAGAAGAGCCATGCTCCAAACACGGGAGTGGGTGTAGGTCCTGGAACCTTGTGGATGATCATAACAGCATATTAAATGGCTTACCATGGCCAAAGTGGGTCACAGCAGGAGCATCCACCACAGAACAGTGCTTAGAGGTGGTGGCTGCACTTGTACTGGTTTGAGACCAAAGGACGCCAAAGAAGTAAGAGCACAGCAAAATCAATTTTTTTCCAGTTCCTTCTGAAAACTAAAGTCCCTTTAGTGCAGTTTTATTAGTCGTTTTTAGGTCGAGCCTGGGCAGCCCATGCACTGCTCTGAGAGCCATGCTGTATTGGAGTATGGAATAGAAGCCCCGCCCACTCTCCGCCCATATTTGTCATTGGCTTGTGTCATTGTCCTTCGAAAATGCTGGCTTCTGATTCGTTAATAGGCTTGTTAGTCCCTCCTTAGTACCGCTTTGTCTTCATTTGTAACCTCCCATGAGGACTGGCCTTTTTACTTCAGTTGTTACACGGTGAGTCTTTTTTAGTCTGTAAGCACTATTTTCTTTAAGTAGTTTCTCCTACTGCAGGCAAGACATGCTTGCTTTCCTGCAACATTCAGCCCGCCATGTGCACTTTCACTTTCTAAGCAGCCCGGGACAATAGCGGTCGCTTCTTTGCATAGGTCTCACATTTACAAGAGTTTGAGGTATTGGCATTGGACATGACAATGCCTTTTATTTATGTGTTAATTATCAAAACATATAAATAAAAGGCATTGTCATTTACAATGCCAATAGCTTAAACTCTCGCAAATGCGAGACCTATTGCATTGCAAATGCTTGTTACTGAAAGCCAGAAATCCCAATTATGGTCTTCTTTGACTCCTTCCCACCAAGTTGCAGCAAAGCATACAATTTCAATAGTCGAGGCATGAACCACTGACGCGTGGTAAAAACTATAGAGATGGCTTTGCTATTCAGAATAAAAATCTAAAATATAATTTAGCATTTGGTGTTTAGAATCACAGTCACCCTTTCTAAACATCTTATGTGGCATAATTTAACAAAACGAGCCTTTGTTTCGAGCTCAAACAGCTGATGAACACCATTCACTTTTATCATCATCAATTGATATTGTACCTGCTTTTACTATACATTATCTATTAGCTTTACAATCTCGTTCAATTTAACCTGGTTAAAGGGGGCCATCTGGAATTTTTTCAGCTTGCTTATCTCACAGTGTTACTGAATATCTGAGTTTCTGTCCTAAGATGTGGCAAATAGAGTTAGGTATTTTTGATTTCTAACATGTATCTTTAATTCAATGTGTGTACATTTTAGAGGCAACGTAGCTATTTTTCTCCTAAAATAAAATACGTCATTCTATATTGCTTGTCCAAATGTATTAAATAAAAAAAAAATAAGGTCACAAGTGCAGTTAAATTGTCCTGAAATAAGATGTAAAGTAGTTCCCACCCCCACCCCAAAATACACTAACATGTAAAGCTCGACTCTAAATATATTTTTCTATACTGACATCTATCAGTTAAAAACAAATCTAGTACTATAGGGACATATTAATACACTTTTCGAATTACAATTTTATAAGAAATGTATACATGCTGCAAAAGCAACATGATTTGTATAAAGTGAAATTACCTTATTGAAAACATTTTCATTTCCTTATTTAAACGTATGCTCTGCTTCATCATTGCTTACCTTGCATAACAGACAACTTCTATGTTCTGAACTGTTTTATTCTTCACATTTAAAGCTATTGTATTTTCCGTTTCCAGGATTTGATCTTCCCAGCTCGTACTTGGGATAATGTTGTCATCTTCTTGCTAACAAAGAAATCATAAAAGCAAAATTAACAATATAGAACATTTTTAGCTGTAGATTGACGAGGTTAGTTTTCAAAGCTTTTCTCCAAGCTGCCTCCAACTCAAGAATCCGCACATAATTTGCAAAAAAACATGTGGGCCTCTTTCATTCTGACACGCTATCTTCCTCTCCTTAAATATATATTCAGAGCGCGCTTTTGGCAAGCTATTTCCCAGTGCTCACAAAGGCATTTTCAAGTCAAACCTGCTTGAAAGGGCCAACAAATCCTACCACTGAGAAGTCAGAATCGCACTTGATTTGGGGGCGTTACTTTTTTTACACACGGTTTCTTCAAGCAAATTAAATTAATAAAAAAAGTGATGCAAGTTTCAAGATCTGGAAAGTTTCACAGAAAGCCATCCAACTTTTTTCAGTATTGCAGCCCGAAAACTGCAATACGGGAGCCCTTGGCCGATACTATTTTAAAGTGTAAGAGAGCAGGTCCAGAAAATGCTTCTCTAGTAAACGTGTCCATCATATTCGGTTTTACTAGCGCTTACATGCATTTGAACTAATTATCTTCTATTTTATGTTATCCTATTATTACCCAGGTGTTTACATCTTTTGGCAATATCTGTTCATTCACTTTTGTGTTTGTTTCTCATAACGTGGTTCCTCTTTGTCCTCAGAAATAATCCTATTCTCTTTTACGAACTTGTGCTTTTAAGTGACGTTCATTTCTTTTGTTGTTTCCCTGCATCATTGTGCATTCATACGTCTTCTGTGTCTTTAACAGAACCCGAAAAATAGGGAAACATTACTTATTTGTACTCGTAACTTTTCATCATGAGCATCTTCTTTAAATTTACATACAAACTTTACCTGCTTCTTTGCAAAATCCCAAATACATGCTCATGAAAACAAGCATTGGCAAAGCCAATAAGTCTCGCCTATGCAAGAGCTATTGGCAAGAGCTATTGGCTTTGCGAATATGTTTTAGCCATATTGTACACCAGTGTAACTGCTGTTCAGCATGATTAAATGTTTGTAGGGTTAAGGAGAGGGGGTAGAGTGGAGTGTTATGGAGTAGCGTGAAGTGAAGTAGAGGGTCATGGAGTGGCGTAGAGTATTGTCGGAGAGTGTTGTGGAATGTCGGGGGGAAACAGTTTCGTGGAGTAGAGTGTCGTAGAGTTGAGTGGTGTAGAGTGTCAGAGTGGAGTAGAGTGACAGAGTGGAGTAGCATGGAGTGGTGTAGAGGGTGCTGGTGGAGTAGAGTAGAGTAGAGTGGCAGAGTGGAGTGGAGTAGTGTAGTAGAGTGGAATGGCGTAGAGTGGAGAAGAGTGTTGTGGAGTGGAGTAGAGTGTCGTAGAGTGGAGAGGCATATGAGGTTCAGAGAAGAGTGGCATGGAGTGAAGAGGCGTTGAGTGGAGTCATGTGTCAGAATAGAGTGCGGTAAAGTGGCATGGAGCAGCACAGAGGGAGTTGTGTAGAGCATTGTACAGTGGAGTAGTGTT
The DNA here is from genome assembly GCA_963921515.1 of Calotriton arnoldi. Lineage (NCBI taxonomy): Eukaryota > Metazoa > Chordata > Amphibia > Caudata > Salamandridae > Calotriton > Calotriton arnoldi. Next base: position 1,556,840 of record CAWUFW010002796.1, read on the forward strand.
GTAGAGTGGCTAAGAGGGGAGTGTTGTGGAGTAGCATAGAGTGGAGTAGAGTGTAACAGAGTGAGCAGCAGCGTCATAGTGGAGTATCGTGAAGTGTTGTAGAGTAGGCTAGAGCACAGTGGCCTAAATGTCAGTGATGCAGAGTAAACTGTCAGAGTGCAGTAGCGTAAAGTAAAGTGGTGTAAAGTGCTTTTGTGTAGAGTGCAGTGGTTTAGAATAGAGCGGCGCAGAGTGCAGTGCCGTAGAGTGCTGCAGAGTAGAGTGGATTGGCGCTGCGTAGATTGGAGTGGCATAGAGTGCAATGACGGAGAGTGAAGTGGCGCAGGGTAGAGTGGCACGGAGTGCAATGCCATACAGTAGATTGTTTCAAAGTAGAGTGAAGTGGCGTAGAGTGGAGTGGTGCATGGTAGAGCGCACAGGTGTAGAGTCAGGGCCGGACTGGCCGTAGCGGGCACCGGGCGTTTCCCCGGTGAGCCGCCAGGGTGGGGGCCGGTTTTGGGCCCCTGGGGGGCAGTTTTTGTTACATGGACATTTTTGCAGAATAGCTGCAATATCGGCCCTGTAACAAAATCGGCCGAAACCGGCCCTGACAAACAGCTCTGCCGTCCCCCCCAACCCCTCCGGAGGGGCCGCCCGAGCACTTTGCCAGGGCCGGTTTTGGTTCCCAGTCCAGCCCTGTGTAAAGTAAAGAGACGTAGAGAGCAGTGGCATAGAGTGTTATTTGTTTACAAATAAGTGAGTGGCCAAGCGAAGATTTACATTTGTTCCCACTAAGGAACACATCTCGTTCGCCACTGACACATTTGGGGTAATGTCCACAACTCGTGGACGAAACTCTCCCCTAAATATTCATATCTGCCCACTGGAAAATGTTTAATGCAAGACATGAATTGAAACGTTGAAATTGACAATGAGATCCCCCTGTGTATTAACCATACTGCTGATGGTGTTTCTGCTACTGTGAAAGGCAACTGTTCTAACTTCTCGTGTGTTTAACACTGTATAAGTGACGTCCTTCTTAGCCATCAATTGTTGCCTACGTGTTAAATTAAAAGGTAAGAATAATTGTGTTGTGTTCAAATAGCGCCAGGGCACGCGGTGCAGCTTTTAAGACCTGCAATGTCCAGCTAAACTGCGCAATTGACCTAAGCTGACTCTGCCTATGATATAACAAAAATGCAATTTTGCATAATATCAATTGCAGGTGATACAATGTTATTCAAATTGTAAATGCAAGTTGACAACATATTCATGCTATTATCAAAAACAGCAAGCACTTTTTCCAAATTAGCTTGATCAATTTGCCTCAAGCGTGCAGCAGCTTCCATTTGTGATAGCTTCCAAATCTCATTATAAGCAGCATAAATAAATCTTTTAGAACGTGGAGACTTAGTTAGGACCCACAAGAAATCTTGCAAATCCATGTCTTACGATATGAGAGAAAGATGTTCTTTCACTGCTGATGAGACAACTTCCCTACGAAATAGGTAGTAACAATCCCAGAGTGTTGAAACTGGGTGTAACGAGGGTCCGGTCTGCTAGCATTAAAACCTTGAGTAGAGTACAAAAAGCGTGCATGACAACCATTTATGTTCACTGGCCACAATAACCACCCATTATAACTTAACATGTTGAGTTGAATGTGCCATTTTGCACCATACTATTGAGCTGTTCCTCTGTGTAATTTGTTAAATGTTGCCAATTATTGAAACAGGCAATTGAAGGAATACTGAGCAAATTTAGTTCCTTATTTTGGCTAGACCCAAGCAAATAGACTATTGGTCTGTTTTATTTAAGAAACCTAATTGCGTTGGAATTAAACATGCTCTAAATAAAGTGTCTATTTCCTGTACTTGTCATGGTCTAGTACCCCAAACTGATTTTGAATCAATGGAGTCTTTCCAATAATCAAAGCTTTTCAGGGCTAGTTGGGAAATTAACAAATCTGAATGGATCAATTTAGTTTGGGTTAGCATATTTTTCTTTGTTTGAGCGGGGGCAAGTTTAAAATAAAAGGAAACCAGGTCTAATGACCTATGACCATAAAAATATGCCATTTTGTCCATGTATGTCCTGGAGCTACCCATTGGGGTAGCAGTAACAGGAATCAACAAAAGTTCATTCTCTGCACCCCCCAGCTAGGCGGGGGGGGTAACCACACCGGTGTTGCTTAAATTTCTTAAAGGATATTCCTGTGGGGGTAACAAGAGGAGTTAGGGAACTACCCACGATCCTTGTGGCCTACTGTGTAGTAGTAGCCACATGATGCAAGTTTATTTGATCAATGGAGACAAGTTGTTTGTCTTTACAACCAGCAAGCGATAGCAAAATCACGGTTCTTGTACTTTGAATGCCTAGGACTGGTGGACGGTACGATGGGTCAAATTCCTTCTTTACTGCAATTTTTTCACGTACTAGATCCCCCACCTTTGGAATTCAGCTGGAAGGTGCTGGTTGATCCTTCACTCCATCAGTGACAGAATTTTTCAAAAGTTAATTTAATTGCTCGTCACGGAAGTCTTGCAATTCCCATAAGACAGAGAAAAGTTCATTTATGTCAAAAGGTCCATCTGTTGTCACTGTGTCAGGAACATCAAGATCTGGAACGTCAAGATCTGGAAAATACATCTGGATGCCAAACAGGACCTCTTAGGGGGGTTCGGCCTCCCAGAGATCATCTAGGCGGATCAGTTAATGTTCTCTGTACCTCGTACAAGGGATGGATCCAACTACGACCTGAACCTAATACTCTAGCTGTTAAGGATTGCTTTAAGTCTTGGTTTTTCCTCTCCACTATCGAATTTCTTTGGGATGATAGGGCGAAGAATAATGCACAGCTACAACCAGGGTTGCCATAGTATCCTTGTAGCCTTAGAGGCAGAAGCAGGGCCCTGGTCCTAGTGGAATGTAGCTACTGCATACATCCCGATGAAGACTTGCAAATCTTTAATAACAGAGCAAGCTTCAGACGATCGTTGTAGCCACACCCAGAGAAATCTGGAACAAGAATCTACAGCAAGTAGAATATATTTAAATGCACCATCCAAATTTAGAGGACCACTATGATCTAGGTACATGCACTGGAGCATTTTCTGTAAAACAAATTTTTTAAGAGGGATGTCTGTGGTGGGCAAGCAATGGTGGAACTTTTAACTTGTTGGCAAATGTCACAACTAAGGACATACTACTTCGCCTGCTTGTACAGGCCATTCCACCCAGTAGCGTTTCTGCAGTAAGTAAATTGTTGCCGCTTTGCCTGCTTGTACAGGCCATACCGCCAGTAGCGTTTCTGTAGTAGTTAAATTGTTGCTGCCACACCGCCATGGGCAGACGCTGCACCCTCATGGGCAGCTATAACCAATTCTTGCCTGCGGTCTTGGTTGGGAAACACATGATCTCCCACCCCAGGGATAGTTGCAAAAGGAATGTTTTGGGTACTTAAGTGACATGTATATTTTGCTGGACTTTTTGTAGGTAAAAGGGTGTCGTTGCAGGAAGCATTGATGTCAGTCATTATTTTTTCATCTACTCTTGTATGAGAACAAGTAATCATAACTACTGTAGCAGTCTTAACTGCAGATTTGGCTGCTTCATCTGCAAATGAATTCCCAACAACATGTATTCCAACACACTGATGACTCAATGTATGCATTACATGAGCCCGTGTCAAACTGTCTTTAAGGTCTGCCACCTTTCCCCAAAGCTGCTTATGCTTTATAGTATTTCCCTTCGAGTCTCTGAATCCATTTAGGTGCCAGTAGTGTAAGGTTTCACTAAAAGACTGGACACATTAATAGGAATCACACACTTTAACTGTGGGGAATTCAGCATCCGTATTTTCTAGTTCCAGAATTAAAGCTTTCAGTTCAGCAGTGCAGTGCAATTTCCTAAGGGCTGCGTGTAGGTTTTTTGAGTATGGAATTGTCCATGTACTGTGGCGCAAGCTGCCGAGTATTGGTGTTTTGTGGCTATGGCTAGCATATATGTTATGTTATGTTATGTTATGTTAGCGTAATTTCTAAAGCGCACGAATACCCGAAGGTGTCTTGGCGCTGGATCTTGATATAGCCTTGACAGAGAGAAACAGAAGATTTATAATGGGTTAATTAAACAACCAAGTTTTCAGCTTTTTTCTAAAGGAGGTGAGAGATATAATGTGATTGCACTGTTCAAGAGGCAATATGTTACTAGGCATGGGGTATTTATGTTCATATTGAAGACATTCTTCAGTTTGTAATGTCAGGTCAAATACAAATTCTACATCAGTAGCCGTCAGGGAAATGGCCAATTGCATCCAATGTGGATGTAAGGCTTTCTCGTTAGGAACTCGGTGACAGCCTCTAACACTGGGATGGGAGTGACAACAATTATGTGTTTCCCTTGAACCAGTGGTCTTTCCTTTATGACAGCCATCTGAACTGCAGTCAGTATTTTTTCCACTTGACACAAAACACATTTCTGCACTAGAATATATCTGTGATTTACATGCTATCGGCACTGTTTCATTTTCTTAGAATGTGGCATTTGTAAACCCGATGGCACCAACTTTTATACGGTTTACCAAGTTTTTTTTTGACACATGTGTGAGTGTCATGATGAAAGCATGACAGTCTGTAGTGATCGGAGTATTTGTGTATGTTCTGATGTTCAATGTGTGTTGGAAAATCAGGGCAAATTAAATTGTTCACATCGTACAAAGGTTTTATGTGTTGTGCATACTCTGGTATGTAAGTTCTGCCAAAGTTAAAGAATCCTAACAGAGATTGCAATTTTTTAAAGTGTGTTGGGTGGTTGAATAAGAGCACATTTCTCTAGGAAATGTGGCACAAGGCTCTTACCCTCACTTGATAACTTGTATCCCAGACATAGGACACTGAGAAAGGCAATTTGGGGTTTTGAAATTAAATTTGCAGCCATGTTTAGCAAATCCCAATACAATGCAATCTACTCTAGCTAGGTGTGTGTTTAAGTCATCATCTTTTAGATATATGTCATCAATGTAAGACAATGCTTCAGGGTCAGTATCATGTAGAATTGACATTGCACGGGCAGCAAACAATCCAGGACTGTTTTTATACCCCTAAGGAAGCCGGCAAAAGCAGCGTTGAGAGCAGAGGGAAGAGAATGCAGTCAAATCTCTCCTTTTAGGTGCTATGTTTTGGCAGAAGAAACCGCTTGGAAATATTCAAGGTTGTTTTGCATTTTTTACAGACTATACTGTTCATTGAAGACGTAATGTGTGAATTTTGAACTGCAAATCTGCATGTATGATTGTTTAAAAGTCTGTAGTCGAAGACTATACGATAAGAGTGATCCAGTTTACACAGGGTTCAGCAATTCCCTGGTACTCTAACGGTGAGAGGATTTCTCTCACAGGAGCTTTCGCTTCATGTTTAATAGGGTATTGTGGTTGCACTCGTGGGCTAGACCTTTTTGTTATAGCGTGATAAGGTGAGTCCTTATCCCAGCCTATATGGTTGCGGTATAATGTCAGGGCTTGTGCAGGAGCCCATTCTGCGGCATTGGATTGTTTAAGATCTTTGGGGACAAGTGCAGAGAAAGACGGTAATATTACCTCTTCTCCTCGTGGGGTCGTTCTTACAAACTCCGGTGGCCAATAGAGTTACGATAGGAGAATGTCATAACTTAATGTTACATTTTCCCAGAAAATTACCCTAATGGTCCACATTATGTCACCCTCAATTAGTATGTTTAATTTAAAAAGTCTGTCCAGAGGGTTGACAGGTTGGTCTGGAGTTTCAACTTCTAAAAAGTCAGCAGTTGCTTTTGCATCCAGAAACTCTTGAAGATCCTGGTGAACTATTGTGACCTCTGCTGCGCTGTCTAGCAGAGTCACTGCCCTATTTGTTCAGGAGGAGAGATCTCAATGTGTGTGGCATAATTTGGCAAAATTCCTGCAACCCTTTTCTTCTTGAATTCAGATTTTTGCTGTGTAAGCCCTTTTACGGTTTCACATACTCTTCCTGTCTGCACTCTGATCGCCCCACCCCCCCTCCCTAATATCGTTTGTCTGATGAGTCCTGAAAGGAATGAGAAGGACATGTATCAGTATACTGATGCCCATCAGGCTGTTTTAGTGTATCACAGGTGGGTTAATTGTAACGTCCGTCAGGGGTCTCAGGTTGCGGAGATCCTCCCCGTCATTTAGATTTTGCTTTAGTTTTTTTGTTTGTCCCAGCAATTTGTAGAAGACTCTGGTGCTTGTTTGGTATTGTCCTTTTCAGACCTACCTTCGCCAAGCTGTGGCTTATTTGGTCTGGCTCCCCAATTATCTCGACCTATAGATCTAGGTGTCCGCAATCATTTTTGGTAGCTTGCGCTCTTTGTCTGTGACCGCAACTTGCACAAGCCGTTGGCGTATAGCCAGTGCTGCTGCTTCTCCTTTAATACTGGCTAATATAATTAAGGATACTATGGCAACGCTGCCAATTAATTTCATTCCCAAATCCAGGGCAGGGCCGCCCCATACTCCTTTTGTATTTGTCTTAGCGCCCAAGGCAAATCTGCCAGAGAAGGTGTCCCTTGAGCTACGGTATAGATTGCAGCAAAGACTGTAACCCATGTGGCATAGCAAGCACATGAAGAGAATTCTATGTTTATCTTGGGTTTCCATATGTGGAAACATTGCTTTAAGCTGATTTGTGCTCTAGAACTGAATCTCCTCCCGTCTGGTGGGAATCTTACCTGTGATTGCATTATTAGTTACAGGACTATTGGCAAACACAGCTAACTGTAGCTGAACAGCTCTTGCTGGGGCAGTAGGTATTTTTTCGCACAACATACTGAGTTAATCATCTACAGAGTCTAACAAGACTGTTAGAGAGTGCATAGTTCACACGCATTTAGTGGTCCCAAAGTTGGGTATGGTGTGTAGCCAGCTAAAGCTGGCCATGTGGCCCCTTCATTGCTGAGGGGACCTATTCGTATGTTGTTTAGTACATGTGGTAGGGTGCCTTGGAAAAAATTGATGTTCCCGAAATGTTAATTGTATTTCTTATTACTGATATAGTCTATAAGCACCTGGTAAGGCGGCTTCAGTGTAGTTGTGATATGAACGTGTGTTACTTCAATTGCAGGAAAAGTAACCCAGGAATAGAATACTTCAGTTCTATAGGCTTCTTAGGCCGCAACCACGAAGGTACCATCTCCACCCCAATTATCTAGCTCACGTACATTTAAATGAGCTGTAATAGCAGGCATGCAATTTGCAGGAATATTAATTGCTAGTGCCATTTAAAAAATTGAATTCAGAGAGGGAGTTCCCACTCCACCACTGCGCCGGGTAAATTTATAATACACTAGCAGGGGGGAAAGGGGAAGTGGATAAAAGACAGACTGCCATTTCTATGCCTCTTGCTTCTAATGTTTGCTTTTCTTCTAATGTGAGGCATGTGTGGTGACACCTATAATAGACATAACATAACATAACATGTGTATTTGTAAAGCGCACGTTCACCCCAGCAACGGGGCATCTTGGCGCTGAATAACAGATGTTTATTGTTACCCAACTCAATGGTACTCATTTTATCGACCTCAAATGGATTCGAACCTGTGACCATGAGGTCGAACACAGGCCCCTGCAGTGGATGCATTAGTCCACTGAGCCACCAGACGACAGTAACACAAACAGCATTCAATAAAATACATTTACAATATCTCTCTAAATTGTCTCATTAATATATATGATCCTTCTTCAACTCTTTACGTGGACTACTCTGTGGAATAGCTTCTCTCATGAATTAATGACAATTAAACTCTTTAACAACAACTAATGGCAATTCAATGGCATTCACATTGGAAAAGACTGCAGTTAACATCTTATACAATTCCAACAGTCTCAGATCAATTGTTGAACCTCTTCTTAACTGGTTGATATATATTTGAAGAGATATTAGAATCAACCTTTTTCTTTTAACTTGTTGTCAGATGATGAAATATTTGTGATTAGTCTCTTGTCTGAATGTCTTTATTATTCACCAAACAATGTTGGAACTTTTCATTATACTCTGGGCAAGGCTGACTTGCCTTAGCTATGCACTGGCTGTTAGCTTGTGCATACTGTATCCATGCTATGAAGATATGCTTATACGAATACTGAAATACTCGGAATAAAGGATACTCTTGTTTCAAGGCTGTGCGCACTGCTTGAACGCTAGTCCCTGAATTGAGGTTCAGTTTTGAACTTCAGCTGACCAGGGCGTTCCTCAGGCACTGTTCTCTGACTGTAGAAATACCTAGGACCTTTGGAGCCTGCATCCTTCTGGAACACTACTTTGTGACTTAAAAACGTAACTTATCTTCTCAAGCGGACGGGCGCAGACGAGACTCTATGCGCTGGAGCATGCGTGTCGATCAAAAACCTTCGATAACCTGACTCAACTCATTAACAATTTCTGTCAGGCGCGGACGAGAGATGCTACCTCTCGGCATCAGGATTCATTTGAAGTGCGCAGCGCTAACCTCACGCATGAGCATTAACGATGAAATTGGTTCTCGGGTGAACAAAGACTAGACCGCTTCTCCTTACTGCAGCTAGTGTCCACCATCTTGATTTTCCCTTCTGCTTGTTTTTTTAAGTACTACAACATAACCTTTAATTTCAATTTCCAACAAGGACACAGTTTCTTCCAATGTGGATATTTGGTGGTACCTAACTTTTTCTGAACTCCTACTGGTCTAATTGCATCCTTTCTATAACAGGTCATGACATTCCTGATAGAGGGGGAATCCTTTGAGACGTTCAAGCTTGAACAACCATCAGACAAAAATTAGGTGCTTCCTAAAAAGCTGAGGAGGATTTAGCACTAACATCACAGACGTCTCTGTATGAAGGTGAATACCGTAGCTTGAGCACACAAACGTACTACTCAGGAGACCCGTTAAATAAGTATCTGACCTAAGACCGTAGGTGGCGCCATGTTATACGGTTCCCACTACAAAATGTAGGACTGCGTATTAGGACAACAGAAGTTCAGAATGCAGGAACTAAGTCGATCTACACCATCAGAGGTTGGCGTCCCAACTCCTGACTAGCTCACAGTGCCTCACCCGAACCCCTAAACCAACCAGGGTAGCAGATGGTTTTGGCAACCTCAAACATGGCCCTCTGATCCCCTAGGGAGCCGTGGAAACAGATCCTACCCCTTTCGTTGTTTACTTATGCATGCCAATGGAAAAACAAGCTAAGAAGAGAGTGTACATTTATTGAAACTATCATAATCTTGCATAGAAAGAATGCGCTGCGATTTTTAGGCAGATAAAACAAAGTAAGGTAACCAGCATTATGAACATGGCGAAAAGAATGAACATTCCAATCATGGCAGTATTAGTTCTATATCTATATTTTTACCCATCATTAACCCTACTCTGAGAGCATAATGGGTTTACCCTCTGCACGATCTCTTGGGCTAGCCCGAGTCTCATACCTGGATAACTTGGCCAGGCGACTGGCCTGGAGTGGATTGTCAATCTCTATCTGTAGGACGGAAGCTCAGTGTTTGCAAGGCTGCATTCCGTACACAGCAATTCGTCCCAGGACGGTAAAGACCCGAATGCTCCTCTCTCACCTCCAATAGGACAGGGGACAGTTTATATAATAAAACTATTGTCTTAGAGATACAGCTCTGATGTAATAATGTGTCTAGATGTTAGAAGCCGTTGCCAAGCGGACAACATAAGCCCCATGATATCTTGTTCTGTGTTCTAGCCTTGTGTACTTGAGTGTACTGATTAAACGAGGAGAAAGGCTTCCTAAAAACAAGCAGCATCTACAGCGTATTCTCAGAATATAGTGGAAGCAAAACATGTAAAATATAACATTGCTAAATTGATGTCAGCCTAAAATGTCTAAAATGTAAAACTAAGTGGAGAACCAAAGTGGGTCCAGGAGGGAAATCACCACAAGTGTAGAGTAGCGTTGAGTGCAGTGGTGAAGAGTATATTAGAGTGGCATCAAGTGTAGTGGCGTATAGTGCAGTAGAGTGGCGTAAAGTTGAGTGGTGTAGAGTAGAGTGCAGTTGAATGGGGTGCAGTGGTGCAGAGTAGAGTGCCAGAGAGTTCAGTGGCCGAGATTGTAGTCTTGAAAAGTAGGGTGACGTAGATTGCAGTGGCGTCGAGTGCAGTGTCGCAGAGGAGAGTGGTGCAAACAGCAGTGGTGTACAGTACTATGCTGTATGCCACTGTGGTGCAGAGTAGAATAGAGTGGTGTAGAGTGCAGCGATGTACAGTACATTGGTGTAACGTGGCGTAATGTGCAGTGGCATAGAGCAGAGTGTTGCAGAGTAGAGCTTAGTGGCGTAGGGTGCAGTGGTACAAAGTATTTGGCATAGAGAGCAGTAGCATAGAGTGCATTGGTTTTGAGTAAAGTAGTGTAGAGTGCTTTGGCATAGAGTGCAGTGGTTTAGAATAGAGTGGCGCAGACAGCAGTGGCGTAGAGTGATGCAGAGAAGAGTAGAGTGCATAGAGTGGTGCAGCGTAGATTGCAATGACGTGGAGTGATGCGGCATAGAGTGCAGTGGCCCAGAATGCAGTAGTGTAAAGTAGATTGCTGCAGAGTAGAGTGCATTGGTGTAGAGTGCAGTGGCATACAGTGCAGTGTTGCAGAGCAGAGTAGAGTGGAGTGGCGCAGAGTGGAGTGTTGTGGGCTAGACCAGAGTGGTGTAGAGTGTAGAGGCGGAGAGTGCAGTGGCGCACAGTAGAGTGGGGCAGAGTGCAGTAGTGCATAGTAGAGTGGGGTACAGTGTAGTGGCGCAGAGTAGAGTCACGTAGAGTACAGTGGCGGAGTGCAGTGTTGCAGAGTAGAGTGTCGTAGAGTGCACTGGTGTAGACTGCAGTGGAGTAGAGTAGAATGGTGCAGGGGAAAGTGGCATAGAGAATAGAGCGGCGTAGAGTGCAGTGGCATAGAGAGCAGTAGCGTACTGTGTAATGGCGTACAATGTACTGGTTTTAGTAAAGCGGTGTAGAGTGCATTGGTGTAGCGGGCAGAGGCATAGCAAAGAGTGCCGTGGAGTGCTGTGCCATAGAGTAGAGTGGTGCACTGTAGAGTCACAGAGTGCAGTTGCGCTGAGTAGATTAAAGTGGCTTAGAATGGACTAGCGTTGAGTGCAGCAATGCAGAGTAGAGTGCTGTAGAGTGTAGTAGCGTACAGTGCATTGGCATAGAGTGCAGTAGAGTGGCGTCGAGTGGTGGACAGTAGAGTGCATTGGCATAGAGTGCAGTGCTGCAGAGTAGAGTGAGTGCCGTAGAGTGGTATTGACGCAGAGTGGCATTGACGTAGAGTGGCATCGACGTAGAGTGGCATTGACGTAGAGTGGCATTGACGTAGAGTGGCATTGACGTAGAGTGGCATTGACGTAGAGTGGCGTACAGTAGAGTGGCGTACAGTAGAGTGGTGCGTAGTAGGACAAGTTACTTACTTTCGGTAACGCCTTATCTGGTAGAGATATGATCTAGCTGCAGATTCCTTACCTTTGAACTTCCAGGCGTAAGGCTGGATCCGGAAGATTTTTTATAGCAGTACCCCTGCACACCGATAGGTGGCGTCGGTCGACTCAGCGTGACGTCGAAGGCATCCGGTTTCTCATCATCATGACATCCGCATCGTCTATATAGGCTCCCTTCGGCGCACTGACGTCAGTATCTTTTCACGACTTTCCACGCCAGAAGCACAGAGCCATAAGTGGCTGACCATGGTGTCTCAAAAAACAACTAGGCCCTGAAGGGAAACAGCCCTGACACTAAAACAAATATGCAGTGTTCGGTGGATGGATGGGTGGGTAAGGAATCTGTGGCTAGATCACGTCTCTACCAGATAAGGCGTTACCGAAGGTAAGTAACATGTCCATCTGATTAAAACATCTAGCCGCAGATTCCTTACCTTTGAACAAATACCCAAGCAATACCATTCCCGGAGGAGGGACTGCGGAAAAGCTTCAAACCAAAAAGTCCTGCAGGACTGAACGGCCAAAAAGGCACTCCTTGTGGACCTGGTTTTCCAGGTAGTAATGTTTGGCAAACATGTGCCGAGATGCCTATGTGGCTGCCTGGCATGAGTCACGAACCGGAATACCATGCTGGAGAGCCGTGGTACATGCCTTCGTCCTGGTAGAATGGGCTTGAAGGCCTTCAGGAGGCTGTTTCTTTGCCAAGGCGTAACATATTATTATGCAGAGGATGACCCAGCGTGAAATGGTGCTCTTCTGTACAGCGCACCTCTTCTTCGCTCCAATGTACCATACGAAGAGTTGGCCTTCCACCCGGAACTCTTTAGTGCGAACAAGGTAGAACAATAACGCTCTTTTTGGGTCCAGACGGTGGAGACGCTCCTCTTCCTTGGAAGGATGCGGAGGTGCATAAAAGGTGGGCAGAGTAACAGATTGTCCCACATGGAAAAGTGTTACTACCTTAGGCAGAAAAGAAGCCCTAGTGCGGAGCACTACTAAGTCCGGGAAGACGGTCAGGTAAGGAGGCTGAGATGACAGAGCCTGCAGTTCGCTCACCCTCCTGGCCGAAGTTCCTGCCACTAAAAAGGCTGTTTTAATAGCAAGCAGTCGGAGGGGGCAATTGTGCAGTGGTTCAAATGGTGCAACCACGTTAAGGTGCCACTAAGGCATAATAAAGGGTGAAGGGGGAAACAAATGAGTAAGCTCCTTCAGATATCCCTGTACAAGAGGTGATTTAAAAAGAGATGGTTGATCTGGCAACCGAAGAAAAGCAGACAGCCCCTTCGGACTATTTGCAACACCCACCTGTCCGAAGTGTTATCTCGACAGTGGTGGAGGCGTATCCTACCACCAACTGGACAGCCATGATCCGGGAGGATTGGACTAGGAAGGTTTTCGGTGGAGGAGGAGTTTGTGGCTTGACCTGACTTCTGGCCTCCTGACCTGTGAGGTCAGGGTGAACCGCGTCCATGGCAGCGCAGATGTTGCTGTACTTGCGGGGTCCTCCGGCTGGAGTAGGGTAGGCGCGGTTGGGAGCCCCTTCCGTAGCCACGAAAGGAGCGAATAGCAGACACAGGCCTGGATGCCACGGCGAGGCCCAAGGACTTGGTCGTAGCCCGTGAGTCCTGAAGCGCTCAAGCGCTGCGTCTGTAAGGTCTCCGAAGAGACGAGAGCCATCAAAGGGCATGTTCATAAGGTTAGCTTGGACATCCCCTGAAAAACCAGTCATCCTCAGCCAGGCATGGCACCTAACGCCACCGTAGAGGAAATCGCTCTGCCACATTGTAAGGCAAACTTTGCTGCATCTCTCCCGTCCGCAACAGTTTGGGAGAGGAGAGCCCGGTCCTCCTCCGAGACTCGTGACAGCACCTGAGCAACCGTATCCCATAGTGAATGGGAATAAGCGCCCAAGAGGTATACAGTGTTTAGCGACCGCAATGCTAGGCTGGTGGAAGAAAATATCTTCTTACTAAAGCTGTCCAGCCTTCTGGATTCCTTGTCCTGAGGTGCGGAAGTGAACGTGCCACGTGAAGTAGAGGCATGCACCACCAGGGTCTGTGGGGTGGGATGGGCAGAGAGGAAAGCTGGGTCGCCCGGTGAAGGGCGGTGGTAGCGGGCAATAGTTCTATTCACAGGAGCCCCTGTGCTGGGCTTGGACCAGGTGCCCAGTAGAACGTCAATCAAGGCCTTGTTGAAAGGCAGCAAGGGTTCCGAAGTGGAGACACCTGGCTGCAGGACCTCCGTCAAGACATTAGTCTTGACTGCCACCATAGGAAGCTGCCGGTCCAAGACCTATGCAGCACCATTGCAAAAGATGCTCCCTCCTCCGTAGCCACGTAAGGAGGAGACAGCATGCCAGGCTCTGGGAAGGTGTCCAGGCCGCTGACAAACAAGGCGGGATTTCTAAGGGATCCTGCTGCCCCTCCCAATCATCATCATCCATCCCTAGCCCTTCAGAATAGGGCAAAGTGCACGGCATGGAGCCTAACGGCTCAGTCGGCGCCGGTGTCAGTGGACCCCTATCCAGTTCCGTGCTGTCTGGAATGATGATGGGGGAGGCGCCGGCGACCCAGAGAGTCTCGACGTCGGACGCGGCGCCTGGGAAGGTCGAAGTGGTGCGACCGGCTGGTCCGGATCCAGGAACAGATCCAAGAGGAGCCCGTGGCGGTCTCCTTCTACTGAGTCTGCGGGCCCCGAAGGCACAGTCAGGCCGCCAAAATTTGATGCACATGACATCATAGAATTCTTTTAATTGGGCCGGGTCACTCACGGAAAGGGAGGGAAACACAGAGCTGACCCAGGCACCCTCTCTGCGGTACAGGGCCTCAAACATTGAGACTCCTTTGTCTCGTCACATGACGGATGGGGTGAAGTCAAAGCATGCTTCGACTTCTTGTGCGTCTTACCTGACCTTGACGACTTCGATTGGGAGGAAGAAGACTTCGACCCCCAGGAGCGATGCTCAGACCTTCCTCTCAACCGAGACCGGGGCCGAGAGTTAGATCGACTGGGCAACCTCCATGGCGCCGGACGACGGGACGCGATCAGCTTTAGGGACTGCTCCCTCAAAGCCTTCGACGCCATGGCCCGGCAGTCAGACCACAACTTTGTCTCGTGGTCGTGCTCCAGGCACCAAAGACACACCAGGTGGGGGTCTGTGACCGACATGTCACCGTGACAGACGCCGCACGACTTGAACCCAGAGGACTTCCAACTGGACATGCCTACACACCAAAAAGACTTGACAAAAAGTCAAAAAAAGTCTGTCAAAAAGTGACAGGGGTAGCTCTTTTCGATGGGTCTGTGCTGGCTGGGGCAGAAAGAAAAGAACTGACGTCAGCGCGCCGTGGTGACGCCTATATAGACGACGCAGACGTCATGGCAACGATGATGAACCAGACACCTAAGATATCACGCGGAGTTGATGACACCACCTATTGGCACGCAAGGGTACTTCTATCAAAAATCTTCCAGATCCAGCCTGACACCTGGAAGTTCAAAGCTAAGGAATCTGCGGCTAGATGTCTCTATCAGATGAGTCCAATGGCACAGAGTGCAGTAGCATTGAGAAGAGTGGCATAGAGTTTAGTGGCAGAGAGTACAGTGTTGCAGAGTAGAGTGGCGTAGAGTGCATTGGTGTACAGTAGAGCGGTGCAGAGTAGAGTGGCATAGAGAGCAGTGGCAGAGTACAGTGGTGCAGAGTAGAATAGTGACGTAGAGTGCAGTGACAGAGTACAATGGTATAGAGTGCAGTGGCGTAGAGTGTTGCAGAGTAGAGGATAGTGGCGTAGAGTGTTGCAGAGTAGAGGTTAGTGGCATAGAGTGCAGTGATGCAGAGTAGTTTGGACTAGAGTGCATCGGTTTTGAGAAAAGTGGTGTAGAGTTCATTGGCATAGAGTGCAGTGGCATAGAGTGGTGCAGAGTACTGTGGAGTGGTATAGATTGCAGTGTTGTAAAGGGGAGTGGAGTGGCACAGAGTGGAGTGGCGCTGAGTGTACTGGCGTAGAGTAGATTGTCTAAGAGCAGAGTGAAGTGGCGTAGAGTGTAGTGGTGCAGAGTATATTAGAGTAGGGTAGAGTGGATTGGTATAGAGTGCACTGGCGTCAAGTGGAGTGGTACAGAGACAAGTACATTGGCGTAGAGTGCAGTGTTGCAGAGTAGAGTGACAGAGTGGAGTGCAATAGAGTGGTGCAGAGTAGAGTGGAGTGGCCTCGACTGGAGTGGTGAATAGTGCAGTGGCGAAGAGAAGAGTGAGGTAGAGTGCACTGGTGTGGAGTAGAGTGGTGCAGAGTAGAGAGGAGTGAAGTGGCGTAGTGTGGAGTGGTGCACAATACAGTGCACTGGTGTAGAGTGGGGTAAAGTGGAGTATGCATGGTGTGGTAGCGCACTGCCATTACAGACAACACATCTTCAATTGAAATGACCTTTATATTTGCAACGAAATCCAGTTTTACTGAATAAAGTATACTGCGCACAAACGATCAGTGAAAATGTCATCACCTAGTATATTATTTTTTTTTAATCGTATTAAAATATTTGTTTCCACCACACTTGGTTAAGTTGTGCTTTTCTAATTCTGATATATTCTGAAATATTTGCACAGGTCAATTACTGACATTTCAATTTTGTTCTGTGCTAGAAAAAAATAATAACATTGTACAGCCTTCCTTCCTCCAGCACATCCCCTCGGAAGACAGCCTGATATTTGACCTCTGTCTTTGAATGCACAGCATAAATTACAAGTTAACAAGATTTAAAGCCTGTTTACACAAAGCGAGTACTGGTGGAAGAATACAGTAAATAGGGTAAGAGTCACAAAAGGGAGGAACAAAAGCTGGACAGGCTAAAACAATTAAAGCCAAAAAACAGAAAGCAAGTAAATGTGAGTTGCAAACCACAAAGCCAATGGTTAGCAATGGGCAGAATGCATTTTCAGGGAAGCTTTCCGAATGTTCCCAAGATGTTGTTAGCAAACACAGTCTTCGACCTAAAAATGCTCAGTTATTACAGTCTCATGAACACATGGCTTTTTGATTTTAAATATTATCAATTATAATTAAAATGCAGCTCAGTCAAGTATAGCTTCGTTCCAGTGACACAGAGTGCACGGGACCCAAGTCTGGGGATACACGTACCACTTACAGCATCTACAAAATAGTAATGGATGGAATCCTTGAATTAATCTCAGCCACTAGTTACCACCTGGGCAACATCCCAGTCCATCGTTTTTGTCCCTCTATGCCACCTCAGTTTTAACTCAGCCATTTCCAAATGAGGCTTGACCCTGCTCCACAGGGAACAATCCATTCCGAATAGCAGGAAACAATCTATACCTGGCTGATCAGCCCTAACTGAGGATAAAACAGTCCTGTGTTTGTGTTCTGTTTCGGGGAGGACCTGGCCTAGCAGTTAAGGCTGGACTGTTCACACTGGAGTAGGGTCAAGACAGATTTGCATATGGATGGGATCAAACTGAGGTGGCATTGTGTGCAAAATAACGATGGGCTGGGATTCGGCCCTGAGTGGGTACTGGTGGCTAAGATTAATTCAAGAATTCCATCCATCACCTTTTTATATACTTTAGTCTTATCTACGCAATACATGCTAGTAAAGCTAGTTTTGAAAAATAGGCAGTGATGCAAAGATCTGATTAATATGAATGTCAGGTCAGAGGGGAGTTCTAGAAGAAAGGAAGTGTGAGTTCTCAAGGACATTTTATTGTGCAGTTTCACCTTTTAAGAGTACTGGTCATATATAGTTTGGAGCTCACTTTTCCTTCTAGCTGATATAATAGCTACCAAAAAGCTCATTTTCATACCATGTGCTGAAGCTCCAACTTATGGATTGATTAAATGGGGGACCATCACTTTGTAGAATAGTATATTCAACTCACAAAGGGAAGACGTTGTCTCGAGAGGCGGAAATACATCATTCCGGCCTGAAGGTAAATCTTATTTCCTGGGATAGCGAAAGAAAAATGTTGAGAAATATATTTTCAAAAGGCAGCAATAGCAAAATGTACTTTTGAAGAGGAAAATATAAGGTGAGGATCAGTCAATTACAGACGTTAAAGTGGTTTAAACTCTTCTTGGCATGTCCTTAAATCAATCTGCATCTCTAAGCATGAAGTACAAAATCTCTATCTAAAGAGGTACAATGCCCTTGTTGAAGGACATATTTCAGAAAGAAAGTGTCAGATAGAAGATTTAGATGGTCGTACTCATGATCCAGGCATCAAGTCAAAAGAGAGAAGGCTGAGGTGGAGGCCATTTTCTGATCCTGGATAAGAGATGAGGAATGAACAGGACCAGGCTTTGGGCAAAACACCCAAAAAGGATATCGGGCACAAAAAACTCAATTTTCCAATAGGATTTGCTTATTAATTTTTTTTTAAATTTGGGTTTGTGGATGGTCCACAAATTTGGATTTGTGGGCCACCTGCAGATTAACGGTTCTTAACGGTTCAAATAGGTATAATTATTTTACTGTTTCAATCCCATTGACACATGTTTTTAAGGGTAACGTAAATGTTTGGTGTAATCCTAGCCACAGTTTTTTCTATAGTGGAGACCAAAAACCTATGGGAATTAAAATGGGAAAACCTCTTTTCATATATCCTTCCTTGACAAATCAGCACACAACTTGGCATGCTGAACCTAAATTAGATGAACATTTGTTTTTGGAAAGCTTCTTGAACATTTTCTGAATGGCGACAAAGTTATTAAGAAAACAAACAGTGGGTTTTCAGTGGAAGCTCTGACCTACCAATAACTACACACTGGCAATCGCCAGTGGGTAATCAATATATATCCGTATGAAAGTGGATTGCAAAGTGGTCTTAAGTTTTCAATTATAAACATAACTGTACTTTAACAGTGTTTTTTTTTTTTTAAACTACTTTAGGTGCTCTATCTAAAGCTAACCATAGCTTCACTTTTGGTATTTTTCTCTTTGAATTTCTGGGGTCTGTATTGATAATACAGGACATCCAACTTCGAGCCTGTATGAATACCCAGGTGCATTAGCCCTCTTGGGGGTGACTAATCCCCAGATTTGGATACAGAGATTCGGTTTACAGACTCTATATTTAGTTTACAGACCCTCAGTGCTGTGAAAACGTTGCCTTAGCCTAATTTTAACTTATGTATCTATATTTTGCCATGCTAACCATGCATTCAAGTTGTGCCTCATTTCCATGCCTTGGCTGTGAGGCAAAGATTTCTGATTAGCTTTCCCAATAGAAAAAGTTTATATTTCTGCATCTATCTGAAGGTCGCTCTCATGCTTTTTCATGATTTCAGAATCCAGCACCTGTGTAACAACTTTATTTCAGTTCCATCATATGATCTTTTGAACCCTATATATGCAAACCTAAAAATGTTTACTTTGTCTCTGCTTGTGCAGCTTTTGCACAAGTGGAGTGCTTGAGGATCCGCTTGTTGCCTGGCTGAGTGATTCACAGATACATTTTTCTCTTCATGACAAACACATTACAGACTTCAAATTGATAAGTGGGCAAACATTCTATAACAGCCCCAATTGAAGTATTACATTGCAATCGTGTAATCCATGAGAACCTGCACTCATTTACCCCTGATGGTCGAGAGGAGCACCTTCAGTGTCAAGAGAATTGCCTGCAACTTAAACAAGTTGATGTGGAGCTGAGCCCCTGCCGAAAACCAGTGTACTCTGATCATCACCTCTCCCAGCAGAATGCCCTAACCCTGCAATGATACATCTGTTACAACTGTCATCTCTGGCTGGGGTTGGGAAATAGGGTCGGCCACCACTGCAGGTCTTTTGCAGTCTCCTTTGACACCTGCATGAATCAGACAAGTACTTGGTGCTGAGCCCACTGAGACTTCAGATCCCACTGCAGAGACACCATGAGCCACATGGCATGGTCTACAAGCAAGATGCAGGAGGCCCAGAAGTCTCAGAGCAACTCTCATTGAGATCCAGCACATTGTTGTCATCAATGATGTCATTTTAGAAGTTATCAGTGATGTTATCTAGGTCATAAAACATGTCATAGGTGATATATGTAAGGTCATAAGCAGTGCACGGTGAGGGAGCTAGCAACAGTTACCTAAGTTACCTGTAACTGGTGAATTTAATTGTTTTTTTTAGCTTAAAATGTTACGTTTAGACTAATATTTTCACCTAACAACATCAGTTTGAATTTTGGGGGTTTCAGTGAATTTCTAAGCATTTTTGTATGTAAAGTAAGATATTATTTCCATAGCTAACTAAGTATGACATCACTTTAACCTTAGTTTTTTTTAATACATTTCTAGGGATTTTTAATGTAAAGTAAGATTTAATTACTATATGTAACTATGCCAACCCCTGCAGTGCACGGCCTTCCACCGCGATTGGTGTGGAGTTAGCCACCTGGCCTGCCCCAAACGACAGCCACATGATTTAAAAAAAAATTGTTTTTCGATCCTGCCGGGCTCTCGTGGGAGTAAGAGGGCTGAGCTGGCTCATGCGGGAGCCCCATGGGATCATAGCAACCCAAACAAGGTCCAGGGGGTCGGGGTACACCTACCCTGCCCCTTCTTATTTTTTTTTCCTTTTCATTTTCAGGATACAGGGGCCATGTCTTTTAATGGCGAGCCCAACTTTTCTCTTCATTATGCGGCCAGCCAATCAGAGAGTGAGCACCTGTGGAATTTGCTGGAGCTTCTCGCTCCTGCATCAACCGACGTGGGAAAAAGATCCCCCTCGCCAATCAGATCGCTCTATTATTTGAAGTTGCATCCCTGCGGGACTCCCCTGGGACGCCCGCAAACTCAACCATCCAGATATCTATAATGTTTGAACCTTAATTTCTCAAAAACGACTGAATTAATTTACACCAAAATCCCAAAAAGCATGCTTTCTGGGTGAAGATCTAGCTTTCTGACAAATGTGGTGTAACTGTTTTGGCTGTAGCAGTGTCTGAAATTCCCTATTGATATTGCACAAAGAACTTGAGTTCTGCAACGTTCCTTCTTTCTAAGCCCTCACTTAACGTCAGCCCAAACCTTTCAAGAAAGGAGCTGACATGGATGAACTTTAAAAAAAAAAAAAATGTTTTGTGAAGATTGGCAAACTTTCACGTCGCCAGTAAGTAGTTATAGTTAGGACCTAGTTTCCTTAGGAAAAGCTTTGTTTGACTTGCTTCTAAACTTTGACACAGTTTGACAAATCTTCATTAAATCTTCCAAAGAAGTGCCCAACTCTATCTAGTTGTGCATGGAAAGTTTTGAAATGATCTGTCAAGTGGGGGCCGAGAAAAATGGGGGGGGTCAAAAAAAGTGTGTTTCCAATGTTAATTCCCAACGAGGTT
The DNA here is from genome assembly GCA_963921515.1 of Calotriton arnoldi. Taxonomy (NCBI): domain Eukaryota; kingdom Metazoa; phylum Chordata; class Amphibia; order Caudata; family Salamandridae; genus Calotriton; species Calotriton arnoldi. The sequence goes on from CAWUFW010002796.1 coordinate 1,577,636, forward strand.
TTAGATATGACTACAGGCCGAACTGCTGAAAGGAATTACACCAAATATGGCACAAAGCTAGGCTGCTGTCCAGAAAGAGTGCTTTTTGTGATTTGGTGTAAATCCATTCAGTAGTTTTTGAGATGTTAAAGGAAAAACATTTGTATATATAGGGATGCGGACCCTCAGCGAATCCAACAGATCTCAAGCTGAGATCTGATTTGCTGCCAACACTTCAACAAGTAAGTGTTGGCAGCCATTTTGGGACTCAGATCAGCCGAGTCCCCCAAAAAATTTAGAATAAAGAAAAGGGGGCAGGGTAGGAATACCCTGACCACCTAGGCCCGGAGCTTGCCCCCCCAGGGACCCTGCCTGGCCAAAAAGCATTTCTTTTTTAAAAAGAATTTTCGCAGAAAAAAAAATATCGCTGAGAATTTACAAGGAAAAAAAAACCAGACGCAGTCTTCGCCAGGTAGGCCCGGCCCGGGCATATTTACCTATACATTATAGGGGGGGCATGCGGCTCCCCCTCCCCATGTCCAATATGGGCCCTAGAGACCACCACCTCTCTGGAGCAAGGCCAACATGCAATTATAAGGAGGGGGGCTACTGGCAATTCCACAACAAAAAATAATCTGAAATCCTTGGAGAGGTGAATGCATCGTTGATCTATTGGAACGTAATTTGTAGTGACTGTGACAAGATAATTCTTTGACAGCTCCTGCTAAGCAAGAGCAAACAGTAAGTATGCTCCCAGTGGGTGGAAGCAGGAAAACTGATCCTGCCAGGGAGCCGATTTTTCATCTGTTTTCCTGCCCACTTAATAGCTGAAAGAATTGCTTCTGCATACGGGTAGCAGCATTTTTTGCTGCTACCTGCGTGCGGCAGCAATGCCGGCTCCCGCTTGAGGCGGGAAGCCAGCAGGGACCGCGCGGGGCATTGGGCTTGGCGAAGGCACAGCAAGTGTCTTTTATTGGCAATTCCACAGCAAAAAATAATCTGAAATCCTTGGAGAGGTGAATGCATCGTTGATCTATCGGAAAGCAATCTGTAGTGACTGTGACAAGATAGTTCTTTCTTGTCCACTCCAGGTGAGAGCAGTCCATGGTTTTCCCTTTAAGTTAGTTTGAGTATGCAAATGTGCAAAAGCACCTGGAAGCTCACCTGTTTGGCCCCGCCCTGTCCACTTTACTTCCCCGTCCACCTTAGAAGTATGTAAAGGTTTTCCCGCCTTTTGCCGGATGATGGACAGATTACCAAAAGGCCCCTCAGAGCGTTTCCAGCTGACTTTAGTGAAGTGTTCTTGTCGCCGAGGAATATAAGTGCTGTGGCAACAAATGATGGATGGAATGCTGAATAAATCAAACATCCACCCCCAGTCAAGAGATATGGGTTAAATCCATCGTGCTTTTGCTCACTACGCCACGCCAGTTTGGACCCAGCCACATGCAAATCAGTCTTGACCCTGCTCCTTATGGAAACAGTCCAGCCTGAACTGCCAAGCCGGGTCCTCAGGTAGGAAATATAAGGACATGTCCACCAAACAAAGAGGCACTTGCTTTATATAGTTAAGAGGAAATACCCTTGTTTTTTGGAGATTCACCTATTTTTAGTCTCGTCATCTTCTTTATAGGAGAATTAATGTCATTGCAGATCTCTGAAAGAAGACGCTTGTGGAACAATCAAATTGACGAAATTAAACGAACAGAAGGTTACTGGAGACATTTATTCCTGGTCCATTACACAGCTGTAGTGTAGAATATGCTCTAGACATTTACCCAACGAGTTAGCACTTACTAATTAACCAGTAAAAACTACTACAGTTGGGTAGACATTTTGTGCAAAACTGTGGACTCTTGTTGGATAAACGGGCAGGTGAGGTTCCTTTCTGGACCCGATGCTTATTTCACAGAAATTAAACTTCAACGGGAAGCACTTACAAACAAACATAGCAGGTGCCTCAGTTGAAGGTCCGCTTCTGTAAAGGACAAATCCACCCAACTTATTGAACTTATCCAAGGCAAAGCAAGGGTGTTTTCTCTGGAATTCCATGTTGAAAAACGCCAGCGTCCAACCCCCGGCGCGCATGGCCAAAAGCTGTGCATGGCCCAGGGTTGGATGCATGGGGGTGGTTGGCTGCAGGCCAGGCAAAAGGCCGTGCGTGGTGCAGGTTTGGATGCCTATGAGAGGGTTAGCCGCAGGCAGTGCTCTAAGGTAACTATAACTGCTACTTACTCCACAAATTACATCAGTAATGACATCTTCTATAACATCATTGATAATATCACTGCAATATTTTAAGTAAAATTATTGATAAGAAAAGTGTGAATGGTGGGGGCGCGATTAATAGTTACCTTAGAGCACGAGCTATAGTGTCTTGAGATAAGTGTAACTATAACTGTTGAATTTCTATGGTTTTGTGCATGTAAAATCTGAACCTAACTATAACGTCCTTGTAACCTTTGGTTTGTTTAGTGAATATATGTATATATCTCCCCACTCACGGAAAGAAATTCCAGCCACTCCGGTAAGTAATCAGATATATTAATAAAGAGAACACTGAAGAACACGGAACCCACTGGGGTAATTATCGGCTTGAGAGAAAGACTACAGGTCCCAGCATGCAACTGCAGAATGTAACTCACCTGAAAGGCCCACGAGGGGCCATTGAAGTGCATGCAGTAATGGTATCAGCGAGCATATCCGTGTAGCCAGTGTCAGCCTATGAGTAAGGAGCGCATGGCTCCGAAACGCGTTAGGATATTACAAGATGACTCTGAATGAAAATGCTGGCTTTCGTTTTAAAAAAGGTTCGAAAGAATCAATTTGCTGCCGAGTGCGTCCTCATCTCAGGGCACTTTGTTTGGATGATATATATATATATATATATATATATATATATAGATATATATATATATCCAAAACGAGTTGCTCCTTCTGTCTCCCCCGCCCCAGGCAGGCAGGTCGTTGTTTGCCGGCGGAGCGCGCCGGCTTTCACTTTTCATCCACGAGTATAGTTAAACGATCACAAAGAGGTTTTATCCACCACCAGTTGTTTAATTTTCAGTAACGCGTTTTGCCTGACACAGCAGGCTTGCTCACACTGGAAAACAGTTCCAATATAGAGCACTCCCAACACCAGCGACACTCTAAATTTGCTCACCTCAAATATCTGCTTTTCTATCAAAGTCTTTAAGTGTAGGATTAGCACAGTGCCATCCACACCGAGATAGAAAGGGACAAAGTCTTATACCATTTCCACAGCAAAGTCTTTAAGCATAGGACACAGATTTTCTGTGAATATTCACTTATTTGCACAGAACCTGTATGTAATCTAATGAATAGCATAAATGTTTGCATGAGGACACGAACTAGGTTCGCTCTTCCTTCCTAGAGTTTGGACACCATAAATGTACTAATATTTTGTTTTTAAATTTCAAAAAAAGTGTTTGTTCATCAAATATCTCAATTGATGTACTTGTACATATGTGATTACAGCCTTGAAAAAGTCATTGTGTGACAAAACACGTGTCGCCTGTTTTTCCTGGTTCGAATACAATCTTCATTCAACAACCATCTGGCTCTTGTCTTCTGATTGTAGAAACATGAAATAATATGAAGGGTGAAATTGCTCAATGTTGACTGTTTTTTGGAGTGCTTTGTTATTTCTCATGTTTACACATAGGTAGTTTACTGATGTGTAATATGCATCCAGGGTAGTACGGTGCATCTGTACCATATAGCACCATCTTGATAGTCATGTACTGTTATCGAAAAAATTGTGGCACATGATAAAAGAGGTGCGATCGACGAAAAACGATTACTACCCATTCTAGTTGTTTGAACTCTAAATATGTGTTTGAGTCATTTTTTAACACTTCGGGCTACAAAATACAGCCATAGATGCAATAACTAGAGGTCCCACACCCCAACTGAAGAGCATACAGCTCCAGTTTGGAGTGCTTTAAAAAATAATGGTAAGCGGTCCTAGGGGTTATGCATTCAAAACCCAGGTGACATACTTTTTTTTATTTTTATATTTTCGGGGGTTTGGGGGGGCTGCTGTTCTCTTTGCAGGTCCCCACAACAGTTTTGTAAATTGTTGGTGGTGCCCCTGCCTCTCCTGGGGGCACCACCACAACCAAAATGTATATAATTTGAAGCCCGAGCAGGGCATTATGGGGTGCTCCAGAGAGGGTGCAGTGAATACAAAATACGTGGACTTGCCGCTTCAATAGTCAAGTGGTGAGGCCGGGATACATTTTTTTTCCCACTTGAGTGCCCCAGTCTTTATAAAATGTTAAAAGATGGATCAGGCCTTAGGGCATGGGCTCCCAGGCCATTAAGTGTCTTCATTAACAGTGGGGTTGCACACTGCACTATCCTTTCAAATTAATGACACGGAGACCTCCCCAGTGGATTTTACATTAAAAAGAGCAGTTCTGCCTTTTTTTTTTTTTAAGCTGGTACCACAGTACTACAGCTGTACCGCAACAACCATTTATTTTATTTTTTTTGATTTTGGCCCTAGTGTGGTCCCCTCTGGGACGCCCCCCATTGCCAGGACTAGCAGGTCAGGGTATCTCTACCGTGCCCCTTATATTTTTTCTTTTTTTTTGGGCACATGATTCAATCCCCAAATCCTAAAATGGATGCCAAACATCTTTCTTGATGTTTTGCAGCCAATCAGATCTTATCTTTTGATCTGCTGGTCCCTTTGTAAAACCACGTGTTAATTTATCCATAAATTTTTAACATTAATTTCGCAAAAGCTAATGAACAAATTTTCACCAAATTACAAAAAAGCACGTTTTTGGGGTAAAGATCTAGCTTCCATTCAGCAGTAGTTGCTGTATTGCTGTTCAATTTTCCTATTGAAAATACCATGGGAAAAACATATTTTGGGACCTCCATCCCCTTTTTAGGCCCCTGTTTGATGGTTCACTTCAACACTTTCCAGAAAAGATCTGAATTGTGGAAAGTTTCATTAAAATTTGTCAAACAGCGCCAAAGTTATTAGCAAACCAAAAAATCAATTTCTATGGAAGCCCGGTCCTAACTATAACTACACAGTGGCAAAAACCACTGTGTTATATATAATTTCAGCTCCTGCCAATGTAAATTCCTTGCTCTTCAATGGTTCCAATCCTATACTACTGTTTATATGTATACTTTTATCTCATTGTAGTTTTTTCCTCTGTCAATGATGCCATTGTTGTGTATGTCCTGGACTATTGCTGTATACATCACTAACCAGACACAATGTGTATATTTGTTGTTTGCTAACAGCAACCTCTTCTGTTTGATTTGTACCTTCTTGATGTACTTTATACAGCACTGTGACTCCCCCTTGGTTCAGCTGTCCTTATCGGGTTGAATACAAGTGATAAAAATGTTTCTAGAACTGCAGCTACACAATGTCTGGCATGAGTTAGCGTCTCATGTTGAAATATGCATTGGGCCAATTCACAAGTTTGAAATCATTTATATGGGATGGAGGATGGCCTAAACTAAAAAAGTCGAAATTGCATTCACTGCCAACTGTAAGGGGTTTGAGAGTACTGAACATGATAAACTACTACTTGGATTACCATATATCACAAATTACATTCTGTCTGAAAAGAGAGGTGAAGGAACCGCTATGTGCCAAGAACAAGCTAAGGCCAGAGAGTCAAAGAGGTGTATGGAGAACATTAGGCTGAACACTTGCAATATAGTGGATGAATAGATTAGTATGAAATAGGTACTAATAAGGATGAGACAGGGAATGCATGCAAATATTCCAAAATAGAACAAAGTGGCAGAGAAAATTAGAGGGGAGGCGTTGAGGTGGAAAACTGGATGGATACAGGAATTCACTCCAGCCAAGAAACAGAACCTTGAGAGAAGATAATTATCAAGCCTGGAGACTAGAAAATGATTCCACAGAAGTCAGAGATGAAGCGTAAGCACTGCTTTTCTCCATAGACAATATAAAGAGGCTAAGAAAAACTATTTTGCAACTATAAACAACATTAGTAGCTAATGTAGGTGTAGCAGGTTGGTGGCAGAAGTAGGTCTGAATATATTTAAATTGCATAGATCTAATATTAATCAAAATTGTTCGATCTGTTATTTATCTTCACCCGAACCGGTTAATGATAAATGGAACAGTGCATCCTAATGGGAAAAGTTCCTTATCCAAAACTGCATTTATTAACCCTTTTTAGGTCCCCCAGGTACAGCGCATGCGCAAGATATTTTATACAACAAGACGCTTGCAGCCCACCCATTGTTTAACACTCTTATTTTCTGCCTTCTAATTGACCGGAGCATGCTGGCTTCACTTCCTCTTCTTTCGGCTGCAGCATGGACCAAGTACTAATTGCTTCAGCTTCATTGCTGTCCTTCTGCTGATCGCACTGTGATTGAGGTTCTACTTTATTTTTTCTTCTTTCCTGTCATACTTGTTTAAACTCCTGCCATTTGTAGCTGTGCCACACACATTTCAAAGAAGCCCTTTTTCACCTTTGAAATTGATTTTTATTATAATGGATGTTAACTGCTCTTATTGCGACAACAGATGTTACCTGCTTCCAGATGTATTTTCCCTAAGACATGGACACGGTTGCTTTCTTTATGTGAAAGGATTTTTTGCCGAATGTCATATTTTTTTCTTTTTCACGTATTGGAAGATCAACTGATTTGCTCAGAATTTCATGGGTGTTATGCTGAAACCTAACAAGCATTGGCAAAGCCCGTAGGTCTTGCATGTAAGACTATTGGCTCTGCAATTGCCTTTTGTTAATTCTGTACAGCATGGGTATTGCCACTTTGGCAATAATTTGTAGCCATCCTGCATAGCAGTGCGGCTAAAAATAATTATAATAATAAAAATAGAATATGATGAATCCAGCGCAAATGGAAAAAAAGGAGAAAAAAGAAGCACATTACCCCAGGCTGCATCATAACGCTTTCTTAGATTAGTTTTAGGCAAAATGTAAAGCATCCGCGCTGCTGTACAGGATGGCTACAAAACATTTCCAAAGTCAATAGCTCTCACAGGTGAGACCAATTGGCTTTGCCAGTGCTTCCTAATGTTTCTTGCAACAGCTTCCATAGAGTACAGCTAGAATGAAGGCGAATTCTTCAAAGCCAAGAGCCGGCAACAGATCTATAGAATAATCCAGATTAAATAAAGACTTTTTCTGTCAGTCCCACATAGCGCCCCAACCTAAGTGGTAGACCGAGCAATTGGTAAGAGCTTCCATCTAGTGATGTTCAGCGCTGCTTTTCTTACAAAGCAAACTGCACACAGGATATACATGTGTTTACATTTCACATTGATTCGTTATCAGCAACAGTGAGTAACGGCGTTCCTATCGAATAGCGACATTGATACTGAATTATCAAGAACCAGTAGTTCCTATTTTCAATGCAAAGAAAAGTACCTTCTGCTCTTCCAACCAGGACAATATCGCCGAAAAGGTAAAACTTGCCCAGTTCCCTCCATAGTAACTCTTCCTGAGAAATAATGAAGTGAATATGTTATTTGGTTTGGAGAAAAAAAACAGTAAAGATTTTTAAAAAAACATTACTCATCGTTGCATGAACAAAGTAAAACAAAATCAGTTAACACTTTTTGGAAAATTTCATATAGAAAAATTAATCTATGAAGCTTTTGAAAATTGTCAAAGAATTCATCTCAGACTAAGCGTTTCGCAAAATACAATCTTGTGAATTTGTTTCTCATGCCCAGGTTTCATGCTGTGTAACTGAATTTGCAACAGCCTTTCACTTGGTACAAGGTTTCAAAAACATATGCCCATGCTTAGAAGCACACGCATATTATGCACATCAGACATCTCACTTTTCCAATGTCTAATTCGCAAAACTATCTTATTACGGCAAGTAAATTGTTCATTCTGGACGAATTACGGCTCATTTTTGCAAATTAAATATAGTCTGTATTACCAGAACTATCTACTAACGGCTTGTCTGTGTTTAGGATCTTTACCACGGTGCTTAAGGTATTCCGTAAATTTACATGTCATGCAAGTGATCTATAACATTCTAGCTTATTGTGTTGCCAGGTTGTGTTATCCAGTAGTGGTGAAGTCCCTCTAAGACAGTGGTTCCCAAACTGTGCGCCGCGGCACCCCGGTGCGCCGTAATGAGGTGCCAGGGGCGCCGCACGCACGATGTGGGAAAATGCAGCTGCAGCGTACGGGGGAGTTAGTAATGCCACCTTCATCATCCTGCAACATGGTTTGGCCCAAGAGCGACGTGCGTACGTACGCGCGTACGTGCTTTCAGAGGCGTAGTCTCCGCCATTGCTACCATACGCAGTTCTGAGCGTTTGAGGCGCATGTTTGCTGCCCGCCGTGCTCTGCCGTGCCTCGTGGGACCCTCTGCACAAGGAAATAGGTAAGTGAAGTCTGCCTAATGCCAAGAATTAGCTGCAGCATGCTAGCGAGTAATGGGCAGGGAGTGAGTGGGTACGTGTGAAAACGCAGTGCTGGGGGAGTGCATGTAACAGGCTGGTCGAGCGTTGTGTTGGTCAGGCAACTGCTGCTAAAATCTGCGTGCAGTGTGAAAGGTTCTCATTTCGGAGAGAGAGAAGACTGGGCGACAGTATCAGTGGGTAATGGCGACATTTGTGATTTATAGCTGTACAAAGCTGCAAGTGTGACTGTGAGGCAGAAAGCGCTTCATGATAAAGCGCGTTGATATTTATTTGGCTGAGAGGTCGCTGTCGTCTTCATGAATTTCAAGAGCACAAACAAATGTAAGCGAATGGCAGGATTACGAGGTTGGGGTCAAGCTGAGTGTACATTGCAAGGTTTAGAGGCAGAAGGCTGACTACTCTAGGCCGCAGGGGTCAGGGTGGTTGCTAGACTTCAGGCTTTAGATGGGTGCAGGGGCCCGTCTGCGGGCTCCAGAGTGGCCAGGGGCCCGGCTGCGGGCTCCACAGTGCCCAGGGGCCAGGCTGCGGGCTCCACAGTGCCCAGGGGCCAGGCTGGGCGCGCCGAGCTGCAGGAGTTAGAAGTCTGCAGGGGTCACGCTGAAGTGCTACAGCCTGCAGGAATTTGATGGCGCAGGGGTCAGGCCAGGCAATCCAAGCTGCAGGAGTTATATTTATATTTGTCAGAAACATAGGTTCCAGAAGCTTTGAGCAGTCCTGGGCTGTGTACAGAGTCTGTCCACGGTGGGAGGGAGGTCGGGGGGCAGCAACCGGCAGTCAATCGACCATGATGGGGATTCTAGAAATAAACGCCCGTTACTGGAATTGTAAAAGGTCGCCTTTCGAGGGACTATTCATGGATTCTTCTGAGAATGAGATTTAAGTTCTAAAAGGCCACACTGCAGTGATGGGCCTGTGGTCTTTGAGCTTGTAGAAAGCTGCCGTGGGCCCTAGCTCAAGCACCGAAAACGGTCCTGATACCTTGGGTTGGCAGTTAAAGAACACCTACAGTTTGGGTCGGAGAGCAGTGGGTCCCTCAGAACTCTGGGCCCTGGTGCCCCTGCCCCGGCTGCACTATTGAACGTTATGCCCCTACCGTGGCATCTGAAGGGCAGGAGAAAGGGCACATTGCCTCAGCTCCTCGAAATAAAGCCAGGAATACAGAGAACCTGGAAGGGTCCAATGGTGAATTAACTCAATAAACAAAAGTCAGAAATGAGAACTGATGTACACATTCGACATTGCTCTGCGACATGGTGATAGTGGCAGCACATTATAAAGCGCGGGGGGGCTGGGGTTACCACAGACACCAGAGGCCTCTTCGTACGAATGGAGGGGTTTAACCAGTGTTTTAAGTGGGATCCAGAGTGGGAGTGTGGAGTGTGGGGAGAGTCTCTTAAAGGGGCGTGGCGAAAGAAGTGTAACTAGGAATCCTTTCTAAAAGTCATGCCCCACCCTGGCAGCACGCTTCTAACAGCAGCATCTTTTGTGCGCAGAACCACAGTCACTGTGCCAGGGATTCACTTTAATAGGCTGAGCACCGTATGTTCAAACTTTGTACACATATCTGTTATCTTCTTATTTTGTTACAAATATGATTATAATACCTTCATTGCGTCCCAATTACTTTAAGGAAGACAACAGGAAGTACTCCCGAGGTCGGGCTTACATTCCCCCCCACCCACCCACCGGTAAAAAAAAGGTGGGGAGCCACGGCCAACTGCTGATTAGGTCAAAGAAGCCACAGGTCAAAAAAGTTTGGGAACCACTGCTCCAAGACCTTTTCCAAGTCGTCGTGCGAATGTCCCCCTCTGTCTGCCATGCTCTCAGCCAGATCACGTGGGGTAAAGCTTGCTGCTGAAGAGGCACTATAGATCTGCCTGATGATATTCTAGTGATTCTCTGGAAGATTTAGTTATTTTGGTCATTCAGAACACAAAAAATAGGCCCTCTCTGCAACCCTAATTTGGTCCGAATTGGTGCAGCTGTTTTTAAGAGTCATCGTTCAGCTAATTTAGCCGGGGAGAATGGAAGTTAGAAACGCAAATGTTGAAAAAGGCTTAAGACTCCCCCACCGCCACCCCGGGTTTTTTTTCAAACAAGGCCACAGTTATTAACTATCAAAAATAATTTTTTAATGGAACTAGTGGCCTACACCACAACTACAAAATGGCTCGTCAACTTTGTAATGTATAAGCTATACATCGAATGAGAAATAAACTTTGGAAAAGAGGCATTAATGTTCTCTTTCAAATGTACAAAAGTGATCTTCATAATAAAAAAGTGTCCTATGAAGTTAGCTGCTTGTACAGGTCAAAATCATCATGTTGACATGGCTTAAAAAATATTACAGTTTCAAAAGTTAATAATTGCAGCTCCCTATTAGCACAAATCACTCAGAAATTAACTCCGAATTCCCGCACTTACTGGAGCCCAACTACAAGGAGAGTTAACCACAAATTTGAAGATTGTCAGAACTCCTTTCAGAGGGCCACAGGGCACGCAGGGCAACTGGGCCCAACCACGATGGTTGAGGACATTTACTCCGGATGTCCAGGGCTTAGACCTACTATGGATCCTGAACGACTGGCCAAAAGTTCCCCCTTCTGCACTTGACTCTCAGTGGTAGCTGGGGACAAGCAGGCAAAGGCTCCCAGGGGCGGGGGAGGGTGGTGGGGGCAGGGGGGTGTAGATACAGGTAAGTGAACACGACTCATAAATCAAAGTACACACAGTATGAACAATAAATCATTGCCTAGTCAAATACTTTTTTATGAGAAGTATTTTATCTGTAACTCTACACATTAAAAGGGATAATGACAATCACGAGCAATAACACAATCCCCTTGAAGTTGGGGTTATAGTAGTTGTCAGGCACAACCCTTTCCCACCCTCTAGGGTATAACGTGGTCAGGTATTATTCCCCATTCAGTGGTGGCCGTAACCAAGGAATGACCAATAAGAAGGGGGACCCCTGACGGCAAATGATAGGCAGGTGAAGCAGGGGAAAACAACCAAACTACTACTAAAGAAATCAACCTGCCTATATATTGAATATGTATAGTGCCCAAATCGGGTCAAACAATATTAGACAACACTGGGCTAACAATAAGACATAATCATAATAATTCCAAGGATAACATAGTTACAAAATTTCTATTTTTTTTAATTATTATTGTCATTCTTTGTATTTTATTAAATTTTATCAAAGTTCACAGAGTGAAAGACATAAATAGATGAATAATACATAGTAAGCATATATACAAAAGTCCCACACAGAGCATTCAATCAAACACTCGTTCAAAGTTGCATACACATTCATTCATCACTCTCAATCAACAGCATTATAACAATCATACATATCGCTCAAACAATTAAAAGTGCTATACAGCCAGATGATGTAATAAATATCGAAGGCTCTCGTGTTATCCTCCCAATAGTGGATAGAGGCTGGATCCAAATACACAAGGTAATTCAACGCCAACGCGCGTTTCGGAGTCAGGCCCAGGGGGGGCTACACCTTCATCAGGGCGGTAAATATATAGAGAGTGTGGGACACAAGCAAAACCTATTAGGGTAGGGGTGCAGGGAAATAAATGAATAACACACAATAAGTACATATATCGTCAACAATTCAAAATACCAGATAACAATAAGTATATAATACACACGGCTACATGATAACGTTTTTTTAGGGCAAAATGTTCAAAGATAGACCTTATGTCAGCCACAGTGGTGCCCGAATTTTATTATCAAATGAATAAATTAAGATAAGTTTTCAAGTAAATGAGACTGAGGATAGTGCACCAAGGTAGGTGGCCGTTGATTGAGTGTCCGCACCTCTCCCATTCTGTCGACACGGTACGTGCTCTTTTTTCTATCTTGGTGCACTCTCCTCCGTCTCATTTACTTGAAAACTTATCTTAATTTATTCATTTGATAATAAAATTCGGGCACCACTGTGGCTGACATAAAGTCCATCTTTGAACATTTTGCCCTAAAAAAACTTTTTTATCATATAGCCATGTGTATTATATACTTATTGTTATCTGGTATTTTGAATTGTTGACGATATGTGTACTTATTGTGTGTTATTCATTTATTTCCCTGCACCCCTACCCTAATAGGTTTTGCTTGTGTGTCCCACACTCTCTATATATTTACCGCCCTGATGAAGGTGTAGCCCCCCCTGGGCCATACACCGAAACGCGCGTTGGTGTTGAATTACCTCGTGTATTTGTATCCAGCCCCTATCCACTATTGGGAGGATACACGAGAGCCTTCGATATTTATTACATCATCTGGCTGTATAGCACTTTTAATTATTTGAGCGATATGTATGATTGTTAGAATGCTGTTGATTGAGAGTGATGAATGAATGTGTATGCAACTTTGGAACTTTGAACGAGTGTTTGATTGAATGATCTGTGTGGGACTTTTGTATATATGCTTACTATGTATTATTCATCTATTTATGTCTTTCACTCTGTGAACTTTGATAACATTTAATGAAATACAAGAATGACAATAATAATAATAAAAAAAATAGAAATTTTGTAACTATGTTATCCTTGGAATTATTATGATTATGTCTTATTGTTAGCCCCGTGTTGTCTAATATTGTTTGACCCGATTCGGGCACTATACATATTCAATATATAGGCAGGTTGATTTCTTTAGTAGTAGTTTGGTCGCATCCAAGGAATGCTCACTAATAGGCCGTACTCAAGAGTTTCCTTTAGTCTTTTAGAAAGAAGTCAAAAGTGTTTCTGGTGCAGTAGCACCTTCTGCAGCGAATCCCCAGAGGACCACAGGCCCAGTTCAAGTCTTACCTGCTCCTGCAGCATGGTAGCGTTCGACGGTGCAGCAGGTGCCCTGAGCGCGAAGTTCAGATCCTGCTCTGAGAAGTCGGGCTGCTCACGGCACACATGGCCGTTGCAGGCTTACTCTCCTGAGTGGCACAGCCAGTTTCCCCAATGTTCGTAGCAGCTTCAAGCTTGTGAAGATGCGCAAAGTCAATTTCTCCACAGCCTGGTGGAAGAGAGGAAGATTCAATCCTTCAGCTCCCAACTGGAGTCGAGAGAGGGTGAGACGTCCTCCTCAGTGTCCTCTCAGCCCGCACTCTAGTCTAATCCGTGGCAAGTTGGTCTCGGCAACTCCCCCTGCAAACGGGGTTGCAGCGGTACCTGTGGACACAACGTAGACTTCTCTGGTGCAATTTCCCACACCACAAGGGCCCCTCCTGGCACATAGGGTCGCTGCTAAGACGTTAACAAGTCTTGGCACTCCGGTCACACAATCATTTCCATGGTGGTTCCCTCTGGCTTATGGGATCACCACTACAAGGTGGTACAGGCTTGGCGCTCATTGCATGGCTCAGTCTACGGCGACCCTCTCCAGGCATACAGGGGTCGCCTACACAATCCTGCACACAGGCTACAGCTCCATTGGTGTATAGCCAAATACTCACACCTCGCACAGGGAGTCCTCACGGTAGGGCTCCCCACTGGACCTCGCTCCCTCAAACGCTCTCCTTTTCCTCACAGGGCAGACTGGTCTTGGCAAGCATGCAGGGGCTGGTACTCCAGTCTCCAGGGCAGGTCATCTTGCTTTTCACTGGGTGATGTCCCCCCCCCCCCCCCCACTGAGCAGGGAGGCTAGCAGCCTTTGCCCCCAATCCTGGGCAGAAGCAGAAGGCTTGCAGAGCTTCCCCTCCTCAAACACGTCTGGCTGCTCGACAGATGACAAAGTTTAGGGTCTTAACCTCCCCTTCTTATAGTCAATTTCCAGACACCAAAATGTGACTTAGGTCAAAGTCTTTGAAGCTGTATGTTGGGGTTCAGTTTCTTTTTAAGTGTCCACTTGTCTTTTTCTTCTTTCCCTTTGAAAAGATGTCTGTCCCAGCAGGCAAGTCTCCAGAGCTGATTGACCCACAACACAATTGATGGGAGGACGAAACTGGACTTGGTGTGAGATCTAAAACAGAGTCATGGTGCACAAAAAAGTTTTCTATTCGAATCTTTTATTCTTATTTTGAACAAATCCTGCCCAACACATGTTTCAAAACATTAAGGTCGCTTCTTCGGGGCCAATACCTTAACTTAACAAAGTAACAAAAATGTATAAGATTGATTATAAAGTCGAAACAGACAGTCAACAATATCAAATTCAAACAAGCATTGACAAAGCCAATAGGTCTCAGCAATGCCCGAGCTCCAAGCTATTGGCCCTGTCAATGTTAATGTAATTTAGCCGTATTTGGCCCTCTAATTGATGTGACTGTGTTAGTGTGAATGTAACAATGCCCACGAGCAAAAACAAAAGAAAATATGAGTCCAAAGTGAGAAAAGAAGACTTCGCGAAGTAAAAGAAAGTTAACTATAGAAAATAAATCTTTGCAATTTTGTTTGTCCTGCTGGGCACATTTTTGCCAGTCCCACGCCTTCTGTTTGCATGGCACTAAAATTTACAAAGGACAAAATAGTACCTCAGTCACGTAGGGAGCAGCGGGCGGGCACTGATTTTGAGTAAGTTTTCCCTCCGGTTTCCCGCTATAAAATCCACGAGTAAATCACAATTAATGCAAGAGAAAGGCACACTTAGTGCGAAAAAATAGCTCTGTCACACAGACCCTAGGTTTACAATGGGGGGGCAACCGTGGGACACATGCACTTTTTTTTACACAGAGCTGGATTAAAAAAAAATGATCTTAACAGACATGCTCTTTTTATGAACAAAAAATGTATGTACAACTATGGGCGCATACATGGCTTACGTTTAAAGCAATAGGTCCCCTACAAATATCCAGCGTGATGCTCTGACCAAAAAAATAATTACGGGAAACACTTTATTCTGGCAGTTGGAACAAAAAACAAATCACGATTGTCACTCGATAATATAGTCGTATAAAATAAGCCAACCACATAACGAGTAAATTAAATGAGGCTAAATGTTGTAACATCCATCAGAAACCCCCACGAATACAAAACTACCCTTTACTTTCTCTTTGTGCGAGTGAAATTTAGTATGCAATTCCGCTAGCTCAGCCGCTGCATACTTTCAGCTACATTCACAGGTTGGAAGATGGGTGGAAACCTGCTGATTTGATTTTGCCACGATCAGCTAATGTAAAGCGTACCCTCGCTTCAGCCAAAAGACCCATGCACCTTAAAAAACAGATCAGATCTATTGGTGGCAGCAACAAAAGATAAAAAATCTTGTACATACGCCACCCGAGCTTCCAATCCATGAAATGTCCCAGATCCCAAACTAAGGAAACCTAAATGGTGGAAGAAAAGCACAAGTGACAAGGACAAATAATCTAGCTCGTGCAAATAGTTTATTTAGCATACACACCAAAGAACATGAAGTGTGATCGTATTAGTGACAATCGAGTTAAAATAAAAAAAGGATGAGAGGCTAGTTTTCCCTTCCTGGGGCAAAAAAATATTATTTGCACATGCACTAAAACCCTCTTTTAAAAAATATGACAAGTTGTTTCTGAAAACGGCAGTGCTCAAAATGCAAATGTGTGCTGTTGGGGACAGAAAGCGCATTTCTACGCTGTGCTGTGCACATCCCAAATCAAAAGCAGCATGTCATGAGGGAGGGGTGGGGGCACAGAACAGGTGCCCTCTGAAAACAGTATCTGACACTTGATCTTGGTGTTTGAATGCTCAGCAAATGTGACGAGATAAGAACAAGATTTACAGGCCTGTTTACAGAAAGAGCGGAGCTTGGAGCGAGTGAAAAACCGGATCGATCGTGTGAATTGTTTTTAACGAAGAAAAAAGTAGTTCCTAAAACAGATGCTAAAATGAAACCAGTGGCTTGATATAGTAATTGGTCCATGCTCTCGGGGAGGGTTAAAGACAGGAAGAGGCATGACGCATGCCTGCCATGGACAAATGGGGAGAAAGAGTAGGAGAGCGACGATCGAGCCAGCAAATAGGAAGCCTATGGGCGGGCTGAAGCCCACAAACTATATACAACATGTCTCGAAGAGGCAGCACAAGCACTGTGTAGCCGAGACCTAAAAAGGGGGGGTGGGGGAGAGATAGGTAGTAAAGTAGAATACCAGACAAAAGAAATATTAAAAACAATAAGCGGAGAGGATGTGGCCTAACGGCTAAAGCGGTCGCCCTCAAATCTGACGAACCGTGTTTGAGTCTCGGCAACAACGCTCTACATCCTGTAATTCTGGGCACATCATTTAATCTCCCCGTGCCTAACAAAAAAATGAATGTGTCCTTGTGTAACACAACTGGTGCTCATGTAAAGCGCTCTGATACCGGATACCTTCGGGTCAAGTTCGCGCTATATAAAACTCAGAAAAAAAAATAACATCAGAACCACGGATACGAGATTTCTGAAAACTTTATAATTAAAAGGCATTGGCAATGCCAATAGGTCTTACATTTGCGAGGGTCAGAGCTATTGGCATGAATGACAATGTCTTTTACCCATGTGT
The DNA here is from genome assembly GCA_963921515.1 of Calotriton arnoldi. Lineage (NCBI taxonomy): Eukaryota > Metazoa > Chordata > Amphibia > Caudata > Salamandridae > Calotriton > Calotriton arnoldi. The sequence continues at coordinate 1,594,528 of CAWUFW010002796.1, forward strand.
TTTGGTTTGGAGAGGAGTGGATGTATGTGGTGTGGAGTGGAATTATCTGAGTTGGATTGGAATTGTTAGTTGTGAAATTGTGTTTGGGTGGAATTGAGTGGTGTGGAGAGGATTTGTGTAGTGGAATTATGTGGCATGGTGGATAGACAGGATTGCCAGCTGCACAGAATAGATAGGAAGATAGAGAGTGATAAGTAGTTAGTGCGTGATAAGTAGTTAGTACACAAAGTGGTGAATGAACTCCAGACAGAGGAGCAGAAAGAGTGTGTGAGAAAAAGAGAATGAAGGGGAGAGCAGTCGACAGACGCACAAATAGGAAGCGCCGGTGTACGCAGAAGACACCTCAAGAAGAGGAGAAGAGCATGGGATTGAGGGATGGAAAACTTGAAAAGGCACAGGAAATAAACTGTGCTCGAAGATCTAAAGTCAACCACATGAGAGAGTAGGGAAGAGTTTGTGAGAGAGCAAGAGAGAGGGGTGAGAGAGAGGGACTGGTTGCTTTTCCCAAAGAAACCATATTAACCTCAAAATAAGGCAGGAGTTCAGAGAGGCAATGACCACCCACCAGCTGACAGCGGGGCACTGAAGATGGGCACCAGACCGATAGAGGCGTGTGAGCCGACAAAGAGAGCAAGGAAAGAGACAGGTTGTGCATATCTTGCAGTTTCAAAGTATAAGTGAGAGCAGCACTGAGACGAGTGGGAGGGCCACCCAGAGAGGAAGGAGGCAAGAGGTAGATGAGTGCACAGCACGAGGAGGTACAGGAAGGCAGCATGTCTGAGCAGGCAGCACAAGAGGAAACAGGGAGTGTGAGGGAGGGATGAGAGGGGGTAGTGGGAGTGTGAAGGAGAGAGGAGCTCAGTAGTTTGAGCTACTGCTTACAAGAGAAGTTGATACTCTGGAGGTCACATGTTAAAATTCCACAAAGTGTATATTGCATTTCATTAATTTGGCTTACGAAAATGAGTGCTAGTGATGCGTTCCCAGAAGGTGCTAATGCCCAGTCCAACAGAGTAAATTAACAACATAATGCCTTCTGATACTTGTAGTTTTTTTTAAACTTCATTTGTGCCATTAATGTACCAGACTGCAATTGTTTCACTGATAATAGATTGCTGTATGCAGGTTCTATATTTTGGAAAAACACAAACTAAAGAGGACAGGTTGCAGCATTTGAAAAAGAGACAGAGAGAGAGAGAGAGAGAGATAGATAGAATCAGAGACAGAGAGAGAGACAGAGACAGAGAGAGAGAGAGATAGATGTGAAGGGGACGTGTTAAGCACATGACATAATTGCAAAGCAGGCCCACGTATTGGGTGACTGACCACTTTTACCAGATCACTTCCATTCAGGGCTGTTTTAAGACCACTTATAAAATATTACATTACCCAATTGTGGGTTAGTTGCAATATTTATCTAATTACATGGATTTAACTACTGTGCTCTACTTATGATAAATTGTCACTCTAAGGGTCACAAATAAAGCATTAAAATGTCACATTTAAGCACATCAGAAATATGGAGACGTCATGCATAAGCAAACTAGAAACTCAGCATCTATTATAAATAACATTTTAAATAGTAAGTTTTCTTAAACTGGCATGCAGAATCCCAGCCTAATTTCTGAAACATATGCTACAAATAAGTGTCAACAAAAAAGTAGTCTTGAAATTGGTATAAACTCAGTTCTTTTAACTCTCCCATTTAAAATGCAGTGATTCTACATCAATAATACTTGCAGCATAATGGCCATCAGCATCTTTCGGTTAGGAGCCTGAAATATAGAACTCTAATAAATTCTTCTTTTGCTCTTGGAAACCAGTGCAATGCAACAAAACACCGACCCTAGAAGTAGCAGAGCCAGTGCAAGGTCCCAAGATCCTGCCAGCCTTCAACTCCTTAACAACAGCTCACTTCTCTGTATAAGATGAAGAGATGAGCCTTTGCCGGCCATCCTGTGCACCGTCAATGACTCTGGCTTGAACACAAAAATGATCATCCACTGCTACCCATGCAGACATTGTGCATCTCACTAAAGTGTCCCTCTCAGGAACGCCGCCTGAGAGAAAGCTTTCGCCCGCCTGGTTATTTGTGTACACATGGTAGCAAAATGATCCTCAGCAACCCAGTTTAGAAGAGCTAAAAAACAGCAGGGGATTGCAAACATACCTCAGATGTATATGTTGCTACTATAGTAATGTGTCGCAAATCTATATTAATGTTTTAGTTCAAAGTGGTTATTATTGTAAAATTAAATTCCAAATTCTTCTCAATTTATAAATCACACGAATTAGTACAAGTATGGTTACAAAAATGCTTGTCACAATAAAGACGGACGCTTTTAGGAAGCTCAATTTACAGTATAATAAAACAAGCACTATTAATAAACAACTTGTTACTACTTTATCACTGTCAGAGATTGAAAGGCCCACTCGGCTCAGCAGGACTAGCTTGAACCTGACACATGCATGCTGTTCACATATCTCTGCAGCCAGCACATTAACCCATTGACGCATCTTACACGGCACCATGAAGTTTCTTTGTTAAGGGAGTTACGACCCTCCATATAATAAGCTCTGGTACATCAGAATGTTAGACCATAGTATTTATGTTCAGCTCATTGCCCATGAGTTACGTGTTTAGAACAGAAATGAACAGGTGGGGAGGGGGATAGAGAAGGGTCCGAAGAAGGAGCATAGGACAGGCAGCTGTTACACAGAACAATGCTTCAGCTTGAAAAAACAGGCCTTTTATAAGAAACCAGCAATTTTTGGAGAGAGGATGTGGCATAATATGTAGAGCTGCTGACTTTGGAACTGAGGAACCGGGTTTAAGTCTCTGTGTCAGTACGCCCCCGTGTCGTCCAAAAAAACTTACCAAAGCAAACAGGAAAGGAGTGCAACGAAATGAACAGAAATAGACAAACGAGCAATAATACATGTAACAGGGCCAGTCACCAGTGGCTAGAACCACCAATGGACAGGAGGGACAAATGTTAATTAGCCACAGAAAGGAAAGGAATTTTGAAAAGCATACACATGAACAATGGCAAGCAAGGGGCGTGCTCAAAGCCCCCAGAGGAGGTACAGCAAGCATGTCTCGAAGAGACAGCGCATGCGCTGCCTAGGCGAGACCTAAAAAAGGTACCGACAAAAGGTTATATTTCTGCCATAGATAGAACTGTGTGAACCAGACACACAACAGATTTTCACAAAACATTCCCCACTAGAAGAGGAGCCCATGTCCAGCAAACAGTGTTCAAATCTATGCTTCCACAGATTTTCAAAACAAAGTGACTCCAAAAAAGAAGAAAAGGACAAGTAGCCAGAACTGTGCTTGAGATTAGTCCTTACAACGCTAGTGCATCCAAGACAAAGGAAACAAATAAGATGTAAAGGCAGATGTTACCATAGACATTCAAAGCAAGAGATGTATTTTGAGATAAATCCTCACAAGGCTAGTGCTCTCAAGACAAAGAAACCAGACAAAACATAAAGGCAGGTTAAAAATGAGAATCACAACCAATTTCTCAGAGTGCCCCAACGGAAATGTATGGTATACAAAAAAATCAAATAAAATTAAATACAATACCCAAAGCTCTAATAGCAAAACAAATAATGATACTTCATTTCCTTCGTTTATCTTCAAGTGAATACATCATGACTTAGTAACAAAACAAAATCTATAAAAATAAACAGTTTGCAATTAGATAAATCTATTTTGTAACAAACAATCATGTGTGCAAACAGAAGTCCATGAGTGGAATACTTACAATATCTGTTAATCAATTTCTTTATAGGTTCAAAAAGTTGAAATTATGTTCTTTTTAAAACAGTCACTCTACTTGAATTTCATAACTAGAATGGAAGTAAAAAACACAACAACTTACACGCAGAATAAGAGCCAAAACTGCAATTTAAGCATTAAAAAAATGTATGGATGCCTCCTCATCCTACACGTTTCCTTGTCAGAAAACTAACCAAAATAATCATCTGATTAATAACGTACCCTCTCACATTAACTCAATCTATGCACTGTATAATAACATATGCACTACTTTCTAACCATTTGACAAAACCAGAGTCATACCCACAATTTAGTTTAAATTAAACTGACTTATCTCTAACCACTATAATGACACAGCTTACTGGCATGATAACCAACTCTAAGACATACGAAAATCTTGAGCGGGTGTATGTTTACCACGGACACAACATATGCCATGCTTTTAACCTCGATTCACCTGATCATATGCGTGCTTAAGGTTGATGACTAGTGCGCTCAATTCTAACGTGAACCGATATGGTCGCCATTTTTACTGTCATGATCCCATTCCAGTTAAAAAATAGGGGTTTCAACTTGCAAGACCTAATTATAATGAGGTTCTCTTAACCAAATTAATTGTCTGATTACTAACTATCCTCACTCACATTCTCTCATTTATGATAGCATATGCATTTCTTGTCAACCACTACAAAAAACACGGAGTCATACCCACAATTTAGTTCAAATCAAACTGATTTACTTCCGACCAAATTTGAGAATACAGCTTCTGGCCACGATAACCGACTTTAATGCATCTAAAACAATGTAGCGGGCATATTCACCACAGGCACCTCGAACGCCATACTTTTAACCTTGATCACCTGATCACGTGTGCATAGCGCGGACAACTAGTACGCTCCATTACATCTAATGTGACCCACTGCGGTCACCATTTTAACCATCATAATACCATTCCAAACTACACAATGTCATCCATTGGAGAAAAAAATCAAAATTTACCAACCACACTATAATGTTCTTAACTTCAAGATTGTAATCGACTCTCCACCTCCAAATATGCGATAACTCTTTGCACTTATATTTGACAATCTCCAGTGCTACATACATATTGTACGAAGCATAAAGCTTACCTTTAACCTCAAATATTTCTTGAGGCACACCACTATGGCAGCGGACCTATTCATTCCTTAACCAAATGCTGCAGCCACCAGAACTACCACTTTATTGTGCTTTTTTACATTATGGATACTCTTGTCTTCCAAATTATTTGACCAAAAAAGGGGGAATATAGTCTTGTGTGCTCTATTTACACACAACAAAGTATACAACAAGAGATCGTATATTTGACCAAAAGGGGTCACTATTACAGTTTTATGCTCTCTGTTTGTAAATAACAGTCATCTAGGAGTGGTCTTACAATAAAACAGGGCTCAAAAAATCTTTAAAATTTTACTAGACCTGCCGGTCTAGTAACTTTAATAATCTACTCGACCTAACTGTAATGTACTTGACCCGGGAACTGGGCTCAAATTGTGTGATCCTAGGCAAATATTTTGTCTTATGGAGCCGCCTTTTTCTTTATTATCAAATAAGAGCACCTTCAAATATGCAAGTTCACTATTTCTGCAGTATATCAAGAATCGAGCCCATTTATAGGGTACACATGATTCCTGGTTTGCCTTAGTTCACTAATAGCATTGTCATCTGGGCAGGAGCAGTAATAATTCCCAATTCATGTTTAAAAACTCACTTTTCATAAATACGTTACCAAAGCATGATGTGGCAGTGCATTGTCATTTACAGATAGCATATTTTCCATTGAAATGGCCAAAAAACCTTTCCACTAACATGTAGATTTACTGATAATAGCGCATAAACAATTTTTGAAAATTGGGTTTCAGCAAAAATATTTAAAATTTGCACATCCCCAAGTAAAGTGTACTAACTTGTTTTGATCCAATAAAAATATTTTTTTTCACCACAGAATTACAAAATGGGTCTTCATAACTAGTGAAATATATTTGAAATGTTTAAACAGTTCACTTTGCTACTTCAGTGTTGTGTTAGAAAAAAGCCTGACATCTTACAGCCTTTCATTTAACATGCTTTGCACAGTTCAATTCACACAGTTCTCTTTACAAAATCCTTTAACTTAAGTCACAGAAAGAAAAATAATTGTAAAAAGATAGGCTGACTTTTGACCTCTGTCTCTGTAAGCCAGCAAATGTGACAAAATAACAAGATTTAATGGCATTTTTATTCCTCTTTCACTTTGTAAGCAATAAAGATGCCTTTAACTCTTGTTTTCTTGTCACATTTGCTCTGCTTTCAGAGAGAGAGAGGTCAAAAGTCAGTTTGTCTTCCCTCAAGTTAAAGGATTTTCTACCTGCCAGAAAGGGTGAGTAGTCACTAAAATAGTTTTTCGAGCACTGATATAGTCCCTCCTCCTTAATTAAATCTAGTTTGAAGGCTCTCAGTTTATAAACCCAAAAACTCTCTCTCTCCCACAATATATAGACACAATCACCTCCTCTACTATGTGGTTTTACAGTTTCAAATGCAGCAAAGTGCACCCCACAAAGTTTCTTCCCACATTCGGAATCTTGAAAGATGAATTGACCTAGGATATTTTTCATTTGAATTTCTAAATGCCCTTAAATGTTCTTGCCATCTCTTTTTACACGACAAATGGTTGATCCAACATAGGTCTTGCTGCATGTACATGTGAGCATATACATATAGAGTTTTGTGTCGCAATTTATAAATTCAGTTATTGGGTAGCATTTTTTCTTTTCACAATCATAAAAACTGGTTTGTTTGCAATTTGTAAACTCACAGCAATTAAAACTTCCACATTTGAAGAGAAAAAAAACCCATATTCACAATTGTTTCTTGTCTGTGTGCCTTCTTGGAAACTGCAATAGTGCTACTTAGACATAACATATCCTTTAATGATTTCCCTCATCAAAAGGTAATCTGAGGACGATCTTTAACATGTTTTGTCCATTCATATCCAGTAAGAGAAGATGCCAAAGGTTATTCAAAATTTTATATACTTGGGCACTTTCACGATTATATTTCGTTAGAAACCTAATGGTGGTACTAGTTTCCTTGTTACTTTTAATTGCTTTATCAATCAGATTTTTGTAGAGCACTTTATTTCTGGTGTAATTGATAGCTTTCTTAACTGCTGTCTGTCCAACCTGATTGGGATAACCTCGCTGTGACAAACGTTGAATGTTGGAGACTTCCTTCTGAAAGAAATTGATTAACAGATATTGTAAGTATTCCACTCATGGACTTCCATTTGCACACCAGATTATTTCTTATTGAATAGATTTATCTAATTGCAAACTGTTCCCTTATTTTTACAGATTTCATTTGTTCCTATGTCATGATGTATTCACTTGAAGATAAACGAAGGAAATTAAGTGCCATTATTTGTTTGTCTACTAGAGCTTTAGGTTTTGTATTTAATTTTATTTGATTTTTTTACATTACATTCATTTCCGTTGGGGCACTTTGAGAAATTGGTTGCGATTCTCACTTACAATCTTCCTTTACGTTTTGTCTGGTTTCTTTGTCTTGAGTGCATTAGCCTCATGAGGATTTATCTAAAAATACATCCCTTGCTTTGAATGTCTATGGAAACCTCTGCCTTTACATCTTGTTTGGTTCCTTTGCCTTGGATGCACTAGCGTTGTGAGGATTCATCTTGAGAATAGTCGTGGCTACTTGTCCTTTTCTTCTTTCTTGGAGTCACTTTGTTTTGAAAATCTATGGAAACATAGATTTGCAAACTATTTGTTGGGCATGGGAACCTCTTCTAGTGGGAAATGTTTGGTGAAAGTCTGTTATGTGACTGGTTCACAAAGTTCTATCTCTGGCAGAATATTATCATCAATGTTTATTTAACATTTTGTCTGTACCTTTTATAATTATAAAGTTTTCAAAAGCCTTGTATTCGTGATTCTGATGTTATTTTTAATATTTCTTTTGTCTGCTGTTAGACCTGGCACCATTGGCGTGGGTCTCCCCTGCATTTTTTGCCTTTGCCTCCTGTGTTTTTGTTGTGTTGGACTCCATTTTTGCTGGTATAGATGCTTTGGGCACTTTGACACTGCTGTTCAGTGCCAAAGTGCAAGTGCTCCTTGTAAATTGTTGTTATGGATTAGTGATTCCATGATTGGCATATTTTTTTTTTTTTTATAACTGTTTATTAAGAATAAACATAAATCAAATATAAACAAAACTGGTGCAGTTTCAAAACAAAATACAATTCCTGAGGACAACAGGAAGTGTAAGTGAGACAAAAGAATACATTGGGTCAAAAGATAAAGCAATTATATCATCAATCCTTAAGACAACCAGCTTATGGTGTTTCATTGTCAGCAGTATCAAAAGATGCATCATTAAATGGGGTGTAGATAAAACCTCTACTTTCGTTCCTGGGAACCCATACCTTGGTCCATTTACCCGGGCAACCCCTGCTTTCATATACCGCCCTCTCTGCTTGCATACACCAGTCCATGTCAGATTCCCAATCATCATGTCTGAGTGCAACCCCACCCTTCCAGGTTCTAGCAATATTGCGTTTAGCGATCATACAACCCAGCGTGACCCAGAGACGTTCAAACCTGGTTAGGTCAGTAGCTTCCCAAATATTTAAAAGACAGAGACGAGGGGATACAACAATTGTTTTATGACATATTTGGGACATGGCTGGAACTACTCTCCCCCAGTATATCTGAAGGTCGGGGCATTCCCACCATTGGTGTAAGAAAGTTCCCGGCTGCCCACAGCCCCGGGGACAACCCGGAGAGGATAAAAGACCCATCTTGACAAGAGCCGAACTGGTGTAATACGCTCTATGAAGAAGTTTAAGCTGTATCAATTTAAAACAAGAACGGATCGCCACCTCCCGAGGTGATGCCAAGGCCTCCCTCCACTCTTCGTCTTCAAGCTCTCCCACCTCGTGATTGCATTTTGCCCGTAATTTACCCAGGGATTCAGGCATATTATTAAGAATCTTACGGTACGTCAGGGAAATCGCTCGTTCTGGGAGGTAATCATCCAATAATCTGTCCTCTAACGGGGAGGAAACAGGCAGGTCAGAGCCTCCAGGTAGCGCTTTTTGCAATACACTACGTACCTGAAGGTACCTGAAAGTTTCCCCCGCCTGAAGATGGTATTGCTGTTGTAAGTCACCAAACGGGACAACCCCCCCCAGTCCAAAGGTCACCCACTGTCGAAAGGCCAATTAAATCCCATTTGTCAAACCCTGGGTACCGTGAGAGCATGCCTAGCTGACTGGACTCAAGCAGCGGGGTGGCCTTAGTAATCTTACCCTTCCAACCCAATGCAGCCGTTGCCGTGTACCATAAAGAAACCGTAGTGGAGGTCGGAGCGTATTTTGGTGTATATTTTTTCCCGCAGTACAGAGCCCTGAGGTAGTTACCCGAAGACATATTATACCTGTCCATTGTATACGCCGGGTCTGTGGTGGGTCGGTGCATCCAGTGGTTGAGTACAACCAGTTGCGAGGACCAATAATAATATTTAATGGCAGGCAAGGCTATTCCCCCATCATACCAGCTTTTAGTAAGCTTGGCGAGGGCGATTCTGGGTGTACCATTATTCCATAATAGGGAGCGTACCTCGGAATCAATAGAAAGAAAATACTGAGATGAAACCAAAAAGGGCGTATTTTGCAAAACATAAAGAAAGCGGGAAGTGCCATCATTTTATAAAGAGCAGCTCTACCCAAGAGTGTGAGGGGTAAAGATTTCCAATGTTGCACATCGGCACGGAACCGATGGAGCGGAGGGACTAGGTTTTGTCGGTGGAAAGCCCCTTCATCTCTGGTAATATATATACCCAAATACCGAAAACCTGTAGTGACTATCTGGGCCTGACATCCCAAAGGGAGGATCAGTTGCTCACCGCTCAAGACATAAACCAGAGATTTATCTCAGTTGATCGTGTAATACTTTTGGAAGAGGGCAAAAATGTGAAGCACTCTATGAATTGAAAACCGGGGTCGGGCCAAATAGAGTAAAATATCGTCGGCATAAAGGGAAATTCTGTCTGTACAATCTAATGACCAATTCAGACCATGAATCAAGGGGTCACCTCTAATCCATATGGCCAGAGGTTCTAGGGCTAGGGCGAAGAGAAGAGGCAACAGGGGGCATCCCTGTCTTGTGCCCTTACCAAGCTCAAAAATTGCAGACCGGCCTCCGTTTACCGTAACCCAAGCCAAAGGACGGTATTAAAGCAAGCGTACCCAGGATATAAACCGAGCACCGAATCCATATCTCTCCAACACAGCGAACAAGAAAGGCCATTCAATCATATCGAAGGCCATCTTAGCGTCTAAGGACATGATCACCGAGTCCTCTTGAATAGTGGAGGCCCGGCCCAACACCCCGAACAAGCGACGAAGATTAAGCACAGTATTTCTGGCTGGCATTAAGCCAGATTGATCCGGATGGATTAATTTGTGAAGACATGGGGAGAGACGAAGTGCCAAAATTTTGGCCAATATCTTGACCTCGGGATCTAAGAGGGAGATTGGTCTATACGAGGAGCAGCGATCAGGGGGTTTGCCCTTTTTGTGGATGACTACAATATTGACTAGTCTCTGTGTCGCAGGCAGAGTACCCCGGGATACGCCTTCATCATACATGCGTACTAAGAAGGGGGCAATAACAGGGTCGGTAATTTTGTAAAGTTCAATTGGGAGGCCACTCGGACCCATGGCCTTCCGGATTGTACCGCACCAATGGCTTTAGAAACCTCTTCCGAGGTCAGATCAGCGTCAAGATCTGACACCTCTTGCGGATCCAATTGTGGTAAAGGCAGTGTGGAGAGCAATTCAGCTGCTGTTGTTTGGGTGGATGTGGACGAGGGAGTATATACGATTTTGAAATGACTGGCAAATGCTTCTGCAATTCCGAGTTTATCATGGTAGCGAACACCATGCAGGTCTAAAATCTCCGTCACCCATCTATTGGCCAACTCCCTCTTATCCAGCCATGCCAACAACTTACTCGCTTTATCGCCAATATCGTAAATACGGTGCTGGGTGGCTCGATGAGTCTCGATAATCTTTCTGCTTTATAGCTAATTTATGCGAGGCCTCCGAGGATGCAGATGCGACCATATCGGCTTCCAATGTTGCCACTTCCCTTTCTATATCCTGTAGCTATTTACACTTCTCCTTCTTATGCCCTGCCACAGCTGCCACCCCACAACCACGGATAACAGTCTTATATGCCTCCCACAGTATTATGTCAGAGGCCACTGAACCATCATTTTCAATAAAGTAATTTTGGGTGGCTTCCAGCAATTTGGCATGCACCGCTGGTACACGAAGATACCAAGGAGGGAGCGCCATTTCGCGGCTATTGGGGGGAGGGGGTGAAGTACCACCATAATGGGTGACAATAGGAGAATGGTCGAAAATACCCCTGGGAAGAAAAGTAATTGCACCAAATTGTGGAAGCTGGGTTGCCTTGCAAAAGAAATAATCGATTCGAGACATACTCCCATGTACCCCCGAGTGAAAAGTGTATTGTCTAGACGTAGGATTACATACACACCATATATCAATCAAACCTAAGGCATCTAAAAATTCCATCAAAAGCTTACCAGGTGACTCCCGGCGGCAAACAATCAAGGTCACCACTAAGGGCAGCGTTACAATCACCCCCACCAGCATGTCACCCTCCGGTAAACTGAGCAAGTGTGATCCAAGGTCGGTCAGAGTGGAAGAATGGAGCTTGGGGGGGGACATAGACAGAAGTTACATTTAAGAACCTCCCTTCCCACTGCCCGGAGACTGTGACGAACCTACCCAGGGGGTCAGAAGTGATTTTAGACACCTGAAGTGGGAGGTACGTACCAGTATGCCCACCCCTCTGGACCCACGAGCGTAACCCGCATGCGCAATCAATTTATAGCCCCATCTATTAAGTGCTCAGTAGGAGTTGCCCTGAACATGAGTCTCCTGGAGCAAGACCAAGTCGGGGGCCTGCCATTTTAAATATTGCAACACTATGCCCCTCTTGATGCGATCTCCCAATCCGTTTACATTCCACAAGAGTAATTTGAGGCGGCGCCTGGATGGAACAGAATTACAGTCTTACACTCTGCCCCCGCACAATGGACACCACAATGAAAAGCAATCACAAGTGAACATTGAAAATCGCAAAGACCTCATATCAAGGACCCAACTGATGCTATGAAGAAGATTGTTCGATAAACTGCTCCAAGGAAAAAAGAACATAATAAAAACCCACAAAAAAACTACAAAAATCCCCAACCGTAACTCTGGATTCCCCCCACCCCACCCTGCAACGTGGACTCAAAACTGCCCACCCCCCAATTTGCAGAGCGCCTGTAAACCCCATTTATCTAATCTATGGAGGGTATGTCACGCTTCCGAGCCACCCGGGTAACTACCAAACAGGCCCCCTGATCAATCTAATGAACCAGCCGTAACACATTGTCAAAACCTGAAGTCCTGCAATATATGCAAGTAAAAATATTCCCACCCCCGATCTTATATAAATCAACAAAACAAAATGACAGGTCGACATCAGTCCAATTGGATTTAAGTCCCTGGAGCAAGTGTAAACAAAAGAACATTAGCACACCCACTCCCAGACATGCATATCAGTACTCTTCATGTCCGGATGACGGCCTGGGACCAACACAGTTCTAACGAACAGTTCAAGTCACTAATGCAGTTGACTCACGGCGAGGATCATCCGTTCCCGTTACTACCTGAGCGTTCCTGGTGACTATCCAGGCCATGCCCTTGATTCGGGGATGATCGTTGACGGGTGTTAGAGGCACGCTAGTTCTCAAGCCAATCCCAAGTCTCCTCAGGAGTGTGAAAGAAACAAGTTTTTCCATCTGCCAGGACTCGCAACTTCGCTGGAAAAAGCATGGCACACTTAAGGCCCTCATCACGGAGGGCACGTTTGACTTCCAGGAAGGATCTCCGCTTTTGCTGCACTTTGAAGGTGAAGTCCGGGAAAAAGGTAATGGTGGCGTTGTCGAATTTCAGTGGCGGGGTGGTCCTGGCCGTCTGAAGGATTATATCACGATCTCGGAAATTAAAAATCCGCACCAGCAAGGGTCTTGGAGGGGCGCCGGGTCTTGGGGGACCACCTGGCACCCGATGTGCCCGTTCCACGGAGAAATATTTAGAGAGGGACCGAGGTTGTAAGTGTTTCTGTATCAACTCCTCCCCAAACAAGTCTGCGGTCTGTCCCTCTGACTTTTCAGGAACCCCCAAAATACGGACGTTGTTTCTCCGAGCGCGCCCCTGATAATCCTCCAGCTTCGACTCAAAGTCTGACGCTTGGGCTTGCAGGCGTTTAACTGTAATTTCAAGGGACTTTGTTGAAGTCTGCAGAGTTTTGACAGAATCCTCAGTTTCCTTGACTCTATCCCCCATTTTACAAAGGTCGGCGCGGATGAAAGTAATCTCTGTCATGGCTGTGCCTATTTTAGCCTCCAACGCTGTGCGAACTCCCTGGATAGCCTCCATTATGTCTACGAGGGATGGGCCCTCGGCTGGCGTCGGTTGCTTCGCCTCGGACTCCGCCTGTTCATCCTCAGCAGCTTCAGCTTTAGAAAGTGCGAACTTGGATAACTTAGCCAGGCCAGATTGTCTAGTTCCCTTATTGGTAGCCGTAGTGCCGGTGTCACCAATGATGATTATGGGCAAAAATAAACACCAACTTGCTCTGGGAGAATAGAGGGGGCCCGCACCCCACGCAGATCAGTTCCAAGACCGACTCTGTCCCCACTCAGGATCCAACTGCTCAGTTAATGGAGAGAGAAATTGGAACTGCGTCACTGCACAGGTCTCACAAGGGGAACACGTCCGTAACCTGGACGTAAGGTAAAAACACCCCAAACACACCTCTTTGGGTTCTCAAAGTATCTGGGGCTCGCAGTCCAGCGAATACTTCCTGAGCACGAGAATGCCCCCCCTGTGCCGATTCAGTAACTTTGAGGAAACACTGCCAACATATCTAGTAGTCCGATGGGGGAGGGGCACCACTCCAGCTCGAAATATGAGGCGAAATCAATCTCAGTTCAAATGCCCCAAGGATCTGTCCTCGATGTCGACCATAACATGTAGATCGAGGGGGGAAGGGAGAGCCCCCCCGCACCGATCTCCGCTCCCGGGGCCGAGGAAAAGACAGAATAATGGCGCCTGTTATGCCAATTGTCGGGCGTGCACCGGAGTCCACCCAGTACGACGCCGCACCCCAATCGAAGTTCCTGGGGCCGAGGGAGAAACAAAACAATGGCGCCCACGCAGTTCCTCTCAATAGGCGCGCACAGGAGCCCACCCGGTACAGCGCCGCACCCAGCCGTACGCGCGGTCCCCCAGACGTTCCAAGGGGCACCGCCAACAACTCCACAGCCCCCCAGCCGTCCGAAGAGTGACACGCCGAGGGCCGCCCCGCACCAGGGGTCCGATAGCTGCACCGGTACTAACTTGAATCGGCTCCGGACGTCCTCACGGCCTGCGCGTCTTCGCTGCCTCGGTCCGGAGCCGCGTCTCAGGATCTGCTGCACAGAACACCGCCGGGAAGGGATCGGAAGAGTCCTCAGGGCAGCGGCTTACCGATCCAAGCTGCTAAGTACGGCCGGAAGGATATTTGAGCGGATTTTGGGGGTTAGTAGTGGTTCAGAGGCTCAGAGCCTGAGATCTATGCGGCCATCTTGGGTGTTGGCAAGCCACGCCCCCCCATGATTGGCATATTTGGTTTACTTGTCAGACCCTAGTACAGTGCACTGTGTGTGCCCAGGGCCTGTAAATCAAATGCTGCTAGTGGGCTGCAGCACTGATTGTGCCACCCACAGAAGCAGCCTGTAAAACGCGACTCTGGCCTGCCATTGCAGACCCTGTGGGCAGTCTGGGACTGCCATGTCGACTTGGCAAGTGCACACACTTGCCTGTCCCCAAACCTTCCCTTTTCTACATATTTGTCACCCATAAGGTAGGCCCAGGGTACCCATGTGGGCAGGGTGCATTGTATGTGAAAGGTAGGACATGCCCTAATGTGTGTGGCATGTCCTGATAGTGAAATACTGCCAATTTCGTTTTTCACTATTACAAGGCTACCTGCTCCCATAGGACAGAATGGGGAGTTTGTTTATAACATCTTATAAACATAACTGGCCCTGGGAACAAGGTAGAAAAATAAAGTTTAGTATGCCTGAACTCAGAATGTTAAAATGCATCTTTTAGTGAGGATGTTTTTTACATTCTGTGTTTGAAAATACCACTTTTAGAAAGTAGGTATTTTCTTGCCTAACCATCCAGTGTGCCTCTGCTAGGTTTGTGTATTGCATGTCTGGCTTTTGGGTGACAGGGGCTGGAGAGGGGCAGAGGCTCCAGAAGTCTGATGAGTCAGGGCTGGGCTGAATAAACCTGGGCTGCAATTAGAGTAGGGGGAGGAGATTTCCTTTCACCTGCATGGGCCTGGTCTGCCTTCAACAATGCTGTCTCCACCTCCTGCCAGGAAGCTGCACCAGTGAAGACAGAACTGGTTTTGGCTGGGTACAGACACTCTCTGCCTTCAGAGAGCAAAGGATTTTGTGGTATAAATATTGGGGCCCAGACCCCAGAACTTTAGATCACTTCTGGGAAATCAAGAGGAGCCTTTGCCAAGGAGAAGAGCCGGAGAAGCTGAGGAAGAATACTGCCCCTGTGCTGTTTGGTGTCTAGGGTTGGCCTGCAGTGGCTACTTGCTGCCAAGGAAAGGAGAAAAGGACTTTGCTGTTTGCTGTGCTACCTGCTTGAAGAAAAAGAGCTCCAAGGGCTTGAAACAGAGCTTACCTCCTGTTCTGAAGTCTCAGGGACACAAAGCCTTCATCCCTTCTGTCTCTCTGCATCTGGAACTGCTGTTTCAGCTGCCACAGAAGGAAATTGCAACACCGATGCCGGCGAGCGACGCCGTAACCTGCACCGAAGCCGTGGGCACCGCTCGTGAAGAGCACGACGCACCGCCCCGACTTGCACCGTAAGCCCGACGCCTGCTGACGCCATGCCGCATCGACTCCGAAGCCGTCAGCGAGGCCACTGCCTGCACCGGAGCCAGGGACACCGCTCGTGACGTCCACGACGCAGTGTCCCGACTCGCACCGCAGCCCCGACTTCACCGACGCCGGTGCTTCATCAACGCGGAGCCGATCCTCGACGTGGGTGACTCCTGAATCCATCGACATTGCACTGTCGTAAGGAACCGACACCTCACCGCCATCGTGACGTCACCTCCCCGACACAGCAAGGAACCGACGTCTCACCTCCCCTGCACCGCAGTAAGGAACAGAGGCTTCACCTCCCCTGGGGTCGTAAGGAACCGACGCCGGAGGCGCCAACGAAGCATCACCTCCCCGACGCCATGCACCGTCGTTGCTTTCATCAATTCCAAGGTACTGTTCTTTGTGGGTCTGCTTGACTCCGGGCCCGACACCGCGCACCTTGCGGTCGGCGCCATACTTTGGGATTTTCATCTGTCACAACGTCGTAATAACTCCAGGTGGAGTTATTTGTTGCTAGAAACTTTATTTGAGTGAATAACCTATTTTTAAGGATATCTTGATAACTGTATTGTGGATTTTTGTCGTTTGGTCTTGTTTTGGTTTAGATAAAGATTACTTATTTTTCTAAACTGGTGTGGTGTCCATTTGTAGTGTTTTCACTGTATTACTGTATGTGTTCACAAATGCTTTACACACTGCCTCGGAGATAAGCCTGTCAGCTCGTGCCAAGCTACCAAGGGGGTGAGCAGGGGTTATTTTAGAAGAGTATCCCCCTTACCCTTGACTAGAAGCAAGGGGTCCCTATTTGGACAAAGGTACCTACCTCTGCCAATTAGAGACCCCCATTTCTAACATCTGCTCTTCTACTTTAAAACCTATTCCCCCCTTTTTTTTATTTGGTATAGCTCAATGTCTGTTCTGACTTTACAGTTAATTTTGTAAACTTTTGTTACTTTGGTAAGTTAATGTATCTGCCCTAAAGAAGCAACCTTAATGTCATGAAACACGTGTTGGCCATGTTTTGTTCAATACAAGAATAAAAGATTCGAATACAAACTTTTTTGTGCACCATGACTCTGTTGAAGCCCTCAAAGCAAGTCTGGTTTCGTATTTTAGAGGAATGCCCCGCATACTTTGAGGCCCTTTTTGGATGATCAGGAGAGCCTGCATGTTCCCCTTACTGTCATTAGTTGTTACAATTCATGGCAGTGACCAGAGTTCATCCCTGTATGTCAGCCACAGTGATATGTGCATCAAAGGGTTAATCCCAGGCTCCCAGCCCTACTCGTCAAGATTCTTACATCAGCCCCATCTCCTTTCCTCAGGGTGTCTAGGCCCCTTCCTTGTGATTTACCACTGAATCAAAGAGCAACCTTTTAAAGTGTAAAAGGGGGTGCGTTTCCCACACAGCTCACAGGAATACAGCAATACACAAATTTGTCTGGGGGGATTCTTCTACTCCTCATGTCCTCATCAGGCAGGCATGGGCTTCCCAAAATGGAACACAGGATCCTCCAAGTAATGTATTTTGCAGGTACTTTTCCAATCAGTATTCTTCCCAAGCACACTTGCTCTCCAGAACTGTTACCCCCATGCACTGTGCCAATATAGCCACACATGCATTCAGCACACACATTCAGTCTGCGCGCACAGCTCATTACTGTAGCCTTCTGTATTGCTGCCATCCATGCTTGTTCTGCTTTATTCCTGGTGAAGGCGGCAGCCTTTGCACCACTATGAGGGTAGCACTTTGGGCGTCACTCCCAGGCAACATCAAGACCACAATCCTTGAGGCAGGCCTATGTCAAGGCACACATGCATCCGTGTTTGGCTATGACAAGACATCAATATTAGGGATCGAGACAAGTGTACAGTTGGGCACTCTGGCATGGGTATATGTCTCTACCATGCAGAGGACATTTCCTTCCCAACAGACGCCCCTCCCAGATCAGAACACCCCGAACCAACTCCTAACCAAGAGAGATTGGACGGTCAGATCAGTAAAAGGGTTGAAAACGTCCGTCAGCATGCCCGTGGCTCAATCTGGCTTTGTAATCCACTACAAAGTCTAACCCTTTTTAAAGAAATAGACCATCTCAACACCTCGGAATTCTCTCCCTTCATAGCTATCAACCATTTCAGTGGCTTATGATCGGTTTGCACCACAAACTTCATGCTAAACAAATATGTGTGGAATGCAAGGCCCACACTACTACAACAAAGCCTTCCTTCTCAATGGCAGCTCAGTTATGCTCTCTGGGTGATAATGTCCTACTAATAAAGGCTACCGGAAGTTCTCTACCTTTGTCATCCAGTTGGGCTAACATCGCTCCAACACCTTTGTCAGAAGCATCAGTCTCTAAAATGAACTGTACAATGAACAGGAATGTACTCTTGAGGTTCTCTGGAAGCGTTTACATCATGCTCTTCAGTGTTTTGTTAAACCGCTCCACCAAACCATTGGTCTGAGAGTGGTATGCCATGGAGAAGTGGTATAACACACCAGCTTGCTCCCACATCTCTCTCATGTAAGAAGAGATGAAATAGGTTCACCGGTCAGAAATTATCATCCTTGTAAATCCGACCCTACAAAAAATCCCTAGGAGAGCTCTTGCTACCACCTTTGCAGTCACGCTCCTCAGAGGTACAGCTTCAGGGTACCTGGTGGCGTGATCCACCACAACCAAGATGTACTTGTTGCAGGACTGTGAGGGAGGAGGTTCATATGGACCAACGATGTCTATTCCCAACCGCTCAAATGGAACACCTATAACTGTTAGAGGCACTAATGGTGCCTTAGTCTTCCCTCCTGTATTACTACTCAACTGGCAAGATGGAGGGGTTTTACAGAACCTCTCTGTATCTCTGCAAATCCCTGGTCAGTAGAACAGAGGATCTAACCTACACTGGGTTTTTCTAAACCCCAAGTGTCCTGCTAAGGGCACTTCATTGGCCAGTGACAACAGGAAGTTCCTGTGCATTAATGGAACCACTAGCCACTTGCTTGTTCCTGGCTCAGGATTTACTGGTTCACTGAAAAGCAGACCATCCTCCCAGCCAACATAGTGTTTTCCGAACAGTCCTTTGCTGATTTAATCCTGGGCTTTCTTCCTAAGTACCACAAGCATAGGGCACTGTTCCTGTGCCTTACAGAAATCTTTCCCGGTAGTCCCTCCAGCAGCTAACAAACCCTGAAACTCTGGAAGCAACCCAGACTCCAGAAGATGGTTCACTTCAGGAGCCTCATCCTCCCCTCCCTCTGGAGCAGAAGTGATGACCTCCACGACCACTGCCTTCCCAGAGTCTGCCCTTTCCTGCAAACTACCTTGCCCTGGTCCCTGCAAATCAGAGATGATCCCAGCGTCACCCTGAGACTGGTGTGCAGTCTGTGCTCTGGTCAACACAGCTGTCGCTATCCAAGCCATAAAGGTTTCTGGTCCTGGCACCAAGCCAGGGGCAATCATATCATTGCTCACAAGACATCCAGCTCCTTGCTTTTCCCTTACCCCGACATCAATCATAGCCGCCTTGCCATTGAGCTCAATCTCAACCCTGGGAATCCGATACTACATGCCCTCTCCACTGGCTACCAATCCTGTATCCTTGGTTCCAGGGAGTATCTCCTCAGGCTTAAGGTACTTCCTCTCAACTATAGTGCAGAAAGCTCCAGTATGGCTCAGGGCAGGCACTTTCATGCCATTGATACTAACTTCCTACACAAATCCCATTGTGTTAGGATGGATGTGGATCCCATTCTCAAATGTTCATAGCTACTAGGTTGAGTGCAAGCGCTCCCTCTTGGATGCCTTCACCCACGTGTAACATGCTTGCTTTCACAGGTGTTGCTGGGTCGAGTCCTTCTCTTGAAAATCTCTCCTGTAATGTCCCATCTTGTGGCACTTAAAACAAGTCATCACCTCGGACTTAGAAGGGCTTCCTTACCTTCCCTTTTCATGATGCTCCTTCCAGGAGTCCAATGGGAATTACCCTGGCCCTTACCCTCCAGTTTAGAACTAGTCTGTAGAGAGTTCTTATTCCCCTTTGACTTAAAAATGTGCTGCTCCAGGCCTTTGTGAACCAGATAGCCAACCACTTATCAGCTAACAAGCAAGTTTTGTTGGATCCCTCTGTCACATCAGACAGGTATTGCCGAAGCAGGTTAGAGCACTCCTCCTTGAGTCGCTCTGTCACCTTCAACTGGTTAAGGGACTAAAAATCCTTGGCCTCCATCCAGCTTACCCACTTATTCAAATAATGCAATACACCATGAATCCAAGTCTCAAACAGAAAACCATCTGCTGCTCTCTTTCAGTCACACAAGTCTCTGCAGGTACTGAGCTGGCTTCAGTCCAAACCTCCTAATGAGAGCTTCCTTCATTTGCTCATAGACCATTTGGTCTGCCACAGGCATTCTCCCAATGACCACTGTCCCTTCCAAAGGTATGCACCAATTAAGGCAGCTGCCTTAGACACCTCATATAAGGCCTGCACATTACAAATGACCCCAAAGCTAACAAACCATTCCAAAAAATCCCGACCTTCCAAATACACAAGCAGAAGATTGTTTAGAACCTTGGCCACAATATGGCCTGAACTGGAAGTAGAGTAACTTATCCACGATGGAGATGTCATTTCTGCCATCCAAACTTTTTCTCTCTCAAAGACTACCCTTTTCCTCTCTAGCTCTCTTTCCTTTTCCTTCTCTTTTTCCTCCCACTCTCTGTTTTTTCTCCCTTTCTCTCTGTTTCTCCTACCTCTCTTGCAATTTCTTTTTCCGGGCCCTTTCCTCTTGACTCTCCCTCCTCCTCTCCTCTTGTTCCCGGTGAGCTAGTATTACTTCTTCCTCTCAAACTCTCTGGCTCTCCCATCTTCTGCAGCCTTAGCTTTCTCAAGTGCCAACTGCAAGCTCAGGGTCTTTGCTAGACCCAACCCACACAAGGGATTTACTCCTGGAAGTGGTGACAGTGGTAGCCTAGAAATACAAGGTGGTGTACACACGAGATATTCTAGAAACTAAAGGCAGTGAGTGTCTGGGTGAAACTCTGGAAAATGCATTAGGGGACACATAAGGCCTGTCTGCTCTATATATGTGCTAAGGGGACCCTAGAGCTTGAATCTACAGCACGCTCTTCCTAGGCTCCTACCATGGTTCCTTCCTCAGAGTCAACTATAGCCTCATCTCTTTCACCCAGTACCTCAAACTGGTCCCTAATGCAATTAGCAAGGACTTCTCAGTCTCTGCTCCTGGGACGCTCTACCCTCTGTCCCTACATAAATCCATCATTTGATCTATAGACATGGTACGAAAGATACATTTCCAAACCTGTGTTCCCCATTGCCTATGTCTGTTGCCTTTGTGCGTAGAAGAAAAATAAAACTCGACTCACTGCAGTACTGGCGCAGATTGGAAATGGCCAAAGCCACCTCTGTATGTTTGGCTCCTAAATGATAGATGCCCCACCGCTTGTCGTCAATTGTCAGAACCCCTTTCAGAGGTCCATCGGGCACGCAGGGGCAACTGGGCCCAACCGTGGTGTTTGAGGACTTTTTCTCATGTCATGGGGCTTGATCTACTATGGATCCTGAGTAACTGGGCCAAGTATCCCTTCTTCACTTGAGCCTCAGTGGTAGATGAGGACGAGCAGTCAAAGGCTCCCTCGGGGATGGGGGAGTGTAGAAACAGGTAAGAGAACACAACTCCTATCTCAAAGTGCACACAGTTGGAACAATAAATCAATGACCAGTCAATACAGCTTTATTCCGTGGAAAAAAAAAAATAGTACAACCATAAAAGCATTCTAAAAAAAAGAAATCCTCTTCACAATTCATCATAGTTGATACATTAAACCACATAAGAAGTTAAAAGTTATTCTATAGATGAATAAACACAACAAGCATAATATAATAAAGAATTAAACACAGGAGATGATTTATACATAAAGTGCCTAAGTGCAATATGTGTGAGATGTAAAAAACACAGAATCCCTAAGTATCACTAGTCAGTATATGTCCTGTCATCTTCGTAAAGTAGAGCCTCAAGGTATGAATTAAGCTTTCTTCTTTTAATTGCCATATAGGTATAGACCACCACCGCATTGCAAACTTTCTCGTATTCCCACAGATAAAATCAAAAGCAATTTTATAAAAATACAATTTTTTCTTTAAAGATAATGGCCGTAAAATGCTCTTCCTGATGTCTCTATAAAAATTACAAAATAGAATAAAATGTAAAGTTGTCTGCCCTGATTTTCCAATACAGGGGCACTTTGGGAGATTTCGGGTCCACTTGCCCATGGTTGGAAAAGCTATTAAGATGTGGATGGTCCCCGGGGGGGCGTGGCTAGCCAGCCAACATGGCGGACGTGAATCCCTAGCGCTTGAGCTGCTATCCCCCATAAATCCGTCGAAATTATCCTAAAAGTAAGCCATCCACGCCGATAAGAAGTGGGACCAAGCGGCTAAAGATCTGCTGCGCCCAGTGGGCCCGGAGCTGAGCCATTTTTCCCATCTGGACTGTGGCGGCGGTGGTGAGGAAAGACAGGGCCTGTTTGCCGCGAGACAGCGCGCGGGCATTCCGCGTCAGAAGATGGCCGCCCGCGATCAGGCGGCGACCCCGGAGGCAGCAGAGAACTGATCTCTGAAGCGTACACAAGCGGGGCCGAGCAGCAGGAACGTCGCCGCGGACAGAGGGCCCGGAAACGTGCCGCCTCACCCCCCCCCCCCCGGGCCCGCAGTTGCCGCGGTAGGAGAGACGGAGGCCCACTGACTGCAAAGCCAAAGGTGAGCGGGGAGCGGGAAGCGGCCCTCCCCGTTGCCGTTACGGGAGGCCAGCCAGCAGCGATATCGCTCCAAGTGGGGAAATCCCTGATCGCGCCGTTCTGCCCCCTGTGACAGTAATTGCTGCGGAGAAGCAATCCGGGGCCACCAAGCGGCGAGGCCACACACGGCTGGCGTCTGGCGGGCGGCGGCCGCCCAGGCTTGAGAGGCTGCCCACCCAGCGAAGGAGAACGACCGGGGTGAGGCATTGGTGTACTCGCCGACCCCTGGATCAGGAGCAACTCGCACCGGACACCCCTTTGCGGTGCCATCGTCGATAACTAACCCCGGAGGTCCAAATCCTGGTGAGTCGGGACCCCGACCGTGGCGCCGAGGCTGTGGAGCGATGGTGATTGCGGTTCGGGGCACCGGGTCCCTGTAAGACGGGCCTGGGCCGCTGCAGAGACACTGAATTGCCAAGCGGCCTGCGGCGGGGGCTGGAGCCGCCCTATGCTGTGGTGATCCGAAGTGTGCAGCCAGGCAGCAGAAGCGGCGTAGAGGGGGAGGACGGATTGTGCACTGGTGAAGCTGCGGCTGCGGGAGAAATACTGGCAGGTGCACGACCCTTGCTGTGAGGGACCTGGACGGTGCTGGACCGGTACCGGTGGGCGTCGGCGGGAACACTGATCGCCCTCTGGGTGCAAGGCCTAGTGTTGCACATCTACATGGCCCCGCTCGCACGCATCGCCAGACAACACGACCTCAACATTATCTCCTACGCCGACGACACTCAACTGATCCTCTCCCTCACCAAGGACCCCCTCGCCGCCAAAGCCAAACTCCATGAAGGAATGAAGGCCGTCGCCGATTGGATGAAGATCAGCCGACTAAAGCTGAACACGGACAAAACGGAGGTCCTCATCCTCGGCTCCAACCCCTCAGCCTGGGACGACTCCTGGTGGCCAACGACGCTGGGAGCAGCCCCGACACCCACCGACCACGCACGCAACATGGGAGTCATCCTCGACTCAACGCTCTCCATGACCAAGCAAGTCAACGCAGTCTCCTCCTCCTGCTTCAACACCCTCCGCATGCTTCGCAAGATCTACAGGTGGATCCCGACAGACACAAGAAGAACAGTCACCCATGCCCTCGTCAGTAGCAGACTGGACTATGGGAACGCCCTCTACGCGGGAGCCCCGGCCAAGCTCATCAAGCGACTGCAATGCATACAAAACGCCTCCGCACGACTGATCCTCGACGTACCACGCCACAGCCACATCACCCCCCACTTGAGGAACCTGCACTGGCTCCCCGTCGACAGGAGGATCACCTTCAAACTCCTCACCCACGCACACAAGGCACTCCACAAAACTGGCCCAGCCTACCTCAACAGACGACTCTTCTTCTACGTCCCCAACCGCCAGCTCCGCTCCGCCGACCTCTCCCTCGCCACCGTCCCCCGCATTCGAAGAACAACCACCGGCGGCAGATCCTTCTCACACCTCGCCGCCAAGACCTGGAACACCCTTCCACTAAGCCTACGAAAGACCCAAGACCTGCTGACCTTCAGGAGGCTACTCAAGACCTGGCTGTTCGACCAGTAGCAGCATCCCCCCCCCTTACCTCTCCCCAGCGCCTTGAGACCCTCGCGGGTAAGTAGTGCGCTCTACAAATTCTGTGATTGATTGATTGATTGTTGCCCAGCCACAGGGAACAAAACCCGTCAGCTGAGGCCTAAGGGGCAGGCGTACGTCGCACCGCTGAGGCCGGCAACATTGGGAGGCGACGCGGGTTGATCCTCAACCAACAACTGCGCTGTGGTGGCCGCTTCGGAGGACTGCGGAGAGAAGCAGAGGTGGCGCTGATTGTGGGCAGCAGCTGTGGATCCCATGCTCCGGCGCGAACGACACCACTATCTGCGGAGACAAGACCCTCACGGGTAACTGCCTGGGGACATCAGTGTCGCCTCACCCTTCCGGACTGCGGTTGCCGAGGTAAGGAGGACTGGGGCTTAGTGACTGCAAAGCCGAGCGTGAACTACCAGCGACGGGGAATGTCCATTCGTGCTGTGCGGCGGCTGGCGCGGAGGTGGAGAGCGGCCCTCCCCGCTGTCAATAAGGGAGCCCAGATAGCTGAGGCATCGCGGCAGACGAAAAGCCCTGCTTGCGCCGCTTTGCCCCCCGGGACGGCAACTGCTGAGGAGTAGAGCACTGAGGGCCAATAAGAGGTGAAGCCACGCACGGCCGGTATCGGACAAGAAGCGGTGAGGCTGCTGCGGGAGAAGTATTGGCAGGCGCACAGCTCTTGTTGTGGGGGGCCTAGACGGAGCTGGGAGCACGACCTAGTGTAACCCAATCACAGGGAATAAACCTCCTAGCGGGGGCCTGGGGGACTGGCGAACATCGCACCACTGAAGCGGACAATAAAGAGAGGTGGCGCGGGTGGAGGTCTGCCTGAGGGAGTCAATCACGGCCTGGGGAACGCTGACCCTCACTCGGCAACTGCGCTGTTGTAGCCGCTGCTGAATGCTGAAGAGGGAAACAGAGGAAGCGCCCAATGTGAGCAGAAGCTGCAGTCCTCACGCTTAAGCACGAAAGACACTGCGACTTGCGGGGACAAGACCTGCACGGATGACAGCCTCTGGTGACATCAGTAACGACTAATCCGTCTTACAACTGAGTGGCCCTGCAGGCTCATATCTCACCGCACTCACGCCGACGTAACCAGACGCCCAGCCATAACCGGAGATTTACCCTACTGGCAGGCTATCAAGGCGGAGGTAGTAAATAGCCCCCACAGACCGGTGCACGCGGCCTTGCCCACAGCCAGCGTCAAACAGGGTTGTTATCGCTAGCAGCCCAGCCGGGTCGTGCCTCCTGAGTGACTCACGCAGGCGTGAAACTCTCCGGGGTGGCATCATTACTAGTGCGTCGCTCTTTCGTTAACAAGCCGCGCATGCCCACGGCGCAGCAACTTGTGATGGGCCGGATGCGAGCTAAGATACAACAGGGACCCCTCCGCGCGGGAGGCTTGGAACCCATAGGCGTGGGTACTGGAGGAGAGATGGAGCCAACGACCACAGCCCTGGCAGCCAAGATGGACTCAGTACTCGCAGCGGTGGAGAGAATTGGCGCTGCGCTAGAACACACCAGGACCTCTCTGGAAACCCGGATAGATAAGGTTACCTCGGATTTCACGCTCCTTCATGCGGACCATCGCAAGTTGGCCGAAAAAGTCAATACACAAGGTCAAACACTGAAGGAACTACAGCCCGTCACGCAAAGTCACACAGCTGTACTCCAAGATCTGATCGACCGCGTTCACGCCCTGGAGGACAGAGCAGAGGATGCGGAGGGACGCTCCCGCCGCAACAACATACGCGTGGTGGGTCTGCCGGAGGGTGAGGAAGGTAGGAACCCGGAGCAATACATGGAGCGCTGGCTGCGCGATCTCCTACCCCAGGGAACATTGTCAACACAGTTCGCAATAGAAAGAGCCCACCGCGTGCCGGCCCAGAAGCCCCAACCAGGAGCCAGGCCACGTCCGCTCATTTTCAAGATGCTCAACTACAGGGACAGAGACACGGTGCTCCGTGAAACACGCAAAATGGAGGGTCTCAGGGTGAGCGGAAGTCCAGTTATGCTCTTCCCAGACTACACCGCCCTTGTGCAACGTCGCAGAAGCAACTATGCAACAGTGAAACGCCAGCTCAGAGTTCTAGAACTGCCATACTCGTTGTTGTTCCCAGCCCGGCTGCGAGTGGTTACGAAAGAAGGGACCCACTTCTTTGACTCTCCTGCGGAGGCGTGGGACTGGCTGGAAGGGTCGGGGCTGTGGAAGGGTGTGAGGCCTTCGGACCCGGATGGAGACAACCCAGCAGGTCGGAGATCAAGACGGCGAAGATGGCGCGGGACAATGAGAGGCGCGACAACAGGAACTGTAGTCCCGAGTCCGGAGAACATAAGACGGGAGAGACAAGGCGTACTGGAAGCAATCATAACCCTCGGCTCTCCACACCCTACAGATCGACCGGACCCCTACACACGAGGTGCGCTGGTGGCCAGTGGCTCTTCGTCGCCATCGACTGCAATATCCGAGGACCTTGGCCTGCCAGAGATAACCCCACAAACTGCTGATGGCATTATATGATACAGTACTGATGAGATGGACTCTGACACAAACGGCTCACGCAAGTAGAACATTCATGATTAACGTTTGTGGTTTTGCACACTGCTGTATAACGGGGTGGGATGACGGGGTCACACACCAAACGCACCTCACATAGAGATGATGCAGTAACACTGTGCCCGCACCCGGCCACCTTACACATGCGGCCAGAGGAAATACAAACACCTGAGTCGACATTTAAAGCTACACGCTGCTGGTCTCGTAAGCTTATGCAGGTGATTAATCGGATGGCATACTGCACATATAGGAATGGGGGGGGAACGACCATAGTACATCGTCACTAGTGCACACACCCAAACAGGCAACACACTGACCTAGTTTGTACTATCCAATTGGTACAGAGGTTTGGACGGACGTTGCGGAATGTCCGCCCCAGATGTTATGTTAGTAGTTCATCTATTGTTTTTGTTGCAGCAACACGACGCACTTATACCTGTCCCTGATTCCCGCTCCCCGTGGCGCGTCCCGCCCTTGGCACCCTTGTCGATTAAACTCACCAGAAATGGCACGAGCTAACATAATTACATGGAACATACACGGCATGCACACGCCCACGCGACGCTATTCCATATTCGCATACCTCCAGAGGCACTCGGTGGGAATTGCCCTACTGCAGGAAACGCACATGACACAGCCGGAACTAGACAGACTGCGTAGGCGCTGGAGGGGACAAGTGTATGGCACGGTATACTCCGCGCAGGCGAGGGGCACCCTAATCTGGGTGAGAGCGGGCACCTCGTTCATTTGCGAGGACACAGTGATAGACCCTGAAGGCAGATACACCTTAGTGCGAGGGACACTTAACGGCCAATCAATATTGTTGGGCTCAATTTATGCCCCGAACATAGACCAACCCTCGTTCCTAGCACAATTGTCCACAGTGCTGACTTCTCATGCTTGGCTTCCCTGGTTTCTGGGTGGAGACTTCAATTCGGTGCTCGATGTACACACGGACAGATCCTTTCCACCCCTTCGGAAGACGTCTGCTGTGTCAAATGCGCAGGCTCTCACATTGGGCATTGTTAGACATGTGGCGTGTCCTTCACCCCAATGAACGCATCTATTCCTACTACTCTGCAGTACACGACCTACATGTGCGGCTGTATAGGGTAGTGGGCTCCCAGTCCCTAATACCACTAGTTGAGGTGTCCGAGTACCTAGGACGGACGCACTCTGACCATAACCCTATGAGACTCCAGCCTACCTGGGAAGCCGATCGTCCTCCCATACCCACTTGGCGCCTCCAGCCGCCCGCACTGGAAGACCCCGAATTCCGCTCATCACTGGAGACGGCTATTCTTGAGTACTTCGAACTCAATGAGGAGACGGCAAGTACGGCACTGGTGGAATGGGATGCCCACAAAATCGCTGTTAGGGGGCACTGTCTCGAAGCCACCTGGAACATACGTAAACAACTAATGCTATCGCTCACTCGCCTAGAATCGCAACTGCTCAAATACGAGCGAGAGGGCGAGGGCGGAGGCAGGCATTCGGGCCAGCTGGAGGGCCTCAGGACGCAGCATGCAGAACTCATGGAGAGATTGCGGTGTCACAACTATACAGCCCACACGGCTCGTACCCACGCTAAGGCGGACAGAGCGGGCCGTCTTCTGGCCTGGCTGCTTAAGCAGGAGAATAATCGCACCCCTATCGGAGCCATACGCACGCCGGAGGGGACTCTGGTATACACACAGCATGAGATACACAAGCTGATGTCAGATCACTACACAAAACTGTATCAATCCAGGGGGCGCTGCTCCGGCCCTGATCTGGAGAGGTTTCTAGAGCCTATCCAGTTGCCCACAGCCTCAGAGGCACACCAGGAGACACTCAATGGTCCCCTCACTCTAGAGGAAATTGGGGAGGCGATTGGGTCCATGGCATCTGGAAAAACACCGGGACTGGACGGCCTACCTGCCGAATACTACAGGGCCTACCGGGAGACTCTTGTGCCGTGTCTGCACACCCTTTACAACACAGCCCTGGACGAAAGCACATTACCTCCGTCGATGTGTGAGGCCTACCTGGTGTCCCTGCTCAAACCAGACAGGGACCCTGCAAACCTGGGATCGTACAGACACCTGGCGCTTCTCAACGTGGATTACAAGATATATGCTAAGGTGTTGGCGGAGCGCTTGGCACCGGTGGTCCCCGAGCTGGTTCACGGCGACCAAAATGGATTTGTACCCAAACGCAGTACATCACTGAACTTGCGAAGGTTCTTTAGGGTGGTGTCGGATAGCGTGCAGGTGTGGCCCAGGGCAGGATGCCTGGTGTTGGACCTTGAGAAGGCCTTTGATTGCTTAGAGTGGAGCTATCTTGCAGCAGTGCTGATGCGATATGAGCTGGGTCTGGGCTTTCTCCAAATGGTTGACCTATTATACAAAAACCCCATAGTCCGGATGCGAATGGGGCCGTACATCTCTGACGCCATACCAATACGCAGGGGCACCAGGCAGGGGTGCCCGCTATCACCCCTCCTGTTCGCGCTTGCAATCGAACCACTGGTGGCGGCATTGCGGGCGACGCTGGGGGATGGAATACCTCTAGGAGATGCGGTACACCAGGTGTCGTTGTATGCAGACGACCTACTGGTCTTTGTGAGAGATGTAGAAAATATACCAGCTCAGCTGGCACACACATTGCGTGACTTCGCTGCCCTCTCGGGACTCCGAGTAAACGTGAACAGGTCCTGTCTTTACGCATTCGGGGAGGGGAGACCCAAAACCCGGGTTACATTCTTGATGGTACATGGGTGCAGTGGAAGGCTGACACCTTCCGCTACTTAGGGATCCAGATATATCGCCAGCCGAAGGACCTCTTTGACGGTAACCCGGGACGGGCCTTGACAGCCATCAAGTCACAGGTGCAATTCTGGAAAACGCTAACGGTCACTGGCAGGGTTGCACTATCCAAGATGGTGATCCTTCCCCGTCTCCTATACTACTTTGCCAACCTGCCATTGTATGTTCCGGCGTCCTTCTTTTCCACACTCACCAAGATACTTAGGGACTTCCTTTGGGGCAACACGTGACACAGGATAGCATTAGCAAAATTGTACCTGCCTACCGATCAAGGGGGCCTTGCAGCGCCTTGTTTCGAACACTACTATTTGGCTGCACAACTGCAGTGGATCGCCCGCTGGCTCGCAGACAGTGGTCGGGAGGACACTGCAACCACACTGCCTCCCCGATCTCTGGACCATATCACCAAACTTTTTCACCCAGCCACTAGAGCCGCAAGCCCGACGCCACTCCTCCTGGCGGTGGCGTACGAATGCTACCGTCGCTGTCTACACCTCACCAGAACGCTCGTCCCCTATGCACCGGCCATACCACTAGAGGGCTCCCCCAGCGGGCCTGGGGTGCTTACATCACTTGCACTTACGGAATGGCGCGAGGCCGATATCCAGACCCTGGGAGAC
The DNA here is from genome assembly GCA_963921515.1 of Calotriton arnoldi. Lineage (NCBI taxonomy): Eukaryota > Metazoa > Chordata > Amphibia > Caudata > Salamandridae > Calotriton > Calotriton arnoldi. Next base: position 1,624,764 of record CAWUFW010002796.1, read on the forward strand.
TTGTACCGAGACGGCATGCTCATACCATATAAATCCCTGGTTGAGGAAGCGGGACTGCCACCGGGGCAATTCCTGAGGCACCGCTCACTGATCGCGACATTAACCTCTAGATGGGGCGACATGAACGCGGAACCGAGCCAACATCTCACTATACAGTACCTTCACGTCATTGGACGGGGCAGGCACTTGATCCGCTGGTTTGCGGCGTCCCTCCGTACACATGCAGCGATAAGTCTGGATCCACTGCGCCGCAAATGGGAAGCAGACCTAGAGCGACAGCTGGAAGACAGGGAATGGGAAAAGATAATAAAGAGCCCAATACGTATACCCAGAAACATGAGGTTCAGACAAATACAAATGTTCATAATCCATAGAGCATATCTTACACCCGAGACGATCAATAGGTACTTCCACCGCACGGATGCGGTGTGTCCTCGCTGCACCGAACCAGGGGCTGCACTGGTACACATGTTGTGGGGCTGTCACAAGTTACACACATATTGGCAGGCAGTAAGTGAGCTACTACACACGTGTACAGGCCGCAACATACCCTTTGAATGGCCCGCTTACTTGTTACATCACTTCCACAGAACCCCGGCCTCAAAAGTTTCATCTCGGTTCCTCGACCTGGGTATGGTGGTAGCTAAGTGGCTTATAACTAAGAGGTGGAAGGCGCAGGACCCGCCGCATATACGGGCATGGAGATACTCGCTCCTAGCATGGGCCAAAGCAGAGGGAATTGCCATCCTGCGGGAGGAAACGTTGGGGCTGCGGAAGGTACTTATAGCGACGCAGTGGGAGGGACTGCTCCAGGCCTTAAAGCAAACAGAGGGGGATAGCCTTGGGGGACAATCCGAGAATGAGGGAGATGTCCCTGCAGTGAGTGACGGGTAACCTGTCTGTAGATTCCTGGCACGCAGTGTATGCACACATTCACCATCTGACATGGACATCGCCGCAGTCAATGGGTGGAGATCGCTGTTGAGATAATGCCACGGGCTGGAGCGATGGGATAGGGGATGGGAGGGGGGAAGGGGGGACAAGATGAGGGATGCTCACACAAATGTCGTTCTATGCTGCTTTTACTGGTTCTGAGTTTTTGTTTGTTCTTACCTATAACATCTGTTCAATTGCTTATGCTGATTGATCTTAAAAGACTCTGTACAACATACTAACGGAACCAAACCACTATTGAACAGTGACTTTTGCCTCGAATGGAACGGACTAACGGCTGAGGCTCAACTTGTTTCTGAACCCATTATGTCATCGACATAATTGTTATGTTTAATATCTGGTCAAACTGAAATGTCTCTTCGATTGTTGGATGGTTTGGTACATGGTCTGTCTTCCACAATGTAATTTGTCTTACATGAAGAGTTAAAAACAAAATTAATAAAAACAGATTTAAACAAAAAAAAAAAAAAAAAAAAAAAGAAGTGGATGGTCCCCATTCTTAGCCTTGTAAGACAGAATCTATGTTTTATGTTCGCGACCTGGAGTAGGTAGCGCTGTATCCTTGGTCCAAAGGCCTGTCACAGTATGCCCTAGTCAACTGTTTCGAGTTAGCCTCAACTTCTCTTAACCATTCTCTTGATTCTATGAGCCCAGTTTTTTATTCCTTTTTACTATAGCTAAGAATTTGTGTAGGATTATTAAAATCAATGTTCTCGGAGCATTCTTTTAAAAGATAATTAATATATATCAACAAAGGTATTTCTTTTACCATGCTCAAGGATGAGGCAGTCCTTGATAATTTCCTGCGTAAATTTAGTTCCCTCCTTACTCCAGATCCCATACCAGATACTAAGGCCTGCTGCACTAGTAAGATCATTAATGTAATGGGCAGCCAGCTCTTTATGAACCATGTATATGGAGTAGGAGAAGTTGGCCTGGTATATGCTGTCCACTAAATAAAGTGGGCACCTTGCACCAGTCCAAACAACCCTTATGTTGATTTAAGAGGTCAAAGATAACCTTGGAAAGCTATCCAATTGGTAGCTGTGGAGAGCAGCCTTCAGGCTTAGTCTTGAAGGAATGTTAAGCAGCTTGTTTTACCAGAACGCAACCTTATAGTATTGGTTAAATGAAAGGAGAACCACACAGTAGTTATAAAAATATGTATATTGTTGTGCTTACTTAGGCTTGTTGTTCCATCTAGAGCATTCTAGGTTCTAGATGGTTTAAGCCCTTGATGTTCTGGTTGTGTCAGTTGGTCTTCAATGCCTGTGTTGTGAGGAGCAGTGGCTTATGTTCCCACGATTAAAGGCCCTCCTAACTTACCTGAAGTTTCCTCCGTCTCTTTGCTGTTCCGAAGAGCACATCTTTTTTGGCGACGAGCAGGCAAGCCACTGCATCACCAGATTTGCTTCTGGAAACTGTGTCGTACCTCATCATATCTGCGATCCCACGGTCTTATCTGCTCTCATCTCATCACTCTCCTCCAGCGGCTGTTTCACGGTTATCTCCGAGAAGGTATTTCTCCAGCGGCTGTAAATTGTGTATGAGGAGTGTTCCCTTGAGAATGAGTCTTGCCTGTCAGTTGACGTGAAGTTGGATCGTAATCCACATTTTGCATCCCTGATGGTGTTTGCCTCCATCTGATCTTCGGCTCGGTAGTTGTGACACCTTGTTCCGGTCCCTCCAGTGTTTTCCCGTCCGCGCTGCGTGTTGGATGTGTGCGACTGGGAGCTCCTCTTCGCTCCAGTGTCCTTGCCTGAATGATGTCGTGAAGCTGGCAACCGTCTCAGCGGAGGCAGCGACGTCTGTTTTCCACGAGTGCGCAGCTGCTGCAACCCTTGAGCGTGCCGTGAGCCTCTGCTGGGTTCACGCTGCGTGGCGCCATATTACTTTCTTTTCTTGCCGAAAATGTACTGTTCTCTTCCTCATTCAGTGCACCTCACGTCAAAGAACCTTCGGACTTCATTTCATGAATTTTCTTGACAAGGCAGCATTTCTTGGTGTTACAACGGAACAAATTTTGGGTGGTAATTTCTCCACGGATAGTTTTTCTTCTAACTGTTTATTTTATGTTATTTTTCACGAATAAGTGGGACGTTGTGCCTCGGTCATGCCCTTTTACATACTCATGCTTTAGTCATTATTCCATGTTTATTGCCTTCATACAATTTCATTTGTCATTCTATTGTTTTTTCTTCGGTTTTATTGTCTTATTAACTTTCCAAGGTCAAGCCCAGTAGCTAACATGCAATCAGTTAATCCTCCTCCTCCATTTTTGGAGAGTCCTGGTACCCCTCAAATTCAATGGAGGCAATTGTTCGACGCATTTGAAACCTACCTAGGTGCAATTGGAGCATCCCGCTTTAGGGCAGAAAGGAAAAAATGTTTACTCCTGCATTCCCTCGGGTTTGAGGGAAGGGAAGTGTTTAAGCATTTGCCTGATGTGGTGTTGGGGGAAGGGGAGGTGGTTGATGACTATCAAGAGGCCGTTAAGAAATTGGTCATAAAGTTTGATGTTCAACCTAGTTTGGTTGTTCTCAGACACAAGTTTTTTAAACGTGCCCAACATCAGAGCGAAGATGTCGACTCCTACGTCAGTGCGTTACGAAAGCTGTGTGCTGAATGTGATTTTGGGGATTATCGGGACCAACTTGTCAGAGATCAGTTTATTGCGAATTGTGGGGATAAACATATTCAACAGAAGTTGCTCACTATGGGTAATACCAGTTTGGATGAAGTTTTGAAAGTTGCGAAGAGTCTTGAGTTGGCACAACTTTCGATTAAAGAGCTCAGTGTGGTTTGTCAGAGCAAGGATGTTGTCAATGTTGTTGCCACTCCTAATTCTGCAGCAAAAGTTCCTCAGAAAGACAAAAGTAGTGAAAGAAGTTTCTTTAAGAAAAGTAATATTTGTTTTAGGTGTGGATTCGCGCCTCATACAAAAGATAACAGATTTTGTCCAGGAAAGAATGCCAAATGCCACAAGTGTGGTAAATTAGGGCATCTTGCCAAGGTGTGTCAGTCGTCTGGTAACAAGGCTGAAAAGGTTAATTCCATCACACAAGATGAGAAGGTGACTGAAAGTGATTTGGTTCAAACGTTCCAGGACATGATTGTAGCTGTTACAGATGATGGTGTAGTGTTTGGTGATCCCGATGAGTGCGTTGATCCCTATGTTGATGTGTTGGTTGGAGACGTTTGTCTGAAGTTGTTAGTGGATTCAGGTGCTCGCATTACGATGATCACCCACGAGTTGTTTAGGAGTTGTTGGGAAGATAGGCCCCTCTTTCCACCCGACAGAGCACCTGTTTCTTATGAAGGGCGCAAGATTGAGTTAGAGGGATTCATTGAAGATGTCCTAGAGTTCAAAGGCAGAAAAATTCAAGGTAAAGTTTATGTAGCTGTACGTGGTTTGAACATCCTGGGGTGGTATAACCAAGGGTTATTTGGGATGGTCTTGCGTCCAGGTACCAGTGAACAGGTTTTGGTGGTCAAGGACAAGTCGGAAACCCTAGTGTTGGAAGAAGAGTTTCCGAAGGTATTTGCAGACTCTTTAGGGACGATTGTTGGTTTCAAGCACAAAATGAAAATTAAAAAAGATGCTTTGCCAGTCAAGCATAAGGTCAGATCAGTTCCTTTTAGCCTTAAGGAGGATCTCATATCAGAATTGACTAAGTTGCAAGACAATGGGTTCATTGAGCCGATTGAGTCGAGTTTATGGTTGAGTCCATTGGTCGTCGCACGGAAGAAGAATGGCGATATTCGTCTTTGCAGAAGTCTTAATAAAGAGATCTGGATTGATTCTCATCCCTTGCCGAGAATTGGAGACTTGTTGGAGGAACTGAGGGGCGCTATATGGTTTTCTAAAATTGATCTCGCCTCCGCGTATCATCAGGTGGTGTTGGATGAGGAGTCTCGTCACTACACCGCTTTCAACTCTCCCTTTGGGTCTTTTCAGTTCTGCTGGATGCCGATCGCGTTAGCCTCGGAGGCCTCAGTGTTTCAGCGGATCATGCAGAGTGTTTTGCAGGATGTCAAGGGTGTTGTCATATTCCAGGATGACGTGCTTATTTTTGCAAAGTTGTTGGAAGAACACAATAAAACGTTGAGGAAGGTTCTTGGAATTTTTCAAGATAAAGGTATTGTTGTGAAGAAAAATAAGTGTGAGTTTTGGAAGAAGGAGGTGGAGTTCTTAGGGCTTCTTGTTTCTGAAAAAGGGGTTAGCCCAAGGCCTGGGTTGGTCAAGGATGTGGTTGATTGTCCCTGTCCAAAGAACAAAGACGAATTGCGCTCTTTTTTGGGACTTTGTGAATTCTATTCGCGCTTCATTCCCGACTATACTGGAAAAATGAAAAGTCTCTCTAACATGTTACGTACGAATGTTGCTTTTGTGTGGGATCACAGTTGTCAAGAGACATTTGAGTTGATAAAAGCTGAAATGGTCAGTGCTAGGACTCTTTGCCCGTATGACCCAGAAAAACCCTGTACTATCACTGTTGACGCCAGTAATTATGGACTGGGAGCTGTCTTAACACAGACTGTTGCTGGAGAACAGGTCACTATCAGTTACGCCTCCAGAGTTTTACGAGATCCCGAGTTGAATTATTCGGTCATAGAAAAAGAACTGTTGGCCTGCTATTGGGCTTGTGAAAAGTTTAGAGCGTACTTGTGGGGTAGGAAGTTCTTCATCCATACGGATCACAAGCCTTTAGTGTACATTTTGGGGGGTGAACGCCTCAAGTACGCCACTCCACGCATTGCACGGCTTACAACAAAGCTCTTGCAATATGACTTTATTGTGAAACATATTCCCGGAAAGGAAAATGTGAGGGCAGACTTGTTGTCTAGGCTCCCTCTACGTGGTGATGAAGTTGTAGATGTTGAAGAGGACAAAGAATATTGCTTTATAGCTTTTGTTGATGCAGTAGATAAGGGAGCGTGTAGTGAGAATGAGTGGGGTGAGGCATTTGTCAATGATGTGGTTCTAAATAAGGTCAAGGAGTATATTGTGCAAGGTTGGCCCCGGGAGAAGAGTGTGCCTTCAGGTATTCAACCTTACTGGAAGGTTGCTGGAGAACTATCTATTGAAGACGGTGTTGTCATGAGAGATGGAAGGTGTATTCCTCCTTTGGGTGTGCACTCCAAGTTAGTTGATTGTGCCCATGACGGGCATTTGGGCGCTACCATGACTAAAAGGCGGGTGAGGTTACATTATTGGTGGCCCTTAATGGATAAAGACATTGATGTGAAAGTGAAAGAATGTTTGATCTGTAATGGTGCGGAAAAAGGGTTGAAAGTGGTGGTTCCTCCTTTGCAGCCTATAGCTTTTCCGGAAAAATCATGGCTAAAGGTGGGAGTAGATTTGGTTGGTCCATTTAATTTTCTTCCCCAGAATTTGCGCTTTGCTTTCGTCCTGATGGACTTCCACAGCAAGTGGCCGGAAGTCAAGTTCTGTGGATCACCTTCGGGACATGCTGCAATCTTGTTTCTCAAGGAGATTTTTATGAGGGAAGGGTTTCCTGAAACACTTGTCTCTGATAACGGTGTGCAATTTGTGAATGCTGAGATGAATGAGTTCCTGAAAAGTTCTGGAGTCAAACATTTGAGGAGTTCCGTAGGACATCCTCAGACTAATGGTTTAGTCGAGAGAATGAACCGTGTGATTGTGGAGTGTGTGAAGTGGGCTAAGCAGAATAATTATGATGTGGAAGGTGCTGTGAGATCCATGTTGTGGTTTTATCGCACGACTCCTCATTCTCTTACCAAAGTGGCGCCTTTTGTGGCCCTTAGAGGGAGAGTGCCCACTTCTGCTTTGTATCCAGCGTGGCTTTTGAAGACTGTTATAAACAAAGTGTCTTGTTGGGTGGACATGGTCGATGTGGAAAACAGAGTTGACACTGCACAAAAGATGATGTCAGACAGGTATAATGTTAAGAAGTCAGCCAGGTTAATTCATGTCAGCCCTGGGAACATGGTTCGCATCAAAAATTCCAACTTTGTGAAGAAGGGAAGTGCGTCCTTCGGAGAACCAGTTTCGGTGGAAAAGGTGTGTGGGAACGCGGTGATGGTCAAAGGTGGGCACTGGTGGAACTTGTGCAAGGTGGTGAAAGTTCCGCCATTGCCGGTGGTTGAATCTGAGTCCTCTAACAGTGGGAAGACAGAGATGGATGTTCCTAGAAGATCATGCAGTGTTAGACGACTTCCTTGGAAGTTTCAACGAGTTATGACATGCTGCTTTTATACATTACTCAGTTTTGATGAACTGTGAGTTAATGTTTTATACTGTGTTTTTTTCTTCTGCTTATATTTCTTGTTTGCTTTCCATTCTTTATGTTTTGTTTTTTTAAAGAGGTAATGTTGTGCTTACTTAGGCTTGTTGTTCCATCTAGAGCATTCTAGGTTCTAGATGGTTTAAGCCCTTGATGTTCTGGTTGTGTCAGTTGGTCTTCAATGCCTGTGGTGTGAGGAGCAGTGGCTTATGTTCCCACGATTAAAGGCCCTCCTAACTTACCTGAAGTGTCCTCCGTCTCTTTGCTGTTCCGAAGAGCACAACAAATATATTGATATAACACTCTCTAGTACAACACAGTATCTTCTACACGAGGATACTCACAAAGCACACAATACTGTAGCACAGAAACAATAGTAAATAGCACTAATACACAGTGGGCTCCAGGGGGAGACCAAACCATATACTAAAATAGTGGTATAAGAACCACGACTCGAGTCAAGACAGTTTCTAGAGTATGTAGAATCGCTGGGACCCCAAGTAACCACCCAAGGTGAGTAAGTAGGGGCCCCACGGAGGACGGGTGCAGAGTGGGAACACGACCGCATGCTCCGTACAATTCTATGGGGAAGTCGCGGTTGAAGTTTTAAAGTTTAGGGACCCTTCCCAGTGGACTTTGAAGAAACCCCGTAGAACTTAGGAGGTTGGAGAGCCACCCCACCGGTGGATACCGTAGTACCAGAGTTACCTATCCAGGGAAGCCGGGTGCATAGGACTGAAGTGGCGTCGGAAACCGCCGTCTAACCCAATGGAGGACTTCGAAGAAGAGCCGCTGCTGGAAGGAAGAACAGTGTCCGTTGGAATCCAAAGGTGGATTCTTGTTGAAGAGTTCCTGAAAGCAGAGGGGACAGAGTCTGGGTCACTCAGGAGTGACCAGGGGCTTGGTAGACGAATGCCTACCGATGTCGGGTGCTTCAGGTGGTTCTTGACTCTGCAGCCACAGGGACCAGGAGACATCGAGGACGACCAGGAGCCGGATGCGAGCTGTCCCACGAAGGATGTCGAGTGCTGAGGGGTTGGTGTCCGGGAGCACCAACAAGCCTTGGCAACACCAACCTACGCAGAAGGTCAAAAAAGGTTACAATTCGGACTAGCAAGGTCCAGGAGACTCACCAAACACAGGGGAGTCAGGGCAAGCCTGGAGCAACCAGAGGAGCCCAGGGAAAGCAAAGTTGACCCTCAAATGGACCCACTGGCCGGTGGCACAGGAGTCACGAGAGGACCTCGAGCGATTTCACCAAACAACAGCCCACGGAGCACTTGGTAGGAAATGGTGCCAGAGGTTGGGGCTACTCGGAGCCCAATGCACTTGCTCGGGAAACGGCAACAAGAATGTGCACTTGCAAATGAACGCGGTGCACAGGGGTACGAGTATTGTAGCCCCCACGAGGGATTCTGGCCTCAAACTTGGTAAGAGGGCAGCTCGGACCTCGAGGGACATAGAAACCCACCTCCTCTGTTGCTGGAGCCTTCGGAGTCTGTAGGAGCTCAGGAGCCGCAGACCGGTCAGTTGTGATGTGGTGCCTGCGGTTGCAGGGGAGTGACTCCTTCACTCCAAGGGAGATACCTTCGGTTGTCCTTGATGCTCCATAGGTCCTGCACAGAGTCTGTATGGTGCACAGGCACAGACAATGCTTCAGACTGAGAGGGCGGCGAAGTCGGACCCAAACAAAGTCCAGCGAAGTCCAGAGTATCCAGACGGTCGCAGATCAGTGGTTTCTGGTTCAGAATCTTGTCAAAGTCGAATCTAGGGTCCTACAGCCAGGTAAGCCCTTTTGTACCCACAGGAGAGGGTTGGACAGATTCAGGGAACCCTCCCAGGGGAAGGTCTGGACAGTGGGGGGTGGGGGGGGGTACGCCCATGTCCTTTGTCCAGTTTCGTTCCAGAGCAGGAGCCAACGGCTCCCAGGACTGGTTTGAACTGGACTATGCACAGGGACACCAAATGTGCCCCTCATGCAGACTTTCGGTCGCTGGCAAGCGCACCCACCCAGCACTAATACACTAAATCCTGTCTGGTAGGTGGTCACATCTCCCTGTGACAGGATGCCTATTGTTCCACCTTCCTCTGCTCGAGCTGGGCTCAGCAGCAGGAGGGCTGAAATGTGTCTCTGGTCGGCAGCAACCATTTTCTGCTGCCCGGGACTAGAAGGCTGGTACCGAGAACACCAGGGACCCAACGAAGCTCGCTTCTGAGGGGTGGAATCATACCTCCCACACCGGTTACCACAATGTTTGACACCAAATACGATAGGGTTACTTTCAGCCGTTTTAGAGTTGGTCATCACGCGGTCGCATAATGCCACTCTATATGTCGTAAATGGCTGCTGCACTAACAACCCGGGAGAATAGACTGCGCAGGCTGCAGGGGTGTCCTGCTCGTGCAGTAGCACCCTCTCACTTAGAACCAATCACCCTGCCTTCAGGATTGTTAAGGGCTGCTATAGGGGTGACTTATAGGTTTTAAGTGTAGTGACCCTTAGATATAGTAAACCTATATCTTAAGTAAGTAAGTAACTTACACAGGCTGCAATGGCAGGCCTGTAGGTTCCATTTTGCATGGCCTCTCATGGGTGGTATAATACATGCTTCAGCCCATGGGAGGCCTCTGGGGTACCTATGCCCTGGGTACATGGGTACCATATACTAGGGACTGACAAGGGTACCCCAGTATCCAATCTGAAGTGTACCTAAGTACATGACATAACAGTGTAGGGAGAAAGCAGATAGACTGGGGTCCTGATTAGCAGGTTCCCAGTCAGACTAGTCAAAAACAGTATCACATGAAGCAAAAAGTGGGGGTAACCAAAAGAAGCAGATCCTACTTTCCTACACAAATCCCCCCCAAAACGTAAAGAGATGAGACTAACCTTGCCCAGTTGAGTCTTCATTTTCTAAGTGGAAATATCTGGAGAGTGTATCTGCATTGGCATGGTTTCTCCCAGGTCTATGTTCCACTGTACAGTCCATCCCCTGTAGGAAAATGGACCACCTCAAAAGTGTGGGGTTTTCACCCTTCATCTGTTTTAGCCATAGGAGGGGCTTATGGTCTGTCTGAACAATGAAGAAAGTGCCAAGCAGGTATGGCCTCAGCTTCTTCAGGGCCCAGACCACAGCAAAGGCTTCCCTCTCTATAGCTGACCAACGTTTCTCTCTGGGGGTCAACCTTCTGCTGATAAAAGCTACTAAATGATCCTGACCCTCTGCATTAAGTTGTGACAGCACAGCCCCTACCCCCAACTCAGCTGCATCTGTTTGGACAATAAATTGCTTGGAGTAGTCAGGACTCTGCAGAATGGGAGCAGTGCACATGGCCTGCTTGAGATCATCAAATGCCTTCTGACAGCTAACTGTCCACTGAACCTTCTTGGGCATTCTTTTTGATGTAAGATCATTCAAGGGAGTCACTATAGACCCATATACTTTCACAAATCTTCTGTAGTACCCAGTCAGGCCCAAGAAAGCTCTGACCTGAGTCTGGATAGTTGGAGCAACCCAGTCCATGATAGTCTGGATTTTGCTCTGTAATGGTTGAACCTGGCCTCCACCCACAAGGTGGCCCAGGTATACAACCTTGCTCTGCCCTATCTGGCACTTAGTAGCCTTGATAGTGAGGCCTGCTTTCTGCAGAGCCTCCAAAACATTCTTCAGCTGGACCGGGTGATCCTCCCAGGTGGAGCTAAAGACAGCTATATCATCAAGATATGCTGCACTATAGGCTTCCAGGCCTGTAAGGACTTTATTCACCAGCCTTTGGAATGTGGCAGGTGCATTCTTCAAACCAAAGGGCATTACAATAAATTGATAATGCCCACTAGGGGTTGAAAATGCTGTTTTTGGTTTGGCATCCTCAGCTAGTCTGATTTGCCAATAGCCAGCAGTGAAGTCAAATGTGCTCAAGAACTTGGCTGAAGCATAAGTATCAATAAGCTCATCTGCCCTTGGAATTGGATGAGCATCAGTCCTAGTGACTGCATTGAGTCCCCTGTAGTCAACACAAAACCTCATCTATCTTTTACCACCCTGGGTGTGAGGTTTTGGTACCAAGACCACTGGACTAGCCAAAGGGCTATCTGAGGGCTCAATAACTCCCAATTCTAGCATCTTTTGGACCTCAGTCCTGATGCAATCTCTGACATGGTCAGGCTGCCTGTAAATCTTATTTTTTAAAAGTAGACTCACCTGTGTCCACTTCATGGGTACACCAGGTGGTCTGACTAGGAGTAAGAGAGAACATGTGCCTATATTGATTGAGGACTTTCCTGCAATCAATCTGCTGTTGGTCAGTGAGGCTGCCTGCCAAAGCTACACCATCAACTGACCCATCATCAGGGTTCTGAGAGAGGAGATCAGGGAGAGGGTCACTCTCTTCTTTCTGTCCCTCATTAGTTGCCATGAGCAAGCCCATGTCAGCCCTGTCTATATATGGCTTGAGCCTGTTCACATGGAGCACACTGTGGGGGCTCCTGGTAGTACCAAGGTCCACCAAGTAGGTGACCTCACCTTTTTGCTCAAATATGGTATGGGTTCCACTCCATTTGTCCTGGAGAGCTGCTGGGGCCACAGGCTCCAACACCCAAACCTTCTGCCTTGGCTGATAAACAGTCAGAACAGCCTTTTGGTCATGCCTAGCTTTTAGCAATTCTTGGTTTGCCTCAAGGTTTTTACTGGCCTTCATCATGTACTCAGCCATCCTGGAGCGGAGACCAAGTACATAGTCCACTATGTCTTGTTTAGGAGGTTTGAGAGGTAACTCCCATCCCTCCTTCACCAAACACAAGGGACTCCTAACTGGATGTCCAAACAGAAAAGGGCTGTAGCCAACCCCCTTCCAGTGGAACCTCTCTGTAGGCAAAGAGAAGGCAGGGCAACAAGACATCTCATGCTCGCCTAAGCTTTTCTGGGAGACCCATGATCATGCCCTTGAGGGTTTTGTTGAACCCTTCAACTAACCCATTGCATTGTGGGTGATAGAGTGTGGTGAACTTATAGTTCACTCCAAACTCCTTCCACATTGCAGTGATGTAACTTGACAAAGTTTGTATCTCTGTCAGTTAAGACCTCCTTAGGGTTACCCACTCTGGAAAAAATTCCCAGGAGGGCCCTGGCCTCCACAGGAGCTGTGGTGGTTCTATGGGGTATGGCCTCTGGATACCTAGTGGCATGGTCCACCACCACTAGTATGTAACTGTGTCCAGATGCTGTAGGGGGGTTCATGGGACCAATGATATCAATCCCAACCCTCTCAAAGGGAAGCCCCACCACAGATAGTGGTATGAGGGGGGCCTTTGTGGTACCACCTGACTTACCACTGGCTTGACAGGTGGTACAGGAGCGACAAAACTCCTTTGTGTCCTGAGACGTGTGAGGCCAGTGAAAGTGAGGGACAAGCCTGTCCCAAGTCTTACTTTGGCCTAGGTGTCCTGGTAAGGGAATATCATGTGCCAAGGTAAGTAGGAAGCCCCTAAACTTCAGAGGTATGACCAACCTCCTGGTGGCACCAGGCTTGGGATCTCTACCCTCTGAGTATAGGAGTCCCTCATCCCAATAGATCCTGTGGGATCCACTGATACTCCCAGCAGCAGCGTGCTGTATGAGGGGTTCAAGAGAGGGGCAGGTTTGCTGCTCCAAACTCAGGTCTGCCCTGGAAGGGCCCCCTGTCCCCAAGAACTCAAGCTGATCAGGTTCAAGTTCATCTGAGACAGTTCCTTCACAGGGACTGAGGTCATCTCCCTCAAGAGACTGATCTTCACTCTGAGTCTGGGGGGAGACACAGCCTTACCCCTCCTGCTCCTTCTCTTGGAAGGCCCTTGGTCCATTATTTCAGGATCCAGGGCCTGTTCAGTGTTAGCCAGTTTGGCCTGTGACCTGGTCACAGCAAACACGTCTGCAGTAATGCCCAGCATTGCTGCATGAGTCCTTAATTCAACTTCAGCCCAAGCATGTTGGGGATGACATCCATAAGTGGATAACTGCTTTGGAGAGGGCCTGTAAAGTTCAGAGGGTCCCTCAAGAGCAGTGGGCAGCTATCTTGTGGCTCTCCTTTGCTGACAAAGGTAGAGACAAGCTCCTCACTGTTAGAGAAGAGGATGCTGACCACTACTCAATCTTGAAGAGTGCTCTCATTGATGGGTTTGGCTTAACCACTGAACAGTATAGGATTAAGTTCAGAGACACCCAGAAGACACAGAATCAGGATTGGGTAGACTTTGTGGATAGTGCCATTAAGGCTCTGGAAGGCTGGTTGCTTGGCAGCAAAGGGAATGATTTCTAGGGATTGTACAATTTGATTATGAGGGAGCAGTTCCTTAATAATTGCGAAAATCAGTTATTGCATCAGTACCTGGTTGACTCTAATCTGACTTCTCCCCAAGAATTGGGAAAGAAGGCAGATATGTGGGTCAGAACCAGGGTGAAGCAGAAAAACCAGAACAATGGTGGTGACCAAAAGAAGCAAGATTCTAAAACTCCAGATAAGGGTGGGGACAAGGGTAAAGATCAAAAACAGTCTTCATCAGGGCCCCAAAAACCTGCATCTGGGGGGGTGGAAACACAATCTAACAAAGGTAAAGGCAAAAAGAAACCTTGGTGTTCTCTCTGTAATAGAAGACACATTGGACAAGAGATGCTGATTGTCCAAAAGTCAAGGAAAATCCTCCTACCACCACTGTCCCTAAGGCAACTGCGCCCCCTAGCACAAGTACCAGTGGTGGTACAGGGAACAAGGGATTAGTAGGGTTAACCTTGGGCTCCGAGGTGGGTTCTGGCCTAGTCAGAACTCCAGCTCAGGCTGTGCTCGTCTGTGATGGTGGCATGGATCGTGCCACCTTATTTGTCAGTCCCAGTAACCTGGGCAAATTCAGACAACAGCCTTTGATCCATGGTAAGGAGGCCATGGCATACAGGGACACAGGTGCAAGTGTTACTATGGTGACAGAGAATCTTGTGGCCCCTGACCAAATCATACGTGTAGAAATGTACCAAGTGACCAATGCTAACAATGTCAGGACTGACCAATCCTTGGCAGTTGTTAATTTCAGCTGGGTAGGGGTAGCAGGCCCTAAGAAGGTTGTGATTAGCTCAGACCTACCAGTAGAGTGTTTGTTGGGCAATTTTTATTTATTTATTTTGAAAGTTTTGTATAGCGCGAACTAGACCCTTACGGGTATCAGAGCGCTTTACAGGGTAGAAAGTAAAACAGAACAAGCATGGAAAAAATGTAGGTGAGTCTCATACAAACAAGTAAATAGTACCAACTAGCAAATATATAACAGGTAGATATAAATAGTTCAGGTATATTTAGCCATGAGAATAGCTTTCACTTCCTTTTGGAAGAATGCAGTAGAAGGATTCTTTCTTGTTTCTGGGGGCAAAGCATTCCAAATCCTGGGAGCCATTCCTGAGAAGGGCCGTTTATATGTTTTCTTCTTGACAAATCGTTGAGGTTTCAGTAGAAGATTGTCAGAGCTCCTTGTGGATCTATTCCCACAAGAGAGAGCCAGTTTCTGAGCTAGATAACTCGGAGTTTTGTGATGTAGTGCCTTGTGTGTCATACAGGCGATTTTCAGATGTATTCTAGCCTCGAAAGGTAACCAGTTGAGGGCTCGAAGGTCAGGGGAGATGTGACTGTTTCTTTTGGAGCCTGTGATGAGTCTAGCAGCTGCGTTGATTGAGGCTCTTAGGGGGGCCTTCGTTGATCTGGGAAGGCCGCAGAGCGTGACACACCCATATTCAACTCTAGGGATAACTAAAGCTTGAACTGCCTGTTTGAAGTCATTAGCTGGCAGGAAGGGTTTCAGTCTTCTCAGTGTGTTCATCTGAAAATTTGCTCCTTTTGTAGAGGCGCTGATGTGTTTCTGCATGTTTAGATTTTTGTCTAGGGTCACTCCTAGCGATTTCGCTGAGTCGATAACGAGAGGTTGCCCTTTGAGTGCTGTTAGGTGGTTCATCCAATCCAGGATGGTGGTTGATTGGTTAGGGGGAGCGATTAGGAGGAATTCAGTTTTGAGGGTGTTTAATTTCAAATGGTTTTCTGCTAGCCAGATCTGTGTTTTTACAAGCGTTGAGTTGAGAGATTTGATGTCCTCAAGCGAGTGGATTTTTATGTACAGTTGTGTGTCATCTGCGTACATGTGATAATGGATATTCGAGGAGTTGAGAAGTTCTGTGAGTGGTTCCATGAACAGGTTGAACAGTGTAGGTGAAAGGGAAGATCCTTGTGGTACTCCTAAGGTGACTGGGACGGGCTTCAATAGTGATTGGTTAACCTTGAATCTTTGGGATCTATCTTGGAGGAAGGAGGTGAACCAGTTTAGAACAGATCCAGATAAGCCCATTCTGTGTTTCAGGAGATCAATTAGATTGTCATGTTTGACGGTGTCAAATGCAGAGGATAGGTCTAGCAAAATTAGTAGACAGGCTTCATTTAGGTCCAGGATTTTTATGTAATGGAAACCAGAACAGCAAGTCCTCCTTTAGCCCTTCCGTTCCGCGAGGGAGCCGCTGGGGTAGTGACCGCGGAAAATCCATCAATGTGGAAAGATTCTGTATGCCAGGTTTCCTGCAGACAGATGATTTGACAGTTTCTAATTGATTCAAGCCATGCTTCATCGTTTAACTTATTTTTTATGCCCTCAATGTTCCATGTTGCTACCATCAGGTTTATATGTGGTAATACTTCGATTAAATCTGGTTCTTGATTGATTAAGTATTTGGTATTTTTTACATTATTGTTGGCACAAAGTTTATATTCTACAGTCAGTCAGGATTGCTGCATCTTCTAAGAGGTGAGAATCTATTAGTCAGTGTGAAAGGTATATGCCAATCTGCTGGGGGTGGTCCATTATCTGGATGGGTAAATTGCTCCACACCTGGTTTATAAAACAAATTCCCAGGGGCACTGCAGTAATAACATTGTCTTGGTGTCTTGATGGCATTGCACCACTGATGCAAAGTTCGCTAATCAATGCTCTTACCATTTCTGGGAAACAGAAGGTTACGACAATGCAGTCCCCATGGCAGCGTTTTAAAGATTTCCCCACCCAGTTTACTCTTCTTACCATATTAATACTTTGGAAGAGAGAATTTTAATTGTAGGAGCAATTTTTAGTGAACCAATGTGCAACCTTGTTCTTCAGGTCCCCCCAGTCCTCTTTAGTCCCATCTAATAGCTCTGGCACATTTTTCAAAATAATTGTATAGGGTGTTGCCTCGGGTGGTAAGTGCAGGGGGCCTCTGATAATTTCTTGATGGTCAAAGAATGGAAGGGAGTTTATCCGAATGTCTATTATTAATTGTCATTGTGCTTGCCTTGTTAGATGCCTGCAAAGCAGGAGGCCTTTTACACCCATCAATAGTCTCTCTTGCTCGGCAGGAGGCTGCTGGGTCTGATGAGGTGACATTGGCAGTTGCCTGTTGATTATATTCCACAACTATGCTACCGGTTCTGGCCTTCGAGTAGATTACGCCAGAGATTTTCTCAGGTGATAGTGACTCTGTGATCAATTTTACGATCTGGGCTACGTCACTTTTGATCTTATTAATTTCGAACAGTAGTTTCCTTTCGATTGTGTCAATTTTCCTATATGATGTCTTGAATAGGGTTTTCAGATATTGTGAGTGGTTGGGAGTTGATGTGCCTACTATACCCCTACACAATTTCTTGGGGTAAGACTGTATAAGAGGTTCATTTATTATTGTTTTCAATGGTTGTTTACTATTTTTTGCCGGTGGGGATTTCAGTTCTGTACTGTATGTTAAGACTGATATCTGCAGTGATGAAGTCTGTACACATGGTGCTTTATTTATATTTTGCCTAGGCAATGTTGTGCCCTTTGGGGAGGTGTTAATATTTAATTCTGACTCCAGGGCAGCTACATCAGACCTAGTTTCTTTCGTAGCTGCATTTAAGGCTGTCTTTGTGGCAGCCAAGCGCTGCTCTGCGTTGACAATTTTGTTGTTAATTCATCCCATTGCGGTATTTAGGTAATTGATTATAGGGGCGCTTATTTTTGTGCTTTTATTTCTACTGCCCAATGGGGCGGGCGCAAGTTTTCATTTTCCCATGACTAAAAATGGAACCACTTAAAAAGACTGTACTAATAAGTAATTGATATGGTAGTATCTTCTTACCGTGACTCAGGAGATCAAAGTTCAAAGCCAAAAGGGGTGGCCCAGCCTCGGCCGGCCGCGGATGGGCACAGACAGGACCGCTCTTGGCCCAGTCTTCACCCGGGCACGTGCCCGGGCGCGTCCCACGCAGCGGGAGCCCGAACAGCTTTTGAAGGTGCCTCCGGGCGCGGGAAAAACAGGCAGGAAGCGGCGGCTGCCGCGGATGACCCTGGGTGTAGTGGTACGCACTCCTCACTCCTCGCGGCTCACAGAATACGACTCCCGCGCAGTGGGAGACCGAACAGCTTTTGAAGGCGCCTCCGGGCATGGGAAAAACAGACAGGAAGCTGTGGCTGCCGTGGGTGTTGTGTTCCGCACTGGACCAGTCAAATACTTGCTTTTATGAGAAAAATAAGTCTTTTTTCTTAACTCTACACATTAAAAGGAATAAAAATATTCACAAGCAATAACACATTTCCTTGAGTTGGGGGCTCTACCAGTTGTCAGGCACGCCCCTGTCCCACCCTCTTGCTTATAACGTCGTCGGGGGTTATTCACCATTCACTGGTGGCCGCATCCAGGAAATGTTCACTAATAGGCTTTACTCAAGAGTTCCCCTTTGACTATGAGGAATTAGTCAAAAGTGTCCATGGTGCCCTAGCACCTTTCTGTCCACAAACCCCCCGGGGCCCACAGGCCCAGTTCAAGTCTTACCCGCTCCTGCAGCACGGAAGCATTCTGCAGTACAGCGGGTGCCCTGAGCGCGGGAACTCACGAGTTCAGATCCTGCTCAGAGAGGTCGGGCTGCTCATGACATGCACCGCAGCACCCGGTAGGCGCAGGCTCACTCTCCTGAGTGACGCGGCCAGTCTCTCCAGCAATCGGAGTATCCTCCAGTTCGCGAAGATGCGGTAAGTTAATGTCTCCTAAGGGTGAGGGAGGGGAGACAATCTGATCATTCGACTCCTGACTGGAGTCCAGCGAGGGTACAACATACTCCTTGGTCTCCTCTCGGCCTTCAAGTGTGGGTCAGGGCAGATCTCATTAGGCGGGCTCAACCCAGGGGTCACAGCCTCACAAGTCCTGGGTGACGGCGTTAAATCCGTGGCAAGTTTTTTTGTTTTTTTGTTTTATATAGCGCAAACTCAACCCAAACGGTATCAGAGCGCTTTACATGAGCACCAATTGCGTTACAGACACATTCATTTTGTTAGGCACGGGGCGAACAAGTGATTTGCCCAGGATCAAAGGATGTTGAGCGTCCCTACCGAGGCTCGAACCTGGTTCCCCAGCTTCGAGGTTGACCGCTCTGGCCGTTAGGCCACATCCTCTCCCCCTCTCCAGTTAGTACTCGCAGCCCCTCCTGGAATACAGCGGGACCACCAGACACAACGTAGACTACTCTAGAGCAATCGCCCACACCACGGCGATCCCTCCTGGCACACAGGATAGCCGCTAAGGCAGTCACAAGTTCTGGCATGATGGTCCCACAATTATTTCCACAGTGACGCACTCTGGCATACGGGGTCACCGTTACGAGGCTGTACGGGCTTGGTGCTCCCCGCACAGACCTCCTTGCACGGCTCAGTCTACGTCAGCTCTTTCATGGCATACGAGGATGGCAAAAACAATCCTGCACATGGGCTACGGCCCCATCGGTGCACAGCTGAATCCTCACACCTCGCACAGGGAATCCTCACGGTAGGGCTCCCCACTGGACCTCGATCCCTCCAGCGCTCTCCTCTTCCTCACAAGGCACACTGGTCTTGGCAAGCAGGAAAGCTCTGGTACTCCAGGGCAGGTGATCCTGGTTTTCCCTGGGTGATGTCCCCTCACCCAGCACGGAATCTAGCAGGCCTTTGCCCCCAGTCCTGGTCAGAGACAAAAGTCTTGCAGAGCTTTCCCTCCTCACAAAGCCTGTCTGGCTGCTTGGCAGATGACAAAGTTTGGGGTCTCAACCTACCTTTCTTATAGTCCAAATCCAGACACCAAAATGTGATTTAGGGTCTGAGTTTTGGAGGCTTTATGTAGGGGTTCTGCTTCTTTTGAAGTGTCCACTTTTCATTTTCTTCTTTCCTCTTGGAAATATATTAGTTACAGCAAACAAGACTCCAAAGCTGATTGACCCACAACACAATTGATGAGTGACCAGAGTTCACCCCTGTATGTCAGCCACAATATGTGCATCAAAAGGTTAATCCTAGGCTCCCAGCCCTACTCATTGTGATACCCTTATCAGCCCTAACTCCTTTCCTGGGATGTATCCAGGCGCCTTCTTTGCGATCTATCACTGAATGAAAGAGCAACCTTTTGAAGTGTGAAAGGGGCAGTCTTTTTCTTCTTTTTTTCCAGTGTGTGTCCCACCCAGCTCACAGGAATGTAGCAATACACAAATCCATCAGAGGAGATACCTCTACTCCTCAAATCTTCACCAGGCAGGCTTGGGCTTCCCAAAATGTAAGCCAGGGTCCTTCATAAAATGTATCATTGTAGACACACTACTTTCCTGGCACACTTACTCTCTAGCACTGTTACGTCATTGCACTGTACCACTACAGCCACACTTATATTCAGCAGACACATTCAGCCTGCCCACACTGCTCAGTACTGTAACCTATCTGTATTGTACCAGGGTGTGCTATTTACAAACACACACTCTTAGCACAAACACTCATCATATGCGCCCTGCCCAACACTTCACCTTTCATGGATTGCACTTCACGCAAGCACACATACATTCAGCACATGCACTAATCACACGTGTACTACACAGTAATGCTCTCTCTCTCTCTATAGTGTACCCTTCCCAAACACACAAACATCCAGCACTACGCATGTGCTGCACAGCACCCCACATCTACCTGATGTAGGACAAGGGTGAGTAAAGCACACGGCAAAAAAACTTTTGAAAGGGAGAGGGAGCCTGCAGGCGTCAACAGGGACACAGCGTAAAAAGGACCTGTTCGCTACTACTGATCACTACACGGTATGCTGCCACAACAGCAATTGTACTTCTTAACGCCTGGTGAAGGCTGTAGCTTTCTACCACTATAAAGATAGCAGTCTGGCACCCCTCCTGGTCCAACAATAAACAAGACAGCAATCCGTGAGACAGGCCTATGTCAAGGCGCACAAGTATGATCCGTGTTTTTCTATGACAAAAAAAATCAGCTTTAGGGATCCAGACAACAGTACAGGAGGACACTCAGGGCAGGGGTAGACATCTTCAACCATGCACAGGACTTTTCCATCCCAACAAAGATCTATCCAAGTCTCTTAACTAACTCAGGTTCCATTGGTTATTGGTCAGAAAAAGGATCAACTGTGATTTCTTACTCATAAAGTAGCCCATGGAAGAGCCCGTACCCAAGCAAAGAACAGACTATAAATCCCTCAACCAGACTGACCTTGACAAACCTGTGTTATTAATGGAAAATCGCTCCAAATTCAAAGCCCTCTGCTACATGCATAGGATCAAAATGGATTCAGCACCACATTATCTTAGTGCTTTGGTACATCCATACCTCCCCTCACGCCTCCTGCAATCCTCTAATCAATTAAAATGTCAAGTCCCCAGGATCAAACGAGCACGTATGGGCGGACGGTCGTTTGCCTACTTAGCTCCATCTCTATGGAACTCACTCCCGTTTCGACTACGCCAGGAAACTATCTACCACAAATTTCGTAAAGATTTAAAAACGTGGCTATTTAACCACTAGAGTCTTGTCCTCTTCTCTCTAGTGCGGGTCCGTAGGCGCCGGGAAACCTCCGGGTAGCTGTGCGCCATATAAATTAAAAAAATAATAATAATAATAAATAATGCTCCCTCCAATTCCAGAATCAATCACAGAAAAGGAGAACGTAAAAAAGTTGCATACATTTTCTCTCAACTGGAATTTACACAAGCGACCAAACCTTGCTTGTTTTTTATAATTGCTTTGTGTACGACTTAGCATGTGGCGATCAGATCTCTTATATCTGATTTGTGCCCTATACAAATAAAATAATGGGGATTAGACTTAAATGAATGGAATTTAGCCATGGGGCTCCTATGGCTATTCCTATGTGGAGCTGGATCATAAGTACAGGAAGTGTTTGCTCACTCTTACATCAGACTACAGTGAAGTAGTGACACAGCTACATTATCAATGGGTGTCAGTCTACATTAGGTTAAAACATAAATAGAGTTCAGGCGGATGCACAGCAAAAACCAAAGGTGTAGGACTAAATGTAGTGATTTAAGAATGCATGGGTATGGACAGTAAACCTGCAGGAAAGTGGGTTTCAAATCCTATTACAAACCCAGAAAATACTCTACTGCCCCTTTAAGTCGAAATGTCCTTTTGTTGCGTGTTGTGTGTTCAATGAGGCTAATCTCAAACAATGGATGACCTTGCTCAGCTGTGGAAACTCTAAGCTAGGCCCTTAAATATAAAATCATCACTTCATGTTTAAGCCTGGGTCAAACCAGTATGTAAGTCAAGCACACTTGAATGCATTTTAGAAATACAGAGCAATATATTCACCCCAAATACAAATATGACAACCATAATACACCAAACTGTAATTCACTCGAAATAATTAATTGAATCTTATTTGTTTAACTCGTCCATACAGAATGCAATGCTAGGGTGGAAAGTTGTGTAGAACTATACTGAATGTTACAATACCAGGAAAAGTTATACAAGTTACATGAATACCAGTCATAGATAAGAAAACCCACAGTGTCTGAATGGGTACAGTCCTTGAGCTGTATATCTAGCAGTCAGTTTTATTTTGGGAGAATGTCCACAACATTTTTTGGTTTTGAATGTTCGCCTCACTGCTGGGAGATGCTATGGCTACAGGAACTGGTTGTTATGGCCTCTTTACGCAGGTGTCTGTTTATGTTCTATACCGCTTTGTTTCAGTGGTTGGAGCAGTACATTTGTTGTTGTGAAGCAGATAATCAGTAGAACGTGCTGGATAAAGTGTTTTAAGCAGCAAATTAAATGGACAGGTGCTGTACAGCACTGAATACCCGCATTTGTCTAATTTCAAAGGGGGAGAACAAGCACTGCTTAACACTAGTTCAATACTTTGTTGAATAAGTACCAGCACTTTTCATAAGCAAACAGGTTCTCTGAGATAGTGTATGTCAACATTTACATGTGAAGCACTGCGTCCAAGTGTGGAGTGCTGGTAAGGTTTTGTGGTGATCGGTTGGGAGGCAAAATGAGGAGACCTCTAGATTCATTTTAACGTGCTTTCGTGTCAGAATGATATACTTTAAAGTGCTTCCAAAACGTCCTGGGGTGCAATGCAGATCACTAATCATCCACTCAGGATTATATAAATAGCTATCAAACTTGGAATAACATGCTTCTATTTGTTTGTGACTGTTGTCGGGGTATTCCACAACATAACGACCATAGCTGTGTACTTGGACAGTGCGTACTTTCAGGAAGGCATTATTCTACTTGTCCTTTGCTGTGAAGTTTATGATCCTCTTGCAGTTTCTGTCACAAAGAAGTACAGACCGATTGTAAATATAGCATTGAAAATATTCTTCACAGGCACTCATGTCAATTACATTAATAGACCAAAGAAATAATTGTTTGTCCTTTTTCCAATACATCCTTCCCTCGTTTTGGCCTTTCCATAGAATTTCTCAATGAAATTTGAAAAAAACCACAAGCAACTGTTATTTTGAACAGACCAACTGTGCCAATTTCATACGGAAATTAGAGGAAAACATTAAGTAGAATAAAAACAGGTCTTAAAAATATAAACAATACGATGGGAGGACTAATGGTCCAGACAATTACTGTGGGAACTGGATTCGTCTGGAAAAAAACATAATCAGCTTTCTATCCTCCAGCCCTTCCTCTCCTTTCAGCTGCTCCAACTTTGCTGTGAATGCTGGCCTCCACATTTTGAATTGCAAATTACTTTTCTAAATCACTTAACATCTATCCTTGAGATTTCACATGTCAACATCTCATTAATATCAGTAGCAAATGTGGCTCTCAGAAAAGAAGCACAGATTTTACATTTATTGAGACAGATAGCTGGCACACAGAAATAGAGCTCCTTCAATTACAATTTGGCAGAAGCCAACTTTACTTTCAAATCTGTCTGCAGGAATTTATGACAGCCCGACAATGAAGTGACTATTTTGAATCTGATTAGCTGCCGGGGATGCTGGGGCCTGGGCAGTGTTTATAAATCAACAAAGACGCTACTCAGTATTCTCTAATGGATCCCTTCACAAGCATCCAACACCGTCACTCGCGCCTCGCACATCACAAAAAACACGTGCATGAGTGAAGGACTTCCAAAGGAATTAGCTGTTTATTTAACAATAGCCGAAGACTCAAGGGGAATAATAAAACCTAGCCACAGAAAGCTCTTCAAGCTCTTTTTAAGCCCTTTTTAGGTCGCGTCTAGAGACAACTTTAGCTGTCTCCATATAGACTGAGTGGGCTTCGTGTGCACTCTTTGCTCATGAATCAATTGTCGTCTTGTCCATCTCAATTGCCTACTCCTGATTCAAACCTTTCCTTCTAATTATTGTGTTGATCCCACTTAAGGAGCATTTCGTCTCACAGTGTTTTAATTGGATAAGTTGTATCCTTCCACTGCTGATGTCAGCCCCTTGCATTGTAGTGCAGGAGGGAATATTTTCTCTCCCTGCACCCCTTTCTATTACCCTCCTGCTCCAATTTGCTTAGCCTCTTCATGTAGTCTAATGCTGTATTGCCAAGCAACCATTTTTGAGTGGTTTAAACCTTTCCAAGAAGGCCACGCACGCAGACAGATGCGTTTGCACAGCGGCCATCTTCGAGGGATTTTGGTTTAAGAAAAGTCATTCCAAGATGGTCACCATATTAAAGCACGCACGGATGCAATCTGGGCCTAACAATCACAAGCAAGACCTTCTGCCTTTGCCAGTTCTTGTTCATAAAGAGCAACGCATTTACTAACATCAATAATGTGGATGAATTTTACACAGCCACTACCAATACAAAAAATGCGATTCCAGGAAGATCAAATCCCAGCTGCCAATTGTATAGTTAACTTAAGTTAAAACAGTCAAGACATAAAACACATTTATGTGAGAGAACATCATTTGGTACTACACTATACATGCACATATAAATCATTTTTGTATTTAAGACCTGCAAAAATTACCAAGACTTAAACTTAATTCTGCAAATTCAATTTTTCTATCCTAAAAACCTCACATAGATCTCTACAGTATGGTAAGACAGCATATTTTCACACACAAAAGTTGCAGAACACCATGTAGTACAAGGAATAAGTTACCACCAACCCTATACATAACCCACTCATGGTAAAAGCCACAGGCTAAGGTACCAACAGAATCATTCTGTGACGTGCATAACGTCAATTATATACCAATGGAATACTTTCTTCCATACATTATGGCCTGGTTTTCACCTATCACATGAATAAGGAGTAGTCACAAAACAACAGTATTTTTGTTGGGTTAGCACAGGAATTAAAAAACACACCTTACTGCAAAAACAAAAAGTTTCCACTACAGATGTAGCTAACCTTCAAAATGTTGTACGAAAGAGGAATAGAAGATTTTGTTTGCGGGTCTATATTGTGACTGAGTCATCGATTCCTATTGTTCTTGGGAAAGGAGAAACAGGGAATTAAGACCTTGACTGTACCTGCAACAATCACAGTTGCAGATTCTCTCGTGGGCCCAAAACATGAGCAGGGAGGTCATGGCATGAGATGTGAAGCAACATCATAGTAAAATCCCATTTCTGCACTGACCCATACTAATAGTACCAGAACAGAAGTACACACAAGTAGTAATGGGACAGAAAGAAAAGGAAGGAAAAATATTAAAGCATAACAACAGCAGATCAGCTTGATAAAGGAAAGAAAAAAGACTAAACAAAGAAAGGCACTGAATCAGTATATAAGCACAAATGATGATAGCGATAAAACATCATGCAAGAGAAAGATCAGTGTCATAACACCCATTATATGCTAGGCTAGAGTAATCATCTTGAAGCAAGTGAACAAATGTAACACATAGAACTGTCGTATTTGTGTGTTACTACGATTAAAAAGTCCACGTGCTTGAGATGCCTACGTCTGAGAGACAAATAGTTAATTACTATGAGACTAATAAATTAATAGAACATAAGGAGGCGTCTTTTACCCATATTATCCCCATCTCTATTCTTTTACATGTTTCCCAAAATAGGAAGAAGGTTGTTGTCAACAGAAGGTTGTGAATCCATCAAAATCCTCACAGGGTTCCATGTCCTTTTCCAACACTCTATCACACCTTGTACTGGTTGCCTGTCAGTCTAGCTCTCCAACAAGGGAACCATGGATCTGTTCTTACCGCAGATGGAAGAGCTGATAATATACCAACTGAGTAAGACTTCAACGTGAAATACACTATTAAACAATGTTACACATTCACTGCCGATAATGTACAATAACACTACAATCCACCCTCAGTGGGAGAAGTCATTGAAAAGGAAAACAAGTGAATTAAGTGAGAAAATCACAGCCAAGGACTATGAATGTAAAGATAACACAATGTTATGAATATCATGTCTTTTTCCCTTCTGGATATATCCCTGCTTGAGCTACACGAGATAATTGATCAAGAGTAAATATGTGTCATTAATAAATGCCAATTTAGTTTATATTATTGTGCACTGGAATGTGATAAAGTATTGCATTAATATATTTACAGTATTTAATCTAAATGCTGACTGTTCTATTTTACATTACTTGTGATTTCTGAGAATCTCTAGAAGGTTGATAACTATATGCCTCGTTCATTATTATAGTTCAAAAGAACAGTCTTGCAGAATGAAAATAGGTGAACGGCCATCACATCATTGTTAATTGTTTATTCTGAGAGTTCAAACAACAATGAAATAATGTTATAAAAGCGGAGCACAAAGAGTGAGGGGTTAAGGGAAACTTTCACGCTAGGCAACAGTGGGATAGGCCATGAAGAATTATATCAAGGATTCTAACTGAGAAGGGAGGGACTTGGCTTTTGTTCGCTGAATTCTCAGTGCAGCTGGCCTTGAACGACAAAAGTAGCAGTCCTTGTTGTTATATTGAACATAAGCCCTATTGTTCACACAGGTATGTGGGTGTGAACCACCTCAAACTCGTCATAGATTTTATTTCCTGCTGTGCTCGAATTAGTTTAGTGCTTACAAGTTGCAGAACAGGGTTGGAATTGCTATAAATGTATAACAGCAAAAATGTACAAAGAGTGGTTCCTCTTATTTATACTTTTAATACATTTTGTAGCTACCATTTTATTCGTCTTTATTGTGGTTACAATTTTTATGAACTAGAATTAGGATTTTTGTTGGACCTGGCCCTTTCTGCAGGGTCATCTCCAAATGTTTTGCATTCCCCCCCCCCCCCCCATGCTTTCTGAACCCGTTGTTGTTGGTTTTTAGGACTTTGCACACTTTACCACTGCTAACCAGTGCTAAAGTGTTTGTCCTCTTTCCTTAAAATATGGTGAACTTGGCTTACACACAATTGGCACATATAATTTATACATTATGGTTTCTATCTGTCCAATATGGCTGCCATAAACAACATATCAGCACTTAGAGTTTCTCTAGATATGTACAGCATGTTCACGTACAAGCTGACATTTTATTGATACGCCAAATTTAACCTATATTATCTTGCAACAGGGAGATCTTTCGTATTAGCCCCATTATTAGAACGGCTGTATGTTCACTCCTGCTCTCCTTCCAATATGGCCACCAACACTCCTGGTCCAGTCGTTCCCAGCAATTCCTGGTGCAAACGGTAAGCTTAAATCCTAGTCATCTACGCCCTGCTTCCCTTAATCAGCGCCCTGGTCTTTGACTTTGAGAGAGTCACTTAATGATTCATTCCACACAAGCAAGTGCTCCCAGCACCTGCTCCAGCTCTCTATCTCTTGTGTACGGCGATATATGTTTGCGACTGCTCTTTTTGATATATTTAATCGTTAATCTTCATGACGACGCATACTATACATTAAAAATTTAGAGGTGAGTGTCTTTCCCCAGCGAATACAGGAATATCGCCCTCTTGCGATGTAGCCTCACGAGTGCTTTATTTTCTCCACAGTCCTTCCTGAATTTACTGATTTAAACATTCATCTATATTGTACCGAGTACACAGCTCAATATGAGTTAACATCAGCTTATTTTGTGTGTCTGGTGTAAGGGTTGCATGCAGATCTCAGCTGTGTAATCCTTCATTTTAATCGAGGTGTTACCCTCTTTCACCACAGTCCATATAAGACTGATTACAAAGCCCGACATGTGATCACCTCAGCCCGTTTCCTTTAATTTGTGTCTACGGTGCAAGGGTTGCTCATTTACCTTGCTTGTTTCTTTTCAAACACACAAAGGTGTATACCTTTTTCTCCTCATTACTTCAAACTGTTATCTTTGGTCAACTTACAGCTTATTATGTGTGTCCCTCACGAGTGCCACGTTACGGGTAATTGTCTAATATATAAGCATATATTTCTCAACAATTGACATTGAGGTTTTTATATTGGCATTAGTTCCAGTGGGGTCCATTTTTGCACCTCCTCTCAAATCATGATGGTCTAACATATTTATAACAATGGAGACCAAAATGTCGGCACCAAGTCCATCTCTACTTTACTGTCATAGTTTTTTATTCACTTTTGTTCTTCAGCGAGGACGGACATTACAAACTATCAGAGTGGATTCTACATACATTGACATATACGATTGTGAAGTTTATTGCTTTACTGGACTATGATGATACATTTTTGATGTATGTTTGAATATTGTTTGTTTTGAACCCCTTGTCTTTATATATTGATAATAGATGGGTTTTCAATAACTCAGTCACCGTATTCGCCTTTTTTTCATGTTTATTCAAATTTGATTTATTTCGAAATGTTTATACTGAAAAGAATAACCAGTTAGATTCTATTTGTTACTAATCTGAGACAAACAACTCGCGTTCTAATTCTTTAAAATAATTTTTGTTTAAATGATTCCCTTGTTAGCCATTTACCTTTACCACTTTTAGAAAGTTGACAACCATTTGGTGCCTGCAGCCTGTATCCTGGGTCACATGACTAGGTGTAGCTGGCAGTTGGTCTTTGTCTATTGCTCCTAGACAGTGAGACAAAGGAGGAATTGATGAGGGGGGGAAAGCTGTCACCTACCATACTTGCACATCACAAAAGCTCTGTTTGAGCACACTCACAAAGACTCTGACACTTGTCTTTTGTAATCCCAGACAGGGCAGGGAGGCAGGACATTCCAAGCACCTCTGAGGGGGAAGCATCTGTATACTACTCCTACTTCAAAGTGTATAAATATGGACCCTCAGACCCAACTCTTCAGTACACCTCTGAACTTGTGGAAGACTCAGAAGGACTGCTGTGCTGCTCTGCAAGAAAGGCTGCTAATCTGTTGCCCTGCTGGATGAGTGACAAGGACTGGACATTCATCTTAAACCCAGAACCACCAGAGTGACTTTAAGGGCTAGTTGGCTGGCCTTCTGATCAGAGCCTCAAGGACACAAAAGGCTCCAACCACCTTGACCCCAGCACCTGAACTCAGCATGCTGTGAGTCCTTCCCCCAATGGTGTCTGGACCCCTGGAAGTGGGCTTGAAGGTGCTCTGCCAGCCCAGTTGTGGTCCTGTGGGCAGAACCGACACAGTATGATGCATCCCCTTGCAGCTCCGCTTCGGAACCACCACAGCGCAACGCATCCCAGACGCCGGACGTTGCATCGCAACCCGCAGTTTCTTTGGAACCACTGCTGCGCGACACATCTACTATGCAGTATTTCGCATCACAAGCCACTCATCAACAGCATCCTCGAAGACGACGTAGGAATCCACATCACAGCCCTGCAGCTTCCTCGGAACTGCCTCTGTGAGAAGCATCCTCGACGGGGGATCTTGCAACGCTCCACAAACTAGGATTTAAAGTACTTTGTTCAGCGGGCCTAACCTGGTCCCTGTATCTCGCCCGCTTGAACTTGTGACTTGATCCCGGTCTGGCGTGACCAGATAAACACAGTTGGCGCTTTGTGCTTCCAAGCACTATTTTTACTTAAAACTTTGAAATTGCGTATCTCCGGCCCTACTGATTGGATGTTTGTTTGTTTTGGTCTCAAATGCTTTATTACATTTTACTCTAGTTTTCTAAATTGGTGAGGAATTTGTTTTGTGTTGTGTTTTCTCTTTATGACTGTTTCAAGTTTTGCATAAATACTTTACACACTGCCTCTAAGTTAAGCCTGACTGCTTTGAGGCACGCTACCAGAGGGTTAAGCACAGGTTAAGGGATTTGCTTGTGTTTCACCCCAACAGAGATTGTGGTTGATGCTTGAGTAGGGCTTCACCCTCTCCTCAACCAGTAACCCAATTTCCAACAATTTTGATTTTTAAATACATCTTTAAAATAGATTTCCTTATGTTTTTGAGTGTGTTATTCATTAATGAAAGAGGATTTGAGGTTCTACTAACTATCCCTGTAATGTCTCACAGGATTGATCATTTTCAGAAACACATCTAATTCAAATATTGCTCAGTGGTTGCAGTTTACCTGGTTTTCTGTTTCTTGTTGGAATAGTGACTAAGACCTTAGTGCCAGGAGGTCTAGAAACAGGAACTCTGTGATTCCAGAATAATCTAGAAAACGTATGACTTGGCGCCTGGCTGCAGTGCATACATTTTCTAAATCCTTGATTAATTTTGGACAACACACTCAAGAAATCAAGCATTAGAGTTAGAGAAGATGTCCACTGCAATATTTGGTACCTCGGTTAACTTTTATAGGTACTTCTTAGAGGTGTGAGTTCCTAAACTGTTTCACTTATGAAAAGGTGATTCGCCATTTTTTCTGTTATTTGAATCTGTTTATTGAAAATGGCGTAAAGTCTTATTCCAATAGGGTTAAACTTCAGGGCACCAGTTGCACAGCATATCCTAGCTAGGGTGGTCCCTAACATGGGGCATGATAACACTTGTTAATGCATATGCTCAATATCCTTTTGAAATATTTTATTCATGGGTAGCTTTTGATGCCAATACTGGGCATTTTCATACATACAACAATGCTGCAATACC
This sequence comes from Calotriton arnoldi, assembly GCA_963921515.1. Taxonomy (NCBI): domain Eukaryota; kingdom Metazoa; phylum Chordata; class Amphibia; order Caudata; family Salamandridae; genus Calotriton; species Calotriton arnoldi. The sequence continues at coordinate 1,655,253 of CAWUFW010002796.1, forward strand.
ACCCAATTATGTGCCCTACTGTGACCTGGAAGTTCCATTAGGATATCTAGAACATCAAGCATGGTTTGATGGTCAGTTACCTCATGTAGTGCAGAATATTAGAATGGATCCCTTAAGTAATGAAGGGACCATATGGCCTGTATGAGCTGGGTATACTTCGTATCCTGGTGTAGCAAATGCAGAAGTGAGACAGGTACTGCCACAAAACAAGTGCATGCCGCTATATAAGAAATCAGTCCACAGACTATTAATACAATTATGGGCAATGCACACAAAGTGAGAAGAAAATCCATTCTGAAATGCTCGCAAGAACAATCAGTTGAAAGCAGTGTATCCTCAAATAACACCCCAGTAGAGGCATAGAATCCTGACCATGTTTCTCCTCCTTGGGATGGTGCCAAATGTAGAAGACTGCAACACATGAGGAAGTGAGCTTGCGAGTATTTATACTGCAATGCATAGCACACCCTCTTTGGCGGTGTTACCAGAGATGTTAAAACAAGTACAGAAAAAGCATGGAGTTGCACCCACTCTTGATTCAGGGAGGAAATTCATGGGAGACCGTTCTCAATAGTTCTGAGGAAGAAGTTGCGGTTCTAGCAGTGTGCTAGTAGCTGGCCACCATTCTCCTTCAGGATAATGAAAGGAAACTTAAAACAAGCATTTACAATGCAATAGGTCTCGCAATTGCGAGATTTTGAGCTATTGGTATTGTAAATGCCAATGCCTTTTATAATATTAAAAGGCATTGTCATTTACAATACCAATAGGTCAAATTTCGGCAAAATTCTAGGCGATGTCATCCACCTTCAGAAAGTGGAGCCAGAAGCTCCTATCCTTCAGATGGCCTCTCTCAAGGTGAAGTAACTGATTTCCCACTTGCGTTTCTATGAAGGGATGGGTGGAAATGCCTGGACGGATGGCAAAATAATCTATATAACCTTTTTCCTACCTACCCTGACAGAGAGGGATCGCTCTGTACAATGCCTCTATGCCACATATTTACCGCTTGCAAGAGGAACATTCTGCCACACATGTTGCAATGTAGATTCTGCACTCAATCTGTCATGTGTTATGATTAGGTAGTCAGGGTCCAATAGGTGTTGTAACACGGCTTACACTAGAATATTCATTTTGCATGTAATATTGATGTTGCAGATTCGCTACACTCATAAGCATCTTTTAGTGAAATGAATGAGTGATGCCATGATCCTACAAATGCGTTAGTAACAATGGCAAATGTGCCCTGTAACTGGCAGAGGTGAAACAAAAATGTCCTTTTGCAAACCCATTGGGTTCACATTCATGTATTACTGCGAGGAGCCCAGTTCTGACAAAGGGCCCTCAATTGCAGAATTACAGTACTAGAACCATTTTAAATTCAGAAACCAGAGTAAACTGCCTTTGTTACAGAAAGGCTCATAAAAATCTGAAATTGTTTTCTTTTGCGCCGCATAAAGGTCTAGCTGCTTGGATGTAGATGTAAGAATTTTTTTCCCTCAAATTGAAAGGCAGTTGGTTTCACACTCTATCACGACCTGATGTTCGTCCGGCCACACCCATCTCCTTCTGAGCATTCTGTGGGGGAGTGATGGCTCCTGTTGGAACCATCCCTCCCTACTCTGTTGCACCAAACAATTCAGCAAACACAATATGTAGAGGTGCACAAGCAAGAACACCAGAGGACAAAACATGGCATCCCCATTTTCAAAACAAAAAAGTAGACTTGTAGGTGCTCACACAGAAACACAAATATAACAAACCACAAACGTAACTTAAACAAAACAAATCTCAGCTTCTACAAATACACTGAGCTCCTCCCCATCAAATGACAAAGAAAAAGAACACATCATTACAGCACGGACAGAGGAATAGAATGATCTTCTGGCTAGTGCATAACACTTTGACACTAAAGAGCTTCAAAGCTCATGTGATAAACAAGCCAGGGACAAACACCTCCTAATTGTGCTGTCGCTCTGTCTGGCCTGGGCCTGCGCTTCCTGCTCTGTCATTTGGCATATTTATATTTTAATTAATCGCTGAAAAGTCCAATCTGTGTTCTTAAGGGAAGGAGCATGCCACCCAGCCTCACTTCCTTGGGGTCAGAAGAAATAAAATGTGTTGGAAAACAATTTATTATTCAGGTGTTGGGGGTTAATGAGCTTTGAGAAAATGGCTGAAACAGTGGTCTATGCTCGCAGCAAGGCCACGTAAAACTAAATGCAACATAAAATAAACAGTCACACCAGATAGATTATGGCACACTTAGATCTGCCTTGCCCTGCTGTTCGCCCCCACGTCCACGGTGTTGCCATGAACTCACGTAGATGTATTGGCCCTTGGACCAGAGGGCAGCCTCAAACACTTGTGTGCAGGGCTGAAGCACCATTTACACATTAAAGGGTCAGCAAGGTCAGCCTTGGCCTGGATCTGAATATAAGGCTGAACACACAGCTACTAAAACACTGCTGAGACACGAACACATGTGGTGTGATGAAAGGTACCAAGGCTTGAAGAGGTTCTCTGCATTTCATTTCACACGTTATATAGACTTCTTTCCGTAATGGTCACGATTGTCGTTTTCTGCCTGGAAATATCGAAAAAAAAATTAAAAAGCTATGTTTTCAACCAGAGTTGTAAAGCAATACTCACCAAGCGCCTCTACTCACAAGACAAAAGGTTTCACTTCTCCTCCAAGTTTTTTTTTTCTAATCGAACTCCTGTGACACGAGTTGCCAAGAACACATTTCTGAGTACTATTTTCCAAACCTAGGAATCATGCTGAACCCCTTCGCTGCTAGGCCTTTTCCCCTCCTGTGCTAAGCCTTTTTTTGGCTATTTGGGGTAGTTCGCGCTTAGGGCCCTGTAACTTTTTGACCACATAAGGTATCCATGCCAAATTTGCGTCCTTTTTTTCCAACATCATGGGGATTCTAAAGGTACCCAGGGTTTGTGGATTCCCCTGGAGGGGACCCAGAAATTAGCCAAAATACAGCTAAATTTTGGTTTTTTGGGGAAAAATGCGAAAAAAGGGCTACCTGTGAAAGCATCTGGTTTTTTCCCCTGCAAATGGCATCAAAAAAGGGGTTGTGGTGCTGAAATCACCATCTTCCCAGCTTTCAGGGACAAGCAGACTTTTATCAGAAAACCAAAATTTTGTACACAGTTTTGGCATTTTTCTGGGACATAGCCTATTTTTGCTATTTTTTGTGCTTTCAACCTCCTTCCAGTTAATGGTAGAAATGGGTATGAAAGCAATAATGGATCCTGGAAAGCCATACATTTCTGAAAAGTAGACAAACTTCTGAATTCAGCAAGGGGCCATTTGTGTAGATCCTTCAAGTTTTCTTTATAGAAACAAACAGTTAAATATAGGAAAAATTGAAAATTAGTTGAAAAAAACTGCCATTTGTGTCAACGTTTTCACCTGTAACTTCTTCTAATTATGACAGCTATTTGAAAGCAATATACCATTACATCCGCTGGACCTTTCTGGTTTTGGTGATATATAGGACTTGTAGGTTCACCAAGAACCCGACGAACCCAGAGCCAATAACTGAGCAGCTTCTTGCAATGGTTTTTTATTATGTCCCGGGTGTATAGCAATTATTCTGGGAAAATTTATACATGGAAAAATCGGTATGAAAGACACCTATGTATTTCTGAAATGGGAACAAAATATAGAGTTTAGAAACAGTAGATATTTGCACATTTCCGAAATTGGGAGTACCCATACTAGCATGAGAATTATAGGTCATTTTTCAAAATGACTTCTTTTTACACATTGTCTTTCATTTGGAAGGCAGAAATGCATCGAAAGTCAATAGATAATAACAGTTGCTCTACAATTTTGTGTTACCCTAAGTCCCCCGATAAAAATGGTACCTCACTTGTGTGGGTAGGCCTAATGCACGCGACAGGAAACAGCGCAAAACGCAACGTGGACACACCACATTTTCACAGTGAAAAATGACCCTTTTTTTGCAAAGTGCCTAGCTGTAGTTTTTTAACCCTAGCTCTGCCGGCACCTAGGGAAACCTAGCAAACCTATACATTTTTGAAAACTAGACACCTAGGGGAATCCAGGATGGGGTGACTTGACTGGCTCTCACAAGGTTCTGGTACCCAGAATCCCTTGCAAACCTAAAAAATTGTCAAAACAAAACACATTTTCCTCACTTTTCTGTGGTGGAAAGTTCTGGAATCTGCGTGGATCCACAAAATTCCAACCACCCCGCGTTTCCCAAAGTCTTCCGAGAAAAATGGTACCTCACTTGTGTGGGTAGGCCTACTGCCCGCGACAGGAAACAGCACAAAACGCAACGTGGCCACACCACATTTTCACAGTGAAAAATGACCCTTTTTTTGCAAAGTGCCTAGCTGTAGTATTTGAACCCTAGCTCTGCCGGCACCTAGGGAAACCTAGCAAACCTATACATTTTTGAAAACTAGACACCCAGGGGAATCCAGGATGGGGTGACTTGACTGGATCTCACCAGGTTCTGGTACCCAGAATCCCTTGCAAACCTAAACAAGCATTTGCAATGCAATAGGTCTCGCATTTACGCAAGTTTAAGCTATTGGCATTGTAAATGACACTGCCTTTTATTTATGTTTTAAAAACAAAAACAAAAGGCATTGTTATTTGCAATGTTAATAGCTCAAACTCACGTAAATGCGAGACCTATTGCATTGCAAATGCTTGTTTAGGAGTTTCCAGTATGACTTACTCACTGACATGTTTGTGTGCTGCTGTGTAGGCGGTTTGGCCGAAAGGGAAGTCATGCGCTAGACTAGAGAATGGGTGCTATCTGCCTGCAATTCAGTGTGTCACTTCCTGTCTAGGACTCACTTTCGCTATTTCCCCATGCAATATTTTTACAGACCAGAGGACTGGCTCCCCGCGGTTCGCCAGCACCTCTACTAGGGATGGGCACTAAAAAGAGGGAGATGAAAAGGGAAGTGAAAAGAGCAGCCGGGGTTGGGAGGCAGTACAAAGCACAGGAGGAGTTCGATGGAAAAAAGGAGAATGAAGCTTCTCTACAGCGAACGCACAACAGAGAGAAGTGAGACAGGGATTAATAAAAGAAGCAAAAAAATGGAGCAAAAGACGAGAAGTAATCAAGGAAATAATGGGACAAAATGAGAGAGGAAAACAGAGGAAGGAATTGGATAACAGAGGTAAAAGGAAGTCACAGAGAAATATACGGCACAAAGGAGAGTGAGAGGAACCATGGTGAGAAAAAAGACTGGATTAGACAACGAAACATACAGGCAGAGACCACACTGTACGACCCACTTCCGTTGCCCCCCGAGTCATGTCCCCGCAGGCACGGGAACTGGTGATGATGCTCTTACACTTTGGAATGTAGCCTGGGTTGCTAACGGCATTGTAAGTTCCTGTTTATTATATTGCAGCATAAAAATTAGTTATTACTGTTCCACATTACCAGCAGCACTACTTACTGATGTCTGTCAGCCTCCAGAGGTACGGGAAGACAACAGGGACCCGCCCATCACATCCGGAGCACTCGAGTCACGGGTGTTGGAACGTTCCATATCGCCGCGGCTCCAACTTATAGTCACAATAAAGTGTCAAGAACATCAGCAAAGTTAATAAAAGTTATTTTTACAAACTGCCTCCGAAGAAATTGACGACATTAACAGATTTATTCTAGGCAAAGAAGTCAGCTGAAGGACACGCGTGCAATGTGCTGTTTGATGCACGGCGTGAATGGGCAGCACGAAAGGCAGGTTTATATAATAGCCTCTTAAATTAGCTAGAAACGGCCTTGGGTTTACGAATAATGTGTGTGCCAGCGCATCTCTTCCACAGCATTACGGGGAATGTTTTCCTTGTTCCTATGACGAATCGACACACATGGGCCTGGATGGTCACGTGCCAAATTGCGAGCCTGCTGCAACCTTTGCTGAAGAGCAATGCACCAACCACTGCAAACTGCTGAACTCATCTGAACCTTCGAGTGCACCGTCAGTGCGGGTCTTGGATCCCGACCGCTGCCCGGTATGGCATTGTTTAATCTAGGAAGGACTGATATAATTGAAAACGGCCCATCCTCGGCGTTCAGGCATCCGCCCTAAGCTGCCAGGCTTCGAGGTGGGCAGACCACACATTTCATACGAACAGGCAAGCAGAATCGATCCAGTGGTTTGACTTGGCACCGTGTACAGAAGGAGTCCAGCCACCGAGAGGCCTGTTATGTAAATCACGAAACGGAAGGCACGTAATACGTCAACAGGACACTTGAACATTGAAGCAGAGTTCATTATTTTGCATATTTCTGATTCGATGTAACACATTAGATAACACATATTTGGAAGACATTTATTAAAGTTCACAGTTTCTACACGCAATCTTAGATATAGTTAAGTAGGAATGCTCTTACCATGTTACAACGAGACCATCTATACTGCGGGAGCTTCCGAGATGATCTGGAGCCAACAGGGGGGAGGGAGGGAAAGTGAAAGCGCACCATGCATGCGTAACTGCAGAAACGCCGCGAGCCGTACGCGTGCACATCTCCTGTCCAAATAACAAGCTGTCCACACGTGTTCACGTAAGCGCGGCGCGCACAGACAGGAGATGTGCACGCGTATGGTGCGAGCAGGAGTTGTAATAACGCCGCGAGCAGTACGCGTGCACAACTCCTGTCTTGCCATACGCATGCACATGTCCTGTCCAGCATCGCTAAGCAAGTCCACAACAATAGATCTCGCCTAGCGAACACCGCATGGCGCTGCATCGCTAGGCGAGACCTAAAAATTGTGAAAACAAACACATTTTCCTCACTTTTCTGTGGTGGAAAGTTCTGGAATCTGCGTGGATCCACAAAATTCCACCCACCCCGCGTTCCCTAAAGTCTTCCGAGAAAAATGGTACCTCACTTGTGTGGGTAGGCCTAGTGCCCGCGACAGGAAACAGCGCAAAACGCAACGTGGACACACCACATTTTCACAGTGAAAAATGACCCTTTTTTTGCAAAGTGCCTAGCTGTAGTTTTTGAACCCTTGCTCTGCCGGCACCTAGGGAACCCTAGCAAACCTATACATTTTTGAAAACTAGACACCCAGGGGAATCCAGGATGGGGTGACTTGACTGGCTCTCACCAGGTTCTGGTACCCAGAATCCCTTGCAGACCTAAAAAATTGTCAAAAAACCACATTTTCCTCACTTTTCTGTGGTGGAAACTTCTGGAATCTGCGTGGATCCACAAAATTCCACCCACCTCGCGTTCCCCAAACTCTTCCGAGAAAAATGGTACCTCACTTGTGTGGGTAGGCCTAGTGCCCGCAACATTAAACAGCGCAAAACGCAACGTGGACACACCACATTTTCACAGTGAAAAATGACCCTTTTTTTGCAAAGTGCTTAGCTGTAGTTTTTGAACCCTAGCGCTGCCGGCACCTCGGGAAACCTAGCAAAGCTATACATTTTTGAAAACTAGACACCGAGGGGAATCCAGGATGGGGTGACTTGACTGGCTCTCACCGGGTTCTGGTACCCAGAATCCCTTGCAAACCTAAAAAATTGTCAAAAAAAACACATTTTCCTCAATTTTCTGTGGTGGAAAGTTCTGGAATCTGCGTGGATCCACAAAATTCCACCCACCCCGCGTTCCCCAACGTCTTCCGAGAAAAATGGTACCTCACTTGTGTGGGTAGGCCTAGTGCCCGCGACAGGAAACAGCACAAAACGCAACGTGGACACACCACATTTTCACAGTGAAAAATGACCCTTTTTTTGCAAAGTGCCTAGCTGTAGTTTTTGAACCCTAGCTCTGCCGGCACCCAGGGAAACCTAGCAAACCTATACATTTTTGAAAACTAGACACCCAGGGGAATCCAGGATGGGGTGACTGGACTGGCTCTCACCAGGTTCTGGTACCCAGAATCCCTTGCAAACCTAAACAATTGTCCAAAAAAATCACATTTTCCTCACTTTTCTGTGGTGGAAAGTTCTGGAATCTGCGTGGATCCACAAAATTCCACCCACCCCGCATTCCCCAAAGTCTTCCGAGAAAAATGGTACCTCACTTGTGTGGGTAGGCCTAGTGCCCGCGACAGGAAACAGCGCAAAACGCAACGTGGACACACCACATTTTCACAGTGCAAAATTACCCTTTTTTTGCAAAGTGCCTAGCTGTAGTTTTTGAACCCTAGCTCTGCCGGCACCTAGGGAAACCTAGCAAACCTATACATTTTTGAAAACTAGACACCGAGGGGAATCCAGGCTGGGGTGACTTGACTGGCTCTCACCAGGTTCTGGTACCCAGAATCCCTTGCAAACCTAAACAATTGTCAAAAAAATCAAATTTTCCTCACTTTTCTGTAGTGGAAAGTTCTGGAATCTGCGTGGATCCACAAAATTCCACCCACCCCGCGTTCCCCAAAGTCTTCCGAGAAAAATGGTACCTCACTTGTGTGGGTAGGCCTAGTGCCCGCAACAGGAAACAGCGCAAAACGCAACGTGGACACACCACATTTTCACAGTGAAAATTGACCCTTTTTTTGCAAAGTGCCTAGCTGTAGTTTTTTAACCCTAGCTCTGCCGGCACCTAGGGAAACCTACCAAACCCACACATTTCTGAAAAGTAGACACCCGGGGGATTCCAGTGAGGTATGTCTTGCGTGGATCCCCCAACGTTTTCTTACCCAGAATCCCTTGCAAACCTGAATTTTTGCTGAAAAAAAATCACTTTTTTCACACATTTGTGTGTGGGAAAGTTGTGGCATCACCGGGCTGACACAAATTTCCTACCACCGAGCGTTCCCCCAGGTCTCCCGATAAAAATGGTGCCTCACTCGGGTGGGAGGCCCAAGTACCCGCGACAGGCAAGGGCCCAAAACATTTTGGGATAGGCAATTTTGATGTTGACTCAATACGCCCAAAACGGGCATGCCCATGCCCCCACCCCCTCCCCGCAAAAATTACAGCCCCCACCCCAATTCAAATTTGCCCAAAAAAAATCCCTGGCGTCTAGTGGGCTTTTTGCCCCCCAGCGGGGGTAGAAAGTCACTAGACGCCAGAGAGCTTTTGGGCACATTTAATTAGGGTGGGGGCTGCCCAAAGCGGGCATGCCAATGCCCCCACCCTAATTAAACTTTGCCCAAAAAAATCCCTGGCGTCTAGTGGGCTTTTGCCCCCCGGGGGCAGATTGGGGGCTACTGCCCCATCTGCCCCCAGGGGGGGCAGGAAGGCTGTTATTTTTGCGGGGGAGGGGGTAGGGGCATGGGCATGCCCGTTTTGGGAGCCCCCACCCTAATTCAAATTTGCCCCAAAAAACTCCCTGGGGTCTAGTGGGCTTTTTGCCCCCCCCGGCGGGCTAATGCCCCTATCTGCCCCCAGGGGGCAGAAAGTCCACTAGACGCCAGGGAGTTTTAACTAGGGTGAGGGCTGCCCAAAATGGGCATGCCAATGCCCCCACCCTAATTAAAATTTGCCCATAAAATCCCTGGCGTCTACTGGGCTTTTTGCCCCCCCGGGGGGGCAGATTTGGGGCTAATGCCCCCAGCTGCCCCCCAGGGGGGCAGAAAGGCTGTCATTTTTGAGGGGGGTAGGTGGGGGCATGGGCATGCCCATATTGGGCAGCCCCCACGACAAATTATAATAAAAAAAAAAAAATCCCTGGCGTATAGTGGGCTTTTTGCCCCCCCCCCCCCCGGGGGGGCAGAAAGGCTGTAAATTTTGCGGGGTAATAAATTAATCGGCAAACAAAAATATCCCTGGGTTCTAGGGGGCAAAAAGACTAAATCGCACCACAAAAAATTGGGGGGAGCAAAAGCCCTTGCCCAAGGGGCCGCTCCCCCCTCCCTAGTGTCTAGTGGGTGGTTCCCTGCTTGGGGATCGCCCTCCTGGGGCGATCCCCAAGCAGGGATCCACTGGGGAGGAGTACCATTGGAAAGGGGAGATTCTCCCCTTTCCAATGATACCTCTCCCGTCTTTCTATGTGCCTGGGGGGCTGAGATAGCCCCCTGAGCACATAGAAAGTGAAACAAATGAGCCTAAAGGCTCATTTCAGTTTTGGTTTCTGTGCAATGAGGACAGCGCGACGTGCGCGCTGATCCTCATGGCACAGAAACCAGGGAGGGGGCCTCGGGAGCTGGGGAAGCTCTTCCCCAGCTCCCAAGGTCACAGGGGTGAAATAGAAATCCCTCTGCTGTCTGCAGCAGAGGGAGTTCGTGCCCCTGGCCTCATGACGGAATGGTTCAGTCATGAGCACAGGGGCACCGATGCTCATGACGGAACCATTCCGTCATGAGCATCGAAGGGGTTAAAGGATAAAGCACCACGAAGTTCAGGAGCTAGAATAAAGTGACTCATAAGCTGTGTCCCGGTCAGCCTTCGTGTAACAAAGTTACCTAAATAGCAACCTCTGCCTCCACACGCTCTTTACTTTCAATGTATTCATTTCGAGCCACCTCTGACGGCCCAATTGGAGAAAATGCCAGCTTCCCTCAGCAGGAGTCAGCGTGGGCTTGCTTTTCCGCCTGTGCAGCCTTTCTGCCAGTGAAACGCGGTTAAACAACCACTGGCTGCATAGGAGCGGAGATAAGTGACAGCGGAGCAGAAGTAAAGGAGAACATGTGCCTGGCTTCATGGGGGCAAAGAGTGACTGACACATGCTTTTTCCAGGAAGTGAAACCTGGAAGGCCGTAGATGCTCTAGGTCAAAGGAGAGAGCAGCGAGAGAGGAGCTATTCTGGTGCGTGACTAAACAGACAGAGACAAAGGACAAACAAACAAGCAACACTGGCACAGCTCAATCAGTGAAGGGGGAGGGAGTTTGGGGACACGCAAGCAAAACCGAAAAATCCTCTCTTTGAAGTCAGAGTAGAAAATAAACATGAGCTCGAAAACAGCATCTGACCTCAGCCTTTGAATGCACAGCAAATGTGACTAGATAACAAGATTTACAGGCCTGTTTACAAAAACGGAGAGACTGGGTGAAAACAGCACCAATCCTGTGAATTGCTTTTCAAGAAAGAAGAAAGGAGTTCCTGAACAGATGTTAAAATGGTGACCAGTGTATTTATATTGTACTTAGTCCCTGCTCTCGGGGGACGGCTAATCATAGGAAGAGGCATGACAAATGCATGCCATGGACAAATGGGGAGAAAGAATATGAGAGTGACAATGGAGCCAGCAAATGGGAAGCCTAGCGTGGGCTGTAAGCCCAGTATATACTAAAGTATATAAGAAGTATATACTAAAGTATATACAAGAGGTCTCGAATGCTCGACCTAAAAAAAATGTAGGTAAGTTTACACCTCTGTGGCCCATGATATTTTACGTTCACAGGCCAGTAAACCGCATGAAAAATGAGAGTGAATGTTCTAGCAACAAAAATCTGTGAAAGACTAAGAAAAAGCAGAAAGCAAAAACAAGGACTGGCTCTCCCTCAACACAAGAATCCAGTAGGGGTACATATAATCTGGGTAACCGTGACAAAATTAAAAAGCCCAATTGGGCATCAGTATCCTGATAGCCGTATTTCCCGTTCCTTTCAGGACTTTGGGGACAGTAAAAGAGAAGAACAAAGTGGACGGACAGAGAAATGCAGAAAAGACAAGTGCATCAAACAGAAAAGTGAATCAGGGAGTGAAGCTGAGGCTAGTGTAAAGAAAGAAGAGAAAGATCCGAACTCAAAGACTCACTTTAAGAAAAAGACAGTGACAGGTCTAGCAAAGAAACATGCAGTGCAACCAACAGATACTTCTGTGGAACTGGACTTGGGCAATAGTGCTTCTGGACACCGCAGCAGAAGTGACAATACTTTGTCTGATTCTCAAGGAGCATCTGGGGGTGACCTCAACTAAAGAAAACATACAGGTTGAGACACCTGATGGACATGTAATCCATGCAGGGCTGGTTCATAATGTAGAAATACAGATTCAGGGTGATATACCTTGCAGTATAAAAGCTATATTCTGGCCTCATTTATCAGATGCTTATGACACCATTCTTGTAGAGGATGACCGGCCTTTGGCATCTCAAGTGGAGGAGGTAATAATGCAAGCGTTTTCCTCTTTAGTACTTGGAGAGCTCAGGAAAAAATATGCATGTGAGTGGGCTCTGAAACATTCTTCATTGCATAAAAACGAAGCAAGCTGAGAATAAAAATTCTGATCCACATGTAATTCCCTTAAGTAGTAAGGCCCAGGTGCAGACTCAATATTCTTTGAAGCAAGAGGCTAAGCGTGATATAAAAGCTACTCTAGATCAGCTACAATACAAAGGTAGAATAGTCCCTTGTAGTTCCACAATGAATGACCTTGTTTTTCCAGTATTGAAGCCTGATAACTCATACAAAATAGTTTTAGATTACAGAGATGTAATACATATATACACACATGCTGTACAAAAACACTTGGTGCTAGACTAATGACAAATTTATTAAGAAAGAAAATCTAAAATTACTTTTGAACATATGCAGTTGTTAGTTCTAATATAGCACCTGAATCTCAGTATCCAACTGCTTTTTCTTTTGGTGCTTTTCAGTACACCTACACAAGATTGCAGATCTTAAGAATCCTAAGAAGATCCTAAGACGCTATTATATATTGATGATATATAAATTACGGACGATGATTTGACTGAAAAACTTGTTAGGGTAGACAAAATTGTGAATTTGTTACCTCAATATCGGTATAAAATTAAGTTTAAGAAATCTAAAATTGCATTTTTGAATATGATTTTTCTTGGATATGAATTATCCAGTGATGGTAAAGGAGTGGCACCCAACGTACTACAGAAGTGTGCTACTTTACAACCTCAGAACACATTGAGAAAATTACAAGCATTGATGGGATTTCTCAACTTTGGTAGAGCTTACTTGCCACATTATGGTGAGCGAGATAAGCCCTTGTATGATTTAATATTCACACATTTTTCTGAAAAACACTGGACAAAAACTCACACAGCTATCCTATATGGACTTCAAACAAACATGACAGAGACAAAATATTTACAGACTCAAGATAATAAAACAAAACTGGTCATCAATCTTTCCAATACCTCATGCTACACATATGTAGTTTATATTGAGGAACAGACAACCCCCATCGAGTACAGATCACATCTGTTCTCTTCGGCTGAGGAATGCTTCAATCCCACAGAGAAACTTTTCACTGCTGTGCAGTCAGCCATACTGAAAGAGCACCCTTTGGTGTAGGGACAGATCATCATAATCTCTCCTATAACTATACTGAAAGCCGTAACAAAAGTAAATATTCCTAATGCTCAGGCACTACACCTGTGCTGGGTAAAGTAGGCATCTTCTTTAAATGCTGCTGTAAATTTGAGCATGACCTTACACTCCACATGCAAGAACTTTCGCACACACACAGAACATACCACAACCTTTGAATATTTTAGCCATACATGAGTATAAGAGTGTGTTCTTCAGAGACTGCTCTGTACAACCTGCGGTTGGTATTAAGTACAAATATTCAGTGGCTTGTGCTGCAATGCAGGGAATTTTTGAAGATGGAGACTTCAAGACACTATGCATATATACTAAAGTTTTAGGTGATTACACTGCACAGCTAGCAGAAATACATGCCTTGTTGCTTGCCTTGCAAAAGGCTGATTCGTCGGTCCCTACACTTACTGTGTCTGATTTAGCATTTTGTGTCCAAGCATATAAAGAGAATTTGCCACACTGCCGCTTGAACAGATTCAAAGGGAAGTCAATAAAAAGTAAGCAACTTTGGGGAAAGGTAGCTATCCTGGAGGATGAGCCTCCTTTGGTCCATGTACAGCAAACCATGGACAATAAAAGTGAAAGAAGGCAGATTTCTTTCACATGTTGTAGGACTGTGCGCAAATTCAGCCATACTAGTCCAAGATAGTGGATGAGAATGAGGAGATTGGGGGAAGGTGATACCTCTTGATCCTTTAGTGTGCTTGCTGAGAGTTATGAAGAGAACCAAGAGTGTATGCTGTTTTATAGATCTGGCGCCTAAATGGTCATAAGAAACATAGCAATTGGATGAAAGGGAAGTGTTGCACCAACGTGCTCACTTTGTCTGAAAGATGTACATAGATGGACAATGGCAGAACTGAAAACTTTACGTGTGATAAAGGGGCGAGTTGCTGGACCCAGATTGGTGGCAAGCTGGGAGATTTGTTTGGGCAGAGGCCAAATCAGATGATTTACCACAATAGATTAAATGTCGGCAGAGAAAGGTATTGATAGTAAAATGTTATGGTACAGATAATATGTTGTGATAGTATGATGTGCTGCTGTACGTTACATGGGTAAATGTGTATACTCCTATAACGTCTTATGATGTGCTCCTAGGTCCTCAAATAAAAACGTGATTGACAAATATATGATGCTCACATCTCAGGTTGCAACAATATGCACTCGATGGCCTTACCCAGACGTTTTTAGTAGCCTGGAGTTGTTGCTCTGAGAGAGGAGGAAGAGGGAGTTCTGTATTAAGGGAATTACGTTTGTGTTGTTTGTCCTCGTCCGACTTATAAATGCAATGTTCGGACGTATGACTATTGAAGTGTACTGAGATATGCTAATTCTTGCACGAAGGATAAATATTTTTAAAAAACAATTAAATTTAAAAAAGCAACTTGCCAGAACACGTTGGATTCCATTCTGAAAGAAGGGAGCAATGTAAAAAGGGAAGCTATTTCTAAGCACACACACTGGTAAATAAAATAAATAGTATATATGGTACTTTAAATGGCAAACGTTTACATCATCAGGAAACTCAACATCAACTTCGAAACCAGGCGGGATGCAATCGTACTTAAATATGACTAGATACTTTAACTGGAATACAAGTTTGTAATGAATGTACTTTCCTGAAAACACGTATGAAAGAAAGGAAAAGTAATAGATGCTACTTACGAGTCAAGATGCAAAACACTTTTCCCAGTTCTTGAACATGCAGACGCAATAATCGACTCTGGTAACCCTGGGAAAGAGGAGAAAATATTTTGACCCTAGAGTTAATTTATTGAAAGTAATAGGTTGACTCAATACATCAGAAGTCATCATGGACAAAACAGTACCAAGTAAACCCAAGAGTTTTCAATCCTATTTGATTGTTCTACATTAAAAGTAGCATTTACTTCTACAATCAACGAATTTAAAGGCACAAATAAAAATAATAAATAAATAAAGGCACATCTAAATCACTTTAGAGCACTTTTGGGAGGAAGGGTCAGGTGCAAGGGTTTTTAAAGATTGTAGGACATACATTCATAAAACACAAAATAACAGTAACCTACTGTGAAGATACCAAATAAATGAAACCTGATTTAGTAGAAAAACAAACAGAAATGCACTTTGATTTATTTGTCTTATTGAGCGCCCGAATCGCCCCCGCAGGGGTCTCTCTGCGCTGCGGGATTGCTACAGAGAGTCATGAAGGGGGATTCAGAAAAGCTCAGTTTTTAGGAGCTTACGGAATTGCAGATAATTGGTAAGAGGGGGCCAGATGGTAAAAGGCTTTCCCACCTATGCGAGATTTCTTTACACGGGGTACCAGGAGGAGCGATTTAGAGCCAGACCAAAGACTTCTGGAAAGCTGATATCGTATGAGTCTATCTGCAAGATAGCTGGGGGCGTTGCCATGTAATGCCTTGTGCACTATGCAGCAGATCTTGAAACGGATCCGCTTGCGGATAGGCAGCCAGTGTAGTCCAAGGAGAAGCGGTAAAGAGGCAGTCCTGGCAGGAGCATTAGCAACTAGGCGGGCCGCGGTGTTTTGGATCACCTGAAGTCTGTTAAGAGAGGATTTGTTGGCTGAGATCAGAAGGGCATTACAATAGTCAAGACGACTTTTACTAGTGCCTGAAGGATTGTTTTTCGGACTGTCATAGGGAGAAAAGGGAAGACCTTTCTCAAGAGACTTAATGTGCGGAAGCAGGAACCCACGGTGGTTGCAACTTGCTCTTTCATTGTGAGTTTCTGGTCCAGATGTACTCCTAAGTTTTTTACCACTACTTTCGGGACCGGTGCAGCACCCAGGTGAAATGAGAACCCCTTTCCCTCCAAGAACATTTAAAAACAATTAGTTAAAAACTGTTTTAAAATAAAAGAAAGTGGACCACAGAACAAACAGCTTAAGAATTAAAGAGATATAGGAATGTAAGGAGACTAAATTGTAGAGAGGAATGATCGAAAAAGTGTTTGGTGCAGTAATGAGCGTATAGACACCCCTACTTAAAAATTGATAAAAAAATGAGAATGGGGGTGTGGACAAAAACTCATTTTAAAACCAATGAATATTAAGAATTTATGGAATGCTCCTACTAAAAAAAATAACAAAATGGAAGGAGAGCAAAGGGGATATAAGAAACATCTGAAGGGAAAACATAAGAAAGAGGGAAGGAGGTTTGATGCTAACCACCGGAACAGCAATAAAAGAGAACGCAAAACATGACCGAGTGCGAGGACGTGGAAAAGGTTGCACGTGGAAAAGGTTGCACGTTAAGTGGCATCTTTGCAGAAAAACAGCAGAGAAGCCATTTTCAAAATAAAAGGATTTTAAACAACTAAAAAAAAACAAGAAAACTACTTTTTTGGAAGAAAAAAAATTATCCTATGATTTGGTTTCCACCAAATGCTGCTAAATGTAATTCACTTTGAAAATTTCAATAACACAGTTTAGTTGAAATGGTTTCTCAGAACTGGTACCGAATGACACCATTTTCTATAAATTATGCATAAACATTGAAGAGAATGGTCTCTATTTCTGAAGGATATCTACTTTATTTCAGTGTGGACATTCCAGGGGGAGCTGTACATAGTTTTAGTCCCTATCGTAGTCCATGGTGACTGAGAAATACCTTTTGTGGGTACAGGTTTTGAGCAAATGTATCCAAGGGCTTTAGGAGCTCCTACACCCCAAATGGTAGCTAGGTAGAGCAATCAAGATCTGCCTTATGAAGTAGCAATAGATTTCAGAACACTAATACATCATTGCATAGTATCTGATCAATATTATCTACAGGAAGCAGATTTGTGACTTTCTCTGATATTCTCAGAACACTTTGCATATTTGTTATCTCACTGTAGCTTTGTTTGCATAGCCCACTCACAGGAATTAAAAGTGCCAGACACAAAGCTTCCAATCTGCTATAATATAGTTTCTGCAGAAAATGGGATCAATTCAGTAGGTATGAGCCAAGGAATTTGAGAATCTCTGAAAGCGACTCAAAGCACATAAACAGCTGCCTTTGCACAGCGAAATTGTTTCTGGTGCCCATAAGGTATACTTCAAAGTCAAAGTTCCAGGTGTTTAAGTAATTGGGCTGATAGCCTCTGGTTGTCAGTGATGGGACACCAGACACAGATAAAGAGAAGGCATTGTACTGCTCCAAACGATCTCTAAAGTCATACTCACAACATGGTGACTGCTGATGTCCCTGGGTACCAAATTGCAGAGGTAGTTATCTCATAAATAGCTGGTTGTAGTCCAAATTTACGGCAGGCAGGCTACCTGCTGCGATTAGGTCAACAAAGTGTCATTGGTTCCCAGAAGCAATGGGGGAAAGTGGTATTAAGTTCAAGTTTTGCTTTTTAACTGCAATATCACCACGATAACAAGGGTTAAAGAGATTTCTCCAAATGGTTCCAGAGTCAAGGGGACAGCCTTAACCAACAGGACACAACCCTATCGCCTATAATAAAAGGAAAAACCCTGAGCAGCCCTCTCCAGCTAAACATGAAGTGATATGAACGCATACAAAGTTGGAAATAGTATGGGGCATATCAGGCTCATCGCATCTGCAGTCTTAGAATGACTCCTGCAGACACACAATCCTACTATGAAGCAGATGTCTTATTTTCACTCTGCAAACACAAGGAGATGATGGACGGAGCGCTGAAACTTTTCAGACACTCACCCCCAGTCACAGAGCTTGGTTGAATCCATCATCGTTCTTTAGCTCACTTCGCCACCCCAGTTCAGACACAGCTATATGCAAATCAGTCTTGACCCTGTGCCTCATGGGAACAGTCCAGCCCGAACTGCCAAGCCATGTCTTCCCTGGAACGGAAACAAGCATCCTGGGACCAGTTTCGGGGTAACAACCCTCATCAGCCAGGCTAGCTTGAATCCAGTGGTGCAGTGAGCATGGGACCCACGGCATACCCTTCCCACTTAGGGCGACTAATGCAAAAGAAACAATTGATGGACAGAATGCTGAACAATACAAACATTCACCCCCAGTCACAAGGATCTGGGTTTAATACATCATTCTTTTGCTCACCATGCCACCCAAGTTTGGACCCAGTTGTATGCAAATCAGTCTTGACCCTGTTCCTTATGGGAACAGTCCAGCCGGAACTGCCAAGCCAGGTCCTCACTGGACCAGAAACAAGCCTCCTGGGACCGGTTTCGAGGCATCACCCTTCATCAGCCAGGCTACCTTAGATGAGGGCGGTTAGCCCGAAACCGGTACCAGGATGCTTGTTTCCGGTCCAGGGAAGACATGGCTTGGCAGTTCGGGCTAGACTGTTCCCATGGGTTCTTCCCTGAGCCCCACGCTTTTTAATGTATATATGAGCCCCCTTGCCGAGGTTGTTAAGCCCTTCGGCATTCAGATTGTCACCTATGCTGACGACACCCAGTTGATTGTGTCTCTTAATCAATCTGATAATGTGGAGATTAATCTGGCCAACTGTTTGGAAAGGGTCTCCGCGTGGATGGACGGCTCATTTTTAAAACTCAATGGGACTAAAACGGAGTTGATGTTTTTGGGCAAAACCTCCACCCTGGATGCCAGCTTACTCTGGCCCAGTTGCTTAGGCATCATGCCTCCCCCCAAAGATCAGATTAAAAGCCTTGGTGTGTGGCTGGACCATAACCTTAACTTCAAGGAGCAAGCACGGAGGGTGGCAGGTAACTGCTATGGAATCCTGAAGATGATTAGAAAAATTCTCCCTCTGCTGCCTTTCAATGCAAGGAGATTGTTGGTTCAAGCCCTAATCCTTTCTAGACTTGTGCTTTATTTAGGTTCTCCATGCTCAACTATCAAAAAACTACAAACTGTACAAAACTGTGCAGCATGTCTCCTTATGAAATCCGCAAGACTGCACATCGCCTCTCTCCATTGGCTTCCGGTTGCGGAACGAATTCAGTTTAAGGCACTGTGCATCGTCCATAGGACTCTTTCGGCTAAGGGTCCACCGATCCTTCGATCTATCATCTCCCCCTATCACCCCAAAAGATCTCTGCGCTCCGAGAATAAATATCTGGCAGCTGTTCCCAGGATAAACAGATCTCAGAGTGGTGGACGCATGTTCGCATATACCGCAGCGAAATGTTGGAACCAGCTTCCTAACTACATTCGTCTGGAGGACAACTATCTGTCCTTTCGCAAACTCCTGAAAACTTTTCTGTTTCCATGATACCCGACTGTAGCACGGTGATGACTCTGCTTCTAGCGCTGGGAGGCCTTCTGGTAGCCATGCGCTTTAGAAATGCATATTCATTCATGAGGCACAGGGTCAAGACTGATTTGCATATAACTGTGTCTGAATTGGGGTGGCGAAGTGAGCTAAAGAGCGATGATGGATTCAACCCAGATCTGTGACTGGGGGTGATTGTCTGAAAAGTTTCAGCGCTCCGTCCATCATCTCCTTGTGTATGCTTTGTTCGCCCTAAGTTGGCAGCGTATGCCCAGACGTGGGTCCCCTGCTCACTTTGCCACTGGATTCAAGCTAGCCTGGCTGATGAGGGCTGTTAGCCCGAAACCGGTCCCAGGATGCTTGTTTCTGGTCCAGAGAAGACATGGCTTGGCAGTTCAGGCTGGGCTGTTCCCATGTGGCACAAGGTCAAGACTGATTTGCATATAGCTGTCTCTTAACTGGGGTGGCGAAGTGAGCTAAAGAACGATGATGGATTCAACCAAGCTCTGTGACTGGGGGTGAGTGTCTGAAAAGTTTCAGCGCTCCGTCCATCATCTCCTTGTGTTTGGTTTATTTTCACTCTGGCCAGCTGAGCTGAAAAAAGTCCCAACTTGTGGCTGGACCATTTCCTTGTGATGGTCCTCCATGCAGGTGTCATTCCACTAGGCCTTGTTTCTTGTCCTCCTTGCTCTGCTCTATCTCCTCCTCATGCAAGGCAGCCCAGAATGTTCTTTTTTCAAGGCACACAGCAGGACTTCCTCCAGAGTATTAGGATGGTTCTTTTTGGGAAAAACAGTAACTGCCATAGTTGTGTCCCGGGCCAGCCATTTATTTATTTATTGAGTTTCATATAGCGTAATGCCTCTATACTAATACAGAAGTACAGACATTTACAACCTGCTGGCTCCAGTGGACCAATGTTTACCTAAAATGTGGGATACTGAAGGGGAAACCAGGACCAATTAAGTTGGGCTGCCAGTTGCAAAATTACCATCTAAATATTTGGAGCCTATATTCTACCACTCAGCACTATACAAACGAGTATTGCAGTCCTCACTAAAAGCCAAAAATAACAGATTTAATGTCCGGCTTTCCCGCTCCTCCAGATCACCTCAGAACAATTCAGCTCCATACTTTTGTAGCCAAAGATGGCAATCCTTTCCAATAACTAGCTATAATGAGGCAAATCTTGTTTGATTGAATGGCTAATCTAGTCTTCATGTAACCTTGTCACTGTCCTTAGAAAGAAAGGGGGGCTTGTTGCTTCTTTCCTGGTTTTCTTGCATGTAGCTAACCAAATCCTGGAGTGGTTTCTTGAGAGATTGCTCCGACCCCTCCTTGCTCGAACAGAGATCTTCTTACAGGATGGCCATAGAGAAGTTCAAACGGGCTAAACCTCACTCCCTTCTGTGGCACCTCTCTGTAGGCAAAAATCAGGCATGGTAAGAGGACATCCCACTTCCATCTCATTGACTCAGGTAGGCCCATAATCATGCCTTCAAGGGTCTTGTTGAACCTTTCCACAAGGCTGTTTGTTTTTGGTTGGTTGGGTGTGAAGAACTTATAGGTAACCCCACACTCCTTCCACATAGACTTCATGTATGCAGACATGAAGTTGGTTCCCCTGTTTGACACAAATTCCTTGGGGAAACTCACTCTGGTAAAAATCCCCATCAGGACCCTAGCCACTACAGATGCAGTGACTGTCTTCAGAGGAAATGTCTCTGGGTACTTAGTGGCATGGTTCACCAAGACTAGGATAAACCTATTGCCTACGGCTATCTTGGGGGTCCAAGGGTCCTACAATATCAATGCCCACTCTCTCAAAGGGTGTGCCAACAACAGGCATGGGAGTCAGGGGAGCCTTTGGCTTTTTCCCTGTCTTATCACTAGCCTGGCAGGTAAGAGAAGTCCTACTGAAGGCATCAGTACTTGTCCTCATCCAGGGAAAATAAAAGTGGGTGACAAGTCTGGCAAAGGTCTTGTCCTGCCCCAAATGTCCTGCCAGGGGTTTTTCATGTGCCAGCCCCATAAGGAAGGCCCTATAACATTGACAACTACCAATACAAAATTTGCACCATGCTTAGGAGCCTTAGGCCTTCTATAAAGGAGGTCATTCTCCCTCTATATGAGGTGATCTCCATAGGGGTCACCAGCTCCTTGAGCTTCAGTTTGCCACCTCAGGCCCTCAAGGGTTGGGCACTCCTACTGTACCTTGCAGAACTCCTCCTTCTACATGCCATCCAGCAAGTTCAGGCAGGTCACCAAGGGAAGCAATGTCCTCCCCAGTAGGCTTCGGCAGCCTCTTCAGATGCACCATCCACCAATGTTGGAAATTGGGTTTATGGTCAACTGGGGTGTGAGCCCTTGTCAAGCAACAGAATAATCCCTTGCAGGGTGAGCCACAAAAAGTCACTAAATTAACCTGTGCTTAGTCCTGGGTAGATTTGGCACTAAAAGCAGTCAGGCTCAACTTAGAGGCAATGTGTAAAGCATTTATGCAGCACACAAACAGTGATAAAATGAAGACATAATACAAGAAAAATCCCAAACCAGTTTAGATAAATAGAGTACATCTTAATAAATTTGACAGCAAAATGACAAATAAAAAATAAATAAAAAATCAGTAGAACCAGAGTTATGAATTTTTAAAGATGTTTGTAAAAACTAGCGCCAAAAAGATCAAAGCGCCAACCGTGGACATCTAGTTGAGTAAAACCAGGACAAAGTCCAAAAATAAGGCCGATCGCTCGGTTCAAATTACAAGAAGTGGATTGGGCCCGGTAAGCGCCTACCTTCAGACTTAGAAAAATTCTTGAGAAAAATGTTCTAAGACAGTAAAGTTCAGCAGGGCAAGGCTGCAAGAGGTGTCCGAGGAGGGAGCATTGTTGCCGGATGGCCTTGGGCCGAAGCCGTGGTGAATATTTCTACATTCAGACTTAGTCGTTGAGATGAAAGTTGAAAATCTCCAGCAGGAGGAGGTAGAGGCAGTAGCCAAAGACAGTTCTGCGAGGTCGGATACCCCTTCAGAGAAGGACTGCAGAGAAGGACTGCTGAAAAGGACTTGCTGCTGCGGAGAAGAATGTAGAGGGATAAGCTGCAAAGTCATTCCCAGGTGGCTAGGGGAGCAGGTTGGTCACAGTATACTCCTGGTTTCTTAGAGCAGTTTTTAGCGAATTTGGCTATCTGGGCACCTTTAACACCACTTCCAATGGTCCACGACTGGGGGGGGGAACCACTTGGAAGATCAGGTCTCACTCACGCTGGATCCAGGTACGGGTTTCCCTGTGGCTCTGAACAGCAGGCCAGCAAAATAGCCCCGGTGAGTCACTCTGGAGGTCCTGAGATCCAGTCTTTGTCTCCAGGCAGACCAGCAGGATAATCAGGGCAGGAATCCAGCAGAGTAGCAGTCCTTCAGAACAGCAATCTAGCAGAGCAGCAGTCCTTCCAGCAGCACAGCAGTCATTTTTCCTGGCAGTGTTCACTACAATGCCAAAGACACGAAACATGACATAGCTACCATCTCCCAATTGGAAATTACAGCTTATTAAACGTAATAAGAAATCCAAAATGTTATCCTATGGGAGAAGTAGGCCTCACAGTAGTGTAAAACGACTTTAGGAATCTTTCACTATCAGGACATGTAAAACTTAAAAGTACATGTCCAACCTTTTGATTACACAGTATCCTCCCCTATGGCCTACCTAGGGCTTACCTTAGGGGTGACATATGGAATAAAAGGGGTGTTAACGGCTTGGCCAGGGGTTTTAATGTCAGTTTAACACTGTCTTCAGGCTACAATGGCATACCTTGGACAAATTTTAAGGTGCTGCTTGAGTGAGTGGCACAATATGTGGTGCGGGCCCACTGGTACAATTTATTTTACAGGCCCTGGGTATATGGTATACCCCTCTATAAGGGACTTACAAGTAAATTAAATATGCCAATTGGGTATAAGCCAAAATAATTGTGTTTTAGGGGAGTGAGCCAAGGCACTTTAGCACTGGTTCGCAGTGGTAAAGTGCACGGAGTCCTAAGGCCAACAAAAACAAGGGCAGCAAACATGGAGGCGGGGAGGCAATATGTTTATGGGAAAAACAACCCTAAGGCTGACAGCCATGTCTAACACTGCCTCGATAGTTATGGTCCATTCTTGGTGGTATTGGAGAATTTGATTTCTAGAAAAAATTAGCAGTTAGAGTAAGGGCAGTTCTTACATTCAGCAAGGTGTAGATCAGACTAAAAACCACTACCATAAATTTGAGATAGCCAATGACTCAGTGACGCTAACATCTATATGGTTAATAGTAATAGATACATGGATATGGGTACAGTGGCTCTTACCTGCTGTCAAATTCTCAATTTTTATGTGCTTTCTTAATGCTGCTCAGTTTCAGTGTTATGACAAGCAACTAACAGGAGAAAACTGGGAAACCAATATGTGCTGTAGAAAATAGGCATACTCCATGATCACCTGCACACCACAGACCCACAACGAGCGGCCAGGGCAGCTGACTTCGGAGCACAGGGTTCACGGTTCGATCCCCGGCTCCGGCGGCAGCTCAGCTCAGCACCATGTGACTCTGGGCAATAGCTCACTTAATTTCCACGACGTCCCCCAGCGCCTTGAGACCCGTAAGGGTGAGTAGCTGCGCTATATAAAAACGGACTTACATTTTTTTTTTTTTAAACATTACTTGCCTAATCAAGAGTGCCATCAGAAGCTGTAGGGCTGTGAGAATTTTCAGGCACTTTATTTTCTTGTTACGGGCACAGCATTCCTAGAACACTTGAATACCTGAGGTATTTTCAAAGCTGTATTAACTTTAATTATCTATTCCATGTTCTGCTAGCATTTGCTTTTCATTTTCTCCGATAACACACTTTGTGACTTTGACACAAAAATTGAAAGAATTCCGAAAAATGTCAGTTAAAAAAATCAAGGGCCCGATGTAAAAAAAGAACATCGACTCACAAAAAGGTCGCAAGGTGGTTTGTGAATGGGAAAATGGGGGCACGCCATGTACGAAAGCCATTCGCAAACCAAAAATAGCAAAGCAACCAGTTTGCGAGTCGCTGTTTTTTGCAAACTGAGCTAGCGAGTCATTAATACGAAATCGCTAATAGCGACTCGTAAACAGCATTTTCGCGGTACTCGCAAATGGCAATTAGTTGCAATTTGTCCAGTTTGCACATGCACTTTACCACCAATTGAAACCAGGTGGTAACTGGGTGGACATTATAAAAGCTGGCCCAATAAGCACAACGGCTGTCCACAATGCCTGCCCTGTATGTGATAGCAAGGGGGATGTGCATACTAGCTGCTCAAAGGAGGAGGCTCGCCCTCCTCCCCAATCCTTGGGACACTTCACAGGCTGCCTATTAGAAAGCGTGTCATTTTTCAACTATGCTGCTTGATACACAAGGCACTCCACAAGGCCCGCCCAGCCTGTCTGTTCACACAACTGAATCTCTACCTACCTCCTAGAGGTCTTAGATAGCAAACTGGATGACTGAGCATTGTCTCAAACTGAATGTAGAGAAGTCAGAAATCTTACTCTCCGAGGGAGGGGGTAGGGGGCGAACCTCATCTGGGACTCCTCATGGTGGCCTCCC
The DNA here is from genome assembly GCA_963921515.1 of Calotriton arnoldi. Classification (NCBI taxonomy): domain Eukaryota; kingdom Metazoa; phylum Chordata; class Amphibia; order Caudata; family Salamandridae; genus Calotriton; species Calotriton arnoldi. The sequence continues at coordinate 1,680,271 of CAWUFW010002796.1, forward strand.
CATAGGGAATCACTCCAGAGCCTAAACTGGTAGCGAAAAATCTAGACCTCATAGATAATTCATTATCCATGCAAGATCAAGTAAAGGCCACTTGCTGCAAATGTTTCGCCATTTTAGAATTGCTAAGGAGACATTTTAAGTGGATTTCTGACAACTGGAGAAAACTATAGTTCAAGATCTCTTAACAAGTAGACTAGACTATGGGAATGACCTCTATGTAGGCATGGCAGACTATTTCTTTTCACAACTACAAGTTACTCAAAATGCAGCGGCCCCCTTAATCTGCAAGGACAAGTTCAGTTCGGCATGTCTGGAGACTTTACATTGGCTGCCAATGTGCCAAAGAGCAAAGTTAAGTTACTGTGCCATGCGCACAAAGCACTAAATTTAACTGGCCCTAAAATTTTGCAGGATAGAGAAGAATTCTATTTCCCTTCACGCAAGCGGAGATCCCGTAATCTTGCATTAGGAAAAACCATGCGAATAAAGAAAGTCAGAGCGGGAGGCCACTCTTTTTAATATCAGGCAGCCAAAGAGTGGAACAAATCCTCTATGTTCCTGCCCAGATTTCACTACCTGTAAGATGTTAAAAACTTAGTTATTTTAGAATGTCTATCCTTGTCATGAGCAGCGCCACGCCTTGCCGCGCTGAGATACTTCTCCGGGAGTGAGTCGTGCGCTATACCAAGTGTCCGAAATAAATAAAAAGAGAGGATATTCAGAGTCAGGCTGACCATTTTTGACCAGAAGAGATATATGACAAATACATGCTAAGTAGCACTGCCATTTTGGAGTTAATTGCCCTCTTAAAGTCACACCTAGAAAACAGTAGTCAGCAATTCCATCCCCACCCATGTCCAGGTGTTGTGCTGGTTTCACCTATTAGCCACTGGCAGTTACCAGGATATGGTAGCTATCGCAGGTGGGGTGTCGCAAAGTACGCTTTTGCGTTTCTTCCGCTCATTCCTTGACACCATGCTTCTCAACATCCACCACTACATATACATGTCTAGGAAATGCGTATTACTAAATTGCAAGTTTACAGCAATGCAAAATCTCCACAGGTCATAGGGTATATAGATGGGGCACATGTACCCATATATCCCCCATCCCATCTTGAATACCATTTGAGGAAACCGGAAAAACACACATTCACTTAATATAGAAGTGGTTTGCAATGCCCACAACACAATAAGTGACATTGTATCATAATATCCAGGGAGCACCCATGACTCCTTCATGTTTAGGCACAGCGTAATATACAGTAGAGAATGAATGAGCAACGGCGGATCTGAGTAACCGCACCTCCCTGCTTTATTCCTTTTCTTGTTTAAGAAATTGTAATGGATAGTATGATTGGGTGTGCACATACAGCTCCTGCACCTGCCGTTGTTGGATGCCAGCTGCCAAGCAGAGAGAAAACTGTGAAAATAGTGGAGCGGTGCACTACCAAAGAGTTTTCTTCAATAAATCCAAATGTTCATTTTGTATAGTGGTTTATCAATCCTTTATTTTCAATATCAAAATGTGCAAATTCCAGCCAACGCGTTTCGTTCATACATAAAATGAACTTCTTCAGGGCAAATGGTGATGTGAAGAAGACGCAGGAACACAGAGGCAATGAAGAGCCCTTGATCTGAGATATTTCAAATTCCTGCTGTCGACGCACAAGTATTTACATTTTAAAGGCTACCATGACACTGACTGCCGACCGGACGATAATAACAGGACTGTGTCCCCAGAGATACAACCATCAGGCACTTATCATGGTAGCCTTTAAAATTTAAATACTTGTGCGTCGACAGCAGGAATTTGAAATATCTCAGATCAAGGGCTCTTCATTGCCTCTGTGTTCCTGCGTCTTCTTCACATCACCATTTGCCCTGAAGAAGTTCATTTTATGTATGAGCAAACGCGTTGGCTGGAATTTGCACATTTTGATATTGAAAATAAAGGATTGATAAACCACTATACAAAATGAACATTTGGATTTATTGAAGAAAACTCTTTGGTAGTGCACCGCTCCACTATTTTCACAGCGTAATATACAGACAACTGGAAAGTGGGGAGTTTGATGATGGATACTTATTAGCTACTGGCAGTTAATGTAAATGCTGATATGCAAGTGCCCAAATCTCACAAAATGTATGTTGTCTCACATTTTTATGTGTGTTTCAGGTGACAGAGTGAATGCCTTACATCCCTGGATCCTCACACACTACATTTCTCTGGCCACCCAAAATGAAAGGCGATACAACACTTCTCAAATTCTCAAATCTCGTTTTCTTTGCCTCCATACGAGGGGGGGGGGGGCTTGCAATATATACCAGAAACCACTTCTAAGATTGAGCAACGTGTGCCATCCTACACAATATTGCCCACAGGAGAGGCCTACACATTGAGGTGTCTGAATCCAAAGATTGATTGCTCAAAGTAAAGCTACCTTTAATGGCAGGTGGTACCAAACAGTTGAAAGACATGCGGTCATTCCCAATATTTCTGACACCATGAAATCAACATGTAAGTTGGTTACAGCACCAACAACAAAAGGAAAAGCCTCTCACTGATTGGTGCCCCTGAATTATTTCTTGGGAGTGCGTCCGGTATGTGAAGTGCCACCATGTTGAGGTGTTGAAGCAGGGCTGCTACTGCGTCGCAGGACACGTGGATCTGTGGCAGAGATGATGCTGACACTGGACAACTCACTGTCAGGAGCCTCTACTCCCCCACCACTTGCAATTTGAGCAATTTGTATTGCCTCCACTGCAGCAGTTATCTGGCCAAGGACCCTTGAGACATCCCCACTGAAGTGGCCCATCTCCACCTTTAGTGTCACAGTATGCTTCAATAGTGTAGTGATTGCCTGTGCAAGTCTTACAATGGCCCTGGTCATGGCATCCAGGTGCATAGCACTGCTCCTCTCCCTGCGCCTTTAAGTGCTCCTGTCCTCTGACATCTCAGTGCAGATTTTTTCAAGGTAATTTGTACATATGTCCACTTTTGTGTCCATGCAGGCCTGATTGTCTGCCAGCTGACTGGCCACTGTGCTGAACCCCATTGTAATGGATTGTTGCATTGACTGCAATTTTCTGTTGACCATTCTCATCTATTTGTGCTCCAGGCGATGAGCCTGCAGCATTGACACCTCAAGCCCACCATACATCGCCTGTTGTTCGGCAGTCGCCTGAGACCCAGAAGCCTACAACATGTGATGGCACCTACGGGCATGCACAATGGAGCGCTACTGTTGGGACAAGACGACTGGCTGCAGGGTGGAGTGTGCGGCTGTATGGCATCCTCACCCTCTACTGACGGACGATGTGGGGTGAAGGGCACACTGCTGAAGTGGCCATGAGGTGTAGTGGGAAGACTCTCCAGCACTTCTGCTTCTTCTTCCACCATCTGTGCCTGCTCTTCACCCTCATCTCTTAGGCTTTCAATTTTTCCCTAGGTGCAGTTAATTGGATAATGGAGATATCATGAAAAATGTTATGTGTGGAACACATTCTTATTGGTTGTACAAATTTATTCTACAAAGGTCTGACACCGACTACACTGTTTTTGTATATGACTACGAGTCCCATGATGCACCATGTGGGCTATTTTGGACATGGAAAAATCCCATAATGATAGGTCTGTTTGAGTTTCTTTTAAATGAATGTGGACACCAGGTCCAAACTCAGAAATGTTGCCATAATTAAAGTTTTGCACATTACTTTGCGATGGTACAGGCGCAGACGTTTCCAGGTTGGCAAATCCGACGATAGCCTCGGGCTCCAGGGTGGACTCCACCATTGCCTCCAATGTCATGGGTGCAGTTGCGGGTCCGCCTACTGTGGCACAGGATTCGCAACCTTTTTTTGTGTGCATGAACGGAGGTTGTAGCACCTCTTGGGAATCTCTTCGACCGAGCGCTGTGCCACACCCACAGCATTTATCTTCTGCTGCATCCCCTTCCATATCTTGCACTTCTGTATCTCTAGCAAACTTCTGCATCTCTCCAAACAGGAGGTTGTGGTTGTTGCAACACTCCTCAGTCGAATTGCAAGTTCCTTCTCTGAGAACTAAAATTCTTTCCCCTCCTCCTGGCTGGCCATTCCTGGTGTTGGGTGACTGGTGTTTGGGGTCCTCAGATCACTGCCTGTGCTCTGCAGCTCTTCAGCCTCTCTCTGCCTCCCTTCCTGGCAGCTGGGATTCTGCAATTCCTGTTTCAGGGGGTCACCTCCCTTAACCAGGAAGCAGAATAGCTATTTTTACAGTGCGTTCGCTATTTGCGACCGAATTGGCAATCACAAATAGCAATTTCCTATTTTGCAAAGCGACTCATTACCGAGTAGCAATTTGGGCCCGGCCAGCTTCTGCACATGCCATTTTGCGATTTCCTAATTATAATTTGACCCAAAAAAAAAAAAAAAAAAAAAAAAATCGCAAAACATATTTCGTACATCTGGCCCCTAGTTACTAAAATTGATTTGGCACACCACACATTTAAAGAAACATACAGCATACTTTTCAAAAATCCATTAGATTTAATCCAATAATAAAAAATAGTAAAGATGCCTTCAATGTACTGACATGCTTTTAGTAACAAAGGTCTTCTTCACTCAACATTTTGCAAAACGTGAGTCTAACATGAACCCAATCCTCTGCATTATGGATACAACTGGACGAAGAGACATCCATGGAATACCTAACTAATGGTGCTCCATGGACAACCTGATAATACCAAATATAGTGTTTTAGAACAACAGCCATAAACGTATATTGCCTGCTTATTCAGATTTTTATGTTGTGCTGTATTTCCATTTGAACTTTGTCCATGCCAGATTCGCTTTTCACATTATCAGCACTAATATGTGATAATTTATTTTACGTATGTGTATTTTTATTTTAACTTTGTTTCTTATTGATCCTGGCTCAAAAGTTCATTCTCAAATGTTTCAGTCACAAAAACATATTGTTCTTTGGATACTTCCGTAGCACTGGAGTTCACAAGTGTCAAAGGAGATCACAAAGGGTTTCAGCAGACAGTAGTAAAGTGTGACAGAAGCAGAACACATCTATCATGGTAAAGTATGGACAGTGTTGGGTAATTCAGCATTTACATTTTGCATCTGTCAACCTGAACAGCCAGGTCACAACATCATGCTTGATCTCTTCTCCTTTAGTATATTACAATTGCTAGCTCAATTCCTTCTTTGTGGGTATCTGGGCCATTGCTAGTGTTGTACAAAAACCTCACAAAAATAAAGGGTGCTTATAGCACAATAAAAACGACTGGACGAAACAAAGAAACTGTCACAAGTCTCAAGAATTCGGGAACAGAACAAAATATGTCAGTGTAATAAACAAATTCTGAAAAAATTATTCTTCTAACGAAGGAAATCCATATATTAATAAATTGTAAATGTATTCATATTATGCTTACGAACGTTGACGAGGCATTGAAGCGCTTTTTTGGTATGTAGCACACTACTTCAGGAACCCAAGAATAGTGGTTAGGTTAGTTAAATTTATTTATTTCATTTTTTTTCTTGAGCATTGGTTGTGTTAGATTTGTCCTTTTGATTTCATGCATATTTAGTAGTTTGGAGCAGGGGTAAAATTATAGGAGTGCGTTTGAAAAGGGGGATTTTGGAGTAGGGATAGAATGATAGAAATGGATTTTTAAAGGGCAAGTAGTACTTTTTTTTGTAAGTAGTGGTCTTGTGTGCTTGTTAGTTGGGTGGGATGGCTAAAGGAGGGGTGAAAGTTTTAGACGGATATTTGGAAGTTCATAGGAGTCAAAAAGGGGAAGAGACAGAGGGGAGGGATGGGAAAGATGGAAGGGGTTCTCTTTTTTAATAGCAAGAAGTAAATTTAAAATACACACACAAAACTTACTGGCGGTTGCCAGTAGAAAGTTCTAGTTAGGGCTTAGCTTCAATAGGAAAAGCGTTTGTTTTTTTTAATAACTTTGGCACCGTTTGAAGAATCTTCACAAACTTTTCAAAACTAGTTCCCCACCCACTTTGGGTGTTGTATGGAAAGTTTCAAGGTGATTAGTCAAGCAGTGGCTGAGAAAAAGGGGGGTGCTAAAATGCGTTCCCATAGGGAATTTAGACATAACTACAGCCCCAACCGCTGAGCGGATTTACACCAAATTTGGCAGAAAGCTAGATGTTGGTCCAGAAAGAGTGCTTTTTGTAATTTGGAGTAAATCTGTTCAGTAGGATTGGAGTTATTGAAGAAAAAAGATGTATGTATATCTAGAGACGCAGATCCATGTGCCAACCGCAATGCAGTGATTTGCTGACCACAACCTGAGAGAAATGTTGCAGCAGCCATTTTGTGAATCGGGACACGACGGTTCCCAGGGGGTGGGGGGATAAAGTAGAAATAGGATTTAAGGGGTCAGGATAGAGATATCCTGACCCCATGGGACTGATGGAGGGGGTCTCTGAGGGACCTCTCATGGGGAAGAGACTGTGGAATAATGTTTTTATGCGTGTGCGAGGATCTGCAGATCCACCGCGGCACTCAGCACGGCCGCTGTGTGAATTTGCAGCGGATATGCGGATCCTAACCCCAATTTTTTTTAAAACGCACTCACAGACCCACTCACACACTAACTCACACACCCACCCATCCAACCACTCACACATCCATAAAGCCACTCACACACCCACTCAGAGAACCAGAACACCACTCACACACCCATACAGCCACTCAGAGAATCACTTACACACCCAGTCACAGCCAGTTACACACCCACACAGCCACTCACCCACTCACTCACACACCCACACAGCCAGTCACACACCATTCAGTGACGCACACAGCCAATTACACACCCACACAACCACTCACACACCCACTTATACACCACACAACCACTCACATCATATAGCCACTCACACACCCACTCACAGACCCGGAACACCCCTCACACACCACTCACATACCCTACAGTTACTCACACACCCATACAGCCACTTACTGATCTACTCATAAACCCACCCACCACACACACACACACACACACACACACACACACACACACAACCACTCACACACCTATACAGCCACTCAAATGCCCACACAGCAAGTTACACACACACACACTCAGAATCACAGAACCACTTACACACCCACACAACCACTCGTACATCCATAGAACCACCTACACACCCATTCACAGATCCACAAAACCACTCACCCACACAGGCAATAGACAGCTACACACACACCCACATAGTCACTCTAACACCCAGTTACATACTCACACAGCCACTAACACCCACTCACACACTCATACAGCCCTTGACACACCCAGTTACTTACACAGCTACTCACACCCCATACACAAGCAGTGATACAGTTATATAAATTGTAATAGGATATGTATGTATTAAATGAGTTGTTGTTTTGTATTAAATGTGTGTGTTTGGTTAGGAATGGACCTGTGGATCCGCCTCCAACATAGTCGGCAGACCCCTTATTTGGCTGAGGATCCACAGCGGATATCGCGGATCCGAGAGAGAAATTAGAAAAAAGGATTTGGAAGCAAAAAGAACCAGTGTTTGGGGAAAGGGTGGGCTCTGAAAAGAGCCTTTGTGTTTATGATATGTAAATGATAACTGCACATAGAACAGGATGCAGTCTTTTAAGTTGTTGAGGAACACCCTGTTGCCTGTGTCTGTGAAATAGACTCCGTCATTTTGATATATTCCATCCATGTCAAAGCCTAAGTTGTCATGGTATATAGAGCCCATGTTGTTGTCTCGGAGAAATGCAGAAACCGCTTTAATGGCATTTTTTCTGGTTTTCTCCATCTGCGGACAACGTTAGGTTGACCACTGCCACTTTTGTCTTAGGCAAATGTTGGAGAACTCAAAGGCAGTATGTTGGAAAAGTGACATTAATTTACCAAAGGTACCCTTCATTAGAATTTCCTGTTCTACTCCAGTCATTGTGCCCATGTCATTGCCACCACAGTGCACAATCATGAGGCCTGGATGTTAGCAATACGCAATCTTTCAACCAAAGGAAGCAATTAATGACACTTTAACCCTCTCTGGCCAACCCAAGTAATATCTACATTAGGTAGACCTTGGTCCCCGTCAATGCCACTCTTTCTAGCACGGTCTCTGGCCCAAAACACAAAACTATGGCCCACACACAATCCAGACCCTGACTATTTTGGAGACAAGTAGGAGTAGCACACAGGAAAAGGCTGCAGCGGAATGAGGCCATTTTGAAGATGAAAGGCAGTTACAATGGAGGACAGCAAGTAAAATATAAAAGAACACATTTGATTGGATGGTGGAGATGTGCAGGGAACTAAAATTAGGTAGTGACTAAGAAAAAAAGTAACTAGCTCTGTGACTGGCTGTAGGAAAGTAGGATCTGCTTCTTATGGTTACCCCCACTTTTTGCTTCAAGTGATACTGTTTTTGACTAGTCTGACTGGGATCCTGCTAATCAGGACCCCAGTCTATCTGCTTTCTCCCTAAACCGTTATGTCATGTACATAGGTACACTCCAGATTGTATACTGGGGTACCCTTGTCAGTCCCTAGTATATGGCACCCATGTACCCAGGGCATAGGTACCCCAGAGGCCTCCCATGGGCTGAAGCATGTATTATGCTACCCATGAGAGGCCATGCAAAATGGAACTACAGGTCTACCATTGCAGCCTGTGTAAGTTGGTGCATGCACTACTTACTTAAGATATAGGTTTACTATATCTAAGGGTCACTACACTTCAAACCTATAAGTCACCCCTATAGCAGGCCTTGACAATCCTGAAGGCAGGGTGCTTGGTTCTAAGTGAGAGGGTGCCAATGCATGAGCAGGACACCCCTGCAGCCTACGGAGTCCATTCTCTCGGGTTGTTAGTGCTGCAGCCATTTACGACATATAGGAGTGGCATTATGCGACCCCGTGATGACCAACTCTAAAACGGCTAGAAGTAACCCAATCGTGTTTGGTGTCAAACATTGTGGAATCATACCTCCCACACCGGTAACCGTCCACGGAGCACTAAGACGCCGGCAGGACACGGAGCACTAAGACGCCGGCAGGACCCGGTAGCGGTGACGTTAACGTTTGCGTTCACCCTGGGGACACGTGACCCGCTGGCGTGTGGTCCCTGAAGAGTTGGTTGCAGGTACGAGGGACGCTCGCAACCACTCGGTTCGGTGTGAGTCTCAAGTGAGGTGAATACTGGTTACCTCGGCAGCCCTGATGAAGTTGCGTAAATTGGCGGCAACGAAACATGTCGGCTTTCTGCAATTGAAAATGGTTTAATATAAACCTCTTTTTAATTGAGGACGCTCCCAGCACTGAATAAAGTTATGTCCAGCTAGTGAGTTGCACCTCATTTTAAACGTTGGGAATTGCATTTCTTTTCTCACGGGGACCAGAGGGCACTTTAGTGACATCAGCACTGACAGTGCTTTTATATTTGTCTTTTCACTGTCTTGCTTTTTTCCTTTCCTCACTTTTGAGAACTCTATGATGGAACACACACTTTTTCTTTACGGGAAGAAAGCAACCGATGATGATAAGTGGGTGTGCTAGTGAGTACCAACCAGCAAGCCCACCTTGGTGTTACTACCGTGAGGTGCTTTCTTTCCTTTCTCACATTTGTTCACGAATCTTGCTGAAAATTTCCCTTTTTCCTGTGTTGGATTGACATTTCTTTTAAAAAATTGAACATATAGACACATGGACTAGTGGCAGTGAGCCTTGCCTTGGAAGGAGGCTTTGAAAAAATGTTATAGACTCCTCCAGTGTCCTGAAGATAAGGGTTGTTGTTCAATATCAGTCAGGTCTTTTTCTGTTGGTAAACTGTTGAGTGGGGGGCGGCCTGACTGTTTTCTTTCCCCATTGTGCTCCTTTTGTGTTGATGACCCTGTGGCTGCAGAGTCAAGAACCCCCTCAACGCGCCTGAAGCACCCGACATCGGTGGGCATTTGTCTACCGAGCTCCTGGTCGCTCCTGAGTGACCCAGACTCTGTCCCCTCTGCTTTCAGGTACTCTTCATCAAGAATCCACCTTTGGATTCCGACGAACACTTTTCTTCTTCCCAGCAGTGGCTCTTCTTCGAAGTCCTCCATAGAGATCGACGGCGGTTTCCGACGCCACTTCAGACCTATGCACCCGGCTTCCCTGGGATAGGTAACTCTGGTACTACGATATCCACGAGTGGGGTGGCTCTCCAACCTCCTAAGTTCCATGGGGTTTCTTCGAAGTCCACTTCAAAGGGTCCTTAAACTTTAAAACTGCAACCGCGACTCTCCCATAGAATTGTACGGCGCACGCGGTCGTGTTCCCACACTGCACCCGTCCTACGTGGGGTCCCTACTTACTCACCTTGGGTGGTTCCTTGGGGTCCCAGCGATTCTACATCCTCTAGACAATGTCTTGACTTGAGTCATGGTTCTTATACCACTATTTTAGTATATGGTTTGGTCTCCCCCTGGAGCCCACTGTGTATTAGTGCTACTTACGATTGTTTCTGTGCTCTAGTATTGTGTGCTTGGTGAGTATCTTCGTGGAGAAGATACTGGGTCATACTTAGAGTGTGTTATACCAATAAATACGTATTTTTATAACTACTGTGTGGTTCTTCTTTTATTTAACCAATACCATAAGATTGCATTTTGGAAAAACAAGCTGCTTAACATTCCTTCAAGACTAAGCCTGAAGGCTGCTCTCCACAGCTACCACTTGGATAGCTTTCTAAGGTTATCTTTGACCTCTTAAATCACCATAAGGGTTGTTTGGACTGGTACAGGGTGCCCACTTTAAATAGTGGACAGCATATACCAGGCCAACTTCTCGTTCTGGCTTTGGAAAAATAAAAAAGTTATGTTGTTGGGGATATGCTTGGAATTGCAAACAGTGAACCACACAGACTGCAGTTAATGTGAAGCTAGTATGCTGTTTAGAGAAAGTCTTGTGAACTTTCGACCTACTGGTAGGATGAGACTACTGGAAACATGGTTACAATGGAAACTGAGCTAAAAGAGTGTGGGGGATTGGAACAAAAGAGACTGCAGGGTGAAACTGAAAAGCAGACTAGTGTTCAAAAATGCTCAGTAGGGAGTGTGTCTTGTAATTGACAATATTTTACAAAATAAAATATAAATGAAACGCATTAACAGCAGTTTATTTAATGCTTTTAAGGGCTTTTTATTTGGATCCGCAGATCCACCGTGGAGCATACGGGGGATGCCCAGAGTCCTGCAGTGGACCATCGAAAAACTTACCAAATTGGGCTTCTTTACAGAAAACATGGAAAGGGTTAAAAAATAGTGACCATTTCGAAGTGGTATAACAAAACAAAAAAAGATGAAAGGAAGGATGTGATTTGCTAAGTACAGGAGTACGACAGAGCACAATGGGAAGGGTAGCCATTATTGGTACTTATGTACTGAGAGTGGAGAAGGATTGCGATATTTTGGACTTGAGATTTGCAGTGGAAAACAGATATTGACAGATATTAAAATAAAAGTTGGACAACAGCAAAGAGATTTACAGGTATGTTAATTAGGTTGTACTATAAAAAAGTATATTAAAAAAAAACTATTAGTGTATATAAGCTGAAAGAAAATGTGTAGCTTCTAGACACTACAGTAAACGGCAAAATAGAAGGGAGGTTAAATGAGAACATTATCTAAAAATATAGTGAGCAGCTAAGGAGGAAAAGGAATTGCAATACTGAAAATGTAGTTGTTTTTTTAAGCCAGTATGAATGGATGTGTTTGAAATTAGATGTGGGTGGTTGCTTATAGTATGCAATTTCATAGTATGCAATTTGTCCCACTTACACAGTATTGCAGCCACTTACACACCCAGTTACACTTTCACAAAAGCACTTATTTACCCACCACTCATATTGCCAGACAGTGACTGACACACTCAGTCACACACCCATGAAACCATTCACACCAATTTACTCACGTATACATCCACTTACATAGTCATTTACATACCCATATAGGCACTGTCACACCCACTCACACACCTATACACCCATTCATTTAACCAGCATTTAAACAGTCAGTTACACATGCACTTACCCACACACCCAGTTCTACACCCAGTCATCCACACATTCAGCCTCTCACGTACCGATTTACAAAAGCATACAGCCACTCACACACCCAGTCAGACAGCAATAGAGGCACTTACACTTCCGCTCACACACCCACTTAGAACCACTTGCACAGAGTTACACACCCAAACACTCACTAACACAGCCAGTTACCAATCCCATTTAGACACCCATACAGTCACTAACACACCCAGTCACAGAAACCACACAGCTACTTACACATCCACTGACAGATCCACAGAGGCACTGATACACTCACTCACATATCCACTCAACCACCCACACACCCAGTCACCCACCTGTATAGCCACTCATATACCCATTTATAAACCCACACTCAGACACTTACACAGCTTGTTACACACTGACATAACAACTTATGTAGCTTCTCACTTGCTTATAGTATGTAATCTAATAGCATGCAATGTAAAGTTAAATGCATCCTATATTTTCAGATATCTACGTTTGTTTAAAGACGAATGGAAGATGGAATGGGGGTGAAGTGAAAAAAAATTAACAATTATGCTTGCTGACAGCATCCATCAACTGAGCAACAGATGAGATTTTTAGTGCAACGGTCATTTGCGGGGATGGCAACCATCTTGTCAGGTGGTAAGGGACTCAAAGATGGTCCAGTTGCTAATAATGAGGCACTGGTTTCCCTCTCTTTCATCATCCTGTGATGTATCCTTGTATGTATGGTTTACAGGGGTAAACCATACATAGAGGATGTGCCATGTAAATACTTCTTATCCGTATCTTCTGCCAGTTTTTTGCTGCATATATTGCATTGGACAATTTTTGGAACAAACTTTGTTAATCCCTGAAAGGATGGAGAAATATTTTTAAATGTTAGAGAAATTCCTTGGTGGTGATAAGTCTTCTTCTTCTTTGTCCTGCTCTTCCCCTTCTCTTCAATCTTCAGCAGAAGATATCCTGACTTTAAAACTCTGTACTTTTGAAGTCAAGTGAAAAAACAGGATGGAGAAGTGGTTGTCAGTCTGTGACCAGAGTATGTGAAACCCAAATAACTGAATTAGGGTGTGAATTGCAATGTGGATAGGTGGTGGCTTACTGTATCCAATAAGAAGTTTAGGTTTGGGTGTGTTCCTGGAATTGCAGAGGATTTGTGGTGGCATTGCGGCAGATCTACAAATCCATAAAATGAATACAAAAAGAGAAAGACTTGTTGTATTGCATTTATAGAAAGATCACATAAGTTACCTTACATTGATTTGTTAATTGTTACTTTTAAAATGTATAATAAGAATAAATGTGTTAATAAAATGTATTAATAAACTTGTAAAAATGTATATTGCTAAACCGAACTTATAGTTGATATAGTAGTACAATTAATAGTTGAATTGTAGTACAATGTATATTAAAAAAATTGAGAAATTTACTAAAAAAAGTTACAGGGATATTATAGTTAGGAAAAAGCATTAAAGAAATCAGACAGTCACTGAAAAAATCCAAAGGTTACAAGGACATTATAGTTAGAAAATATATATTTTTTTAAAACATAGAAATTCCCTAAAAAAACAAAGGTTACAGGGACGTTATAGTTATGCTCAGATTTTACACACACAAAACCATAGAAATTCAACAGTTATAGCTACCTTAGCGAACTATAATTTACGCATCCGCTATGCACTGCTTATGACCTCACATATTACATCACTCATGAGATGATCAGTGACATCACTGATGACATCTCAAATGCTAGCATTGCTATTGCATAAAGGGAGCTGCTGGAAATACAGCTCCCTGTGTGCAAAGCAATAGTTTCCTATCTTTCCCTGCCCACATGTCTGCGGGCAGGGAAAGAGATGAAACCTCTGCTTTCAGTGGGCAGGAGCACTTTGACAGCTGGCTCCCGCTGGAACCGGTGTGTTTGCTTTGGCTTGGCAGAAGCTGTCACAGCTCCCGCCAAAACAAACAGCTATGTCCCGGGGGTGGGAACCCTGGGACATAGCAGGAGCCAGCCCTGGGGGTTGGCAGTCCTGAGGGCCATTATTGGCTGCTGGAAGGGGGCCTTGCGCCCCCCCATCTGATTTCACAGGGGATCATTTCAAAACAAGCGCCAGAGCCTGCGCCTTTTTTTAAATGTATTTTTGCCTGATCCGCTGTGTTTTTCTGTGATTATTGAAAAAAAATAACTTTTCGGCCCTGTCAGGGTCCCAGGGGGATCTCAGAACCAGATCTAGGGGGTCAGGGTATTTCTACCCTGCCCCCTTTTCTTTTTTCTTTTTTTTTAAACGATTTTTGGGGACTCGGTTGAAGCAGAGTCCCAAGATGGCTGCCAGAACTTCCTGGTTGAAGTGTTGGCAGCAAATAAGATTTGAGCACAGGGACTGTTGGATCCTCGGAGGATCTGTGTCCCTAGATATCCAAATTTGGATTTCTTTTAATATCTCAAAAACTATTGAACGGATTTACAATAATTCACAAAAAGGTTGCTTTTTGAATCAACAGCTACCTTTCTGCTAAATTTAGTGTAACTCAGTTCACCAGTTCGGGCTGTAGTCGAGTCTAAAATACCTATGGGAATTTGCATGGGAAAAACGTGTTTTGCCCCCCCCCTTTTTCTCGCCCCCCTGCTTGATGGATCACCCCGAAACTTTCAAGACAGCAGCTGTAGTGAGTGGCAAACTAGTTTTGAAATTTCACGAGGATTCATCAAACGGCACCAAAGTTATTGGCAAAACAAAAAATGCGTTTCCTATGGAAACTAGGTCCTAACTATAACTATCTACTGGCGACCGTCAGTAAAAAAAAAAAATATATATATATATATAGAACTGACATGCTAAAAAACAAGGAGAAACACATCAAGACCAATGATCAAACTGATGTGATACGTTTGATAACTACCTTTTCAGCAGAGGCAAAAGAAATTAAGGAAACTCTGAGAAACAATTGGAATATCTTGCCATTGGATCCAACAGTGGCCAAACTAATGGGCAAGCATCCAAACAACCTTTCGAAGAGCCAAAAACCTCAAAGATATTCTGATGCATAGTCACTTTCGGAAGAAGAACAAACCCACTAGCTGGTTAACACACTCAGGTTTTGTTAAATGTAACAAATGCCAGGTGCGCCAAATTGCCGGCAATAAACTAAAAATTGCAATGGCATCCAAGAAAAAATGGATAATAAGACAGCACATTACATGCAAGAGCCAGTTTGTGGTCTATGTAATAGAGTGCCCACGTAATCTTAAATATGTGGGCAGTACCATTTGTGAACTGAAGAAAAGGATTCTGGAACATGCCAGGGCAACTGTGAATAAAGATCGTGGAAATGCTGTAGGAAAACATATGGAATCAAACCATGAAAGTGATTGGAAAAAACTGAAATTTTATGCAATTGAAATTATTGAACAGCATGAAAGAGGCGGTGACAGAATACGCAAATTAAGACAAAGCAAATCCCATCACATACTGAACTTGCGAACGTTAATACCGTATGGTTTGAATCAGGACAAAGAAATGTACAACCATCTTTAAAATTTCGCTTCTCTATAGGTTATAATAATAATGGACTGTTATTTCTAGAAAATCTTTTAATACTTTTACATTCACTTCTGCACATTATAATTGATGGCCCAATAGGGGGCATGATAAAAAAACTGAGGGTTATTGGCATCCTCAGATTAATGAATGTCGATACCAATTATATACTGACAAAGATGTGAGAATAACACACTAGAGGGTATTATTCGCACTATCTGAATTTTAAGAAAAGCTATTGAAATAAGTTATGGAACTATAAATTGTTGCAAATGATAATGTTATCGTATGCAAACTATCAAATAGTTCACATCTAGTTAAAAAACCCTTGTCTATATTTAATTTTGTTTATGTTTATTTTGAACCTTTCATGTTTTGTCACACAACATCTCCCAGAATTCACTGAGCTGTAAAGAGTATACGAGCACATGATCACGTATTTAAATGCGCCTGAACCTTTAATGGCATACCCGTGAACAAGGTCTCTGTGAGACCGAAACGCGTAGGGACATACTTACCTTAATTTTGAAAATTGAACAAACTATGTAAACATTAAAGAAAAGAACTGCAAAGTGCCCGCGAGTGCGACCCGTCTTTACCTTCAGTAAAGTTGTTTTGATGAGAGCGGCGAGGCTCTGCTGTCTGAGGACAACGCACCGCCATAGAGCGCCGACATTCCCAGCACAACCGAGCCAGCAAGATATATATAGATCTCTCAAAACAGCACTTCTTGCTGTTCCTGACTGCATCCACATGTCGGGGCTTATGCTCCACGGAGGGAGCAGGACCCACGTTCCACATGCACACAAAATCTTTGATGTAGGTCCAACAAGGAAAAGCTGGCACTCCTGGAACTATTACACCGATTGATTTATTTCACTAGCTGACGTGTTTCGACCCACACGTGGCTTTGACAAAGACCGTGTGGGGGCGGGGGGATATATAGATATAGATATATATATATATAGATATAGATATATATATATGCTTGATTAAATAATTCTATACAAATACCCATAGGTACACTGAAGCAGCAATATTTTTAAGGGTCTGCTGTCCACGTTTATCTTGTGGTACATTTTTTTGCCATGAATTGGACAAACCAAAATTTATAAGAACAAGTATCATTTATAGCATGTGTTAAGTCAACATAACAGTTTATGACTCTTAGACAAAAGGGGTTCCATGTTCTTTCTGGTAGCCAGTGATGAAAAGTTCTCAGGATGTATACATTGTAATCGGTGAATTTTTGCACAGCAGTGCATTCACGTATGCTACGACAATTCTACCAAAAACTGTTCAACAGTATGTACATTTCTTTTATTAGAATAGCAGAAACGTTTAACTTATATTTCAGACATTGGCAGTTCATGTGTGTATAGTAAACACTAACATATGAGGGTATAATTTTTACACACACACACACATTTTAACATACTGTTTTCTTTAATCTAAGTCCCCACGTTTTTATAGAGAATTCAACATCACAGTATTTTGTTAGTACTCGGTGATATATTTTTTAAAACTATATTAGAAATCCGAAATTGATTTTCCTTTACACTGTACTTACATAACATAAACATAAAATAAAATACTTACACCATTCCCAGCATATCGAACAATAAATAATAGATTCCCCTGACAGGACTTTGATGACCTGGCAAAGCCCGAGTGCTTTCAGCCAAAATCATATGAAACCATAAATCACTCTTTATTTTATAGAACATTTCAAAATGGATTCCAGTTTTCTACCTTGAAAGTCATTTCATGAGTTATTTATAACTAGTGAAGACCAGAATGGAAAGAAAATTGAATAGAACTAGAAAATTTACTGTGACTGCTTTTACAAAGAATAACTTCGCTTTAGGCAAAATTAGACAGAATTACAGGCAGGTGAAACTTGTAAATACAACCAGTTTGGAGGCAGACTCCTTTTTTGTTTTATGACTGAAACGTATTTTTTTCTAGTCCTTCGTGAACATAGCAGAGGTCAAAGATGATAAAATGGCCTTTTAACCGCACAGAGCAGAGTTTAAATTATGAATTTTGAGAGCAATTTAAATAATGGCAATGCAAAGTTGATTCCGATGACAGGTTACTGCGCAATATCTTCCGTCTTTGAATTTGCAAAAGTGGTTTAAAGAAACAGAAAAATCTTTGTGAATGTTATCAACTCACAAGGTACTTTTGCCAAAGCCGCCTTTAAGATAGTGGTGCTAATTGTTAGTGTTCATTTGTATGGTGGACAATTTCACTTTTGTTTTGTACAACATTGTACCGCTTTCGATAGTTTTGGTTGTTCAGGGACTTTCAAAAAGTTTCAAGATTTCCATAGCAGACCAAGGTCTGATTCTGTTTACAGAGATGTGTGGACAGCAGAGTACATATGAATGTATGTGTGTTAAGTGAACATGCCTTCTTTAATGAGATGTGAGTTTACTGGGTGAGACCGAATGGCCACATTAGATCACCATGGGCCATATGTATCAAGCCTTTTTCCCATTTGCGAATGGGAAAAGCCTTTGGGATGTATCATCCCAAAAGGCCATCGCAAAAGAGAATGGCAAAATTTGCGATTCTCTATTTTGCGAATGCAATTAAGGAATTGCAAATTGCGATTCCTTAAATGCAATTCTGGAAGCACCAGAAATTTGCTATTTGGCCTTAAGGAATTGCAAATTACCACCTACTTCAAGTTGGTGGTAATTTGCGATTTTCTTTAAAAAAGCACTTTTTTGATTTTTTAAGAGTGCCATATGTGGCACATACATGCCCTTAGGGCATGTATGTGCGCAAAATGTGCACACATGCATATTTCAGGGGTGCAACAGGGTGTCCTTTTGGCACCCTTGAAATTGCATTCTCAATTTGCCATTCTCTAATTGGTAATCGCAAATTGAGAATGTCTTCCCAATCATTCCTATGGGCCTCCTAGCCCATAGGAATGAATGGGAAGGTATTCCTTATTTGCGATTCGCAAATAAGGAATATGTAGGATTCGCAACATTTTTAGCAAATCCTACATACATTGCATTTTGCGATTCTCTAATTGCAATTCGCTAAAAATAGCAATTTGAGAATCGCAAAACTCTTTTTTGATACATATGGCCCTTAGAAACCATCTCATTCGCTATAAATATCCACTATCCATTTGTGGACGACGAGTAGAAGATAGTTGGTGCACTGTGTGGAGCTGACCGATACAATACAATGTTCTTGTTCAGATCCTATACTTTGCTTCATCAGGCTCCTTTCTGCAGGAAGCATTCTTGAACTGTTACTCGTAAGTAACATGGATGAGAATAGATCCTCCGCCTAGAAAACCACAGCACATTTTTAGATGGGTATTTATTTTGAGCCAAGCAGCACATTTGGCTGGCAGGGTGGGCGTTAACACTATTTTACCTGCAGTCCTTGTGCCATAAGAAAACTTACCTTCAGTAACAATATTTCTGGTGGATACTCTATCTATCTGAATATTACTCAAATCTTGAATAACATTCCAGGCACTAGACTGGGACTGGTGCGAAAAACTTCTTCCGTAATGGTAGGAGGTCTCATTTCAATGGCAGAAGGAATGTCCATGTGATGTCGCAGGAGCCATAAAGTGCCCCCACCATCAAGACAACGTCAGTTTCCATTTCATTTTTTCAATCCGCTAAACAGCTGAATGGGAACGACATCAGATTGTGAAATGTAGTGCAACAGCATAAGAAATGGAATCTTATCAACTAGCCCGTAACCATCTATCTAAAAATGGGGAGGTGAGTGGAATTGCAAGGAATCTTCAGGTAGATAAGAGTATCCACCAGAAATATTGTTAACGAAGGTAAGTAACTCTTTAATCTGATGTATACTTCTCTGTAGATTCCTCACATGTTCAATAGATTTCCAAGCAATACCATCCCGGGGATGTAGGGCTCTTTGGATGGTTACAAAAGGAAACCCTGGAGCACATACTGGGCGAAATGCCCATCCTTCCTCACCGCCAAATCTAGATAACAATGCTTGGCAAAGGTATGAAGGGATGAATAGTGGTCACTCAGGAAATATTGCCTACAGGGGCTCCCCAGGCCAGAGCACATGTTGAAGCTTTGGCCGTTGTGCAGTGTGCCCTAATGCCTGCCAGTGGCATTTTTTGGCTATGCAAGGGCTCATACCGAGACCCCATTAGGAAAGTTCAAACTAGATTCAGAACCCACTGTGGCATAATAAAGGGAGTGGGAGAAAACCTATTGGGCAAATCTTTCAACAGTATCTACACAATGGGGGGGGGGGGGGAGAGTTAAAAAGGGGATGGCTGGTTCGGGAGGCAGAGAAAAGTGGAAAAGGTTTCTAAATTCTCCTTCACTATACCCATGGCACACTCTTGCTAGGCAAAGGAAAGTACACATTTAAGGGGCCAATCTGGTGGTCCGTTCTCCAAGTGATAAACCTACACCACCTCCTGGAGTAAACAAACTTGGTGGAATATCTACGGTCGGATAAAATAACATCCACCACATCATCAGGCAGCTGAAAAGCAGTCAAGAGTCCCCACTCAATCTCCACGCATGAAGGTATAAGTTCTGGCGATTCAGAAGGAACACCAGTCCTTCTGAGTGGGAGGAAAAGTCAACCTTGAAAGGAAGACAGAGCGGGGAACATAGGGAAAGGCGCAGAAGGTCTGCGTATCACACCCTTCTTGGCCAATCCGGAGACTCTAAGGTGACTTGGGCCCAACCTTAACTGATCTTCCTCAGAACCCGAGCAATCAAGGATATGGGGTAAACAAGTAATGAAGTGGAAAATTCCATTTCAACTGAATCGCGCCCCACAAGAATCTTTTTGATGGATACTGGAGGGCAGAGTACTTCGGGCAATGTGGATATGAATGAGTGGCAAAGAGATCCACGTGGGGCAAGAAGGGAGGAATGCCTTGAGCGCTAGGCAAATCACCCTCAGTTCGTGCAGGCTACAGTGAAACCCTTGATCTCCAGATGAGCTCCCCATCCTAGAGAAGAGGCATCCGTCACTACCATGGCCGTGGCTCGAGTGGGTTGGAAGGACATCCCTGTGGACAGGCTCTCCTCGATACCCCACCATGCAAGCTCTGATGCAGCATCCCTGGAGATTACTATGGAGTCCAACAGATTTCCCCATACTGGAACTACTGCCGCGGAGGCACTACTGGAGGGCCCTTGTATGCCAGTGGATTTGCATGACCAGGAGGATGAAAGAATTCAGCAGACCAAGCAGGCAAGGCATGGGACACACAGGACTGAAATCCTGACACCTTCCTGAAAGTGCGTGAGCAATGCATGGATAGCCTATATTGTCTGCACAGGTGGAAAGGCTAAGGTCAATGTGGTATTCAGTACTGTTCTTTTGAATAGGAGATGCTAAGCGGGTTCCATGTGAGATTTGGGGGCATAGCCCAGTTGTGTAGTAGGGATGCAGTCGACTCGAGGTGAAACCTTGCCATCTTAGGATTCCTGGCTTTCAGGAGAGTCATCCAGGGCCGAAAAAACTGGAATCCCAGACTTTCAGAAATGGGCTGCCAGCACCGCTATCACCTTCATTAAGTGCAGACATTATGCCAAAGTGAAGCATAGCTAGTTGGTATTGGGTCATACCCACTACAAATCTCAGGAACTTCCTGAGGGACTTCAGGTATGGTGAAATAGGCTTTCAATAAATCGAGCGACACCATCCAGTGTCTAAGCTCTACCGCCTAAAGAACCAGAACCATGGACATCATATTGAACATTGCTTTCCAAAGGAAGAGGTTCAAGATCCTGAGGTCCAGACAGGGCCGAATTTAGCGCTGGTGGAGCCTGGTTCGAAAATCATTTTTGTCGCCCTCACACCCCATGACCGCCTCCTTGGATTCTCTCACTACCACCAGGCAAAAGTGCCCTCATATCTTCAATAATAAGTTATTGCTAAAAACAGCCTCCTCCCCGCAGAGGTCAGCGTCCTCTCCACAGGTCAGCACCCAGTGCAGCTGCACCGGTCGCACTGCCCTAAAGCCAGCCCTGGGTCCAGAATGGGACCAAAACTGTTGTCTTTATTTGGAACAAGGAAGTACCAGCAGTAGCACCCTTGTCCAACTTCCTGCTCTGGCACCAACTCCACAGCTATTTTCTGAAGCAAGTCTGCCACCTCTTGTTGCAGTAGGAGAAGGTGTTCCTGTGTAAAGTATGAACGTGTATAAGAAATTCAGGGGATATACTGGTAGAACTGCAAGGTATTTTCCCTTTTCTAAAATCTGTAGCCTTCTAGTACTGTGGAAGAGAGTTCACCCAACCTTATACTGGTTTTGAGGGCCCACACATGGGCAAACTAGAGCTGCTTGCCTCCGGTGGCCAGGCAGGAGGAGGAAAGTAGAAGGAGGAGGAGGAGGAGGAGATGACTGGCTTGGAAAGAGTTTGATTCCTGGCCTTCCCGCGGCCCCTGTACTGTCAAACAGTAGGGTTCTGGGCCTGCTGCCTTGCAATGGCTGCCTGACGCAGGCTGATGTTGAGGTTTCATCCGAACTCACGAAATTTGTGAAATTCTTGGTTGCCCCTTTTTTGGGGCAGCAAACCAATGGAGCGAGAAGCTGCAGAGCTGTTTTTAAAGCACTCCAAAGCTGCATCCGCCTGGTCTCCGAAAAAGTTGGAGCCATCAAACAGCAGATCCATCCGGGTATAGTGAACATCATTTAAGGACCCCAGTGTCTTGAGCACTGTATGCCTATGCACTGCCACTGATATCCCCTTCGCCCTGTCAATGGAGTCTGCTCTATCGAGACCTGATTGAATGGCTTGTCCAGAGGCCTCTTGACCATCATATACGAGATTCACGAAGTGTAATTGAAGGTCATTGAGCAGTTTGATGGTGATGAAGCTAGCCATGTCCCACAAAGGAGGATCTATCTACCTAGAAGGCATGTAACATGTTGCATTAAGCGACTTCAGAGCCAAGTTCCCAGAAGCAAAATCCTTTTTGGGGCAGGCTTCCAGTCTCTTTGACTCACTGTCAACAGGTGCCACAAAGAAATTGGCAGCAGAAAATTTAGAAGAGAAAAGAATAACTGAACTTTCAAGTGATGGGTGCTCTGATAGAAAATGGGGATCACCAGTGCTGGCCTGCATCTCATAGCTCTGGTCCTGATAACAGCTAAAGTGGATGAGGGCTAGGCCCTGATGGCAAAGACAGGATCCTCAAGGGCTACGATGAATGGTAGCATAGCCTCTGCTGAATGATGTGTAGACTGTCAATATGTTGGTCCTTGTCTCTACTGTGGGAAAGAGTAACTTTGATGTTTCTGCTGCCTTCCTGATGACAGCATAATAGGAGGCAACCCCTATGGGGAGAGGGCCTAATGGGACCAGGAACTCTAGCTTGGACAAGGTGTCTAGTCCACTGGCCTCTGCAAGGTCTTGGAGACCCTCAGGTAAATCACAAGGGTCCCCAAGCTTCATACTAGTCTAAATCTATGGCAAAGGGGTCATATAAGGGATAGCTTTTCTCCTTATACTATCTCCCCTATAGGAGGTACTGGGGATCCCTCCTAGATCTCTGAATCTCCCCTGAAGGCTGTGAAGTCGTGAGGGTTGGTTCCAACATCCACAGGCATCAATGACGTTGGAGTCACGACCTTTGGCGGTAGTCCACATAACAACCCGAAAGGACTCCTTGGGACCATAGCCCACCTCAAACATGGCATTCCGGTATGGTGCCAGATCCATACACGGCAAACCTGTGTGCTAGTCGCTGGAGGTAGAGGCGGCAGTGGCACGGGAACTCCACTGGCACCGACTCGGCAGTGGGCATTCCATTGGCGCAGGCTAGGGAGGAGCCTGGATTTCGCTAAAATTCTGCCTCCAAAAAGTAGCCTGAGGGGAGAGAAGCACCCTTCAGAGACTTACCTCTCTTCTTCTACCTGCTGGTGTGCCTCCTCTCCCCGGCAACCTCGACCTTGATCGCAGCCAAGACTTGTCTCTCCTCTGCTGTCATCCTTTGCCTGTGCCATAAACAGTTTTGCCTCTCTCTCTTTTACAGACTTTGAATCATACTTTGGTATGTTTCGCAAGTTTCGAGGCATGGCCAGTTCCTAGGCACCAGAAGCAAACATGATGGAGTTGGGTCGGTCACTGACATGTGACCCCCGCAATCGTTACATAGTTTAAACCCCGACTGCTTTGGTGGTGACATTTTCTTTTTGCACTGTTAAAAAGATGGCAAAACAATTTTGTGACTAAAATCTCAGAAGAGCTGCGGGCTGCGTCAAAGACCCAGAAAAAAGGAAGTGACATGGTTTCAATAACAGAGGCGCTTAAAGGCTTCTGCAACATCACATTGACGTCACATCCAGTACCCATACAAAACTGGAGTCCCCTAGCGTCATGGGAGAGATAGGAATAAGATTTTGCTGACCAGCACCTGTAAAGATATTCAAGAGGTGAATAATCTGTAGGTAGCATTATCCATCAGAAAAGGTCAATTGACTAGCCCAGGTAGCTTGCCAGCACCCCCAAAGTAGCTCTCAGAGGTGAAGCAAGGACAAGCCATTCTCAAAGAGTCTGTGCATAGTAAAGAAGGCAGCACTGCTCAGCTCTAAACGCCTTAATCCTTTAATATTTGTGGGATGGAAGTGTGAAGGGTCGAAACCAATACATAAAATCTCTTTCTTACTAATATTTGACTCCTAATTGAGCTCTCTGCCACATACCATAGTCATTTGATCCCTCGGGCACCTCAGACCTCCTCCAAAATCACATGTTACATGTAAACATTTCTTGTGGAGAGGTGGCCACATGATACAGATACATTTCAGGCCTCAACGTTTCTGCTTTGCGCCATATCTGTTAGGTATCTGGCTCAATAGGTTGTAGTACTTCCAGCCTTGACACTTCTCTAAGGGCCTCAGCTCAAAATAATTATCAATGCTGGCATCATCATCAATGTCTACATCAATGCTTTACTACCAGCCGGCTTCTCTTTCCTTCGCCATTTCCATGGATTCTTTTGAAATGCAATGGATTTTGGGTGAGCTGCTTAGGGTCCTTCTCGTTGTTATGAGTTTACCATAAGGAAGTCAACTGACATATCCAGCCTGTATCTTGGCTGTAGATTTTGGGCATCATGTAATCGCTAAAGTTAATGTTGGGTCAATTTGAGTTTTACTTCAATTTATCAAATCACAGCTCTTCGTCCAGGACCCAATCTGGTTCATAATGTAAAAGTATTGTGCACTTTGAAAGTATTCATAGTACTGTAGCTACTCCTACCATGAAATTGGATGTAGATCAGTAGGCTTGTGATAAGTGATAAACAGCTTGATTTGCAAGCCTTTTTAAGGCTGTTACACTTTGCGTAGTCTCCTCTACAGATATAAATTGCTCATCCTCCCCATAGGAGTGTGATTACTGTGCGGTTACTCAAATGTGTTTGAAATCTAGATGATTTTTTTAAATCTTGAAACTAAAACAGCAATGACCTTTCTATATTTAAGACTAGCAGTAGGGTCTACTGCTGATAAATACACAAAGGTACACTTCTTAGTATCATCTAAGGTAGAATATTACCAATCTATGGCCCCAGTCTCACACATCATGAAATCAGTGTCAACACCACACCACAGCACCAGTAGAGTTGTTGATGTTAAACCTGCAGCTGTGTGTTTCTCCCACCTGATGCCTACTATCACAGGCACTGCAGTATTATCACTTCTTGTATGTCATTATATACGAGGTACCAGAATTTCTCTCAGCAGAGCCTTTCTTTTCAACACCCTGTGCTAGCCTTATCTGCCAGCAATATTATTTACTCAAGCATAAGTTGTGATTCAAATGCTACCCCCTGAAGACCAGGCTCCTTATTGCCAACTTGTTACAAATGTTTGCCACTGCCTTGAGAGCCTTTTGTATTTCCACATTGTGCAAATACAGCTTACAGGAAAGCTGACTCCATCAACTTGAGACAATGGCATTTCGATGCATTGGTTTTTATGACACTGTCAAAATCATTTATTGAACATACTCTTGGTGACACACAAGTCGCTGAGAAGTTAATGTTGGTTTCTGTTATCTTTACCTATCTCTTGCAGAGTGCCAACATCCGCTGAGCACTCAGAAGTCCAAAAATAGCCTGCTTCACTACTACCCAGACCTAGGTCAATTCCAGAACTGGAATTTGTATTGTTGCAATTGTATAGTCCGTCTGGTGGCATTGAGTGTGGTCCAGTGAACAGCACCTCCAGCATCTTTAGGTTTCTTATCAAATCAAAGAACTTCCCCAGAAAATAGGGGCAGTGATTTTCTTAAACCCAATGATCACACTTTCTCCCATGCCTATCTAACCAATTAGTATTTCATCACGTCTGTGGCAACGCCAAGAGATCAAGATGTTCACATCTCATCCCTTGAGGTCTCATTTATAATCCTTACTTACAACCATACTCAAATAACATTAGGATAGGCAAAAGGGAGCACAAGAAACAAGAATTGGCAACACCAATGGGGTTTGCTTATCCAAGAGCTATTGACTTTGTCAGTGTCTTTTAGCCATGTTGTGCAACATGGCTGAAAGTTGGGGGGAGGGGGGGTAAGTGCTATTACGCAGTCAGGCTTGCTGCATTATAGTGCTTTTTTCTAGTGGGACAAGAGGGCTTGGGAGACATGGGCCAGTTCATAAGCCTCTGCAAAACGATTGATGTGGTACTGCTTGAGTGGCATTTGTGAGCGTTGAATCCACTCCTTTTAGCTTGGGTGGTGGAGGTGGACTGCACCTACAAATTCTAAGAAGATGCCCAATAAAGACACTAGAGATTGCAATAAAAACATGTAAATTAACTTATCTCAATAGTGAGGAATGTGTATTGCAGATAAGAGGTCAGAAAATCATGCTATGTTCGTGGATCAGTCAAAGACTGCATCTGCTGGGGAGTCACGCATTTTGGTGGAGCTCCGAAGTTTAAAGCATAGCAATGTGGGCATAGCAGAGAAAGGAGCCTTGATCGATTCACTTCTTCTGAACATGGATAGATGCCTGACTATACCAGAAGATGAGATGCAGGATCTCACAAAGAAGATCTACTTGCTAGAGTCATCAGTGGTAGAGCGAGGATTGAGGTACCTGTGGTGCCAGTGCTGCTCTACTTATATGTAGACTGAATACTTAGAAAGACACATGCATCTAAAATTCAAATTGTATGAGGGCCCGCATAGAGCAGGGACACTGGATTCCCATCTTCAATCACATAGATATTCATGATGGAGAAGATTCTTGCGGACTACCCTTCAACTATTGTGGAGAGCTTTACACTGAAAGCAAGGAATGTGCAAAGAAAACACGGAACTCAGAGGGGGAGTCATAGAAGAGCTGCGCACTCTAGTAGAATAACAGCATATTGTCGATGTCACAGCTATCTGCTGTGGTGCCTTGATTGGAAAGAAGAATTTGATTTTCCCCAACTATAGCCGCACCATGCAAGTTAGGAAACAGGAATTGCAGCACATCAAACAAATATTGAAAAAGCCAACAGAGCTCAGCTACGCAAGCTATCAGCTTTTCCAATGTTTTAGCGACGTTGCACAGCAACGCGGCTGTTCTGCAGCATGGCTTAAAGTTAGGAAACTACAACCAAACATTGATAAAGCCAACAGAGCCCAGCTATGCAAGCTATCGGGTATTCAGTGTTTTAGCCATGTTGCACAGCAACGCAGCTGCTCTGCAGCATGGCTTAAAGTTGGGAAATAAAGGGCTATGACATGGCCAGACACACAATAAGGGAGGGGGACGGAGCAAGCAACACAGTGTAGGACGGGTAACGGGGAAGGGCAAGCAACATAAAGCGGGCGGACGGGCAAACAACATATGGAGAGAGTGGTGAGAAAGATGGTGCAAGAATGATGACGAGGCAACAGCAACAACGTGGGAAGGACAAGTGCAAGCCACAACGTGGGAGTGGAGTGGGGAAGAGATAGCCTGTAAACACCTGCACTCCATAAGAGTGCTGGAACCAAAAGAAAAAAGTAGTTCCAAAAGTGGGAGCAGTAACAAAGCACTGGGCAAGGAAGAGGTACTTAGGCCACGTTCTAGGGTAGGGACAAACACACGAATAGTCAGTGAAGCTGGCACACGCTGTCGATGAAGCCAACTAATGTTAAGCAATGGGCAGGCTGTAGGTCTCAGGAAAGACCTAAAAAGGTGAAAGGGACAGGAAAAAACACTGCTTGAACTTACAAAGAAGATCACTCTGGAGAGTGGTTGCCGAAACCCTTCAAACTAGGAGTACAAGAACAGCAAATTACTGTGAGAAATTGGGTTGTTGTTTGAGGAGAGTGTGAACCCTTCTAAAGCAGCAACCATAATCCTGGTCAGGGTGAATCACAAACAGTCACTAAATTAACCTGTACATAACCCTTTGGTAGCTTGGCACAAAAGCATTCAGGCTTAACTTAGAAACAATGTGTAAAGTATAAGTGAAGAATAAAGCGAAAACACAACACAAATAAACTCCCACATCGATTTAGAAAAAGAGAGTAAAACGTAATTAAGTATTTGACACCAAAACAACAAATATCTCATAAGTAGAACCGGAGTTTTGCAATTTCAAAGATTAAAGGTAAGTATAGCGCATAAAAGCACAAACCGCCACTAGTGGTGATCTGATCGCGCAAGTCCTGGAGAAAATAACAAGTTCAGGCCGACTGCGATGGAGCGTGGGCCTCATACAGGGACCTGGTTAGTCGTGCTGAAGAGTTACCTTCTAAAATCCAGCATAAAGAGTCCAGTTTGCAGTGGAGGAGACCGCGAGGAAAAAGGAGAGCATTGCAGATGGTCAACCTGTAGCTCAATTAGCAGGCTGGGCGGCGCAGTCAGCCATCGCTGTAGCGCGATGATCCTGTCGGGCGTCATGGACGGTTATTGCTGGAGAATCACATTGACAGTCACCACGGGCTGTCGCTGCTGTAGCGTGAAGTGCAGATCTACCAATGTCGGTCCTAACTGGCGGTCGCTGTAGCACGAAGAGTTGGATTCACAGGACCTATGCGTTGGCTTTCGGTACGGGCAGCAAGATCTTGGCACAAGCGGGCCTGTTTGCGGTCGCAAATAGCCCAAAACTTCAGGATTTCTTCGTTTCTTCTAGGAGGAGCTCAACTGATCCACATCAAGGGTCCAGGACCTGGAAGGCACCTCTCAGGGATCTGGGACTCACTTAGGGAGAGGCCAGCAGGGCTTAGGCAGATCCAGTTGAAGGTCCAGTAAAGTAGGTCAGCTGGGCAGTTGCAGGGAGACCTCTGGAGCTTGTTGAGTCCGTGTAGCTCCGGTCCAGTGAGGACCTGGCTTGGCAGTTCGGGCTGGACTGTTCCCATAAGGAACAGGGTCAGGACTGATTTGCATATGGCTGGGTCCAAACTGGGGTGGCGTGGTGAGCAAAAGAATGATATATTAAACCCAGATCCTTGTGACTGGGGGTGAATGTTTGCATTGTTCAGCATTCCGTCCATCAATTGTTTCTTTTACATTTGTCACCCTAAGTGGGAAGGGTATGCCCAGATGTGGGTCCCATGCTCACTGAGCCACTGGATTCAAGCTAGCCTGGCTGATAAGGGGGTGATGCCCTAAAACCGGTCCCAGGAGAGTTGTTTCCGGTCCAGGGAGGACCTGGCTTGGCAGTTCCGGCTGGACTGTTCCCATAAGGAACAGGGTCAAGACTGATTTGCATACAACTGGGTCCAAACTGGGGTGGCGTGGTGAGTAAAAGAATGATGGATTAAACCCAGATCCTTGTGACTGGGGGTGAATGTTTGCATTGTCCAGCATTCCGTCCATCAATTGTTTCTTTTGCATTTGTCGCCCTAAATGGGAAGGGTATGCCCAGACGTGGGTCCCGTGCTCCCTGCGCCACTGGATTCAAGCTAGCCTGGCTGATGAGGGGTGATGCCCCGAAACCGGTCCCAAGATGCTTGTTTCCGGTCCAGGGAGGACCTGGCTTGGCAGTTCGGCTGGACTGCTCCAATAAGGAACAGAGTCAAGACTGATTTGCATATGGCTGGGTCCAAACTGGGGTGGCGTGGTGAGCAAACGAATGATGGATTAAACCCAGATCCTTGTGACTGGGGGGGGAATGTCTGCATTGTTCAGCATTACGTCCATCAATTGTTTCTTTTGCATTTGGCTAGCTCACTAGCCTTTGGAGTCACTCATGTAACCTGAAAGGAAGAGTGCAGGTTCAGTCTTCCTCCTCAGCCAGTAGGGCAGTCCTTCTCCTGTAAATCCCTATGTCTAGAAGTGTAGTGAAGAGTAGGTCTGGGGGTCCAATTTTTATACCTGGTCCTAGCTTTGAAATGGGAGAGGTTTCTGGACTCTCAACCCCTCCCCCCCCCCGAAGAGGTGTTTTTAATTTCCTGCCTCCCTGTCCTGATCCCAGTTTGTCTGCTGCCTCCAAGCTCCTTGTGTGTGACCTGAGGGTGTGTCTCTGAAGTGCAAGTAGGGCTGAGCACAGCTCCCCATAGTACCAAACATCTTGTCTTAATAAATCCTCACTGGTGCCAGTGAAGGATTTTTTAATAAATTCACACATGACCCTTTTAGAGGGTTCCCTGAAAACCTACCAAGCACTGGTGTGGTTCCTGACTTGTTTTCACCAGCCTGCCACTACCAGACATGTTTCTGACCTCATGTAATGAGAGCCAGCACTCTCAGAGACAAAGCCTACTCAGCCAGAGGTGTTTCACACCTCCTCCAGGACAGGATGGCCTTCCTGGGTGGGAAGCTTCAAAGGCAATGGCGCCTTTGAAATCCAACCCAGGAACCTCTAGATAGTGGGGGGGGGAGCCAAACCCAGTTTCCTGCTCCACTTTTTGCGTGTGGAAAGCCGGGAAAATTTGTTAGATTAGGAGGAGGGTCCCCCACTTAGCCACCCCTAGGGCAGGCCAATCGATGTGAACCCCTCTCCTGAAACTCCACCATGTTGGGATGGTGGAAAAACAACCTATCAGGGTTAGGGTAGTGCCTTTTGCCACAGGAAGTGGCCACTAGAGGGTGTAGACACCCTAAAGGTAGGTAGCACATTGGATACTACCCGTCTCCCCATGCAATGCCCCTAAATTCAGTATTTAGGTAGCACCCTGAGACCTGAACATCAGATTCGACGGACAAGAGAAGACCAGGACAAAGAAGACCCGCTGCTCGAGAACTGAAGCCCTGTTGCAGAAGAAAAAGGCGCCAAACCCTGCCTCCTGCTCCTAGGACTCGAAAATCGCTGCTGCGGTGTAGTCCTGAAATGACTCCAAGAACCAAGGAGCACATCCAGCCTTCAAAAAAAATCGCCAAGAAGCTCCCTTGGAGTGAAGATATCACTCCCCTTCACACCGCAGACACCGATCCCATGAAGTCCGGTTTGTCGACTTGCTGATACCTGAC
The DNA here is from genome assembly GCA_963921515.1 of Calotriton arnoldi. Lineage (NCBI taxonomy): Eukaryota > Metazoa > Chordata > Amphibia > Caudata > Salamandridae > Calotriton > Calotriton arnoldi. Next base: position 1,711,289 of record CAWUFW010002796.1, read on the forward strand.
GGCCGGGATGCAGCATCGAAGCAAGAAAAGGTACAACAGCTCCAGAGGGTCAGTCTGTCTCCTCACCAAGTTTGGAGACACCAGGACCTACCCGAGCCGCGGCATACCAATACTCTGGGTACCGGACCCCCAACAGCAAACACTGAAACGAAGAGTCCACACCAGACTCCCAAAGCATCAGAAGCAAGCACCCATCTAGGGACGTCAAGACACCAGAGACCCACTTCCTGAGTGGCCCAGCTGTTCCGAGATCGGCTCTCACAGTTGCCTGCTCCAGACATTAAGGACCTAAAGACGCACAACGACCGGCTGACCTGTTCGCACTGCACCCGGCCCCACCGGCCCTGGCATTGAGTCCCATGGTCCCCAGGCCATTGCGACCTCCTCCCACGAAGGAGCCCCCTCGGACTTACCTGTAAAACCTGTGCAGTGCGTTTTCAAGTGGCCTCCTTCGTCTTTGCGCACCTGTATCCAAGACCCTCAGCACTCTGCTACCGGCCGATCCGGGACGCTCCCGAACTTCTCCTTCTCGAACTTTGGAACTGGTCCCGACAATGACCTAAAACAAGTAGGTGAACTTCGTGAAAGCATTGCCTGATTTTCTATGCCTTTTTCTGCTTTTTCCCCATTGTTTCATATGGTGCTTAATTACTCATAAAAGTGATATATTTTCCGAACTTTGAAAAATCTTAACTTTGAAAGTACTTACCTTAGAACTATGTTCTTGAGCTTAAAATTCTATAAGAAATCAATATTATTTTTATAATTTGGTCTCAGATTTATTCTCGAGTGAGTGTCTCATTTATTGCCTCTGTGGAGTACAACAGATGCTTAGCACTACCCTCTGATAAGCCTACTTGCCCACACTACCACAAAAAGAGCATTAGAATGATCTGCTTTTACCTCTGTGTAACATTTGGGGATTCACTGGACTCTCTGCACAGTGTACTTCTTTTAGTACACTATATAGAGAGCCAGCTTCCTACAAGAGGTAGGCCGCACAACAGTGAAAAACTAATTTGTGAGGTTTTCACTATCAGAACATGTTAAACTTAAAAGTACATGTCCAACTTTTTAAATACACTGCACCCTGCCCTATGGGCTGTTTAAGGCCGAACATCAGGGTGATTTATATGTATTAAAAAGGGAGGTTTAGGTTGCCAGGTCGAAATGACAGGTTAAACCTGCACACACAGGGCTGCAATGGTAGACCAGAGACATGTTTCAAAATGCTACTTAAGTGGGTGGCACAATAACTGCTGCAGGCCAACTAGTAGCATTTACAGGCCCTGGGTACATTGTGTACCAATTTACGAGGGACTTATAAGTAAATTAAATGTGCCATTTGGGTGTAAGCCAATTTTATCATGTTTAAGGGAGAGAGCACTTTAGTGCTGGTTAGCAATGGTAAAGTGCATAGAGTCCTAAAAGGCAATAAAAAATGGTTCAGAGAACAAGATGGTTAAGGCAAAAAGTTTGGGGATGACTCTTCATTAAGAGGGCCAAGTCCAACAATTTCCTTGGCTTCCATCTTAATTAAGCCTGTTTTCACTCACCTTCACTCCTCTGCTTATTGTTTAAACTCCAGTCCCTTTAATAAGGAAATTAATATATCCAAAGTGTTATGCTAGCTTTGATTTTGCTTGAGCTGCATTGTTTAGATTCTCTTTCTGAGAACAGTTTTACTTTTTTCAGTTGTTGTTACAAAGCATTTTTTTAAAGGTTGAGTAATCTCTAGATGACAAACTAGAATGTGCTTGAAATATATTTAGTTATGGTCCATCATTAATACATCAAAGCCAAGCAATACTTTTGATGCATTTAATTATGTGCGTTTTGAAGAAATTCCACATAACGCTTTCAACAATTAAATAACTCATTTCATTAATAAAGAAAATTATTTGTGACTGTCGAAAAATTCAAAGATTACATTAGTTACTGGAGGGGGGCACATTGTAACCAAGTGGATAATGATGGTGTAAACGTGTTTGTAGTACCTGATGTGCACTTTGAACCCTTAGAAGAGTCTGAAGCATTTGGATCGAAATGTTAGAATCTACAGTACTGCACATGAATTAAAATTAAACAACTACTTACAAGATAACTATGTTAACCTAGTGTTGGGTAGTTCCTAATAATATTTAGGACCTGCGCGATTAGACAACATAAACTAAGGGATTGGTGTCCAGACTAATTGCAGATACCCCCAAAGGATATGTCAGCCTTTAGACCAGCTAGCTCACAGTGCCGGAATCAGTCTAGACACCAATCTCTCAGTTTATGTTGTCCAACAAACGCGCAGATCCTATGTACTTTTAGGATCTACACGACAGTATTAGATAGGCTTAGATGTTAGGGGTAAGGGAGAGTAGAAAGAATGGAGGACAAGAGGATAGAGAGCAAAGACAAAGGTAAGAAGTGGGACATGACAAAGAGAAAATGGGAGGAGGTAAAAGCCAAAGGAAATGGAGGAGCAGAGACATGGGCTGCAAAAAATGCAGCAAGAACATGTCATAGAAGCTCTGGTAGAAGGCGCTCCCATTACAAATAGTAAGCAGATAGTGAGTTAAAGCGGACTAATGGAGACAGGATGGAGGGGAGAGGGGAGAATACAGGTGGAAATAAAGGGAAATTCAGGGGAAAGAGATGGAAGAAGGAAAAGGAGGGAGTAAGGAAAATGACACAGAAGAGGAAAGAAAGGGTTTGTCTTTTTAAGGGTGGTAGGAGGGGTGTGCTGATAAAGCGAGGGATGTGAGCAGGAGAGGTCATGACATAGAATAGGAAAGTACAAAGCAGGACAATGGGAATAAGAGTGCAGTATGGGTGAGAAAGAATGATAGGTTGTACTGAATGGTGTGTATATAGCGTGTGCTGAGCTGAGGGTTTAGGTCTAGTTTGAAATGTAGGTGTGGTGAGTTGTATGGTTTGGGGTGGTGTGCTGCTCCTAGGAGTGTAGTCATTACCTGTGTCTCCATGAATTAAATGAGGGAGATATGGATGGGTTTTCTTCTCCAGTTGCATGAACTCATTTTAATAATTACACCTAACTTCTGTTAATGTAATCCACCACTGGAAACTGAAAGAAATGCTTCAAACATATTCTTCGGGGCACACCACTAACCCAATAATCATCAATTTTGCAACAATAATTAAAAACAAACTAGCCCTAAACCAAGGTTCTCGAACTAGTAGCTCTTGAGCTACTGGTAGCTCTTCAGTTACCTGTAAGTATCTCTCCTGTGTGCAGTCCAATTTACTAAATGTGAAGCTTTCGCTTGGCTGAATTAATATATGTATACCAAAACGTAAAAGTATGCATCTGAGTCGACAGCATTTTCAGACCACATGACTATAGAAAGTATATGGAGACAAATATTGGATTTCCAAACTATATCTTAAGCTGATATTTAAGTGGTACATCATAATGGACAGACCGATTTTGAGGAGCGTTAACAGGTTATAGTTTGTTTTCATGGGATGATGGTGCTTGGTAGGAGGTGATGAACTCGAGTGGAAGAGAGATCATTGTAAATTATTAACCCAAGAGATTTTACTATATTCAGATTTCAGTTAATCTCGAAGATATGATCTGCTGTGTGGGGATTGACTGTTGTTTATGAATAAAAAAAATGAAAAATAAGAAGGATTTGATGACTTTATCCGCAAGAGCCCTGAAGAAGCGGTAGGGTAACACGAAACACATGTTGGCTCTGGCTCGTCTAATGTTAAAATTCGCTGGGTCTCACTCATCATAGAAATTAAAATGAATTGTTATAGACAGAATCTGGTCTTGTAATCAAAATATTGTGTTTTTTATTGTAAATAGATTCTGATTGGGTCATGTTTTAATCAATATAATGGGCCATTATGTACACATGATTTGAGACCAGATTGACGTAGGTTGAGTTTTTATTGTAAATATTCAATGAGCACTCTTTAGAAATGTAAATGTTGATTTATATATGTGTAGATAAATTCTAAATAGGCATATGTCATTTACAATTGTGAATTTCTGGCGGTCATTGTATATCATAAGATAGGCCTATGGTTGGACCTTGAAGGAATTTATTGCTCCCCTTATTTTGGATGTGCTATAATTAATGTGCAGGTCAGGAGGTTTACTGACCTCTACAAGTAAGAGTAGCGCACTGCCATTTCACCATAATAACCCTATTTTGTTGCAACTCAATTTTCAAAACTTTTTGCGGTCCATATTAGAATAAAAGTGCCATTTCTAAAGGTCCCAAATACCTGAAAATCCTAAGCTATTCAGAAAACCCACTAAAAATGTCACGGCTTACTAATTCAAAACAAGGCCAAAAAGGTATACGGCAGATGTCAACATCAATGACATCCTACAACAAACTTAGCAGAGTGCAGCAGTGGCAAGATAAAATAGTATTGAATAAACTACATGTTAAGAATGCAACATTTGCAAAGAGCGCAAACTGCTGCACCAGACAAATTCATAATGAATGCACAAGGTAAACAAAGTCTGGAAGAGTGATTCTTGTGGCAATGTCAGTGAATGAGTGCACTTTGAGCAACCAATGCCTCTGCATATTCATAATTCCAAAGCAAAAATCAATACAATGTATTGGAAAGCCAACAAATTAATAATATATCATTATTTAACTGTTGTCAACTACAAAGTCAGAAGGGTAACGCATCACAAATAGTTAATGACAAAAATAGATTAGGACGCTTTTTCTAATCACAACTGATGATCGAAAAGTTTAAATGTGCAAATAAAAAATGACTCTTTAAAGCAGCTTTTCAAACTATCAATTTTTACTGAAGCACGTTTCCCCATCTCAGTGGATATTGGCATCCACATTCTCCCCCATAACTTATGAATAACAAGCTAATTTTCCATGACCCTAATAACATCATATATCACTACCGCAAAATAACATTAGTGTGAAAAATTATTAAATATAATACTGAGATTATTGGTTAAAGACTTTTCATTCGCGTTTTATGTAATCTCACATTGTGTAGGGTCCGTGGAAGTTCCCGAGGATGTCGATTCACCAAAAGGCTAGCGGTAGAAGTAACATCACAAACCCTTCGACCTTAATGACATTACAGGAAGTGACATCATATGATCTTTGACCCTGAATAATTCCAGGAAGGAATGTCATTTGACCTTAACCCTGATGGTATTGCAGTAATTAACATCCCTGAAGATCCGGAGCAACTACATGATTAATATACCAACACAGACAAATGTCTATTTCAGATATCAGATGCCGCCATGATATGCCAAGGTAACATTTACCCAAATTGTAGTGGGCGTGCAAAGCAAGTGAGTCTAGGTTCTAGGTTGAGGGGGATGGGGGTGTTAAGGGGTCTACCCCTCAAAAAAATTACAAAGAAAGGGCTCTAATAGTGCATTTTTCACATACATTTTCTAAACAAAAAAGTCATAGGCTCTGAAAAGACACCTGACAGTTACCATGATTTCCCTCCATTACTTTTTGTTTACATGCCCAATCAGTGCCCTCATATGTTTCTACTTTGCCAGGCCAGCATTTTGTCATGGGCACCCGCTAAGCCCTAATATTACATACAATATGCGAGTGTTAGAATTGTGCCATTTCTGTCGCTCATATACTATGGGTAACATCTAGTATCTCTGGGACAGCATTTTCTCATGGATGCCCACTGACATCTGCCACAGTTGTCATCCCTTATGACAATAACCTCCAACCATGTGCCAACACCAGCATTCTTCACTGCTGCCCCATGCCAAGATCTCCAGTGTGCCAGAGCTAGCATTTTGCCATTGACAGCCCACATGCAAGTATTGCCTCCAGTATGCCCGAACTCACATTTTGCCAATGGTGCCTCGATGAACCAAGAAGAATGCCTGGTCCAACTGTACAACACACTCTTACTCGTGTTCATTCATTTACTTACTCATTCTTTCACTCTCACTCTTGCTCACCTATTCTCACTCACTTGCACTTCATTTATCTCTTTTGCACTCCCTCTTACTCACGCATACTTACTCACTCACTTAGACTCATTCACTTCGTCTAACAGTTACACTCACTCACCCTCACTCATTATCATTCTTATTCTCACTCCCTAACACTCAATCTTTTTCCTACTCACACCACTATTACTAAGTTGCTTTTTCTCTAACTCACTCATTCTGACTCACCCATACCCATACCCAATCACTGACACTCCATCTCATTTATCCTTACTCACTGTCTGTCACTTTCGTTAAGCTCACATACATACTCACACCCTCACGCATACACACACTCTCACACACAAACGCACTCTTACCCGCATGCACACACTAATATACATTTAAAAGTATTTTATTTTACTTACCTTTACTGCACGTGAAGGTTTCGTTCCAGATCCTGGTGCCCCACTTTTTATTACACTAAGAGTGAATTGTGCATTTTTATTCACTAATATTGTAATTAAAAAGGAGCAGAAAACAAGGAGATTGGAGCCTGATGCCCATAAGTGTGAGCCAACCCTGTGTTCTCTGCACTGATTTTACCACCTCTGAGGCCAGGTGGTCGCAAAGGCAGTACCAGGGGTCAAGCCAGGAATTGTAGCTGCAATTCCTAAATGAAGTCTATATTCCTGTGTGGCCCTCTGCAGTAATCAACATGCTTTAGACATAATACGGAGGTGCTTCCCTCAAACTATACCAGCTCATTATGTAAGTTTCTTAATATCAGTACATATACTGAGGGTGGTAAGAAAGTTTACATTCGTCTTCTGAAATTGTTCTCTGTCAGTAGGGTTAGCAGGTTTATACTGTAGAGAAGGAAGGGCAAATGAAAGCAGTTACCAGAAAACGATGTCTCCCTTTTGCTACAGTCAGTACAATACAGTCAACTAAACAGCCACAATTAATGCTAAGTTATCTAGCATTTGTACAGTGTGAAAATAACACTAGTTGTAAAGCTCAAACTGTCTAGATTCAGTGCTGGAAGACCATTTTTGGAAGACCTGTATGTTTGGTGAGAAAATGGGTGGTTGTAGTATGTCCCATGTGGGAAGACTGGAGTGTGAAGTCATGACAGGCTGTCTGGTCATATGACGCAAACCTGTTGCTGTTGGTATGCATGCTAATGTTTTAGAAAAATGAGACAAGGAACAGAGCATGCCTAATGCCGCATTTGTACTACACAATTAAACAAACAATTGTCGTAAGGGGAGTATGCTTCCCAATTGCTTTGATTAGAAGTCTTGTTGTGGAACTTGAGGGTAGCCTGATTTTGTTTTGGGGGAAATAGGCTGCAGGGCCTTGTATGTATGAAGCAACTACTGTTCAAGGATTAACTGTAGTTATTAGATGAGAACACTTACAGGCGTGAGCACCTTCAATCCTCCTGGGATGATGCATAACAAGCAACTAAGATATATTTCACATCTTACAGATAAACATATGCCGATAGGAAGCATTATACCAGCGTCCACTGGCTCAAACGTCATATAGGGGTAAGGTCATATAGGGCACAAATACCCAAGCAATAATACCAAGGATCCTCCAACTGGTTTCTGCATTCCCTCACTCTGGTAGAGCGACCCCAAGGTTCATTGCGTGAAGGTAACCTGAACATCCCACACCCCGGTTCACCCTCAGGAGCCATCAAATACAAGGGAATGTTGGCCCATTTTCCTGACTCCGTTAGTACAAGTATGCCCTTCCTGACGCAGCATGTGAAAACACATAGCGTTTCCCAGATTGATGAACTCTTTAGAAGGGAAACCCACTGAAGCTGTGCATCCCTTTACAGCTTCTGTTCTAGTTAAATCTCCAGCATCTCTTTTTTCATTGTTAAGGTAGCTGAATGCAGGTCAGGAAAGAAAAACAGTCTCTTCTTGCCCAAGTTCACCTCCTTTAGTCAATTAGCCTTCTAGAAAATGTGATCTCAGATGACAACTGTACCATCATGACTGTCCCACAGGACCAACCCTTCCTTTTCTTTTCTCCGGATGGAAGTCTTAATACTCTTTTCACCAAACCACCTGTCTTTCCCAGCTGGATAGCCAATAAGTCCTCCATCAAAGGGGTTAGTCGGTAACACCTCTCGTCTTAAGACAGTAGGGAAATCTAATATAATAATATCCTGCACCTCACATTGTTAAGTACTTTGAATTTCTCTCCAGTTGCACCATGGCATTCAAACAGTTCTTCTAAATACTGGTCTTCTCCAATGTGTGTGATAACATCCGCCTTAAGACTTTCAAGGCCTCCCATTTTGGTCTTGGTTGATACAGGTTGTTCATTTGCTTATAATCTGCTCGAAAAGGCTTCCAGTACCTCTTCCACACCCTTCACCACTGAGTAGATGAAAGAGATCTTCTTGAGATCTGTGTGAAGGACAACAATCGTAGGCAGTAAAGCCTGTGCAGCATGACCACCCCAGACAACTGAATACTAGCCAGGGGTTCCTCAGTAAAGGTTGTCTTGTCACTTCTAAGGACAATCCCGTCAAGTTGAAAAAAATCTTCTTTACATTTCTTTTTCCCAGCCAGGACGTTCAGGAGAAACCTTTGAGGAAGAAATAATATTCATAATGTACCCATTAAGGATAAGGCTTCTTCACCTCATTATGTCCCCAAATTTCATGGATCCAAGAGCACCACATGGAGATCCCAGGTGCGGTCAGGCCTTCAACAGGCCATTTCGAGCAGTTTTTAGTGCCCCCGGACTAAAGGGGGGTCGAGCTCCTCCAGCCTACAGGGAGCACTGAGTTCCAAGGATCGTTCCAGGCCATCCACGCCCGCCTCCAGCACCCTGCAAGTAGACTGCAGCTCAAAAAGCGGGGTGACCCACAGAACTGTTCTTCTCTTCCATCCCCTGCCAGGCCGCATTGGCTCTGATGCCTCTCCACCTCCACCCCAGCCTCCATTGTCTGGAAATTGCTATATGAATACTTGAAATACATAAAGACTCCTTTCAGAAAGCCTATGATCCCAGCAGTACTCCATACAGTCCGATTTCTGAAGCACTAGTGGATACGATGGATAAGAGAGCAGGGACAATCAGGTTCCCTATAATGTGCATCCACAAGTAAATAGGTGTCCCTTCTGAAAAAACACAGAGCGTTTTCTTGTTGAAAGGTAAAGGGAACACGGGGGGTTTGATTTATTATATGGTGGTTCTCTCCTCAGTGAAATGTGCCCCTAGTCCAATGGAACTTCCAACCTAAGTGAAAAGAAGAACCCTCAAAAGTCTGAGGCCCGGATTCCAAGTTCGTCGGAATCAAGGTGCTATTTATCGCAACTCATAAAAAACAATACCTTAGGTTTCGTTATTTATAAATAACACCCATTTCAAGTTTTTGAGGAATAACATGGGAATTTTGGTGCTTAACACAAAATATGCATGGTACGCTAGATTCTGTATACTGTTCCCCTGTTAAATTCCAGCAGGTTTGACTTACTGAAATTTAACGGAGGATGAGATATTTAATCTCATGTTGGACAATTCCACTGAGATTCCATCTCTTTGATGATTCTTCAGGACCATGCAATGGTCTATTTGAACCAGAAGATTACAGCTTAGTTACACCACGTAGGCAAATTTGAATGTCTAATCTTTATCTTATCTTAAATATTTCTCCTTCAATCCAACTGGCATACCATAGAAACCAACAGGTTGCCAGGCACCCATAACCTCCATTTTCTTACTGGCTACCAACTGCTGCCCTCCATGTAGAAACACCAACTTCCTCACAGAGTTTACTCCTGTTTGGGGAATCTAAGAACATCACAGAAATGCGAACAAAAACTTCAATATAGAGTTGATATTATTACTGAATTAACAAGCATGAAGTGGGCTGATAATAAGGTGGTCAATGTGGGTGCTAGTGATGAAGCTTCTTTTGTAGCAACATCAATATGCAAGAAAAAAGGTAATGCAGTCACCTTGGCTGTTACAACAACCCAGTTTATCGAAGACCCCAAAATAAATCAAAACCTATGTCAAGACAACGAAACGTATGAAGGTGTAATTGCGGATGCCACAAATTAAGGAGACAGACTTTGGGGTTGGTGTGGAAAGAGTGGTTATTACCTTGTAATCTGAGGAAGGAGTTGGTTTGTTGCATAAAGGGTTATCATCAAAAAATTACATCTGCAGATCAGGATCTTCGGAGAAAGCAATGGGAAAATTCACAGGCACTCTTTGGGACAAATGTTGTAAGAGTTTTTCGTCCACGGTGGCTAAAGGCAGTTCAGTATTACACTAGCCACTGACTGCGTGGTCAGTGAGGACAAATGGAGGGCCTGTGTTGCCAAATGGAGCCCTCATGAGACTGAAATGAGGGCTCATTAGCTGTGGGGCATTAGCCAGTAAGTCATCAATACTTTAGCGACTAGGCTGAAAAAGCTCCCCTGGATTCTGTTCTGACAATCCCATGGGAGGACTATCCAGAGATAAAAATCTGCAATCACTATTAAACAGCTTTAATCAGTGTACTGAGGCATTGCTCGATAAGTATCATTTAAAGATAGATAGGATAATCAGCTATGCTTGGTTTCTGTGAAATAATATGATAAAAAGTAATGTTATTGGCTACAGAATTTTATAAATTATCTACTTGTAAGTCGGAAGAGATTCTTGAGAAATGTACTTATATTGTTAAAAAATACATTTGTTCTTTTTAGTTCATTTTGCTGCCCTGCAGGGAGGTGACAAATAATGACAGTGTTCTCATTGTCACAGAAATCTGATAATAGCTTCTCTGATACGTTAGGGTTTATATTGTATGAGGGTTTGTATTCTAACAAGGATCTGATTTTGTCAATTTTCTGCTAATCTACATAAAGGGGCTCAAGTAAGTGGGAAGCAGTACTTCCATGATGGGAATGCCCTGTGGAATGCCCTGGGAGTCTGTGCACATTTGCAAAGTAATATGTTTAAGGTTATTCACAAACTCCTCTCCAATCTCTATCCAGATTGTAAAAGGTTGGAAATTTACTACAGGAAATTCTGTAAGTATTCTGATTAGCCTCCAGTTATAACATTTTGCAAACGTACATATTTTGTATACTGAAACCACCCGAACTCCACTGACTCCCCTTGCCAGCCCACAATAACTCTTCAAAACCAGCTGCATCATTTACAAAGTCATCAAAACCAGCACTCTAGCTTATCTTGCAGACAAGGTCGCCATCTCTAGTGGTTCACTGCACACTTGCAGCCAGGACACCATCAGACTACAGACTAAGAAGTTTAAAAGAAGAAAACAAGACAGCAGGCTTTTTCAATCTATTCACCCAAGATCTGGAACAACATAGCCATACCCATACAGACCGCCCCAATGCTGCTCCAATTTAGGAAGGAGTTTAAGACTAACCTCTTTGAAAAAGACAACATCACAATGAATTAACCGTCCACATTCCAGCTTCCTCTCCCATCACTTACTGACTTTAGGCTTGTATTTGACCCTGTATGATGCTAAGCTGCCTTTTGATAAGGTTCACGCCCTAGAAATGCCATATACATGCATGCATTCATACATACATATAGTTATCAGTAAGGCAAGCAAAGCTCACAGCATTTCATTAGAGCGCTTGCCCTAATAGTAAAGACTCTACTATAATTAATTATATACACAAGTTTGAAGGATGCAAACCTTGCTGTATCACAGACAATCCTAATTTGAAGATCCTACTGTAGTACTGTAAACTGGCAGCCAAAGATTTTGTGCTGCGGGGTTTGGCCCGACTTGACAGGTGATTGTGCAAAAATGGAAATCACAAACATTTGCTAAGAGTTTGGTTTCTAGGCCTACTTCTGTAAACTCTTCTGAATTCCTGAAAATCGTAAATAAGCACCAATACAAGAACATACATTTGCGGCTTCACTTTTGTGGCTACATTTAAAAACTGGGCACTTAATTTAATTTCATGTTCCCCTAATGGTTTTACATCAATTCTCTAACATAAATCCTTTTTTTTGTAAATATTTGCATGCATCAATTTAATTTTACAAAACTATAACTCATAACATGTATTTATAGCTGTACACTAGTTTAGCAAAAAGTTTTTTTAAAGTTGTAATTTTATGTGTTGTACATTATATTTTGAAAGAAACAATCACCAATCTTGCTTTCATGCTTCTGCATGCATTTGCATCAGGGGGCAGTATGGGATCATTATAAGTACTCTCAAAGTGTTAATATTGCAAACATATGTACATGTGTTTATACAGAAACCACTGTCAGTAACACAAACTAACTTCACAGCTCACTGCACTTCCTTAGAGCACTTACCCTTACAGTAAAGGCTTCTGCAATAATTAGTCATATAGTAGTTCGAAGGATTTATACTTGATCTGTGATTGTCTGCCACTTAGGTAGTCCAAATTGGCAGCCAAAAGTGTCATGCTCAAGGGAGTTGGGCCTACTGGTCTAGTGGACAAAATAATCATGAAAACTTGTAGTCATGGAAACCAAATAATATGTCCTAGACATGAGGAGATAGAAATTCCACACCCCAATATTAAGTATAGCAGCTCCTCTTTGGTGGATTCTAAATATTTAGGCAAGCTTAGACTCCACAGTGTGTGGGTCTCCTGATATGCAAAACTAGACCACATAGATATTTGGTGGAACCCGTAAATCCGCAGGTGTATCTACATTTTAATGAAGTGTACATTTAGGCATATCAATATCTATGAATACACGATATCATGGAAAAAGTGTAGGGTTAAAAGTGATGCATATAAGATCTGTAATCTTCAGTGAGAAAAGCAAGTTCATATTACATGCATCTGTCCAAAGTTATTAGACCTAAGAAAACACTATTAATTAGACGGTTTGGTGGTCCATTAAATCTGAACAGTACAAGATGTATGAGTTTTATAATGCTGGTATTTCTAATAAAGTGTGCTCTTCCACAGTGTTTTTTTTGGTCTTAAAAAGAAACAGATTGAATGCACATGTTTAGAACAGACAGACAAAATGTTTAATCTAAATATTCACAGTTTTTTAGTAAGGGGACTATTGTCTAATCAGTTGCAACTAATCTTTGTCAATACAAGCTAGGTTATCGCTGCCTGTGGTTAATAATATTTTCAGTTTATGTATTTAAGGTCCATCAGCGAGGACACCAATTTTCTTTTAACAACAAATGTTTCTAAAGTAGTATAACATGTTGAGGCTGTTACTTGAAAAAGAAATACCATTTTGCTTTACTCATGGGCCCTGTGGTCCCCCCAAAGTTCAACTCAATCTAAATGTAAAAAAAAAAAAATATCTGAGTCAATAAAGAAGGTACACAACTCTGGTGTATATTGATAGACAGCAGCATCTCCTCCTTTCACAAAGTCAACAAAATCCCCCAAAAGCACTCTTCAAACTGCAAATTAGGAGGGGTTCTGCCCTTGATGCATTGCCTCAGCAAAATCTTCCTGGTTCTGGAAGTCATGATTTTCAGAATTACAAAGAGTTTGTCAAACTCCAGAAAGCGCAGAAACTACAACCTACTAATTTTTAGTCTGCAATGCTCCGGTCATATCACTCAAACCTTGAAAGCTCTCTACAGGTTACCCATAAAGAAAATATCATAGTTTAAGACACCATGTTTCATTTCCACTCATACTAAACTTCATGAGAACATCCCACGTCCACTCTCTATTGTCTTTCAGTCCTAAATGTGATGTTGGCTACTTATGTTCAAACTGCTATCCGCTCAAGAAACTTAAATGATACAGGGGTGGAAACCTTAATGTTTAGGACTCATCACTATGAACTATCCTCTTCGCACATATGACACTAGAAGAAAATACCTTAAAGGCTTCTAACGGCCTGGAGGCCTATCTCTTCCTTTCATACTATTACCTAAAAGCACCAAATTAATCAAATAACTCTGACCCTATCTAGTTCGTCTTGTTACTATGCTACGCAGGGTAGTCATATGCACAAAACCAGCCCTTATTGCCCTCTAACTTGTTGACTGGTACAGAAGACTATGGACCTCATCTCACCAAGGCTTTATCAACATACTATAAATACACATGTGGGCTCAGAGCATATTCGTAATGGACACCCACTACGCAACCAGAAACAACCGACGCAAATGATTTTAACTGTTGACACAATTTACATCCATCCAATTACAGGAGGTTAATTCTTGTATCTCAAACAATACCAAACAATGCAAAGCGTTGTCACTCTATTAGTAAAAGTACTCATGGTTTTAAAAACCCAGAACCAGGATAATAATAGTGGAAGTGGCTGACAAGCCCACCTGTCTAAATTAACACCAATGACCGTGCCATCATCAAAGTGGGAACAAAGCCATTAGTTACTGCTCAAACCGTTCCCTACCAAGAGTGGATGAATCATGCATTTGTCATACTGTTCTCATAATCAAAATTCATAATGATTGCATAAGAAGAAAGTATGATTTTTGCTGCCTGTGTACCCCATGGAGATTTACCATTCTCATCATTAAAAAAACTCTTGAGCGAATGGATTGTTCCAATATTTAAAGGCATATTTTTTCTTTATCATTTCCTTTGTTTTATACTTTTCAGTACATGTATCTTTGTTTATCCTAACCAATCAATTCTATATGTCTCGTTTGATTAGATAAATTCTATATCAACTGAATAATAGTTGACGTAAATGATACCCTTGTTGGATATTTACCCCAGTTAGTACTGATACCCAAGCTCAAAAGGAGTTATTGGGTTGCCCTTTTTTCTTTTCAGTCAAGTTTAATTTGAGTGTGCGTGTGGACATCCGTGAGGCTAAAAGGAGCATCCAGAGGCACTTACTGTTCTCAGGCTGAATTAATATAAATCATTCTGCAAAAGGGGTCCAGTGCACATATCTGTTCCAAATTTCTGCTACTTAACTCGCACGCAACACTAGCAATCTTGACCAAATGACTCAGGTCTCACAGGCTCCAAGTTAAAGATAGTTGGCAATTCAAGACATTGGTCTTGATCCATGGAGCTCCCTATAAAAAGTGTCTTGATATCTTTCAAGCTTAATTACCACAAGCAAGACTCAATTACTACTCTGCACCTTGAGGGTAAACATATTCAATTCTTTTATATTCAAACCATCTTCCACTGTAGCCATACAGTTTGTGGTACATGGAGAAGATGTCTAGAACACTCTGTCCCAACATCTCATAGCTACGAGCAATTCAAAAACAACCTAAAACATGGCTCTTTACAAAACATTTTGACGAATGCCATCTTCACTATGTATTTGATGTAGAGCTCTCGTAAGGTGTCTTAAAGATTTCATAATATATCACATCTTACAAAAGGCCAAAATAAAGCAATTATTGTAGCGAATAGCTCCGTCATTAGCTTTCCAAGTAGACTCTATTGATTCTATGACAATAACAAGATGATTTATTGGTTTGTTAGTGGCAAAACAAACCATTATTCAATTATACAAGGACTACAGGAATAAGCACTGGGTGACCATGATCTACTTAAGGTCACTAGATCAAAACAAATGTGTTTTCCTGTAAAAGCAAAAAGCATACCACAGCAAATGCACACTGCTCCTTTCTGATGCCCCATATTAAGAATAAGAACATTGACCCACAAATCTATAACGAGGATCCTGGAACTTTTCTTCAAGAGGTGGGAGAGTAGCTGGCCTAATTGTTGTTGCTGTGAGTGTCTGCCTCTACAAGTTCCAGCTAAATGCTAACATCTACCATTAATCCTTTTGAGTGACCATCACAAATGTCAATGAAATTGTTGGTTCTTAGTTTGACTATGCCACCAACTTCTATCTTGGGATTCCAGATCACTGCTATGATGGCTGAAAACTGACATCTAGACTGGAGTGTGGGAGAAAGTCCTAGGAATTCTTCTAAGCAACAAGGAGGAATCCCCAATGGATACTTTGAAAAAGCCACCTAGATTGCCTAGAAAGCCATAAGTATCTTTCATAAATGCACTTCTAGTTGGCCTTAAGTCTAGTGTTAAAAAACATCTATTCACTATTGCTGGGTCCATATTTTCTTCAAAGAAGAAAATGGATACTATTCGCAAATGCATACTGCTGTTCCATACAAGGGTAAACAATTTGCACCTTAAGTAAACACATACAACAGGTGGTACAAGAAACAGATTTATAAGCAACAGTCGGTGCAAAACTATTTGTCACAGATTTTCACTATAGGCATATGTTTTGTCTGCATTTATGAACTTTCCGCTACTCAAATGACATTTTAGTTATAAGTAATGAACCCTATTATAAGAAAATACCTCTTTTTGTATGATCACCCCCATTTATTTGGACAGATGCTGCTATTTTGTTGATTCTGTGCACTGGGGTACCAGTGCATGTGCTGTGACCCCTAAAACAGGTGATTATTTTCTATACTCCTAACTGGCATATTCAACTTACCTATAAGTCATTAATGTATGGTACAAAGCACGGCCAGACTGGGAACCTAAAGCTGCCCAGGCAATTTGGCGGACAAGCCCTGAGGGGGAGGGGGAGGGGTCGGGTAGAGGGTTTAGCTGCAAAACTGTCCCCCAGTAACAAAACCAGCCCCCGCTGCTGAAACACTGGCCCCAGCCTCACAGGAAATCACCCAATGCCCGCTACAGCCAGTCCGGGCCTGGTACAAAGTGTACCCAGGGCACGCTAGCTGAATGTCACTAAGGGACTGCGGGACATATTGTGACACCACTAAGGTGACAATGCAAAAAAATGACTGAAGGTCGGCCACCAGTAACCTGGCTGTTCAGGTCTAAACTGCAAGTTTGACCTGTCAAAATAACCTCACTTGCCAGGGCTAAGCCTTCCTTTTAAAATATTAATGAGTCACCCCTAAGTAAGCCTTGATGCCTAATAAGGCAGAGTGCATGGTATTTAAAAGAAGGACATGTAAAAATATCAAGTAAAACATGTCCTTACATTTACAAGACCCCAAAAGCTATTTTCACTGTAGTAGGGTTAGCTGTTCCATAGGTAAGCATTGGGAGTTAATATTAAAAGTAAATATTATCTCCGCCTTGGTACCAGCTAAAAAGTTAATTTTTGGGGCTTTTTAAAATATTTATTACGAATCCAGTTCACTGATAAAATCGAATTTGTACTAAATATTTAATGAAAGGCACTTTTAAAAAAGATACCTTTTACATGTTTAAAGCCTCTAGAAACCCATTCCCATGAGCTTCCAACTGTTCCCCAGGTGCTGAATAGTTCCTTGATGAGGTGTGAACTTGCTCCCAGAGCTGAGGCAAAGCGCTTGAGTCACCGGGGGTTGGGGGTTCAGTTCCTCTGACAGGATGACTATCTGGACCGTGCCCAGGAACTTAATTATCTTCAAAGCTGCCTGCCATATCACAGGCAGATGTAGCTAACATCTGAGCCTGCACACTTCCTTTGTCCCTCTAGCCGGTCAGACACCAATCCCAGTGGGAGAGGAGCTGCCCCCAGAACCAGTTTTGAGTGACCACAGACAATGGGTTGCTCATTTGGCTCGTCACAGCCCTTGGGTGGGCAATGGAACTCTACACGGAAAGAAAGGTTCTGCTATGTTGGATTTAGGTGTAGAGGAGCACTGTGGGGCTACCTGCAGTAGGAACCACATGAACTGCTGCAAATGTGGGTAGGATTAACCCTAGGACTTTTCCCTATTGGTTAGGGAAGGGCCTTGAGTCACCCCCACACACCCGCATAAACGTGGCATGCCTAAGCACCCTCTTCAGAACACTACTAGACCTGTGGATGACATAAGAAGGACTGCACCTATTGTTGGACCTGTGAGGAGAACCCTACGGGCTGGACCCACTTCCACTTGTACCCAGGATGAAGAAGTGGACTCCAAGGGTCAGTTGGCTGACCTCATGTGAAGCTACAGGGACACAAAATGCTACAAGAAGCCCACTTTCCTGAAAGAGCCAGGATGACCAGTTACAACTGGACTAGCCCTGGACATGGTGGTGCCTTCTGTCGGAGTGAGTCCTGACCTCCAAGTACTGTTCCTGAGTTCCAGGATCCTTTGGCTAGTGTCAGAATGTACTGCACCTGCCTAACCGTAAAAGCTGGGACTTAGAAACTTTTTGCCTAGAGAACTGTTGTGGGATCAGCAACAACCTCCCAGCCGATTTGCCAAGGGTGCATCACTGGTGGGGCTGACTTTGTCGCACCTCCTGCTATGTTCTTCTGCGCAGCAGCAAATCCGAATGCAGGGTGCCCGACGCCAACCGTCATCAAACAAAACCAAACCCTCTTCAGCCTACAACCGTGCCCCGCTCTAGAAATAAGACTTCCAGAAAAGAGTCTAAGTCCGAAGGTAGAAAACTTCAACTAGCCCACTGCTGAGTAGCACCCAATTGATGTCAACGACCTCCTGGATGTGAATTCCAGACTTTTTCCCCTGCTCACTGCTTTTCCCACCTTCATCGATGGCTTTGCAAGTCCTCATCAACCCATCTTTGGATCCAACATGAAGGCTTGCCACGCTGAGGACTATCTTTTTGGAAATCTGTGAAGGTAACTTTCTGACCGAGACCAATCTAACTTGTGTATTCAACCCACGTTTCATCACGGTCAGCTTTAAACCTTATCCTTGGGCCGGTCTAATGCGACTAGTTGCCTGTGGTTGGCCTTTGCGCTTCACTGTGCTATTTTTATTTAAAACTTAAAAAATTCACATGTCCAGTTTCCTTTATTAGATTTTTGTTGTTTTGGTTTCATTTTGTTCAGTAAAATATTCTCTATTTTTATAAATTGGAGTGAGATTTTTATTGTGTTTTTCAACTTTTTAACTGTTTTAGTACTTCTAAATGCTTTACACATTTTCTTAGGTTAAGCCTGTCTGCTTTGTGCCATGGACACCAGGTGTTAAGCTCAGGTTTAAATTACTGAAACCTTTGCTAGGCCTAACAAAAATAGTGCCATTATTATTTGTGGTGGATTACCATCCACCATAACTAATAATATACTTTCTCACACCCAGTCTAACAATTAATGATAGAGCATGAAGTTATTCTCTATACTAGGCTTCTCCAATGAGATGCTTGCAATCTACTGGTAGCTCTCCAGCTATCTGTAAGTAGCTCTCCTGTGTCCAGCTCAGCCTACTAAGTTAGAAGCTTTAGCTTGGCTAATATATGTATAACAAAATTTAAAATTGTGTATTCGAGACTACAATTAGTGTATTTTTTTAACTCATAAGCGGATGTTGAGAGAAAATTGGTTGGATTCCCAAAATATATTTAAAGCTTAGTAATAGTATTACCTTTGTGCCAGGGCCATTCAAGTTATAGCTATTATGTATTACCTAGCTAAAGGCATTCCAAATTGACGAAGCTTTTTTCACATTACTTACTGCCTCCTACCCTACCTGATGCACAGAGATTCCAACTTTCGGGAAGGCCCCAACAAATAATATTATACACCCAGTTTCCTCATTGGGGTTTTTAAATAAAGGGATTTGACGGTAGCAATGTCAAAATATCCGCCAATGAAAAGTTCAAAGCGATAGCCTTGAAAACTTGGTGGAAACAACTGAAGATCCTGGCGGAATAGTGAAAGAATGGGAGAAGGAGGGGACCGTGTGCAGCCATAAGCCAGTGGAAGGCAGCCCCTCCCTTTACTTAGAGAAGCAGAATTTGCGCTAGTGAAGACAACAAGAAAACCTACTTGCCACCCAGGACTGTACAATCTGAGGAATCTTTTACCAGGAGGGAGAGAATGATACTTGACGACAATGGCTCCTGCTGGTCAATGTAATTCTACAAACCTACGATCAAAGCAAACCCTGCCTCTCCATTCTATTTGACATCTCTAATGCTTTCTACTCATTCAACCATTAAACTCTAATTGACCCTCTGCTATCTTGTATGGGCTTCAATGCAGGGATAGAGTCCAGCTTTTTTAAATGAGTCCCCTCAGATCCAAGTCCTTCTCAGTCCCCTGTGGCATCTTGCAAAGCTCCATGCTCTCGCCAGTGGTTTACAACTTCTATATGGAGCTCATGAGAGCGTTGTTGATACTCAAGAATGTCACCATCTACCAAAATGTGGAGGACGCACAACTCACTCTAAAAAACTCATTTGGCTTGCCTAAATCCTGGATGTTGAAGCCTACCTCAACTCCACCAAGATGAAACTTTTTCTCATCACTAGTACATTTACCATTGTACTTAAGTCCATACGCACACTCAATGCAATGCACCACATTTCGTGACCTGCAGTTGTGTGCTTGTTTAATTTTTCCTTCTTAGGAAATATATTTCAATATTATGCAATTCAAATTAGTGGCACAAGCTGCACATTTTTAGCAATTATAAAGGCCAACTATGGGGTGCAAACCCAATATACTTGTCAAATAACCTTTTTTTTTCAGGTTCCCTATATGCTTTCACCAATCTATCACGTAAATTGGGTCAACTTTTACAAACAAAAAGGTTATCTCGACAAATGCCAGAGAACCTTGCAAAAGATACTACTTTTTATTGATAAGACTGTTAATATGATAACAATCTACGCCAAACACAGTGACACAATCTGAACTAGGTTGATGGTCTTTTTCCTAACAAACATTAATGACGTACAGACGCTGTACCAGGCTCGCTTAAGTGCTTTTTTAACAAGTCTTAATGGATAGCCACGATTAGAGAGTCTTGAGGACAAACATTTTAGCTTGCACAAAGTGCTCCTCCTTCATGAAGTAATTCTTCAGCGGTATGAGAATTGGCCATAGGGCAAATTATCAAACTACTTGAATGATAACTTATATAAGAGAATTATGTTCAGGAAATATCTAGTATATAAGACCCACTTTTGGTGGAATAAGCATAGAGCCAAAAACCTCAAAGCTCATGCTGTTATACTCTAAAAAAAGTTGAGATGTGCTATAATCATTGAGCCACACATGAAACTCTCTCAGATCTTGTTTGCTTACTCATCAGATGAGCAATCTGTTTATGCTTTTATATTTGTGACAAAGGTTTTTATGAATGTATCTACCTACTTGGACAGATGTTCAAGGACTGGCATCCTGCCACAATAGTTCCTCCCAGAGCTCCTCTTGGATTTGTGTGCCCTTTCTGTAAGGTATATAAAAAAAAACTGGAATACTTGGTCAGGGTTGTTCTGAAATCTATATTCTTTTTCATTTACCCAGCTCTCAGAGACTGCCACATCAGTGATCAACTTAATCAAAGGGAAAATGTCAATTGTCGGATCTGAAATAATATGGACATAATTATCTCAATGAACCAGTTGTCTCTAAATGTCTGAAGTATTATCTTTCACATTTATACTTCTATTTAACCACCATAGCTGACTTAGGGGTCGATTACGATAGAGGACTGACTCGAGTTCGTCCGCCATCGTGGTGGTGAACGGGACCGTCCTCAATGCATGCGGTGGTTCTGCACACCAAATTAGGATGCGACCGCCACCATGGCGGTCGCATCTCGCATTTTAACATTGCGGTGGGTGCTGCTGACAGTAGCACCCACCGCAATGTTAAAAAGCATGTTGTGCATTTCACTGCACTACGTGCCAGGCACCACACGGTGCCTGCCACTTAGTGCAGTGAAATGTAGGGGGGTACCATGGGTACCCCACCAGTGCACAAACACCTCCCCCCCAACACATTGGGGGCCCGCAACGGGCCCCCAAAACCAATCCCCGCCAGCGTTTCCATGACGGTTTCGCCGTCATGGAAAGGCTGGATCAAGCCTGCATCGTAATTTGGTGGACCGTGCCTGCTAGGCACCGCCTCCATTTTACGGATGCAGACCGCTCCGCCAGGCAATCGGAACGATTGCCTGTGGCGGTTCCGTGGCGGATGGTCTTTGCGCCCGCCAAGGTCACGGTCTCCACCCGCCCGCCATCCTAATCTGGCGGGCGGTGAATCGTCATTCGATGGCGGACGGATCGCCACCGCACGGGAGGCAGTGGTGGTCCTTCCACCATCGTAATGACCCCCTTTATCACTACACTGATGAGGGCTTCTATCAATGCAAGGGTTTTAAACTCCTATTTTAACATATTGAATTGTGCATATTCGTCTTCTGAACTAAGCTGCCAATTAAAACAATGTTCTCACGATCTGTTTACTTATTTGTGATGGCAGAAAGTCAATTGTAGATCTAGACCAGTAACATGAGGTACTTTTCACACTTATTTTACTAAAATGAATCTTTTAGACTGAGAGTGAAACAAGCTGAACAATAGTACTCTTGTTATAAAATGTTCATGTTTATGAGTTGGAATAGAAGACATACATTGACTCTGAACTTCCATAGCCATGTAGTCTACCACTCGTAAAAATGATTCCCTGTTGTTCTGTGTTCAGGGGTGTACGGATTCTTGAACCACTCCCTTCTGTCCACACCCTGAACTCCTTTTGAACGGCCTTCTCTTTTAGCCAAAGTACAAAAAAAGATGGTGATTCGGCCAGATCACTGTTACAACCAAAAGTAGAAGCACTTGGGTTCTCTCCCCATTAATCAGATGTTGTTTCAGCGAAAGTAACTTTCTTATGCATTTTAAAATTGGCACTTGCCTGATCTGGGTAGTAAAAATGTATATGTTTATTTAGCGATATTAAATTATTCAATGGTCAAATGGACTTCATCTAAAATAGATTTTGCATTAGATAGGACTTGGTTACCTAAAAAACTATTTTCAAAAATCTGCCATGTTTCTTCAATAGCATCATCCAACTTTTTAAACATTTATTGGAAATATAGCCAAATTGTACCTTAAAATCATCATCTTCTAGAAGAATGAGATAGTTTTTACTTGTAAACCAATTTGGATAATATTTTGTTGCAAACAACATTTAAGGAGCTTAGCACATAGTTACATTCTCACAAGCTTCTTTGTGAGCTTTTCTATATTTTTAAGCTATGCAGATGGGGGATCATCGTTTTTTTTTTGGGGTGCACGCTCTGAAGAACGCCAAGATACTTAAAATATATATTCCTCTCAATAGTTCAAAGGTGATTTTTCAGACATATACAAATTACATATTTGGATTCAACAGACAATCTCCAGTATTGTTAATCAGGAAAGTGATTACATCTGCACAACAACACACAATTAGACAATATAACCACCAACCATGAAATCAATTAAATACCATTTAACGAAAAGCTCCTAACTGACTGTTCTAGCAGTTATCAAACATAAAGAGCTACCCGAGATGTTGGGTCTTGACTACAGAAGCAAAAAAGTTACTTAGGCACTCTTCAAACCAAGTAGCAAATTACCACTGAATTCATAAAAAATACCTAGGGTACCAAGTTTCATATTTAATGATTCAATGGATTTTGATGTTATTGGAAAGACCTAAAAAGTAAACAAGATTGAAACAAAATTAGTTCTTATTTATTAGAAAATTATTTGCTTCAATCAAAATGTATCGGACAGTGTGAACACCAAGT
Organism: Calotriton arnoldi; assembly: GCA_963921515.1. Lineage (NCBI taxonomy): Eukaryota > Metazoa > Chordata > Amphibia > Caudata > Salamandridae > Calotriton > Calotriton arnoldi. The sequence continues at coordinate 1,734,677 of CAWUFW010002796.1, forward strand.
CAACCACCATAAAAATGTATACAATGGTGGTAATACAACCACTGTTTTAGGCAGTGGAACAGCTGTTTCGGGCATACGCAGCACTAATTTTCCAAGTAGACCCGAGAGACATCTACTGGCACACTATGAGATAAAGCGTCTATTCTTCACAGGGATTTGTATGCCTACGAGTTAAGCACTTTCACGAAAAAAATCAGTTCTGCTGTGAGATAGTCAGACATACTTATGAGTTAAAGTATTGTCTTCTCAACTTCTTCACACAGAGAGAGGTACAGCAATTCCATTCCACGACCAAGTACAAGTGCAGAAATACTGAATCGCTGCACTCTGGGTAAAGTACGGAATGCCGAATCACGGGCATGATGTATTTGGGGTGCACAGTCGCGTCCCGTGCCCTGAGCCTTAAAGCACAACTGTCTCCCAATCAGTCTACTAATTTCTAAAATATACCACAACACAATGATGCCCTTGCACTCTCATATACATCACGTGACGTCACTTATATGGCAATAACTTACAACACGTTGAGATGGTAAAAGCAGTACATTAAGCCCAGTATTCGGGTGCCACAATGTTGTACAAGCGAAGTACTAGGTAAAACAAAGATGTATCAGGGGTACAAAGTATTAATATAGTTACTCGGCACGAATATCTTCAACACTACCGTGACTGCCACCCCGGGTGTGAAAGACCGTTCAAGAACGCACATTGCGATTCAAGGTTACTGTATGAAATATATCACAAGGAGTAGAAAATCAAGCGTACTAACAAACACAGGCTCACGCCCTGTGTATGACAGGCACTGAAACTGTCACGATGCGGTCAAGGATACTGGATGCTCCTGTACATCACAACAGCTTCCGTCCCTGCTATTTGGAATCGAGCAGCCCCCACCCCCTCCCCAAGCCCCACTCCCGGAATTGCTAGACGCTTGTTAATGCTCATACCGGTTCCGAGGATAATTACATCAAAGTCTGAGGGGAGACTCTCCGCCATCTTGGTACAGTAGGATGGAAGTGTAATTGATTACGGAAGTGACAGCGAGTTTCTGGACGTGGGGCAGAGTGCGCGAAGGGAGTTGTAGTTTTTACTACAATCCAAATTAGTGGTGCCGCTCCCTTTGGAATGAGAACTTCAAGCTCATCTCTAGTGTTAAGTGTGGTGTGGATGGTACACTTGCAGAAGTCGGCGTTTAACAGCTTCGCGCTCAATGGTATGGAGGTTACCGTGTCCCAACTCGCATTTGACTATGTCAAAGATGAAAATTTTATGGGATGTGAAAAACTGAACATCGTGACATTTGGTTAAAAATAACGTTTTACCTGAAACACGTGTCTCCTCTCCTGGGAGAGTGTGTCTCCCAGAAAATACAGTGTGCGAATGGCTGTTCTTAATTTTGAAATATACTCGTAAACAGATTAATTACTTTCCGCTTCTCATGAAAAAAAAAAAACTTTCCACCACAACATTTGGTTCTTCTCCCAACTGTAACTCCAGTCTTCCATGCGCGGCCGATTTTCGCCCTGTGCGAGGCGTTTCATTAAGCGGACGGGTTCATGACGAGCTCAGCTCGTCATGCGCACACGAGCACTGCGTAGCATGACGAGCTGAGCTCGTCATGAGCATGGAAGGGGTTAAGCGCTTCTGTATACTTGTAATAATGAAGTCCATTAGCCAAGGTGTAGGTTATATAAGATGATTTATTGATCTTAGTTGCAGGGATGTATATTTATAGGTTATTAGCTTAGATCTTAGGATAGCTCCACCAGGAGGAGCCTCCCTGCTGCTCAGCCCACGCTCCAACTGCCACTCTCAACCTCACAGGCACCCTAATATTCCATTGCATTACCATGCATTTCAACAGTCCACATAGCACATTCATACTGGCTGAGCAGCAAGGACCAGAGTACCAGGGAGGATGCATAGTACAATGTAACACATCTTCCTTCTTTACAGAACACATAAAAATATTGCGAATGCAAGATAAATAGAAGATGTAACACATGGTAAGATGGAAACAACTCATGTACATAAAGGAATATAACGCACCACATCTTATACAGACACATACAGGGATTAACATGCCACTCCTGTTACCACCACGAAACACATCAGCTGGCCAGACCAGCATGATAGGTGGCATAACACAGAAAAACAACAGGTAAGTGGCACGGCACACCAACCCACACAACACACGCACCATCAAAGCACTTACAAACTCAATTGCGCAACAAAAAATTCTCAAACTCACACTTAAGGAACGGGTGACTTACGCCCTCACAGTCATCCTTCAAGCAAAGGTAGCTAGTGTAAAGCAAGCAATGGGTAACTTTCTCCCTCACAGTAATCCCTCAAACAAAGCATCTAGTGTACAGCAAGCAATGTGTAACTTACTCCCTCATAGTCATCCCTCAAGCAAAGCATCTAGTGTACAGCAAGCAATGGGTGACTTACTTCCTCACAGTCATCCCTCAAGCAAAGCATCTAGTATACAGCAAGCAATGGATGACTTACTCCCTCACAGTCATACCTCAAACAAAGCATCCAGTGTACAGCAAGCAATGGGTGACTTACTCCCTCACAGTCATCCCTCAAGCAAGAACATCTTAGTAGTGTCCGTGACGATTCCCCCGCACAGGAAACTTGTGCACCGGTAGGCATTCATTCTAAACAGGAAATAAATATATCAGGAAACATTGCGCACCAGGACGTAATCACTCTTACACCGGAAATCAATATATCACAACCAAACCTCAGAACGATTCCTTTGCACAGGACCTCAGCAAATATATTTAAAAAACTAAAAAACCTCCAAACCACATGCCTAGAACAGTCCAAACAACACACCCAGTCTCCCCACAGACCCGAACTGAAATCCCAGCTCATTCTGCTTAATAGAGAACATCATAATGCAGCAAAACACAAAATGCACATCTCATGCTGCACAACAACACCTGCACCAACACCTGCAGCGCTTACCACATACTTGGTCCTAAGCAACAAGAAGCTTACACAGCAAATCCTGACCCCAATAACCACAACAAATGGCAGTACAAGCATAAAGATGAACACATCCTAATTTCTAGAACATACTGTCCAAAGGTCCTAGTGAGCGACCTCTCGCCCGAGTCCACTGCCAAACATTTCGGAAAACCGGAATGAGAGATAACCTCTGACCTGGAAGAGGGTTCCGGTACAGATCATATTTTCTCCGAACACAACGTCAGAAACCTAACTCCAGATAAGGCCGAATGACCCCATTTAAAAAAGAAAATGTGCCGAAATCTTTTCCTAACCAGGCAGTTGAAGGTTGATCCATGAATAAAATCAAATATTGGCAATAGGCGAAGGTGTTTAAGGTGTGTGTGTCACCGTGGACACACTGCACTCTCTCTTCGTGATTGGATGCTTCCACACTTGCTCCGATAACACCTGTAACATGAGGCGAAAGTCAACGATGGTCCCTGGCAACACCTTCAATCTGGTAATACTGCGCTTGTCGCTGCTGAAAAACTCCTTCTTCCAAGATGGCAGCTGAAGGACATCGGATGTCATAACTCTTTAGGCCACACCTCTTTTCTCTGAACTAATGCGTCTGTCACTGCCGGAAGACGCCTTCTTCCAAAATGGCAGCTGATATACGTCAGACATAGTAATCCCGTAGGCTCAAAGTAAAATAGCGCATGCGCGCTCCATCTCGCTCACAGCAAACAGCTTCCACTGCACTCAAAAAAAGAGTGGCCCAGTAAAGTTCTATAGATGTGCGCTCTATGACCGAGGATGTCCTCGCGGGCACTTCAAATGCGGGCCAAACCCTTGTGCACCAATGACAAGCAACAATAGGTAAGTTCACAGCAAACTCACCACTGTGACTCCTTGCCGACTGATGGCTCGCTACAGCTCCTGGCCACGTCCTCACGAATATCCCATTCAGCATGGTGCAAACCTCCCACTTCAAGGTACATGCAAAGTTGAATGCACACACTGCCGATGAGCCAGCATCACCCACTGCGAACACAATTCTTCCCATCATCACTGCCAGCTTCAATACCAATTCCAATCGGCACCCACTCCATATGATGAAAATCCGTCTGTCTCGATAACACCATTGATGTCAGTGTTGATGGAAGTTCATGTTACTGCCAGCCTCACCGGCTCCTCCAAGTTCACTCCTACTCAACGCTGACAATTCCTGGCAACTGACAGTGATGGTTCCTCCATCATAGACACAGCCGGTCCATTACCACAGAGCTCTGAAAGTTGGCTCCACTTGAAAACTGCAATACACATACATAACAGATACACACCCGGGGATGTCCAAATGAAGAGGACACTGGTGGGGCGCAGGGCGTTCTGTTTCTTTCAGGCTTTTGATTTATTTCTTCAGTAGTTTCTTCAGTGTGGTTTCTTGAATAGTTACTCCATGTTGATCCTCACACATAGTCTCTGTTCTCCGAATCATCACCAAAATGTAATAATGAAGTCCATTAGCCGAGGTGTAGGTTATATAAGATGATTTATTGATCTTAGTTGCAGGGATATATATTTATAGATTCTTAGCTTAGATCTTAGGATAGCCCAACCAGGAGCAGACTCCCTGCTGCTCAGCCCATACTCCAACTGCCACTCTCAACCTCACAGGCACCCTAACATTCTATTGTATCACCATGCATTTCAACATTTCACACAGCACATTCATACTGGCTGAGCAGCAAGGACCAGAGTACAAGGGAAGATGCATAGTACAATATAACAATACTCCTCTCATGTGCCAAAACTGTTTTCTAGTTCTCAAGTGATTAAAGACTTTGAGACCACCTGCACCCAGATAACTGAATAAGAGTCCTTTTTTCTCGTAGCATCTCACTTTTTTGACTTGTAAGACAATGCCCAGTTACTTACCAGTAATATTCATTACTCCAAGTTCATGTCTTCCTTGTCACAGTCCTCACATTGAGTTTACTCCATTCCTGCAGAACCTAATCACCAAACTTGACTTCCTTTCCCTTTTCAAGATGACCCCCATACTCCCTGAGTACAAGTACCTCACTTCCTGGGAAGGACTTCCTGAAATAACCAAGCAAGACTGCAATCAGTAGACCAGGGAGAGGTGGGCGGGAACTCAGCACTGTGACGAGGAAGACAAGGGCTCGGAGAAATTAATATTACCGGTGAGTAACTGGGCATTGACTCCTTGTCCGTCTTCCTCTCACAGTCCCCACGTCGAAGTACGTACCCATAAAGGGTCAGGCCCTAAGCCCCCATACAGTATAAGTAACTACACAGACTCAGTTATAAAGTCTCTGGAACTGGCCCAGGGCACGTGCACCGGCCCCTTTTATTGGCAGGGTCACATGACCTGTTACACCTGTGATGGATGGGTGTGGGGTGATGTTGTAAAGCAGCCCCCTGGGAGTGGCTGGTACGAAGATACAGTTAGGAACACTAGAACAGTGACCAGCCGGTCACTACATCTCTCCCAAACTTTATTGTAAATGGAACAACGAGTCCAACCTGTGGGAGAGAACAAAACAACAAAACGAAACTTCACAGAGTCTATTAGGCTGCTTTCCGGACAAGATGAGTGGACAGGTGCAGCTGGGAGCACCAAGCATCACAGCACACCTCTGCTGTTTTAACCAGACTGCTCTGGGCATGAATGGCAGTGTAGATGACCTTTGGATTTCTTGCTCACCAGTTCGAATGGTCACAGTTCACCTGGACACTGTGGATCCTGTCCCACCTGGACTCAATGCATGGGAGTCTATATGCAATGTTGATATACACTGTATGCTGTGAGGGTGCATGTGGAGCAAAAGTGAAGTCTGTGGACGATACATTTTCAAAAAACATCCGGGCTCCATGAAGACTGATGACATCCTGGTCACTGTTAAAGAGTTTTCCTCAGATGCCGCAGGGCTTCCAGCTGCCTGATGGTAGAGCAATTTCCGACACCCTTCTCTCACCAAGATTCCCCTCCCATACCAGGATTCCCCTCTCACAGGAGTCTCCTGAGGTCCTCTTCACCAGGCTTCCACGGGACTGTGTGGACTTTGCCGTGTCGTGCCATCGCCATACTATAGGCCCCTGGAGGAATCGCTAGGAGTCCCACCTTCAATTAAGACAATCCGCATTGAGGATAGTTGTTTCCAGATCAGATTACTCCTGCCATCCAGACTCTGGTGCACCGGCACTGACAGGACAGTCTTTGGGGTAGTCAGACTCCAATAGAGATCTTCATGCTTCCCGGTACCTGCTGGGGAGCTGCTGCAGACACATCTCTTGTGTTGAGATTCCTCTCTCACCGGTAATCCTTGAGGCCCTTGCCCCTGGATCGCCATGGGTTGATATGGATTGGTAGGATTCTCTTTTAGACCCCACGACCAAGGTCACTCAGGACGTCGGAGCAGAATCACAATCCAGTCTCACGTTCGACCCTCAAAGGTGGATGGTGCAAATGGTCCAGCTTGCTCTCTTCCACAGGCTTCAAGTTTGCTTGGTGTAACCGAAGACTTCTAGACAGCCAGCCTCACATGGTGCCACGGATGCCTCACTGACCTCTGGATGTTACATAGGTGCAGTTCTTCACTCAAGATGTCCAACAGCTCCTGAGTTGTTCTAGGAGATGTACTTCTGTTCTTGCACCCTCTGTTCATCATTTGAGGGTGCTCCTTCTTCTGGCACTTTGCACACCCGGTTCCTCCTCTTGCAGTGGCGTCGCTTCGCCATGGGGTGTGCATGCAGCACACATTCTTCAGTGCTGTGTGGACTTGCTGCCTGAGGCTTTGCTACATGGCTGTTCTTGCTATCATTGGACTCTTGTCAGCTTTCTTTGGCTGGCAGCCTTGAACTTCTTGGGGTTCCTTGCATTGGGATATTTAGCCCCTCTCCTTCACAGTTCAATGCTCTTGGTTGCTCCCCCCATGCTTCAATCACTGCTAAGCATCCTTCTCAGCTTGTGGGTAGCCCTTTCTCTGTCTCTAGTGTCTTTACTGCTGCAGTGATCACCTATGGCCACTAGGTATCACCACACTGTCTTCATAGACCCCAGCAGCTCTTCTTGGTAGGAGCATCTGTGGGCAGCTTGGAGTGCCTTTACTACATGGTGTACTCAGTCACTCATTATCTGTAGGCCCCAGCCACCTTCCCTGTGCTGCAGGCCGTTCCTCTGGGTACCGATTGTCCTCTTTGTGCCCTCTTTTAGTTTTTTTGTTTTCAACACAGTACTGCCAAATGACCGCCAGGTGGTACTGTTTCAGTTTTCTTAGGCCCCAGCAGCTTCCCTGATGCTGCAGGCCTCTTCGTTCTCTCGCATTCAGTTTTTTTTCTTCCTTCGTTCTTTTGCCGCAAGGAGGGGATATCCTCCCAGCTGCTAGCGTGGCCCCTAACACTCCTCATCACCTTCTCGGGCCGCGTGGGACCCCCACACCATGCCAATGCAGCCCCATCTTCAGCCCATCTCTTCCCACTTGCAGGGACATGACAGCCAGCAACAAGCTCACCTCGCTGGCAGTGCTCCCCTCCTCCATGGGCGGGGCACCATCTCCGACAGCCGTACCACGACCGCACGCTGCAAGAGACCCCTGGCAGGACAGGGACTCCTCCTCCTGCTGCAAGGTAAGTTTTTTTTCTTTTCACCGTCCTAGGCCATGCTGGGGGGCACTAAAGGCTTTGGATGTTCCGAAAGGATACACTAGTCTCTTGCCGCAGCAGGTACTCCTCCTATCCTTCTTCTGGGAGTATACGAGCAGGGCTGCGGGTGCCGGCGCCAAGCTCCTTCATGACCCGCCATGTCGGGAAGGCTTCACTCTTCCTCCTTCAATAGGGGCATACGGCGGCAGGCGGAGTAGCATGCGGGCACCTCCTCAATTCAGATAAGGGGCATACACTGGCCCTTGCGTGCTTTGAGGGTCTTGGAGCGCCTTCAACTCATCGACGCTGAACCTGTCAGTACATTTTCGTGCTGACTTTTTTCATTTTCATCGCTGCATAGTCGACAGCCACTCACTGTCCCCTTGTTTGCTCCTGCCCCTCTGCGGCAGTTTCTATCACCTGACGTGCTGCGCAGGGGCTGGAGCTGCAAACGGGGGAACCTCTGGTGCTTGGCCTCTGGACGCAGCCCACCCGGACAGCAGTCAGGGGTGCGGACGGGCGTTCCCTTTTCAGGCTGAGAACTGCCTCTTTTCTTCAGACACTCCCAAGGCCCTCTGGCTCACCACTCGCCGAGTGGGTCACTGGGGACACCTACTGCTTTGCCACAGCGTCACCGCTGCTGGTAGGGGTTGCCCTCAACACAGGCTATAGTCTCCCCCTTTGCCCAACATCAAGGCGGCTGCAGACGCAGGTCCACCCGCTCATCGCCAATGTAAAGAGTCAGGCCCTAGGCCCCCATACACTATAAGTATCAACACAGACTCAGTTATACAGTATCTGGAACTGGCCAAGGGCACGTGCGCCCAGCCCCTTTTATTGGCAGAGTCACATGTCCTGTGACACCTGTGATGGATGGGTGTGGGGTGATGGTGTAAGCCAGCCCCCTGGGAGTGGCTGGTATGACGATACAGTTAGGAACACTAGAACAGTGACCAGGCGGTCACTACAGTACCCAAGCCCACAACTGAATATGGTACAAAACCACACAAAAAAAAGTGCAAAACAGAGGAAGTTTAATGGCACAAAGCATACAGAATCACACCTCAGGAGAAACAGCAGAATTCAAAACAGCGGTACCAAAATTGGGAGAGACATCCCAAACCATGTGTAAATGGTAGTGAGTTATGAACGTGAGGGGCTGAGCCCAAGTGGCAGCAAAACAAATGTGCTGATTGGAAGCACCTTTGAAGGATGCCCAGGAGGCCAAAACACTCTGTGAGCGGGAGGACGGGGACGGAGAAAGGACGATGTTGGACTGGTGGACACCCCTTTCTTCCACTATTGTGTCCCCAAAGCCGGAGGAATGGCCCTCGACACCGTATCATTCAGGGGCATCTCCGTCGAAGAAATGCTACGGCCCCTTTAACTGGGAATGGACGGAGGAGACGCTCCCGCCCCCTCATCGTGACGTCATCCCTCCCGGACCAGGAAAAGAGAGGAGTTCCCCGGCACAGGTGTGTGCATTCACCAGAGAGGAGAGAGCGGAGATCGGAGGAGACGCGAGGAGTAAGGAGATCGAGTACGAGGAGGGAGCACACCGAAGCCGTGCAGTCGATACATCAGACGCCGGAGGAGAGCCAGGAGGCCAACGACATCACGCTTCGCCCAGCCACGCTCCTGGAGGTGCGTGGCTCAGCCAGGTACGTGAGCGGCTCGCGGGCTGGGTTGGGAGGAGGGAGAGCTCCTCTAGATAACCCGGGGCTGTTACGTAAACAGACGGCCGGAATCTGTGAACCCCCCCCTCACAAACACTTCCTCACCGCTTCGTTTACACTGGTCCCTACCACTTAGAAGTGTGCTCACGTGTGTCTCCTCCACTCCCATCCCTTTACTATACGGTACAGCCTTACACTTACGTCCCCTCATCTGTTTTTCCTTCCGGTAAAACGACAGAGAAGCTGCTCCCCGCCCACCAACCTCGGGTAAAGCAGACGACCGGAAGAGCCTGGAAGAAGAACCCTGCGAATGAGAAGAATCGTGGACAATAACCCTGGCTTCCGTTAAGAAGCGTGTAACTAGAAAAATAAAACCTTCACTATCTAGAGCTGGAGTGCGCGTCCCTTATTCCGTCCCGCTACAAGTGGTTGAGAATGCGGGCACTGTAACATCCGCCATCAGTAAACCCATGATGGATGCCTTGATCCAACATTTAGTGAATGGGCAAGAAAAGCTGGAATGGGCCGTCAAGCGACAGATGACGTCGGCCCAAGCGGATCGCGACGTCTTCAAGGACACGATCTCCGCACAGATGGAGGGGTTGCAGAAAATAGTAACAGAATCATCGAACCCCATGCCCAGAGACTATCGCAACACACACCATGGGCCCTCCGGAGTGTCCTTACAAAAGTACATACACGGTGAGGACCCTGATGCATTCCTCATGAACTTCGAGCGATCTGCCAGGGCCTGTGGTTGGCCGGAGGAGAAGTGGCCGTTCTTCCTTGCCCCCTTGCTCACTGGGGAGGCACAGGCCGCGTATCAGGTGGCGAACGCAACCGGGGAGACACCATACGCGGACATCAAGGACGTTATACTGGACCACCTGGGTCTTGATGCAGAGGCATACCGGGTGCGGTTCAGGAAAGAAAAAGGACTGCTTGGGGAAAACCCCAAAACCCTGTACTTCCGCCTCAAAATGGCCGCGGACAAATGGTTGCGTCCCTCCACCAGTACAAAAGATGATATCATGGACCGTATCTATTTGGAGCAGTTCCTCGAGGCTCTCCCGTACTCAAAGGTGGTTAAGACAGCATACCAATCTCACCCCCGAACAGGCTGTAGAGATGGCGGCTACTTATGTGCGTGCCCAACCGCGCGCTCCCGGGTGGGACACTGAGAAACACCCTTGCACTTGTCCTCAAAAGACGGAAAAGAAACCACGACCTTGGAACGAACCTACCAAACCTAGACCTGTGAAACCGGAGATCCCCATATTACGAGGCCCTCAGTGTTTTGACTGCGGGGATTGGGGCCATATTGCTCGCCTATGTCCCCGACGAAAGCCAACGGAAGAGCCCATGGAAGTGGGTTACATCCCAAAGGCCATCCTTTATACTGCAGAGATGGGAGGCGCTTTTCATGTGAGTGTACAGGTGAATGGGAAAGAGGTACAAGCACTACTAGATTCGGGGTGTAAGCAATCAGTTATACAGCGGGCTCTCATAACTCCCTCTCAAGTTATACCAGACACCGTAGTACACATCAAGTGCGTGCACGGGGACGTCCAACCCTACCCCCTAGCCTCAGTGGTACTGCATACCAAACACACCTCTCCCTGTAGGGTGAATGTGGGGGTTTTAGAGGGGCTGCCAGAATACCTAATCATTGGTACCGATAATCCTGGGTTTCTACTCCTTTTCCAACATGTCTTGTCACTATCTAGGGTGCGCCCTTCTGAACCCCGACCTGCCATCCTTACCCCAGAGCCCTGGTTGATGGATCGGAGCTTTAAGTTCGCCCAGGCCAATGATGCTACCCTGCTCAATGCCTGGGAGAACGCCCATCAAAACCAAGACAACCCCTCGCCTGTATATCCCCGGTTCCTCATAAAAGAAGGGCTTTTGTACCGCCAAAATAGTGTTGATGACCAACCCCAGCTGCTAGTCCCGAAACCTTTCAGGGATCAGATTATGTTTTTTGCACACTCGCACCTCACAGCCGGACATACAGGAACCGAAAAAACAACACAAACCGTGTTGAGAAACTTCTTTTGGCCAGGCATTTACAGGGATGTTCAAACCCATTGCCAGGAATGTGGGATCTGCCAAAAGAAGAACCTACAGAGACCCCCGGCCGTACCACTACAACCCCTACCGATCATAGGGAATCCATTCGAGAGGGTCGGCATGGATCTTATTGGACCTCTACCTAAAACCCAAAAAGGGAACCTATACGCCCTCGTCGTAGTAGACTACGCGACCCGGTTTCCAGAGGCCTTTCCACTAAGAGCCCCAACCACCCGAAACATCACTGACAAACTGGTGGAACTATTCTCTAGGGTGGGTTTCCCGAAGGAGATCCTCACGGATCAGGGCACACCGTTCGTGTCTCGTCTGATGAAGGAAGTCTGCAGGTGGACCTCCGACACATCCGAACGTCTGTTTACCACCCTCAAACCGACGGATTAGTGGAACGGTACAACAGGACGCTAAAAACTACCTTAAAGAAGATGCTATCAGTAGAAGGAAGAGAATGGGACCGTCTGCTACCGCTGGCCTTGTATGTCATACGAGCCCAGGTCCAAAGCAGCCTGGGCTGTTCATCCTTTGAGCTCCTATATGGAAGGAAACCACGATCCCTCATGGAAATGACAAAGGATGCTTGGGAACAAGAGGAGACAGACGAAACACGAACCGTGTTGGAGTACACCCAACAGTTGAAGAACCGGATCGGGAAACTCCAAGATATAGCGTACTCACATCTGGAACGACGCCAGCAGCAACAGAAGAACTGTTACGACAAGGGAAAGAAGTGGAGACGGCTCACCCTCGATGACTGGGCCCTGGTCCTCCTACCCTCGTCTACCAAAAAGTTCCAATCCGAGTGGTTGGGTCCGTATAAAGTCATCCGGGTATTAGGAAAGACGACCTACCAGTTACAGATGTCTCCGAACAAGAAACAGACCTACCACATTAACTTATTAAAGAAATGGTTGGGTCCCCTACCGAAAACTGCCCACCTGGCGTTGCCGGACACGACCCTATAGGGAACACGTTGGAACACTTGGTCGTCAACGAAGAACTAACCGGAGAGAAACAAAAGGAGCTGTTTTCAACGTTAAGACCTTTTGCTTCAGTGTTTTCGGATGCTCCAGGCAGAACAACGCTGGCTGAGCATTGTATAGAGACCATCCCCGGGAAGGTAGTACGACAACACCCGTACAGAATACCCGCCGCCAAGAGGACCATGATACAGAAGGAGGTACAGGACATGCTACGGTTGGGCGTCATCCGACCATCCAAGAGCAATTGGTCATCCCCGATCGTGACGGTGCCGAAGCCCGATGGAACCACGCGTTTTTGCATGGACTTTCGTGCCCTAAACAACATCTCCTCCTTTGATGCATATCCCATCCCCAGAATCGATGAATTGATCGAGAAATTGGGAGAAGCCAAATATATCACTACGCTAGACCTAACAAAAGGGTATTGGCAGGTACCCTTAAGGGAAGAAGACCATCGCAAAACTGCCTTTTCCACACCGGACGGCTTATTCGAATTCAACGTGCTCCCTTTCGGACTGCACGGAGCGCCGGCCACCTTCCAAAGGCTGATGAACAACGTACTACAAGAGTACCAGGCGTTTAGCTCTGCTTACTTAGACGACATAGTGGTCTTCAGTGTGACGTGGGAAGTCCATCTGAAACATCTACAAACCATACTTCAGGCTCTCAAACGAGCGGGGCTACACATCAACTCAAAGAAATCTAGGGCCGCATTTCACAAAGTGAGATACTTAGGTTTCCTATTAGGAGATGGAGCCATCACCCCAGAACGAGAAAATACGTGCCATTCATGAAACCCCCTTTCCCTCCAGCAGAAAAGACATGAGGGCGTTCCTGGGGCTTGTAGGATATTACCGCCGATTCATCCCCCAGTTCTCGGAAATAGCAGCACCCCTCACAGATACTTTGAGAAAGGACAGACATCCACGGTGTCTAGTAAACCCCACCCCAGAGCTGTTAGATGCATTCCAGCACTTAAAAAGTACGATCACGTCCAGCCCGGTTTTGGCCGCTCCCAACCTTGACAAGTCTTTCATATTACACACAGATGCGTCTAACTACGGCCTGGGTGCTGTGTTGTCACAGTTGGCGGACGACGGTGTTGAGCACCCGGTGTTGTATATAAGCAGGAAGTTATTCCCAAGAGAAACTAGGTACCCCACCATCGAACGGGAGTGCCTTGCCATCAAATGGGCAGTAGAGAAACTCCGCTATTACCTCGAGGGCCGACCGTTCACCTTGTACACCGACCATGCCCCATTGCAGTGGATGGCCCGTAACAGAGCTCAGAACCCCAGGGTCCTCCGTTGGTTTTTGTCCCTACAACCCTTTTCGTTCCGAGTAATACATAGGAGGGGGAAGGACAACGGGAACGCTGATTACCTGTCTCGGGTGTTCCCTCTCCCCGATCGGGAGAATCCTGGTGGGGAGGAGTGTGAGCGGGAGGACGGGGACGGAGAAAGGACGATGTTGGACTGGTGGACACCCCTTTCTTCCACTATTGTGTCCCCACAGCCGGAGGAATGGCCCTCGACACCGTATCATTCAGGGGCATCTCCGTCGCAGAAATGCTACGGCCCCTTTAACTGGGAATGGACGGAGGAGACGCTCCCGCCCCCTCATCGTGACGTCATCCCTCCCGGACCAGGAAAAGAGAGGAGTTCCCCGGCACAGGTGTGTGCATTCACCAGAGAGGAGAGAGCGGAGTTCGGAGGAGACGCGAGGAGTAAGGAGATCGAGTACGAGGAGGGAGCAGACCGAAGCCGTGCAGTCGATACATCAGACGCCGGAGGAGAGCCCGGAGGCCAATGACATCACGCTTCGCCCAGCCACGCTCCTGGAGGTGCGTGGCTCAGCCAGGTACGTGAGCGGCTCGCGGGCTGGGTTGGGAGGAGGGAGAGCTCCTCTAGATAACCCGGGGCTGTTACGTAAACAGACGGCCGGAATCTGTGAACCCCCCCCTCACAAACACTTCCTCACCGCTTCGTTTACACTGGTCCCTACCACCTAGAAGTGCTCACGTGTGTCTCCTCCACTCCCATCCCTTTACTATACGGTACAGCCTTACACTTACGTCCCCTCATCTGTTTTTCCTTCCGGTAAAACGACGGAGAAGCTGCTCCCCGCCCACCAACCTCGGGTGAAGCAGACGACCGGGAGAGCCTGGAAGAAGAACCCTGCGAATGAGAAGAATCGTGGACAATAACCCTGGCTTCCGTTAAGAAGCGTGTAACTAGAAAAATAAAACCTTCACTATCTAGAGCCGGAGTGCGCGTCCCTTATTCCGTCCCGCTACACACTCCCAGTAGACCTCACCTGGAAAGACTCAGGGACAGGCTGACCACCCAAAGAATAGGAATGTGAAATGGCCAACTTAATCCAACAGGACAAGGTAGAAAAGGAGGGCTTACAATCCTGCGGTACCAAACCATGGGAGACAAACAAAGCATCTGACTTGCGGAAGTTTGCAATGCGATGCAAATAAACTGAAAGAGCTCGATGGACATCCAGTGAATGCAAACGCACCACCTCAGCAAACGCAGGAGTGGGACAAAAGATAGATAAAACAATATCCAAATCCAAATGAAAAGAAGACACCACCTTCGGGAGAAAGGCTGGACTTGGCCGAAGCACCACCTTGTCCAGAATAAAACAAAGGAAAGGAGGGAAGGACAGCAAAGCCCCTAGTTCCCCAACCTACTTCCCTGAAGAGATGGCCACCAGAAAGGCCACTTTAGCAGAGAGAAATTGGAACTCTGTGGATTCCAATGGCTCAAAGGAACACCCTGCAAACCCTGCAAAACCAGAGGCAAGTCCCACAGCAGCACAGAGGAATGCACCGCCGGCCTCCGAAGAGAACAACTACGTAGCAGGTGAGCTGCCAGAGGAGCCACTGACTGCACATACTCCCCCCAAAACGCCAGAACAGCTGCCCACTGACAACGGAGGGTAGAAACAGCTAGACCCAGCTGAAAACCATTGCGAAAGAACTCCAAAACCGCAGGAGGCTCACAGGAAGAAGAGAGCCCCCGATCCCGACACCAAACGGAGAAATTCCACCAGTGGCGGTCATAAGCCTTAAGGGTAGATGGCCCGCCGAGACTGCTGGATGACCTCCGCCACATCCACCATGTAACCCTGCCCTAAGAGGGACTTCCGTTCAAGTGCCAAACCACCAGCTTCAACCTGCGAAGAGAGTCCAGAGGAAGAAGAGCCAGACGCAGGGGAAACGGAAGGACGGGCAACACCCAATTGGGAGAGACAGACAGGTGGCGACGACAAGGAAACCAAGGGTGCCGCGACCCAGCCCGGGCCACCAGAAGAACCTCCGCCTGGTCCTGGACCACTTTCTGGACCTCCCAAGGGAAAAGCAGGATGGGCCAAAAACAATAAAGTAGACCCAGAGACCATGGAACTGCCAGGGCATCCATTGCCCATGCCCTCAAGGAGAGAACCAGACAACAAAAGTGGAGAAGAAGAGCATTCTCCTCGGTGGTGAACAGATCCAGACGAGGGTGACCGAACCAGCACTGAATAGAGCAAAAGACCCCTGGATCCAGACACATCTTCACCAAGGAGGGAAACCTACGACTCAGAGCATCAGCAAACCCATTCTCCCTCCTTGGAAGAAACACAGAGGACAGAGTCAGGAGATGGTACTCAGTGCAAAGGTAAATCTTCTGAGCAAGGAGAAAGAGAGAAGGACACATGCCCCCCTGACGGTTCAGAAAAGAACGGGCGACCTGATTGTCCATTTGCACACACACACAGAGGCACCCACCAGCAGGGGATGAAAAAACCAAACAACTTTCAGGACAGCCGCCAACTCCTTCCAATTGGAAGACTGACTCACCTCCAGCGGAACCCATAGCTCCTGAGCCGAGGCATCCCCCAGAGTGGCAGCCCAACCCCACTGAGAACCAGGACAGTTAGAGGAATCAAAGAGAAACCCCTGCCCAGAGGAGCGGGGTCCAGCCACCACTGGAGATCCAGGCGAATCTCAGGTATCTCTGGAATCAAAGCCTCATACAATTGAGACAGCGGATCCCAATGCCCCAGGAGATGGTGAACAAGGGGCTATAGGTGCAACCTCCCCCAAGGAACCACAGCCAAAGTAGAGGACTTCTCTCCCTGACTGTGAAGCCAAGTCCGGGCCGAATAAAAAAGGAGAGATGACAGATGGGAGTGGAGACAAACACAACGTTGATCTGACACCACAACCTCCCCCAGGTCCAACCAGAACAGTGCGCTGATGAAGAAGAGATCATGGGAATGCTCGACCTGGGACTTCTTCCAGGTCCTGCAGCAACGTGGTCACCCTGTGAACCTCCGACTGGGCCTTGGAAAAAGAACCAGAGGCAATCATCCAGTCATCCAAATAGGGAAACGGCTGGATACCCTCAGAATGTAAAATACCGTCCAGAGGAGCTTGGTGAGCAGCCCCGGAGCAAAGGCCAGCCCAAACGGCAGGACCCGGTACTGTAAGTGGTTGCCCTGGACCGCAAACCAGAGATACAGCTGCTTGGAGGATGCACCGGGACATGTACTTACGCATATAGGAAATCGTTGGAAGCCAGGAACTTGCGTTTCCACAAGAGGGGTGGGATCTCCTGCAGGGACACCATTTTAAAATGAAACGTGGGGAATGTAGTGATTCACCCGCTTGAGTTCCAGCACAGGGTGGAAGTCCCCAGAAACCTTTTGGATAAGGAAAAGCAGGGAATAATACCCCTGGAACCACTCTGGAGTAGTAACTGAATCCCCTGAAGGAGTGCAGACAACCTCGCTGGGTAACGAGGACCTGCAGTCTCAAAAAAATGATGATAAGGAGCCTCGCTGAAATTTATTCTGTAACTGTCGGAGACCACTTGGACAGCCCAGGCATCGGAAATGGAACAAGTCCAAACGTCCTGAAAGAACTGAAGTCACCCCCACATGGGACGGAATCTGAAACCGTCATGCCTTGGGAGGGGCGGGAGAGGAGGCGGCAACGGAGTTTGCCAGCATGAGGGGTGACCCCTACCTCAAAAGGACTGGTGTTGCAGGGTCTTACCCCTGATGGAGCAAGGTAAATAAGACATTTTTCAACCCCCTAATATTAATATTAATAATTAACGTTATTAATTGTTTTGACAACTAATCAACATTTTTACTCTTCTTATAGACATTTTTGGTAACTTGCAATTTATGTGCAAACTAACCTACTTACCATTGTAAAAGTGGAATAATATTAACATAATGGTTTGCGTACTAATTAGAATAATACTGCATGATTTGTGCTGTGTAGTAAATTGTATTGTGGCAAAAAAAATGCGGATGGTAAGTAAACATAGCTTTACATGTCGCTTTTGCTAGGTAACACCTAATTGGGGTACGTAGAATGACGGGTGGGAAACGAAAAGGCTTATTTTCTTTATTCTTAACTGTTATTGTGTTTGTTTTCATAATAGTTCGCTCGGGCCTGTTAGGCCGCGCTGTAAAGATGGCTGCCGAGGCAAATGAGCTTAATGCGCAAGTGCAAAATGGCTTCCAAGTGGAAGAAAGCTGCGGAAATATGTCACGTGATTTGAAAGTAAAGCCCGGAGTGAAACAAGTCAAGGTCAGCGTGACCTGTCACCAGATGGGTGCCAAAAAGGACTCAGCGAGAATGTATGAGAACCAAAGATGCAGCTGTGAATTAACAATGAACTGTTTAAAATAAAGTTACAAAAGAAGATACATAAGAGGAGCTGTCAATCGGATTGGTAATGTCCTAAAACCGTGTAAAAGGACAAAATTATAAACATTTTCGGAACTGGTTTGAGCAAGGAGGGCAATGAGGAGATGCTTGCCACCCCTCCAATGGACCAATTAGCGTGAATCTCGCCCCCAAAGATTGAAACATTTCTGTTTAGTAAGCTAGTAATAGGGTATAAGAGGACCTACTCTTAAGTAGGAGGAGCGCTATTCATACATAATTTTTGAGCACTGGACGTTGACGCTGGAGAACTGCTGCTATTTTCCATAGGCCACTTCTTTTTAAAATAATGAATCTTTTTGCTTTAAACTGACTGGGAAGGAACGAGATCGTTGCGGGAAACCTGTATAGGTGGTCCGTCGAGGAGGCCTGTTTAGCGGGACAGACAGTCAGTTTTTGGGAGTTCTATGCTGTGATCTACAAATTATCTGCTGTGGCGAACATTTATTTTTCATCTAAAAGGGTATGCATAAATTCTTTTAAAAGTTCATTTCTTATAATGATATTAAACGTATTAAACTGATTAATAAAATTGAAACTTATTCATGCATTTAAGAAAATAGATAAACTTTATTATAATTAAAACTACAAGTCTGTGGTTCTTTAGCTCAATAATAAATGCAATGTTTTAATAGATTTAAATGTGATTGAGCTGGTCTTAATCACCATCAACTATTTCTCACTAGTTGGTCCATCGACCAAAGAGCGGAATACCTTGATGTCTTAGAAACCGACAGGATTAAACTAATTATGTATGATGTTTGAGAAATTATCTTGTCAACTTTAAAAAGGTATCCCGTTCTCTTCCAGAAATCATTAACATTTTCTCCTAGGTAAAAGTGGATGAGATCCAGGGAATTGTTGAATGAGTAAATGTTTTATGCGGTGTTATGGGCCCCACCGTCATATTGGTATAGTTATTAAAGGAGTGTTTTCAACCTGGATGTCATGTCCAAAGGAGAAGAAATTATATTAGTAGCGCTGGATCAGATTTCTTGGTAGCAGAGTTATGGTTACTATAGATTAGTTTGGTGATTATTGATTATTGATTATTTCATGTCTAACACTTTATGTTGAGTTGGATTACGTTATATGTAAGTCGAAAATGTTGAAGCTTCCGGGAAGTAGGAAGTGGACACGTGTGGCAAGAGAAGTCACATGGAATAGTGCATTGTCTGGTTTTCAAATTGGTGATAACACAGGTTGTGTTATGATAGGGACATTTTCTGTATAAAACGTGTATGAGTGAAATAGCAACCGGCTTTCTTGTGAAACTCTGGCCTTAATTCTCAGGAGCAGTATAGTCTCCACATGTGTTTATCCCCAGAGAAACGGGTTTACCCCTTGCTTGAAAGAAGGGTAAGGTAGAGGGAAGTGCTACACTTATCGAACGAAACTGTATTCTTGCAAAATAGAGTAAACTATCACTTTGTTTAGCGAAAACAGACAATGGAAATGTGTTTTTAATATTGTAACTAACCAGAAACAGTCGAGAACAAATTGCCGATAATTTTTGTAAAGGAGGGGTCAGGAGCAGAACTGACGTTGACAAAAAGCCGCGCTGGGATTGGCCAGTGCAGTGGAAACACGGAAAACGCCCTGATTGGTGGGTTAGTGTGAGACGCGCTGGGATAGGTTTGAAACGCAGTGACGTAGAAGCTTCGGATTGGTGCGTTGGTGTGAGACGCGCTGGGATAGGTCCGAATAGCACATAGAGATCAGAGCAGAGTTACAAGCTTACAGAAGGAAAGGAAATCGTGAAATATGGCTTATTATGAATATGGTAGAGAGAAACCGTCATGGATGGCAAAAATTAAGAACTTCTTTAAGAAAGACAAAAAGGTAGTGACTAGAGAGGGACAGGTAATTCCTTCGCCGAAAACACCAGCTTCGCATATGATGCTGAAATACGGTTATCATACTTGCATTTGGTTAGAAAATTGGACAAAATATACTCAGAATGATGGAGTATTGGCTTTTCCAGAGAATGGTTCGTTTAACGTGGCAGTACTTTGAAATTTGAGAGAGAAAATGACAAAGGTTGAGCCAAGACCTAGACCGACGCAGTTTGAAGCGTTAGGTGAATGGGAAGACGAGATGTATGAACGAGAAAGATACAGAGGTGCAAAGAATCATAGTTTAGTTCCTGGAAGGTTGTGGGGAGTGAATCATGAGGACAGAATGAAGCGTTGGAGATATGCTAATATGACAGAAGGTTTGTTTCCAGCTTTTACAGTTGAAGAGGGTACAAGAAAGAAGTGTACAGAGAAAAAGAAACATACAGTTACAGAAAGGTACGGGTATGGAGGTAGCGAGACAGAGGATGAGTTGCTGGAAGATATTTTAAACAGAAACCCACCTCCATATCAACAGAATTCAGCGGTGGTGACACCCAATGCACCGCCAATGGAAACTGGGAGGAATAAAAGTCTAGAACGTAGATTTGAGATAAATAGGTCAAATGAACAGCTAAAAACCCCACAAAGTGAAAAATGTGACAGTGACAATGCAGCGGAGTTAGCAAAAACTACAAAAGAATTGACTGAGAAAATAAGAGAGTTAACAATGAACATGGAAGCTGTGACTGTGCCAGTGACAATAGGACCAGTAATACCAGTTTTTGAGAACCAGAAAATAGATGAATATTCCTTAGTTATCCCCATGAACTCAAATTTGCAAAGAATGAGAGAAGGGATGGAACTAGAAACTGAAGGGGCAAGAAATTTGGTCAGTTCATATAGACCAAGCCCACCTACTAACCTGACAGTAAATGAGAGTGAAATAAGAAGAATTCCTATGGGAACTGAGACTGCATCAGAAACACAAGAAAGGAATAAAAATTGGATAGAAATAAATAGTACACCTGTAGGTCCAACTCCAGACGAATTAAATGAGTGGATGAGAAACTTGCAAAAGAAAGAGACAGAACCGAAACCATTAGATGTAATTAGGCTAAAGATAGATACGGAAGAGTTAATTTTAGGGACCATTGGTACAGAAAAATTGAAGACATATCAGGACGACGAGATAATGTTCTTGTGCAAAAGTATTACTTGGAGAGCTAGAAATTTACATGACAAACTGAAGAGACAGTGAATGAACTAGGAGTAGAATTTGTAAAAGTCAGAAGTTTGCAGAAACCGTATAGGGTAGATTTTTGTGAGAAAGATATAGAAAATCTGAACACATCAGGATGGTTAACTCAGATAAAAGAACTGATTGTTTTGCTGAGAAAGTGGGGTGATGTAGACAGATGGAGAAGCAGGTGGACTAAAAGGAATGAGAGAACAACTGACAAAGCGTCTTTGGCTTTTGCGGTGACAGGCAAGGAATCGGTTGTAAGGGAGTATCCGATGAGAGAAACCCCAGGAGGTAGTTATGTACATGTCCCCTGGTCCAGACAAGACATACTGTCATTTACAAATGAATTTCCAAAATTGAGAGAAAAACCTGTAGAATGGTACAGACAAGTGGAAAGGTTTGTCAAAGTTTCAAAGGTGTTGTGGGTAGATTTGGATGGATTATTTGACATAGTAGTGCCAGCTGATTTATGGACAGAATGTAAAATTACCATTGATTGGCCAACTGTAGAATACCCAAGAGACGCAAAGACAGGAGCGCCAGGACCAGAGGTGATGAGGAAATACGACCAAGTTATTACCTTTTTGAAAAACAAAATTCCACCCAAAGAAACTGATTGGGTAAAAATTGACAGAACTACGCAGGAGAGTAAGGAATCTGTACATGCCTACTATGAGAGGCTACTTTTGGTTTTCAAACAGTATAGTGGTTATGAAACTCTGAATGAGAAGGACATGAGTCATTTTGTATATAGATTTGTTTATGGACTGAAACCAGAAATAAGCGAAATCATTAAACAGCATATGATATGCTGGCAGAATAGTACAGTGGACGAAGTGTTGAGGTATGCTAAGTATTGTAGTGATGACATTGAGTGTAGACAGCGTAAATTAAAGGAGAAAGCAATGTGGGCACAAGTGAAAGTTGCAGAAAAACAAGAAGCTCAACTGAATAATCAGGTTAATGAGACAGGACAAACTAAATCCAAACCGAATATAGGTAAAGGCAAAGGCCAAATGAGTATAGAAGAAGCAAAGAAAAAGTGGTCATGCCACAACTGCGGAAAATTAGGGCCTTGGAGAAACGAGTGTAAATTTCCTCCAAAAGCTAATATGGAAAATCAATCATTAAATCCACAGGTGCAGAGTGAGGTGAGTTACCAACATCTGCAGCAACTGCAGGTAGTTACTCAGCAGAGTCAGGTGCCACAACCACCACTTCCCAAGAGTGTAAATCCACAGAGATACAGTGCAGAGACAGGATTCTACGGAGGAGAGCAGGTAACACAATTGCCGCGCGCAGCTGCGATAACGCAGTATTGGTTACGACAGGATGGGAATGAATCGGATGAAAGTTTATGACGGTGCCTAGGAGAGGAGGAAGAGTGCGTACTTGGCGCAACTCTAGAGGTAGATCAGTCAGGTCCATTTGTGGATGGAGAAGTGAATGGTGCAAATGTAACATTCCTTGTGGACACTGGAGCTACCCGTTCTACTGTTAGATCAGTGGAAATTCCAAACCTTCCTCTCTCAGGTGAATATATCCAAGTCGTTGGTGTCTCAAATCAGCAAATTAAGGCGCCACTTACTAAATTAGTAGAAGTAAAAGTTGGACCGTTCAGAGAAATGCACCGATTTGTGGTGTGTGATTGCAGTCCTGTAAATTTACTTGGACGCGATCTACTTTGCAAAATGAATTGCACCATCTATTGTACTCCGGATGGGATTGCATTTCAGACACCAGATGAAGATGTATTATATAAAATGACAATGGCAGAATTAGAACCAGGAGTGAATGACATGTTTCCTGTGTTCGATGTAGAGAAAATTCCAATTGAGTTAAAAGAAACAGTCAAACAGGAGGTATGGGATTTTACAGGCGAAGACATTGGGTTAATGAGAGGAGTAGATCCTGTTAAAATTTCTGTTAGAGAAGGAACAAATTACCCAAATACTCCACAATATAAATTGACGCCAGAAATAATTGAAGGAATAACGCCTGTAATAAATAAAATGATTGAACAAGGAATTTTAAAAGAAATAATGAGCAGTCCATGTAATTCGCCTATAATGGGACTGAAAAAGCCAAATGGAACATATAGGATAGTGCAAGATTTACGAAAGGTTAATAAAATCGTTGTTCCTTGTTGTCCAATTGTACCAAACCCTGCTGTAATACTGTATCAGATTCCACGTGACGCAGAATGGTACACAGTCATTGATTTGTGCCATGCATTTTTCTCTATCCCGTTACATCCAGATAGCCAGCCATTATTTGCGTTCAGGTTCGGAGAGCGTATTTTGGCATGGTGCCGAATTCCTCAGGGGTATACAGAAAGCCCCTCGATCTTTAATCAGATCTTAAAGAAATCGTTGGAAGATTTAAAAATGCCCGAGAAATCTGTGATGGTTCAGTATATTGATGACCTGTTAGTGGCATCAAAAACCAGAGAAGCATGTGTTACTGACACAATTGCTTTGCTGAACCATTTAGCAGGAGGAGGACATAAGGTGTCCCCATCAAAATTACAGTTTTGTCAACAGGAGGTTCAATACCTAGGTCATAAAATTGAAAAGGGAGTGCGAAAGGTAACAACTGAGAGAATAACAATTATTCGAGGAATGAGAGCTCCAATGACACAAAGAGAGGTAAGAATGTTCCTGGGAATGGTTGGATATTGTCGACAGTGGATAAGTGGATTTTCACTAATTGCGAAACCATTACAGCGATTGACAAAGAAGGATGTTAAAGATCCATTTGAATTGAATGATGAAGAAATGAAAGCATTCAGAGAACTAAAAGCGAGACTGTGTGAAGCACCGGCACTGGGAATGCCTGACTATGAAAAAGATTTTGAGCTGTACTGTAGTGAGAGAGATGGATGCGCACTTTCAGTTCTAGTGCAAAGACATGGAAATATGAAAAGACCTATTGCATATTTTTCAGCTGTTTTAGACCCGGTAGCAAAAGCGTTGCCTGGATGTCTGAAAGCAGTAGCTGCTACTTGTGTGAGTCTGGAGCAAAGTGAAGGTATTGTGATGGGATACCCACTGAGAGTATATGTTCCACATTCAGTCGAAATTCTCTTGACAAGAACCAAAACTCAATACATGACGCATAGTCGGCTGACTAGGTATGAAAAAGTGATTTTAAGTGCAGACAATGTAACCATTGACAGATGCACAAGCGTGAATCCTTCGACATCATTGCCGGATGAAGAGAGTGTAACAGACAAAGATGAAGTTGATCATGATTGCTTGAACGTACTTGAATATTGTACAAAACCAAGGCCAGATATCAGAGATGAGCCTTTGAAAGAATCAGATTATGTGATGTTTGTGGATGGCTCATGTTTGAGAACGAGTGAAGGAGTTTTGAGTGCGGCGTATGCTGTATGTACAGTAGCTACAGTAATGGAAGCATCTTGTTTAAGAGGGATACGTTCCGCCCAAGTGGCTGAACTAATTGCTCTAATTCAGGCATGCAAATTGGGAAAGAATGTTCGAATCACAGTGATCACGGATAGCCAGTATGGCTTCGGAGTGGTCCATGATTTTGGACAGATCTGGTCCCAAAGAGGTTTCTTGACATCTGCAGGAACTCCAATCAGAAATGGTGAGTTTGTAAAGAAATTACTTGAGGCGATACAGCTGCCTAAACAGACCGCAGTGGTGAAGTGTACTGCACACAAGAATGGGGAAGACTACATAACCGTGGGCAATAAGTATGCCGACGAGATAGCTCAGTATTGTGCTAAAAATGTAGTCTCGTTGAACCGGAGGAGAGAAAGAGAGCATGTTTCATGTCCTTTGCTTTTTACTAACCCTGTCGAAACATGGGCTGAGGTGAGACAGTTACAGGAAGCAGCAGATGATGAGGAAAAAGATAGCTGGATAAAAGCAGGATGCAGGAAAAGGGAGGAAGATGATGTTTGGGTTTATAGAGATGAAAGACCAGTTATGCCTGATAGCATGATTTCTGACATGGCACGGATGTACCATGGACAAGCTCATATCGGAAGGGATGCAATGATCCGACTTTTCAGACAAACCTGGTATAACCCAAAATTCAGAGCCATAGCTGAAAGTCTTTGTCAAAGATGTCTTATCTGCCAACAGATAAATCCAGGAAGGAAGACGGTAGTGAGTCTAGGAACAATAGGACGAGAGGGAGGTCCTTTCACGAGAATGCAACTGGATTTCATAGAAATGCCCCCAAGCAATAGACTGAGATATGTTCTTGTGGTCGTTTGTTTGTTTTCTCGTTGGGTGGAAGCCTATCCAACCAGAAGGAATGATGGGATTACAGTAGCTAAGCTTCTGCTGAGAGAATTCATTCCAAGGTACGGTTTTCCAGTAACGATTGAAACAGATAGAGGACCACATTTTCAAAACGAACTAATTCAACTGATATGTGAAGCTCTTGGTATTCAACAGAAATTGCACTGTGCATACAGACCAGAGGCTTCTGGAGTGGTAGAACAGGTGAATGGAACAATAAAGAATAGGTTAGGGAAAATGTGTCAAGCCACAGGACTCAAATGGCCAGATGCCCTTCCATTGGTGTTAATGACTATCAGAAGCATACCTGACAGAAAAACAGGTCTGAGTCCCCACGAAATAATCATGGGACGAGCAATGAGACAAGCACATGTACCTGTCAACAAACTGCTGACTATAACTGATGATCTTGTGTTGGATTATTGCAAAGGATTGGCTCATGTGGTACATTCTGTGTTTCATCAGGTTGGACCGGATGCGACCACTCTTGAAAGAAAACCAGCTCATGATTTGAATCCAGGAGACTGGGTCCGCATAAAAGTCCACAGAAGAAGAAACTGTTTGGTTCCTCGTTGGGACCAACCACGACAAGTGATCCTGGTGACAACAACTGCAGTTAAATGTGCAGGAGTGAAAAACTGGGTACATGCCAGCCACACTATCAGAGTTCCAGATCCTGAAGCTCGACCTGTAAGTCGACATCTGGAGATATCTGATACCAGTTCAGCAAACGAAAAGAGTAAAGAAAGCTAATTTGAAATATAAGTCTCCTGAATGGCTATATATCGCATTGACTGATATCAAAGAAGAAGAAATCACTCACGATAACCCGGAAGAAAGCTACAAACCAATGGGTGAAAGTGAAGTGCAACAAGTTTGAAGAGAATAAAAAGAAGTTTTTACCGGACTGGACACTAAAAACCGAATAAGACAAGAAAGAGTTCTGAGAAGAACTAAAGAGAGTACCAAAATGAGACAAAGTGAGAAAGTAGAGTGGCTGAAACGTCATTCTGAGGTGTGGTGACACATTTTCTGTACAAATATATATATATCCAGGTAATAGAATAAGATGGTAGACACAGAGAATAGATGTGAGTTTTTACGTAGGTGGTGTAGAATGTGTTTCTTTTGTACAGGTTTATTAATGTTTGTATGGCTTATTTTAGCAATCACCATTCCAATTAGATTAGCTGTAGAAGAAACTTCCATATTAGAGAACAACACAAAGAAGGATAAAGAAGTTAACATACAGAGCACAGCAACATTAATAGATAGTGCAGAGTTACATAAAGATAGATCGATAACTGATTTTTCAAAGAATGTTTTCACAAAATTATTATATGAATATGTAGAAACAATGGATGTGAGAGATTGTTATGTTTGTATGCAATTACCTGTGTCTGTTTCAGAAGGTGTGACCTATCATCACCTTCCATTGACGTATGGAATAACATGTAGTGTTTTAGCTAGTTTGTTTTCTAGAACAGGTAGATTAGAATATTATTATACTGACATAGATAAGATTTTTGCAAAAATTCCTATAATTTCTGAATTGAACAAGGTGAAAGAAGCAAGGATGTTTGGTGAATTTTTGTTAGAAAATAGAGCTTTAACATTAGATGATATAGTAAAACACAACCTTACCTGTGAGTTCAAGAAGGAAGAAAAGGTATTTTTAGAGATGGTTGAAAGCAGAAGAGTCAAATTTCAAAGAAAGGTAATAGAAGAAGAGACTAAATCACCCCTTTGGGCATTTGAAGGAGAAAGTAATGATAAGAAAAAGACAAATGCAGCTATGACTTTAGATTGGCCCCAACAGGGAAAGTTATGCATTAGTAGAAATAGAACTAGGTATGACAACTATTTCGTGGGTTCCAGTGATTACCGAGATAATTATAAAATTTTAGGAGGATGGGGATTCAAAGGAGGAAAAGATCCAATATTTCCAGGGATCTATTATATTTGTGGAAACAGAGCTTATTACAGGTTGCCGGACCATTGGTATGGGTCGTGCTACTTAGGCCTGGTCTTTCCAAAAATCTTTCATGTAGATAGAGAAGAAAAAGGAACACACGAAATGGGTGAAACATTTACACGTAGAAAGAGGGAAAGTTTTTCAGAAATAGTGGGTGACATTTTTGGAGCAATGATACCAGCAGTGGGAATATCTTTGAATGCATTTAGAATTCGGAAATTGTCCACAGTAGTAGATCGTTTATCAACGAATACTGCTGGAGGGTTTTTGATGGTAAATACCGAGATGGTTGCCATGAGAGCTATGGTGATGCAAAATCGACTTGCCCTTGACATTCTTTTGGCAAAAGAGGGAGGAGTCTGTGGAATGCTGAAAGTCCAACATTGTTGCACTTACATTCCAGATAAAAGTGAAAATATAGAAAAGTATATAAAGAATATTAAAAATTTGCACAAAGAACTTGTTCCACTGGAGGTTGAAAATGCCTGGGAGAAACTTGGTAAGAGTTTTTCCTCAATACCAAAATGGTTCACTGAAATAGGTAGTTCTATTGTAGGGAAAGTTTTGATATCAGCAACAGTAGTAATCTTAGTGGTGCTATTTGCGAAATTTGTTATTATATGTATCAAGAGGAGAAAAAAGACAAAACAAAATAAAAAGAGAAAATAAGATAAATAAAGAAAGAGAACGAGAATTAGGTGAAATAGAACTGGAAGAACTAAAAGAAAGCATGTATGAGAGAACAAAAAGACAAGATGAAAGGGATACAGATGTGTAAAACTAACAAGAAGCAAATGGACAAGAAACAACGCTATCTGTAAAATTGTGTAACATGGGTTTTGTGGTGATATTAAAAATCACCAAAGGGGGGAGTTGATGGAGCAAGGTAAATAAGAAATTTTTCAACCCCCTAATATTAATATTAATAATTAACGTTATAAATTGTTTTGACAACTAATCAACATTTTTACGTCTTCTTATAGACATTTTTGGTAACTTGCAATTTATGTGCAAACTAACCTACTTACCATTGTAAAAGTGGAATAATATTAACATAATGGTTTGCGTACTAATTAGGATAATACTGCATGATTTGTGCTGTGTAGTAAATTGTATTGTGGCAAAAAGAATGCGGATGGTAAGTAAACATAGCTTTACATGTCGCTTTTGCTAGGTAACACCTAATTGGGGTACGTAGAATGACGGGTGGGAAACGAAAAGGCTTATTTTCTTTATTCTTAACTGTTATTGTGTTTGTTTTCATAATAGTTCGCTCGGGCCTGTTAGGCCGCGCTGTAAAGATGGCTGCCGAGGCAAATGAGCTTAATGCGCAAGTGCAAAATGGCTTCCAAGTGGAAGAAAGCTGCGGAAATATGTCACGTGATTTGAAAGTAAAGCCCGGAGTGAAACAAGTCAAGGTCAGCGTGACCTGTCACCAGATGGGTGCCAAAAGGACTCAGCGAGAATGTATGAGAACCAAAGATGCAGCTGTGAATTAACAATGAACTGTTTAAAATAAAGTTACAAAAGAAGATACATAAGAGGAGCTGTCAATCGGATTGGTAATGTCCTAAAACTGTGTGAAAGGACAAAATTATAAACATTTTCGGAACTGGTTTGAGCAAGGAGGGCAATGAGGAGATGCTTGCCACCCCTCCAATGGACCAATTAGCGTGAATCTCGCCCCCAAAGATTGAAACATTTCTGTTTAGTAAGCTAGTAATAGGGTATAAGAGGACCTACTCTTAAGTAGGAGGAGCGCTATTCATACATAATTTTTGAGCACTGGACGTTGACGCTGGAGAACTGCTGCTATTTTCCATAGGCCACTTCTTTTAAAATAATGAATCTTTTTGCTTTAAACTGACTGGGAAGGAACGAGATCGTTGCGGGAAACCTGTATAGGTGGTCCGTCGAGGAGGCCTGTTTAGCGGGACAGACAGTCAGTTTTTGGGAGTTCTATGCTGTGATCTACAAATTATCTGCTGTGGCGAACTTTTATTTTTCATCTAAAAGGGTATGCATAAATTCTTTTAAAAGTTCATTTCTTATAATGATATTAAACGTATTAAACTGATTAATAAAATTGAAACTTATTCATGCATTTAAGAAAATAGATAAACTTTATTATAATTAAAACTACGAGTCTGTGGTTCTTTAGCTCAATAATAAATGCAATGTTTTAATAGATTTAAATGTGATTGAGCTGGTCTTAATCACCATCAACTATTTCTCACTAGTTGGTCCATCGACCAAAGAGCGGAATACCTTGATGTCTTAGAAACCGACAGGATTAAACTAATTATGTATGATGTTTGAGAAATTATCTTGTCAACTTTAAAAAGGTATCCCGTTCTCTTCCAGCAATCATTAACTTTTTCTCCTAGGTAAAAGTGGATGAGATCCAGGGAATTGTTGAATGAGTGAATGTTTATGCAGTGTTATGGGCCCCACCGTCATATTGGTATAATTGTTAAAAGAGTGTTTTCAACCTGGATGTCATGTCCAAAGAAGAAGAAATTATATTAGTAGCGCTGGATCACCCCCACTGGGAAAAGCCCTACGGAACAAAAAACCTCTGCCCATGGAAGCCGGATGAACAGGAGTATCAGCTTCCGATTCTCTGCAGATTTTTTTATCATGTTCTCCAAGTCACTTCCAAGCACCTTAGAACCTGTAAAAGGCAGCTTAAGAAGGACTGATTTCTGAGCAGCATCAGCCTTCCAGGACTGCATCCAAATGTTGCGCTGGGCGGCAATTGCTGCGCTAGAGACTGCTGCAGAAGCACAGAGATAATTAACGGTGACATCAGAAAGGAAGTGCACCTTCTGCTCCATCAAAGCCAACAATGCCGAAAAATCTACACCCTCCTGCACCTTTTCGGCCAAAGAATGGAAGTCCTTTAGGAGTGACTGAAAAGTAGAGCAGGCATTGGCCGAACAGCAAGTTCGAAGCCGCATAGGCCCGCTTCACAGCCTCCTCCACTTTCTGGTCCAACGGATCTGAAGGCAAAGCATCCTCAGACACCACCCCTCCCTGAGAAGCCAACCCAACCATAATGTTGTCAATTTTAACGAAAGAGGGAAACTCCTCCCCAAAGGCATCCAAGGGGTAATGCTTCAGCAAGAAACGGGGAAAAGCCTGCTTCGCCACATCTTTCCATTTATTTGCCAGCACCTTGCGAATGGACGCATGTAAGGGCAGAGAGTCTGGCCCAGACCGCTGATATTGGGAAAAAATGTCTTCATCATCCGGAACTGGTGCGGCCACCACTAAGGTCAAATTGACCCGCACATGTTGCAGAACTTCGGCTAGGTCCGTGCCCTGCACAAACTGGCCTTTAACATCATCCTCATCCCTGTTGATGGGAGGGTCCATTCTAGGAAACTTGGCAAGATGTGCCTCCTCACGAGCCCGGAAAGCAGCCTTAACAGTAGCTACAATGATGGCCTGGAGGTCGGGGGACACGGGAACCCCTGAAAATGGCCCAGCCACCACCGGGGTGTCTTCAAGATCACTCATGTTTCGACTAGCAACAGGCCCTAGGCACCAGCAGGAGACACACAAGCACCAGGACCCTAAATGAGCGAAGCCTGCCCAGACTACAGGAACCGCCTTAGCCCACGAGGCAACTGAAAGAGGCAATTTGCTGTAAGAAAAAAATGGCCGGGAAGTCGAAAACAAATGCCCAGGACACAGAGCACTCGGCCGTAACGAGGGTCAGGCAAAAGCGCCATGACGGTCCAAACAACAGGCCGCAAGCGCCATCTTGGAATCAAGCAGGTGCCGCGCACCTACCAATTCCGCTGTAAACACCTCAAAAACCCCCATCGAGATGCCGCCTGAATGCCCTGCACGCAGGACCATTGGGGCCAAAGCAGGGTAAACATACAGTGACACAAAAAATAGAAAAGAAAAAAGAGTGCTCACTGCTTTGCTCTCATGATGCCCCAGTTAGCCCAGCATACCACAGACTCCTCCAGTGATCACGTAGCCCCAGCCTATGTGTGCAACCCCAGACAATGACAGGAACCGCCAAGCAGACCTGAAAAAAGAAAAGCGTAAAAGAAAAGCAAAAAAACACCTGAAGCCAAGATGGCTACCGGCTGCAGAATGAAAAAAACAGGAAATCCTTCCCAGGAAGTGAGGTATTTGTACTTAGGGAGTCAGGGGCCATCTTGAAATGGAAAGGAAAGTCAACTTTGGTGGTTAGGTTCTGCAGGAATCAAGTAAACTCCAATGTGAAGACTGTGAGAGGACGACGGACGAGGAGGTAATAGATAGTTTGCAAAATATCTAATTTAAGATTTCCACTTTACTGTTGGCTGCAATGGCCATCCCGAGCAAGATTACGAGGGGATGACGACAATTGAATTGGGGGCATTGTATAGGCCCAGACATGCGTACATTTAATGGTTTAGCCCACATACGAGTGAGTTGGATGTATAGAACAAAATGAGACAATGCAGTAGAATACTGGAGACTTTATTTGTGTCTCATATCAAGAGGAGCTCACGACCAAGTTCTCGCACGTCTGGAGCAGCGGCCAGAGTGAAGAATCTCACCGCAACTCCCAAAGAGCAAGAACCTGGAACGTCGGCCAGAACTTCTTTTATGCATCTTGTGGTGCAAGACAAAATGTACAGCAAACTCACATATACACAACAGATGACCTGCTCTGCGCTGCCCAGAGCCCCAGCACACTGGTGACAAGGCAAAGCCATCACCACAACCACACCCCTCCCCGCAGCACAGACTTATTCCGAACCCCATCTCTCCTGGGTGGCGGCCACCCGGCGTGATCTTTCGCCGGATGTGCTCATGCCACGAGGTGGGGGAAGGGAAGAATGAGGAAGCACCGGCACTCTTTACTGCGAGGGACACAGCCATTCCTGCAAGGTGACTGTAAGTGTATGCCAATCTCACCTCCCTTGAATCGGCAGCTGCCCGGCGTCGCCTTGGGGCTGGCAATGTTCGTGCTATGACGAAGTGAGTCACCCTCCCAAGGAGCTCTTTACGATTTGTTTGCTACACTACTAGCCCAAGGGTGGCGGCACAGTCCAAGCATTCCCACCACCACGTACCTGATACACACTGAGTGATGGTCAACGTGCTTGCCACTGAACTAATGGTAATAGACTGCGCACCCTCCTCACAGGGACCCAAATGGAGGAACAGGGTGGAACTCCTAGAGCTATACTTCAAAGCCACTGAAGTACCAAATGAGAGACGACGAGCACTGTTTCTCCACTTGGCGGGCAAAGCAATACACAAAATATATAAAACCACCACAGAAGCGATGGCCAAAACCTATGCTATGCTCGTCGCAGCCCAAAATGCACACTTCAAACCCATGGCCAATCAAAGCTACAAGCGATTCATATTTCATCAAGCTCGCCAAGAGCTGAAGAGTCCATAGACAGCTTCTATGGCAATCAAAAGAATTTGCTAGTACCTGCAAATTTACAGACGAGCAAGGAGATATTAGAGGCCAGATCATTCAAGGTTGCGCCTCATCGTAGCTATGTGAACACATACTGCTAGAGTCTGCCAAACCCCTATGAGACATACTCACACCAGGCAGGTCAAATGAACTATCCAAAGCTAGAGCTTCACACATTGAAGCAGTATTACACAGCACAGTTAAGATGGAACCGGTCAATGCTGTTCAGCCTTGAACTGCACCAAATAAAGCAATTAGTTCGCCTGAGTCGAGACAACCGTGTGGCTTTTGTGGGGGACCGCTTTTCGACCGACTGCCCTGCGAAATGTAAAAGGTGGACCGCCATAACAAATATAACCACTTTGCAAAAGCATTCCTGTCCTCAAAACTAAGAGGCCACCGAAAGAGAGGCAGATGACATGGAATATGATATCACTGAATACACCGTGCAGTCAATGTTCACCATCGGCAACACCACCACCTCACATAAACCGCTTCCTGAATGCCAGCTACACATCAGCCACTACCCAGTCACAGCGACTATAGGTACAGAAACGTCTATCGATATCATGTTGACAGATGTACCAGCACATGCCGGAACCTCTAGCATTAATCAAGGCAATTGTCAGAGTTTTCGCATATGGCCTGACCCAACCCTTATCCATGCTAGGGAGTTTTGAATCACAAGTTTCACATGTGGACGCGTGTCAGTATATCCATATATGTAGCGAGAGGAGGCCTACGACTGCTGGTCATTAAATGAAGGGGCCTTGAGCATATTTTTTTGAATCAGGGTTTTTTGTACCAGGGTACATTTCACAACTTGTGTGTTCTTGTTTACACAAAGGTTGTTCTATGCATGTTTCTTGACCGAGTTTATGAACTTTATTGGCATTAAATATGTACATGATTGAATGATATAACGATATAAGCAAACTCCCCTCCCTTTTTCAGATTAATCTCACAACATACATTACTTTGTAGGTTGTTTGTTCCTTTTTCCCATGTCCTGATGAGGCCCGAATCGGTGGGCCGAAACGCGTCGACCCTACAGAACAGAGGAGTCCGACAGAACAATAGTGTTACATAAAGAAATTGGAGACACACTTTCCTGGGCTGTGTTGAGGGTCGAGTTATCCCCTCAACTGTGTATTGGACTATCTCTCTTTTTTCGGATTGCTTAAAAAACTCTGGCTTATATTTAGCAACCGGTTTGTAAAAAAATGGGTATGAAGGAATTGTGTTCATGTAAACCTTTTGTTGTGTGTATATAGTTTTGATTCTTTGAGTGTTGTCATAAATGATAAAAATTATTGAATTATTCTATATTTGATTTGGAGTTGGTATGTGATTATGTAAATAAGCACGAATAATACTGTTGGACTGAGAATCTGTAAGTAGGAATTAATTAGTTTTTTCTTGCTTGTAATTTGGGCGCTATTTATTCCTCCGCATCATCCTATTTTTTGTCAGCGGTCAGCTGCAACACAGCAGAGACACTAGGACTAATAAAATTTGCACTCGGAGTTCAAACAGAAAAGGTCTCCCACACCCTCACAGAGTTCGAAAGCTTGTTTGAAGGCACTGGGTTTATGAAGGACAAAGTGGCGAAATTGCAGATTGACAAGTCAATACAGCCAGTGGCATTACGACATTGTCAGATAGCTTTCCATCTGCTGCCCAAAGTCGAGAAGAATTAGACAAACTGGAGAAGGCCGGAATCATTGAAAGGGTTACAGGTCCCACTACATGGGTATCACCCATCGTAGTGGCAAAGAAACAAAAACAACCCGGAGAAGTCCGCATCCGTGTGGACATGAGGCTACCAAATATCACAATTCAGCGAGAACAACACCTCACCCCCACAGTACATGACTTCATCGAAGAGCTCAATGGAGCCAAATGGTTCTCCAAGGTGGACCTGCGATTGGGGTACCATCAACTACCTTTAATACCTGACTCGAGATACATCACGACTTTCTCGATGCATGTAGGATTTGGATGATACTGTCACTTAAACTTCGGAATATCAAGTGCGGCAAAAGTGTTCCAAAACACAATCCAGGAGTTACTAGCAGGGCTGCAGGGTGTTGTCAGCGATTACATCTTTTTATATTTGCAAACTCCATTGCAGAGCACCATGAACAACTCAGGACGGTGCTGCACAGAATCCAGCACCACAGGGAGGAGTGAGAATTCATGAAGCAGCAGATCAGCTTCTTTGGGTACACCGTCTCAGTGGCTGGCATAGCCCCAGATCCAGAAAAAATGTGTGACGTCAGAGAAGCACCCACCTCAAACAACGTAATGGAGGTGAGAAACTTTCTAGGAATGGTGAACTAATGTGGCCGATTTATACCAGATCTGACCACTCTCATCCAGTCACTTCGAAAACTCACAAAAACGGTGACCCCGTGGAAATGGAGCGACAAAGAATCCAATGTCTTCCAAGTGACCAAGGAAGCCCTCTCAGCCGACACTGCACTGGCATACTTCTACTCCTCCAAGCTAACCGCAATTGCAGTGGACACCAGCCCAAAAGGGCTATGGGCAGTCCTCACCCAGCAACAGGTCCTTGGAGAATAGGGGCCATTGCATATGTCAGCGTTTCATTGATCCCCATAGAACAGAAGTATTTGCAGACAGAAAGAGAAGCCATTGCCATCCACTGGGTCTGTGGGCTCTTTCATCTGTATGTCTACCATCATCCTTTTGTAGTCACTATGGACCACAAGCCACTTATTCCGCTGTTCCAAGGCATATCCTCCAAGCCACAGCTGTGCATCGAGAAGTGGATGCTGCAGTTACAAGACTACGACTGTTGTGTGGAAGAGAGGCCGGGTGCCAACAACCCAGCAGACTACTTATCCCACCACCAATGCAAAGCAACACTCAAAGAAGAAGAAGATGCAGAGGACACCGAAGAATACATGAGATATGTGGTAGAATGGTCTCAGACACTACCACTCTCCATGAACGTGATCTGCAGTCCAACGGCACAGGATAAGTGCCTACTGCTCGTCCTAGCTGCAAGACAGTAGGGAAGTGGCATTTACTCAAGGAACACCAAGCATACTGCATACCAGAAGCCAAAAGAATTTTAGACTGACTCTATCAAGTGCGCCACGAACTAGTAACCGACGCGAAAGAGCCAGGACCCACAATAGTGATTCCCATCAGCCTCACTAAGCAAGTGGTTCAATAAGCCCACAACAGACACCAATGTATGGTGAAAATGAAGAAGTGCCTTTGGAACATAGTCTGGTTTCCACTCATGGATGAGATGGTAGAAACATGGTGCTGTCCTGTCGATGGTGCCAAGTCACCGGTCCACCAGACGCAACACCCCCACCGATCACGGTATGGGGCCCCCAGCAACCGTGGACATGTGCCTCCCCGATGTGCGATGCACCCTTGTTTTAATTGACAATTACACAAAATATCCAGAAGTGGAAACTGTGGCATCTAGAACAGCCAAGAAGGCCATTACCAAGCTTGAGAAGATGATGGCCACACACGGGCTACTGAAAGAACTTTGAACAGACAATGGCACTCCATTCCAGGGTCAAGAGTTTGCGGTGTGTCTGCAATCATGGGGTATCAGTCACAAGCAGATAACACCACGGTGGCCTAAGGCTAATGTAGAAGCAGAGCACTTCATGCACACGCTCAATGAGTTCATCCGCATAGGGGATGACAACCAGCAACCTTTGGAGTGGGCGATATATGCATTCCTACGAGAATATAGAAAAACTCCACACTCGACCACAGCAGGACATGCCAGCATGGGCGAGTGATAGCTGACACCATCCCATACCACCCTGAGTGGAGACCAACCCCCATTGACGATGCCCTGGCACTACAAAGATGAAGGAATGACAATCAGTGGGCAAGTGTCCGACCAGTGGTCCAAACATCGAATCGACTCTATGGGGACACAGTATTCGTGAAAGTCCAGTACCCCAGAAGCAAATTCCAGCTTCCCTTTAAATACCACCCTTAGGTTGTCACCCGAAGCCAGGGCACCATAATCACAACTCAGTGCAATAGAGAAACAGATACCCGTAATATGTCATTCTTTAAGCCAGCCAGGTGTGAGCCAAGGGAGGAAGAAGTAAACCCAGGAAACGAGTCGCCAGTTCAGATTATGGCCAGAGAATCAACACCTGTAGCATCGCTCAACAGTGCTGACAAACCCTGCTCCCAAGAGGCATCCTGCAATCTCATCCTGCAACACCTCATCCTCAAGAGGGGTGCCCAGGGCACAGTTCTACCTCCCAAAAGCTTTTGAGCAGTCCAACTGCCAGCAGAAGGAGTGAGCGCATGAAATACCACCTATGTGGCAACCCTGCACCCTCCTCCAGACTCAAGGACTGCATGTTGTAAAGAAACTATGCCACCCAGATGGCCCCATTTTTGAGTTTGTTGCAAAATTATATGTTTAATTGACACGAAAGTGTTTTGATTATGGGTGGGGAGGTATGCAATGTCTGTCCCCGAACAAGATTGCAAGGGGATGCCATCAGGTTAAATCTGGGCATTGTATTGGCCTCGACTTGTGTACGTTTATCGGTTTGGCCCACATACGAGTAAACGTGTACAATAAAGTTCGGCTGGCGGAACTGCATAGCAGCTGTGAGCTGACCGAGCAACCTGTAATAGCGTGATCAGCATCATATTTTTCACGCTCGCATCGTGCGCAACCAGGCCCTGTGCCAGCTGTGTCAGCCTGCTCTGTGCTACCGAGAGCCCCAGCACAGTAGTTTTACTGAATATTCCAAGCAGTGGCGGCTCGCAGAGGGAGTGCGGCGGGGCGGGGGTGGGGCTGGGTGGGAGGGTAGTGGAGTCAGACATACGACGGGCAGGAGTAAAGTAAGTAAATAAATAAATAAAACTATTTACCTTGCGCTCGCTGCATCGCCAACTCGGCGATGCAGCAAGCGCAAGGTAAATAGTTTTATTTATTTATTTACTTACTTTACTCCTGCCCGTCGTATGTCCGACTCCACTACCCCCCCCCCCACCCAGCCCCTCCACCGCCCCGCAGCACTCTCTCTGCGAGCCGCCACTGATTCCAAGAACAGGCTAGGTTGTGACATTCTGTGCTGCCATGCTTGCGACAGATACATATAACTGTGGATATTTAAAACTTAAAACAGTTGTTTCACAATACTGCCAGTGCTTCCAGTCACACAGTCTACAATAATAGAAGAATAGTATTGCGCCTGTTTAAAGACAGACTTAGGACCTGATTTAGATTTTGGTGGACGGGTTACTCTGTCACAATGGTAACAGATATCTAGTCCAACAAAATATAAATCCCATCATATCATATGGGATTTATATTTCGGTGACGGGAGTAACCCGTCCGCCGAGATCTAAATCAGGACTTTAGTCTTACGTGACAGTGGAAACCAGGTATTAAGGGCATAATGTTATCAGAGGACATACATTTTAAAAAAAGTTTCAAATAAAAAGTTTCATTTTCATATGCCCTTTTTAGGTTGAAGCCTACCTACCAGACAGCGATACAAAAGGGGATGATGGACGGAACGTTTGAGCCAATCAAACACTCACCCCCAGTCAACTGATCTGGGTTTAATCCATCATCATTCTTTAGCTCACTCCGCCACCCCAGTTCAGACATGGCCATATGCAAATCAGTCTGACCCTGTGCCTCATGGGAACAGTCCAGCCCGAACTGCCAAGCCATGTCTTCCCTGGACCGGAAACAAGCATCCTAGGACCGGTTTCTGGCATTTCAGCCGTCATCAGCCAGGCTTGCTTGAATCCAGTGGCAAAGTGAGCAAGGGACCCACGTCTGGGCATACCCCCGCCAACTTAGGGCGACCAAAGCGATACAAAAGGGGATGATGGACGGAACGTTTGAGCCAATCAAACACTCACCCCCAGTCAACTGATCTGGGTTTAATCCATCATCATTCTTTAGCTCACTCCACCACCCCAGTTCAGACATGGCCATATGCAAATCAGTCTGACCCTGTGCCTCATGGGAACAGTCCAGCCCGAACTGCCAAGCCATGTCTTCCCTGGACCGGAAACAAGCATCCTAGGACCGGTTTCTGGCATTTCAGCCGTCATCAGCCAGGCTTGCTTGAATCCAGTGGCAAAGTGAGCAAGGGACCCACGTCTGGGCATACCCCCGCCAACTTAGGGCGACCAAAGCGATACAAAAGGGGATGATGGACGGAACGTTTGAGCCAATCAAACACTCACCCCCAGTCAACTGATCTGGGTTTAATCCATCATCATTCTTTAGCTCACTCCACCACCCCAGTTCAGACATGGCCATATGCAAATCAGTCTGACCCTGTGCCTCATGGGAACAGTCCAGCCCGAACTGCCAAGCCATGTCTTCCCTGGACCGGAAACAAGCATCCTAGGACCGGTTTCTGGCATTTCAGCCGTCATCAGCCAGGCTTGCTTGAATCCAGTGGCAAAGTGAGCAAGGGACCCACGTCTGGGCATACCCCCGCCAACTTAGGGCAACCAAAGCGATACAAAAGGGGATGATGGACGGAACGTTTGAGCCAATCAAACACTCACCCCCAGTCAACTGATCTGGGTTTAATCCATCATCATTCTTTAGCTCACTCCACCACCCCAGTTCAGACATGGCCATATGCAAATCAGTCTGACCCTGTGCCTCATGGGAACAGTCCAGCCCGAACTGCCAAGCCATGTCTTCCCTGGACCGGAAACAAGCATCCTAGGACCGGTTTCTGGCATTTCAGCCGTCATCAGCCAGGCTTGCTTGAATCCAGTGGCAAAGTGAGCAAGGGACCCACGTCTGGGCATACCCCCGCCAACTTAGGGCGACCAAAGCGATACAAAAGGGGATGATGGATGGAACGTTTGAGCCAATCAAACACTCACCCCCAGTCAACTGATCTGGGTTTAATCCATCATCATTCTTTAGCTCACTCCACCACCCCAGTTCAGACATGGCCATATGCAAATCAGTCTGACCCTGTGCCTCATGGGAACAGTCCAGCCCGAACTGCCAAGCCATGTCTTCCCTGGACCGGAAACAAGCATCCTAGGACCGGTTTCTGGCATTTCAGCCGTCATCAGCCAGGCTTGCTTGAATCCAGTGGCAAAGTGAGCAAGGGACCCACGTCTGGGCATACCCCCGCCAACTTAGGGCGACCAAAGCGATACAAAAGGGGATAATGGACGGAACGTTTGAGCCAATCAGTTGACTGGGGGTGAGTGTTTGATTGGCTCAAACGTTCCGTTCATCATCCCCTTTTGTACCTACCAGACAGAGCAGCTGTCTGGTTTGCTATAGACAACTTGGGGACATTCAGAAAGCTTCCATGGGAATGCATTCCACCTGTTTCTTACCATTGGCTTTGTGGTTTGTAACTCACATTAACTAGCTTTCTATTTGCTGGCTTTATTTGTTTTAGGCTGTCCAGGGTCCGTTCGTCCCTCCCAAGGAGCAAAACCTTTTCACACTACCTCTCCTTGTATTCTTCCACAAGTGCTCCTTTCTGTACACTGGCCTGTAAATGTTGTTCTTATCTTGTCACATTTGCTGTGCATTCAAAGACAGAGGTTAAATGTCAGGCTGTGTCTTCTGAGGGAGCTTGGTGTTTGCTTTAGTTTTTCTGACTTCAAAGTGAGAGGATTCATGTGACAATCTTGCTGGAATCTAAAGGGAGAGCAAATGTTTTCATCTAGCACACGGCATTTAAATGAACTGTGCAAATATTTCAGAATATATCAGAATTAGCAAAGCACAAATGAAACACATTTTTTGTTCAATCTGAAGTGAATTGTAAACAAATACTTTAATATGATTTTTTTTAAAATCAGTACACTAAGTGATGCTATTTCCACAAATTATTGTTTGTGCGTTGCATAGTTTTATCAGTACAACTGTATGTCTGTGGAAATGTAATTGTCATTACAGTTGAAAATGTGTTGTCTTGAATGGCAGTGAGCTATGAAACCATGCATGCTCCACTCTACGCCCTCCCATTCCACTCTACTCTGCACCACTCCACTCCACTGTACACCACACTTCACTCTGCGCCCCTGCACTCTCCTCCCCTCTGCACCGCTCCACTCTGCACCACTCCACTCTACAACTCTCTACTCTACAACACTCTACTCTATGCCAATGCATTCTACAGCACTGGTCTCTACATCACTACACTCTTCACGACTGCACTCTACACCATTCCAATCAAAGCCACTCAGCAACACTGCACTCTACGCCACTGTACTCTATAGCAATATACTCTATGTCAATGCACTCTACTCTGTACCACTCCACTCTATGCCCCTGTACTCTATGCCAATCCACTGTATGCCACTCTAATTTACTCTGCGCCCCTGCACTTTACACCACTTTACGCAATATCTCTATGCCATTCTACTCTATGCCACTGCACTTTACCCTTCTCCACTCCAATCTAAGCCACTTCACTCTACTCTGAAACAATCTGCACTCTACACCTGTCCACTCTACCCCACGCTATGCGACTCTACTCTATGCCACTCCAAAACATGACACTCTAATCCATTTTCGCCATTCCAATCTACGACACTTCACTCCACTCTCTACTATGCCACTAACTTTTAGCCATGCTGAGCAGCAGCCAAGCTGGTGTACAACATGGCTAAAACACATTGGCAAAGCCAAAAGCTCCTGCATAGGCGACACTTATTGTTTTTGCCAATGCTTGTTTTCAATGCAGTACTTCACTGACTCATTGTAAAGCCAACTTAAACAAATATTTCTAACACGCACATGAATACATTGTATGCGTAATGACATCCAACATTAATGCATGTAACAGCACTACTTTGTTTTTGGCACAGGTGCCACGCATGGGCGATGATGACATGGTCATCATATTGCCTGGAGTTGATGCTAAGTCGCAACAGTTTTGCCTGACCTTCACTGCTGAATGTGGATTCAGCAACACCATCACCAGAATTTCAGTCCCACTTCAGTGATCCCCGCGTCGCTTGTGGAAGGTGTTCTCCATGCTCAAATGCACCTAAACTTCTTATGCTGATACTCGCTGAGTGGAAAATGTCTCCCTCCTTGCAGCACAGCGCACCACATCTCCAGTTCAGGCAGCTTCTTCATGCGTTGTTTGTTTCTCACATTGTTACCAACATGTCATACAAATGTGAAAGCAAAATGCTGTACCCCAAAAACAAGACACCCCAAAAGTTACCTTATTCAGATCTCCCATGTTTATTTGGATCGGAGACGGTGTTAAACCTCAATTTCTCAAGGCAATGTGTTCCCGAGTTAAGGCACCTCCCAAGGCATCAGAATCAATAAAATACAATTTCATTAAATAGTTCTAATTCAGGAATATTTTGGCCCACTCAATAACTAAGTTCTAGATCAATGGAAAGTTAAAGGATTTCATTACAAAAATTGAAAACGTGCGGTACAGAGTAAATCCCATGAACGCCCTCAAAGGCAAAGGTATACAGAGTATGTAAAGATCAGAAAATAATCTAAGTTCCAATGGGCAGTAAAATCAGAAAGAAATGGACAGCATCCCTAGTAGAACAGGAAAGTCTTCAAAAAATCTCTGGCTCATCCCCAAAATCAAGGGTTTTTTATACACAGTTCTTGCATAAGAAGTTGTGCAGAATCTTCATGGTGTGAGCAAATGCATCATTTCTTCAGCAAATCAGAGCACACAGAAAAATAAACATCCTTACATTAACACCAAAGCACTATCCCATTGTCTTGAATAATTATTGAGCATCCTTGATGTTAATACCATCCTGAGAAACTTGAACAAACTAGTTACATTTACA
The DNA here is from genome assembly GCA_963921515.1 of Calotriton arnoldi. Classification (NCBI taxonomy): domain Eukaryota; kingdom Metazoa; phylum Chordata; class Amphibia; order Caudata; family Salamandridae; genus Calotriton; species Calotriton arnoldi. Next base: position 1,777,388 of record CAWUFW010002796.1, read on the forward strand.
GTGTCACACTGTTTGTTTGAATGAATAGATTTAATTGAAGCAGTGGAAGACATAATAAATAATATGTTGGCAATTACGTCTGAGTTTGAAAAATTCACCATGAGAAGAACAATAACAACAATGAAGAGTGTTCTAAGATGTGCCAGCTTGATTGTGTTCTGAGAGCTGGTGGGGAGAGGATGTGTGCGGAGGGTGGAAGCACTGTATTAGCTTCCATCCAAATTAAAATTGAGTTTTGCACAGAAATGTCGCCTAACTAAAACACATCAAAATATAAACCTCTACACACCATAGGGAATCCGTTTTAAAACCCATTGATTTAAATCAGTCTGCATATGTGAAATCATGTAAATCGTGCGTGTAAATCCATATTCCACATTATTAATTTTGCACAAAAATACAAATCCATATAAAAGTTTTAACAAATCCCACCTCTGATTGTACAAGAGACATCAGTTATATTGTTTTTATAAGCATTAATAACCCTGCTATTATCAGGTATGAAGGTGCAACATCTTTTAACTTTCAATAGCTTACAAACACCGCCTTCCTTCACGAGAAGGATATCTAGCACTAAGCGATTTTGCATTACCATTGCGTGTATAGTGATTAGTTCAGAATTTATTTGGGTTATAGCTGTACTTGAAGCAATGCCATCCACGAGTGTAGATAAGTGTCTAATTTTCACATCATTCATTGCCACCCATATTAGGTAAATAATAGCATCTAATCTATCTAATACTATCTGTACAAACCCATGTTTCACTCTCTTCAAACCAACCTCATCGTCTTTTTCACTCATATGATAGACTCTAGGAAACAGCACAGCAAGATAACATGATCCAACTGAGTTCTGCAGCAAATTGAAATAAACAGTTGATGGAGTGGGGATTCCTAAATCTCAAACGTCAGGTTTAATCATCATACAGACCCTGCCACTGGTCAGTAGTCATGGAGAGAGATATCGATGAGCAATCAATTATTTACATTCCATACACAGTGAAACCAATGGGCTCCTCAGGAACCGACATAAAGATTTATAGTAAGTTTGAAAAGATTTATTAACAAGATTTTGTCAAATTAAGTCATTAGTCAATAGGCATTCAATAATGTAGGCATCATCATTACAATGTTAGGTTGTCCAAAAGCCGATTACAGCATAAGGAAAAATAGGACATTAACAAGAACTAAGAAAATAATACAGAATATACAAAAAGTGTGTTCCATAAAGGAAATTTCCTAATCTAAATTAAATTGGTATAGGTCAGAAAAAGCATTTTTTAGGCAAATATGGTCAGGTGTCAGCTTCAGAAAACCAAATGAAGGTCTCTGATGAGTGAATAAGAATGCTTAGGCATGAAGTCTTTGCACTCGGGCAGTGGAGATCAGCAGAGGCAAGAAGGGTCTTCTCAGATTGAAGTCAGCAAGCATCCCCTCTGTAGTCTAAGGAACACACTATTCTTGTTGAGCAAAACTCTAGTTTGCAACATTAAAGCTTGTTCTCACTCTCGGTAGCCAATCATATTACTTCAGACTCCGGGAGCAGGTAAACTCCCCTCTTTCTAAGGGCAATCCTATGTCCTTGAATTGTTACATTGGACAGACTGTTGGGTACAGTCACTCTCCCATCCTGGCATTTTCTTCTTCTTTCGATGAGAACGTCTCTATAAGTCGTATAATACATAACAATAAACTATTCACTAGCTAGAAAAAAATTGGAAAAAAAGACACCATGTGCAGTGGAAAAAATGTAACATGCAAACCAAACAAAATTGAAATGTATAGGCCTCTTAGCTTTAAACATGTAAACACGACATTCAAAATGACATCAAAATTTGGCTAACTAAAGTTACATAGCAGGTTTTATTTATTTTATTTATTTAAAATGTTTTATATAGCGCTGGCTGGACCCGAGGGTGTCAGAGCGCTTTACATGGGTATTCATTGCGATATAACAAAATTTACAATGAGGTAGAAATTCCGAACCATACAAGCGATATAAAGCAGCTAAAATATTATACAGTCTGAATACACAAGTTGCGATGGGTTACAGCAAATCATGAGAGATTAGGTTAGTGAGAGAGGGAAAGGATGGTAAAGAGGAGGTAGGGTATAGGAATGGTGAGAGGTTAGGGAGTGGGGTAGGTTAAGGCAAGATCAAACCGCTATACATAGATACTTAATTGTAATGTAACAGACTTACAATGAGGTAGTACTCAAACGATCCAGACAGTAAGACCAGCTCCAGTTTAACCAAATCAATTACATGTATTGCAATGTGCCATATCGAGTCATGTGAAATTGGCTTAGCGTGGGAGGGAAAAGGGTAGAGAAGAGGGGGGAAGGGTATGAGAATGGGGAAGAGGATTAAGGAGGGGGTGGTTAGGGCACTACCAAGAGTGATGAGCAGGTTCTATGGGAAAGGCATGGAGGGAGGAGTTAATGGGCGAAGGAAGATGGGGGAGAGGGAGGAGAACAGTAGGAGGTCGAGGTGGGATGAGTGCCTAGGGGAGGGATTAAGGACCCCAGTATTTGTTGAGCAGGAGAAGTTTGAGGTCTTTTTTGAAGCTGATGTAAGAGGGGTTGCAACGAAGATCTTTAGGGAGGGAGTTCCAGATGTTAGGCGCGTTCCCAGAGAAGGAGCGAGATTGTGTGGTTTTCTTGTTTAACAGAGGAGGGACAAGAGCGAGGGTGTTGGAGCTCCTCAATGATCTAGAGCAGCCAGCTTTGTGAAGTTTGTCTGAGAGGTACTGCGGGGAGCGTTGATGCAGGGCTTTGTACGTAATGCAAGCTGTCTTGTAGGAGGTTCTTCCTTCAACGGGAAGCCACTTGAGGTCTTTAAGGACAGGGGAGATGTGATCGAACCGTTTGAGGTCGGTAATGAGCCTAGCGGCCAAGTTCAGAACAGATTTGATTGGGGCTAGGTGGGCTTTAGGGGTTCCAGAGAGGATGGCGTTACCATAGTCGATTTTCGATAGGACCAGCGATTGGACAACTAATTTAAAGTCGTCTGCAGGAATGAAGGGTTTTATTTTCTTGAGGTGATGGAGTGTGAAGAGAGCGCTTTTGGCCGATTGTTTTATGTGGGGGATAAGAGTAAGGTTTTGGTCAATGTTAAAACCGAGGGATTTAACTGAGTTAGATACAGTGAGAGAGCAGTTGAGTGCGGTAAGGTCAGAGATCCAGGATAGAATGGGGAGCGAGTTGTTCTTAGGGGAGAAAAGAATGATTTCGGTCTTTTTTGGGTTGAGTTTGAGGTGGTTGTAGTGGAACCAGGATTGGATCTTACTCAAGGCATCATTGAGGTGAAGAACATCCGAGCGGGATTGAATCTTATAGTAAAGTTGGGTGTCATCGGCGTATAGGTGGTAATTGATTCCTGCTTGTTTGAGGATAAGGGTGAGGGGTTCCATGAAGAGATTAAATAGAGAGGGGGAGAGGATAGAGCCCTGTGGGACCCCTAGGGAGACGGGCAATGGTTTGGAAAGGCAGTTATGGATTTTGATTTGCTGCATTCTGTGTTGGAAAAAGGAGGTGAACCATTTGAGGACTGTACCGTTGAGGCCGAAACGATCTTTAAGTGTGTAAAGTAGAGCAGAGTGGTTAACAGTGTCAAAGGCAGCGGAGAGATCAAGGAGAATGAGAAGGAAGGATTCGCCTTTGTCGAGAGCGTGATGAATGTCATCAATAATGTTAAGCATTGCCGTTTCGGTACTGCAACCCTTTCTGAAGCCTGACTGGAAAGAGTCTAGAAGATTGAATGAGTCAATGTGTCTATCTAGTTGGAGCAGGGCACATTTTTCAAGGGCTTTTGAGAGAAGAGGAAGGTTAGAGATAGGACGAAGGTTATTTAGGTCATTAGGGTCACCAGCAGGATTTTTGAGGATGGGAGTGATTTGTCCCAATTGGAGGGAAGCTGGTACACAACCTGAGGTAAAGGAGGAGTTGATGATGGAGGTCCAATAGGGGGCAATGATATGTTTTAGATCTTGGACAAGGTTGGAAGGGAGAGGGTCTTTAGTGTGCGATGACGGTTTAAGTCTTGAGATGACGTTAAGGACATCAAGTTCAGTGACTGGTTGGAAGTCAAGCCAAGAAGCATTATTTTTTGCTCAAGTAAGATGGGGCCGGGATCAGGAATCTGGATGGTAGGGGGAAAGAAGAGGAGTCATGAGGAAGTGTAGAGAGTGACGGAGAATTGGAGGAGATGTCCGGTGAGGGAAGTAGGTTAAGAGAGAGGGGAGTGAGGGCGAAGGATTGATCAATTTTGGAGATTTTTTCGGAGAAGTAGCTGGCAATTTCTTCGCATTTCTCGGTGGTGGCAATCACCTTGGGGGTGCAGGGGCTGTTTGGTTTTTGACAATGTTGAAGAGTTCCCTAGGTCTGTTCTTGGCCCGGTCGAGTTGGGAGCGGAAGAAGGAAGTCTTAGCATTGAGGATGTGTTTTTTATATTTGGATCTAGCGGATCTGAGGAGAGAGAGATTAGAAGGGGAAGGGTTTTGCCTCCATATGCGTTCAGTCGATCTAAGTGTACGTCTCTCATTGTTGAGATCAGAATTGAACCAGGATTTGGAGGTGGAGTTTTTTTGTCGTTTTAGTCTGGCAGGGGAAATTTGATCCAGGACATGAATAATGGAATTATTAAAGGGTGCTGCTCATAATGGATAAATGTGGTCACCTACTACAAATTATAGGATTAACATGCAAATGTTATATAACAATGTTAATCACACTTTGCTAATAAATGCATTAATTATGCAAATGATAAGTCAGCTCCTCCAATCTCCCCCTTTGATGGCTAGAATACCCATCACATCAAACTCAAATTAATCTCCTTAATTTCTTCATAAGCCTTACTCTTTCTCTCTTCCTTTTCGATTTCTTCCTTCTTCCTTCTTTCCTTTCTCTTCTTGCTTGCAAACACCTAAATCCCTTATACAAAGTGTTAGCCATTGGCGTGGGTTTCTCCTGTATTTTTGCCTTTGCCTCGTGTGTTTTTGCTGTGTGTTGGACTTCGGTTTTGCTGGTCTAGATGCTTTGGGCACTTTGCCACTGCTGTTCAGTGCCAAAGTGCAAGTGCTCCCTTTGTAAAGTAGTGTTATGGATTAGTGATTTCCTGTTTGGCATATTTGATTTACTAGTCAGTCCCTAGTGCAGTGCACTGTGTGTACCCAGGGCCTGTAAATCAAATGCTGCTAAGTGGGCCTGGCACTGATTGTGCCACCCACATCAGCAGCCTGTAAATGTGACTCAGATCTGCCACTGCAGTATCTGCGTGCAGTCTAGTACTGCCATGTCGACTTGGCAAGTGCACCCACTTGCCAGGCCCTAACCTTCTCTTTTATTATATATGAGTCACCCCTAAGGTAGGCCCAAGGTACCCCTGTGGGCAGGGTGCAGTGTATGTGAAAGGTAGGACATGCCCTGGTGTGTGTGGCATGTCCTGATAGTGAAATACTGCCAAGTTTGTTTTTCACTATTGCAAGGCTACCTGTTCCCATAGGATAGAATGGGGAGTTTGCTTATAACATTTTATAAACATAACTACCCCTTGGGAAAAGGTAGGAAAATAAAGTTTAGTATGCCTGAACTCAGAATGTTAAAATGCATATTTTAGTGAAGGTGATTTTTACATTCTGGGTTTGAAAATACCACTTTTAGAAAGTAGGTATTTTCTTGCTTAGCCATCCAGTGTGCCTCTGCTAGGATGTGTATTGACTGTCTGTCTTTTGGGTGACAGGGGCTGGGGATGAGCAGTGGCTCCAGAGAGTCTGGATGAGTCAGGGCTGGGCTGAATAGACCTGGGCTGCATTTAGAGTAGGGGGAGGAGATTTCCTTTCACCTGAATGGGCCTGGTCTGCCTGACACAATGCTGTCTCCACCTCCTGCCAGGAAGCTGCACCAGAGAGGACAGAGCTGGTTTTGACTGAGCACAGGGCTTCTCTGCCACCAGAGAACAAAGGATTTTGCTATATAAAAAGAGGGGCCCAGACCCCAGACTTTTAGTTCACTTCTGGTAAATCAAGAGGAACTTTTGCCAAGGAGAAAACCTGGAGAAACTGGAGGAGGAGTACTGCCCCTTTGCTGTGTGCTGTCTGGGGTTGGCCTGCAGTGGCTGTTTCTGCCAAGAAAAGGAGAAGGACTTTGCTGTGAGCTGTGTCCCCTGCTTGAGGAAGATGTCCAAGGGCTTGAAGTGGAGCTTGCCACCTGTTCACGAGGTCTCAGGAACAGCAAAGACCTCACCAAGCTTCTGGGCACCGTCATTGGAACCGCTGGTTTCAGTTGCCACAGAAGAAAAGGGTAACCGACTCTGTCACCAAGTCCGTCGCAGGATTCCGTGTCCTGAAGGCACCGTAGAGAGCACCGCCTCATTTCGCAACGCAATCCTGGTCTCACCGACTCTGTCAACGAGCCGCTACTTGCACCGCGTCCTGTGGGCATTGCACTCCGCACTGCTTTGCTACATGCTGCACTGACGTTGTCGACTCCGTCGCTGCCCGACTCGAACATCGACCGGCTCAGTCACCGCATAGTGATCTGCCAGCACCGCATCGAGCACAGTCCCACCCTGCAATGCATGCCTTGGTCTCACCAACTCCGTCAATGAGCTGCTGCCTGCACCGAGCCGTGAGGACACCGCATGTTGCAATACTTCCATCTCACCTTGCAACCGCGACGGTCGCCCCGATCGACTCGCATTGCCGTGTTGGCCGCAACAAGAAAGGTACTGTCTCCGAGACTGTCGACGCTTTAGCTAACCTGTATCGACGCAGTTGGCTGCAATTGTTAGGCTCTGTCGTATTCAGTATCGCGGTAGCCCCGGACAGAGCTACCGAGTCGGAGGAACTGTATTTTCCCGTTTTTCATGCAATTTAAAGGTTATTTTGCACAGTACCTATTTTTAAGAGTATTGTATGTTGGATTTTTGTCGTTTTTGGTCTTGTTGGTTTAGATAAAGTTTGCTTGTTTTTCTAAACTGGTGTGGTGTCCATTTGTAGTGTTTTCACTGTGTTACTGTATGCATGTACAAATGCTTTACACACTGCCTCTGAGATAAGCCTGTCTGCTTGTGCCAAGCTACCAAGGGGGTGAGCAGGGGTTATTTTAGAAGTGTATCCCCCTTACCCTGACTAAAAATAAGGGTCCCTACTTGGACAAAGGTGCAAACCTCTGCCAACTAGAGACCCCCATTTCTAACAGGTAGTCAGCAGTGAGGATCTGGACTTGCATTTGTGCCTTACATACAGTAATTGGGGTACACTACTAGCATAGTGCAGACCATTACGCAACATCATATTATTACTGAACTCTTCTTTTTGGATTTTCTGCAACTTGAGAACTGCCAATTTTTTCATCATGACCAAGCCAGCATCCATTGCATCTATTGATATTGAATTTGAAGAAGAAAGGGTGGAAACCTACACTGTGTCTCAGCTTAAAGCCATCTGCAAGAAATTTAAAATCTCTGTAAAAGGCCTCACCGGAAAGGATGAATACTAAAAGGCGCTGAGGGCCTGGTTGGAATCCAGAAATTCCAGTGGGCAGGATGAGGAGCCTCCGTTGGAGGCAGAGAATTTGGATGGGCAGCAGGAGGGGCTGTTGAATCTGCCAGGGGGAGGGTACCTTCCAGAGCTGGCAGCAGTGTTTCTTCAAAAGGGCTGTCTCCAGAGGAGTTGGAGGACAGAGAAAGAAATAGGGTGCATGAGAGGGAGCTTTCTAAGCTCAGGCTGGGGAAGGAGAGTGACATTGAGAATAATAAATTGGAGTTAGAGATGCAGAAATTGGCCATGGAGGAAAAGAAGATGCTCTTAGAGCATGAAAGAGGTTTGAGGGAGCTGGATTTGAAACAAAAAGTATAGAGTCCAATCCCCATGGTGGCAGCGCACCATCAGTGCCTGGAGAAGGGAGGGTATACATCCCCGAGGATGTATTAAGGACTTTGTGAAGAGTGAGGACATTGGGCAGTGGTTTAAGGCCTATGAGTTAGCAATGAGGTCCCATAGAATCCCTGGGAGCGGGGTTGTGGAGCTGGTTTGTCACAGAAGGGAGGGAAACTTTGCTAGCCTTACCCATTAAGGATCAGATGTCCTATGCCCACTTGAAAGGAAGCCTTAATCAGGAGGTATGGGTTGACCCCAGAGTTGTACAGACAGAAATTTAGGAACTGTAAAAAACTGTAGTCAAGCACCTGGGTGGAGTACGTTTCCTGTTTATGCAGAGCACTGGATGGTTGGGTGAAGGGTAACCAGGTAAATGATTTGCAGGGGCTCTATGATTTAGTTGCAGGGGAGCGCTTGTCTAGTGATTGTTTTCCAGAGCTATGCCAGCATTTGGTTGACAGTAAGTTGACTGACCCCAAGAAGCTTGCCGTGGAGGCGGACCGCTGGGTCAGTACCATGGTCCACAAAGGTTATGTGGGAGACTCTGCCAAAGGTGGGCAGGGTCCCCAGCAAAAGAGGGGGGAGGCAAGGGTAAACAGAAGGAGTTCCAAAAAAGGTCCCAAAGCAATTCCCAAGGGAACCAAGGGAAGGGTTCAACTGAAAAGAAGCCATGGTTCCCTACAGGAAAGCCTGGTCAAAAGGGCCCCAGGACATGCTTTGCTTGTGGACAGGTGGGCCACTTCATAGGGGATCCTAGGTGTCCCAAAAAAGCCACCACTGCACCCACTGGTGCACCGCCCCAGGAGACTGCTAGTGTAGCCTTGGGGGAGGAGTCGGGTGCCCAAGAGGGGTGGGGTCCCGCAGAAATGACCCTGGTCTCTTTAGGAGACAGTGAGATGGTCCCAAGAGCTCATCTGCCTGATAACACTAAGAAGTACAGGCAGTGGGTGATCATCAATGGTCCCAAAAGCTCATCTGCCTGATAACACTTTGAAGTACAGGCAGTGTGTGACCATCAATGGCCATAGTGTGGAAGCTCTAAGAGACACTGGAGCCAGTGTGACAGCTGTCAGTTGTTGGCTAGTGTCTGAAGAGCAGGTGGTCCCCAACACATTCTACCCAGTAGTTGCAGCTGACAACTCTGAGCGCCTCTGCAAAGTGGCACAGGTTCCCTTTGAGTGGGGGAGGTACCTTGAGAGTAGCTGTGAGGCCAGCCATGCCTGTTGACTGTCTGCTTGGCAACGATTTGGAGAGTTCCCCTTGGGAGAAGGTAGAACGGAAGTCTCATTTAGAGATGTTGGGTCTGCCTTAGTGGGCGTGTGTGACCACTCGGTCAATGGCAGCCGGTAAGGGCCATCAAGAGGACCTGGAGCCTGAAACAGTGGCCCAGGTGCCTGCCAGGAAGAGAAGAGGCAGGGGGCATGGGAAACCAGCCCCTGAATTGCCCATGGTCCAGGAGGAGGCAAACCTTGAGGGGAATGCCCTGGAACCTACAAGGGAACAAGTGGCCAAAATGGGGGACCTGCCTGAGCTGACCCATTGGCAGCAGGAAGGGGGCCACTCCAGGGAGGAATTCTGCCAAGAGCAGCAGAAATGCCCTTCTCTGGTTGGTTTGCAGCAGCAGGCTGCAAACCAGGCAGCAGGTGATCAGTCTGGATCACATTGGATTTACTGGGAGAATGGTCTCCTGTATAGTGAGCCTAAGGTTGCTGAGCCTGGGTCAGCCCATGTGCTGGTGGTAACCCAGTGCTTCAGAGCCTTCCTACTGGGTCTGGCTCATGATGTGCCGTTGGCAGGGCATTTGGGGCAAGACAAGACCTTTGAAAGGCTTATCACCCACTTTTACTGGCCCCAAATGCGTAAGAACTCTGATACTCATTGTAGGTCTTGCCAGACTTGCCAGTCAAGTGGTAAGAGTGGGAGGAAGTGCAAGGCTCCTTTCTAACCTTTCCCTGTAGTCAGCACCCCCTTTGAGAGGGTGGGTATTGACATTGTGGGGCCTCTGGATCCCAAGACAGCCATGGGCAACAGGTTCAGCCTGGTCTTGGTGGACCATGCCACCCGGTACCCAGAAGACATCCCTCTCTGGACTGTGACGGCCCCTGTGGTGACTCGTGCGTTGATGGGGATTTTCTTCTGTGTGGGATTCCCCATTGAGTTGGTGTCTGACCGGGGTACCAACTTCATATCCAAGTATATGAAGTCCCTGTGGCAGGAGTGCGGTGTTACCTACAAGTTCACCACTCCTTACCACCCCCAAGGTAATGGGCAGATTAAGAGATCTAACCGGACCCTGAAGGGCATGATTATGGATCTTGGTGAACCCATGAGGCGTAAGTGGGATGGGACGTCCTCTTGCCATGCCTTTTGTTTGCTTACAGAGAGGTACCTCAGAAGTCCTTAGGGTTCAGTCCCTTTGAACTCCTGTAAGAGGACCTCTGAGTCTGGTCAAAGAAGGCTGGAAGAAAGCTCCCGGTAAACCTCCCCAGGATGTATATCGCTACATGCTGGCCTTCAGTAACCAGACTAAGCGCTTCAGGCAACTTGCTCAGGCGAATCTGGAAGCCAGCCAGGAGGAGATGAAATGGTGGTATGATCAGAATGTCACTCTGATCGAGTTTAAGCCTGCTCAGAAAGTGTGGGTCATGGCCCCAGTGGAGCCTTGTGTGCTCCAAGATAAATGGACTGGGCTATTTTAGGTGGTGGATTGCAAGAGTAAAGTCACCTATCTGGTGGACTTGCAGTCTCCAAGGAACCCTTTGCGGGTCCTACATGTGAACCGCCTTAAGCCACACTTGGAGAGGTCCGAAGTGGGCATGCTCCTGGCGACAGATGCTGGAATGGAGGAGGAGACTGAACCTCTTCCTGACCTCCTGTCTGCCAAGAAACATGATGGGTCAGTGGACGGTGTAACCCTCTCCCCCGCCCTGACCCCTGAACAGCAGAATGACTGCCGCCACCTGTTGGGACAGTTTGCTGATCTGTTCTCCCTGACCCCCAGTGTCACTCAGTGGTGTGTCCATGATGTTGACACTGGGATAGTCCTACTGTGAAACACAACATTTACAGAGTGACTGACAGGGTCAAGGCTTGCATCAAGGAGGAGGTCTCCAAGATGTTGACGCTATGGGTGATTGAGCCCTCAAACAGCCCTTGGGCTAGCCCATTGGTCTTGGTCCCAAAGGCTGCCGCACACGGTGCCACGCCAGAACTCCGGTTCCGTGTGGACTACTGAGGGCTCAATTCAGTCACCAGGACTGATGCACACTCCATCCCCAGAGCTGACGAGCTCATTGATCGGTTGGGAGCTGCCAAGTACCTCAGTACGTTTGACTTAATGTCTGGCTACTGGCAGATTGCCTTAACTGATGGGACAAAGGAGAGGTCAGCATTCTCAACACCAGAGGAGCACTACTATTTCCGGGTGATGCCCTTTGGGTTGAAGAATGCCCCTGCCGCCTTTCAGAGGTTGGTCAACCAGGTATTGGCTACCTGGATGACATCGCAGTGTTCAGTGCCACTTGGGAGGAACATCTGCACCACCTCTGGGAAGTGTTGAAGGCTCTGCAGAGGGCAGGCCTCACGATCAAGGCAAGCAAGTGCCAGATCTAGAAGGGTTCAGTGGTGTACTTAGGACACCTGGTAGGAAGCGGCCGGGTGGTGCCCCTACAACCTAAGATTGACACCATTCTGGCTTCAGAACCCCCCAAGACCCAGACAGAGGTGAGAGCCTTTTTAGGCCTCACCGGATATTACAGGAGATTTGTCAAGGGGTATGGCACCATTGTTGCTCCCTTGACAGATCTGACTTCCAGGAAGCAGCCCAGGAAGGTGAACTGAACTGACGCCCGCCAAAAAGCTTTTGATGCCCTGTAATCTGCCATGTGCACGGCGCCCGTGCTCAAGGCACCCAACTTCTCACAGGAATTTGTGGTGCAGACAGATGCTTCAGATTATGGTGCGGGGGCTGTGCTCTCACAGCTAAATGAGGAAGGCCTAGACCAACCTGTAGCCTTCATTAGTAGGAGGTTACTTCCACGGGAACAGAGGTGGAGTGCGATTGAGCGTGAGGCTTTTGCTGTGAAGCTGAGGCCCTACTTGTTTGGGACTCACTTCCGGGTTCAGACCGACCACTGGCCCCTCAGATGGTTGATGCAGATGAGGGGTGAGAACTTGAAGTTGTTGAGGTGGTCCATTTCCCTACAGGGGATGAACTTCGCGGTGGAACACCGCCCTGGTACAGAACACGCCACTGCTGATGGTCTGTCCAGATTTTTCCGCCTTAGTGAAGAGATCTCCCAAGAGGGTGGGTAGTTCTTCCCACATTTCAGCTGGAGGGGACACGTGTTAGACCTGGCACCATTGGCATGGGTTTCCCTTGTATTTTTGCATTTGCCTCCTGTGTTTTTGCTGTGTGTTGGACTTCGTTTTTGCTGGTCTAGATGCTTTGGGCACTTTGCCACTGCTGTTCAGTGCCAAAGTGCAAGTGCTCCCTTTGTAAAGTATTGTTATGGATTAGTGATTACCTGTTTGGCATATTTGATTTACTAGTCAGTCCCTAGTACAGTGCACTGTGTGTGCCCAGGGCCTGTAAATCAAATGCTGCTAAGTGGGCCTGCAGCACTGATTGTGCCACCCACATCAGCAGCCTGTAAATGTGACTCAGATCTGCCACTGCAGTATCTGTGTGTAGTCTAGTACTGCCATGTCGACTTGGCAAGTGCACCCACTTGCCAGGCCCTAACCTTCCCTTTTCTTACATATGAGTCACCCCTAAGGTAGGCCCAAGGTACCCCTGTGGGCAGGATGCAGTGTATGTGAAAGGTAGGACATGCCCTCGTTTGTGTGGCATGACCTGATAGTGAAATACTGCCAAGTTTGTTTTTCACTATTGCAAGGCTACCTGTTCCCATAAGATAGAATGGGGAGTTTGCTTATAACATCTCATAAACATAACTACCCCTGGGATGAAGGTATGAAAATAAAGTTTAGTATGCCTGAACTCAGAATGTTAAAATGCATCTTTTAGTGAAGGTGATTTTTACATTCTGTGTTTGAAAATACCACTTTTAGAAAGTAGTTATTTTCTTGCTTAGCTATCCTGTGTGCCTCTGCTGGGGTTGTGGATTGACTGTCTGGCTTGGGGATGACAGGGGCTGGAGAGGGGCAGTGGCTCCAGAGAGCCTGATGGGTCAGGGCTGGGCTGAATAGACCTGGGCTGCATTTAGAGTAGTGGGAGGAGATTTCCTTGCACCTGAATGGCCCTGGTCTGCCTTGCACAATGCTGTCTCCACTCCCTGCCAGGAAGCTGCACCAGTGAGGACAGAACTGGTTTGGGCTGGGTACAGACACTCTCTGCCTTCAGAGAAGAAAGGATTTGGTGGTATAACTATTGGGGCCCAGACCCCAGAACTTTAGAACTCTTTTGGACCAAGAAGACTGCCAAGAAGCAGAGCTGGAGAAGCTGTAAGGAGGAACTACCACTTTGCTGAGTGCTTTGCTGTGTTGGCCTGCAGTGGCTGCTTCTGTCTTGGGCAGTGAAAGGACTGGACTTGAACTTTCTACAACTTCTTCATTGAGTTTCTCCAAGTGCTTGAGGTAGAGCTTGCCCACTGTTCAAGAAGTCTCAGGAACAGCAAAGACTTCAAGTTCTTCTGCCCCCAGCACTTGGGACTGTGTGTTTTGTGCTGCAACAGAAGAAAAAGCAACCTGACGCTGTCTACGACGCCGCTGCCGACTCCGTGTCCTGAAGGCACGGCAGAGGGCACCGCCGCAATGCCGCACCCCAACACTGGTCTCACCGACGACGCCATCTGATTCCGCCACTGAGCCGCTGCTTGCACCGCGACCTGTGGGCACCGCTCTTCGCACCGCCTCGTTTTACGACGCCGCCTTGGTATCCCGGACGCCGCAACTCCACGCCGACATCGATGTCGCTGCTTGCACAGTGGTTCGAGGGCACCGCTCGTAAGTTACACGACGCACCGTCCTCATCCCGCACCACAGCCTTGGCCTACCGACGCCGGCGCTATCGACTCCAGTTCATCAGCCGACGACAGCGCTTCAGCAACGACAACGCCACTGCTTGCACCGTGACCTGCCAGCACTACGACGAGCACCGCATCACTTTGCACAGCAGCCCTGGTCTCACCGACGCCGCTGGACGACCGCCAACGAGCCGCTGCCTGCACCGTGACCTGAGGGCACCGCACGCCGCACCGCTGCACTTCACACCGCAGCACCCGACGCCTGCTGAGGCCGGCACTCCTGACTTCAACCACGAGGAGTTCGATCTGCAACGCGTGTGACTTCAAGGGGCCGACGACTCCTGCACCAACTTCCGGAACAGATGCCTGCGGACGCCGTGCTTTCGGAGCTCAACGAGAGGTCGCCGACGCCCTGCATTTCTAAAGGTACTATTTTGCGGGTCTTCCCGACACCGTAGCTGGCCCGCGATGCCGCGGTCAGCCAGAACTGTTTGGAATTTGTTGTTCACGATGTCGTGATAGCCCCAGACGAAGCTATTGACTTCAAGGAACTTTATTTCAAGTTTATTTTCATAACTGAAGATTTCTAAGTACTGTATTGTGGATTTTTATCATTTTTGGTCTTGTCTTAGTATATAAAAATATTGGATATTTTTCTAAACTGGTGTGGTGTCCTTTTGTAGTGCTTACACTGTTTTACTGTTGGTTATGTGCAAATGCTTTACACACTGCCTCTAAGATAAGCCTGACTGCTCGTGCCAAGCTACCAAGGGGGTGAGCAGGGGTTATTTTTGTGTAACTCCCTTATCCTGACTAGAAGGAAGGGTCCCTACTTGGACAAAGGTGCAAACCTTTGGCAACTAGAGACCCCCCATTTCTAACAGCTGCACTTTCAATATCTTACAGACTCCACCTTTCTCTGCTAACAATACATCTAAAGCGAGTCAACCCGTGCCTAACAAAAAATTAATGTGTCCTCATGTAATGCAACTGGTGCTTTGTAAAGTGCTCTGATACCCGATACCTTCGGGTCAAGTTTGCGCTATATAAAACTCTGTAAATAAAAAATCTTGCAAAACCATAGATCTAAGAGCTACTAATCCTGTATCTACTGCTAGCAAAGCACCAGATGTAGTAGTTATTCATTTTCCCACTACTATAGAAAGCCTTATAATCTTCTTATCATTTAAGGCTCCTCCTACTAAAGGAATAATGGCGCCAAAAATATCTCCCACGAAATGTGAGCCATCATTTGCATTACATCTGAATCTTTGGGGTGAATTCTTCTCAAAAGCCTTTAGGCTATTCAAATGAAACATTTTCAGGAATACTGAGCTAAGTAGCATGAACCTTCTCAGTCAGAGGCCAGTTGAAAATAGTCATCCTGTACATACACAAAATAAACCCATTAATAATGGGATCATCTCCAGTAAGCTTCTGAACGAGCCGATCCCTCTGAAGATGTTGAAGAGCTGGTGGCCTCTATTCCAGTCCCCTCACCTTCCGTGCCACTGTGTCGATAGGTGTCAGTAGTCTCAGCACCCAAAACACAGAGGCCAGCAGCTTCCCTGCCTTTGTAGCCAGTGTTCCCTTCACCTGCTCCTGAAGATGCTGAAAAGACATATATAATAGTTTTATTGTATCTGTGTAAATAGAACTGATCATCAACTTTTTTCTCAACACTTTTGCCAAATATTCAGATTTCACCTGCTTCAAAGCTTTTAAACTTTAGTTTGTGTTTATCATAATCTCATGCATGTAGGGAACAACTTCAGAAACCATTTGGTCACAGTTTTTGGAAATTCCCCTTATTGTTCTTATTTCATTTATGGTCTTGTCTCTTAACCATTGTAAATTCACTCCAGTACCTGTGAATGTCCAGATTTGTGGTTGTAATAGTCAACACATGTCATACAAAATGACATAAGGTGAAAAGTCGTTTGTACAGTGTGTGTACAAGGCAAAAAACCCTGAAATATATGTATTTAAAACTTTTTTAATATGAATCAATGTGTGTTAGCAATTACTCAAATGTTGTGCCAATATTTGGGGAATCTGAAAGCATGTTCTCTTTGTTTGGGCATTTCACAATGATAACACTTCAAGTAACTTAAGTATTTTTCAAATGTTTAAAATATTGAATGGGTTCAGCACTGACGTTGCTTATTAATGTATCATGCCCTATGTATTCACTAATGCTGTAGAAGAAATGAAGAAATAATTTTTAGGGGACTTGTAAATGTTTTCTACAGCAGAAGTAAATACACAGGGCTTGATACATTTCTAATCCACTTTAGTACAGAGCAAAACATTTTTACATTTGACTCCAAAATACATTACGTTATTCCCAGTTTGTTTTCCCATTGTAAAAACATTTTAAAAAATATGCAGATTTTCACTTTAGGTAAAAATTGGTACAACATCACAGAAAATATTTCCTCCACTGATTCATATACATTTTCTGATGTTAAAATGTGAATCATAATATGCAACAGATCAGACCTCGATGCATTCCTACAATTTCATAATGAGGCATGAATTGTGCCTGATTTTGAGTTTTCAAGATGGGATAGCCCAATGTGTATATATTCCATCTGCAAATTACTTGTTCAGTATCCTATTTTTGTTCATCATAGATTTAGCATCTGGACATAACAAAGGACATTTAAAATACATTTTTTGATATGTGTTACTCTGTCACTAATGTGTACGCATTTGTCTGTTTTTTCCAAAAATATATGCCAAACAATTTTTTTTAATAAAAAACAGA
This sequence comes from Calotriton arnoldi, assembly GCA_963921515.1. Classification (NCBI taxonomy): domain Eukaryota; kingdom Metazoa; phylum Chordata; class Amphibia; order Caudata; family Salamandridae; genus Calotriton; species Calotriton arnoldi. The sequence continues at coordinate 1,794,025 of CAWUFW010002796.1, forward strand.
CAGGCTTACATGCACATTTGTGAAGGAGTCTTTTTGGTTCTAAACATATTTGTGATATGATTTTAATGAAAAAAATGTAGGCATTTATTCTAATGTTTCTAGTCATTTTGGCTCACATGCTCACTATTGTTTGTTTACAGTACCAAATCACCAATGTGACATTTGGAACATCCACTGTATCATAAGTGCATTTTATGCGATGTCACCAGTAATAGGGCTATCGTAACATCCTTCACAATTGTGACGGAGCATCACACCTGACACAATGATAACCGTGGCCTGTGTGGTACAACTGCCCCGTATAATGTCCCTTATAAGAGAAGTGGAGAGGTGTGGCGCAGCGGCCAAAGCGGCTAACTCTGGAGTGTGGGGCTCATGGTTCGATCGCCGGCGCCAGCTTAGCTCAGCATCAGATTAGCTCAGCATCATGTGACTCTGGGCAATAGCTCACATAACCTCGCCGATGGCCCCCAGTGCCTTGAAACCCTTAATGGGTGATATGTTTGCGCTTTACAAATAGGAACTCATTCAATTCATTCTTATCACACATAACAATCTCAGGTATATTTGTTGTTTAGGCAGGCATGTGTCTGCTCAAAACAGTCTTTTGGTACTGACCAGAAATATAGTGGAATCATTTTCCACAAAATCATATACAAAACGTCATACACCTTGGGCAAAACTTACACATCCAAGAACTCTTATTGTTCATTGGACAGGAGTCAACCTTTATGTTGATGTCATCATTCCTTTGCTGTAACAGAAAAGCGCTATGTAACATGAAAGACTACAAAAAGAACTTACCCACTTGTTGCTGCTGTTGGGCTCTCAACTGCCCATCAAGCTGGAGATAGGCCACCGCAAGTATGCAGGCCATTAGGGGGTTCAGGGTGCAGCGCATATGCTTCCCATGTTGGGAGGACTGCCCAAGCTGGATTTCATATGACTTTTTGCTCCAGAGTTGTAGGTCCTCCCACCTCTTCCGGCAATAGATGCTGCTGGTAGACTGCTGGTAGGGTCTGCACCTTCTTGGCGATTGCCTTCCACATTGCTTTCTTCTGATGGGCGTTGACCTGCATGGATCCAGAAAAAAAAGAAAAGAAAATTGTTTTGTGACTTTTTGTTTGTATTGATGTAACACAATGTTGAGAGATCACTCACAAGCATTAGCATACAATGAAACAATTTTGTAGTAACCTGTTGAGTACCCTTACCATTGTCTTATCTTCATATTGTCATGTAGTTTCCACTAATCAGTAGGAACTTTGCGTTTGCGGACAACATATACTTTGGATGGTGCTAGACTGACTCCATGCACCTCCGTAGGATATATTGTCCCTTGGACCGGCTAGCACGCAGTGCCTCAATCAGCCCCCCTAAACCTGAACAGGAAGTGAACAGTTCTGACATCCACTGAACATGACAACTCTGTTCCCTCAGGAACCGTGGTGACAGACTGCAAACTTTTGCTCAGACACTCGTGCTTTCTTGTTCTCAGAGATATATACAATGAATACACGAAAGGGCGTTTTCAATATTTATTGAACTGTGGTGATTCTTGTATAGAAGATATGGGCTGTGATGATTAATAGGCAGAAGCAGATACAAGTTATAATAAGTTCCACCATCTTGTTGTTACAGGTTATATATGCGTACATATAAAAGATTATAACAATCTAGCGTACTGCTACAATGCTAACCCTAACTTACGTGTCTAGGGTGTGAATGTAAGATCTGCCAAGAAAACCACTGTCTGGATTATCTAACCCCTTTACCTGGTGGGTAAATGTGTATGGCCCCGTCTTGGTCACAAACTGGACACCCCTCACGGAGATGTCAGTCAGAATCTAGGTGAAAGTATCAGCATGCAAGGACCCCTGGACGTCAGCAGAAGTATCTCGTCTGATTATGTTAGGAAACAAAAGGCTATATATAGAAAATGGTATCCTTGCCTTGGACCGAGATTGTGATCAGGCAACCATTGTTTGGGTTCTACAGATAGCTGTGTCGCCATATGGATGTAATAATAAGACACATTTGTATAAAGCACGTGAGAGGCGTTTCATCAATGCCAAGGCAGTTCAATAGTATTCTCACTAAGTGTTCCGTGTCAGCAAGGTAGGTGTTTCTGCAAAACCAGTCCAACCGTCACGAATGCAAGATGTGTGTCAAACGCTAAGAGAAGGCAAAGTTTGGAAAAGGGATCGCATACATGCAAGAATTGTACTAATTCCTACCGGGTCAAACTCAGGCACATGAAAATCTCACTAATCCAAGCCACTGACATCATCTAGGCCAGGTGTCTACAACATTTTCTGTATTAAGACATACTTCTGATCAACTCATCGAGAACTACTGAAGGATAAACAACTTGTGCATTGTTACCAGACAACCCTACGCCCAGCTTCATTTACTTTGAGGCTATTTTCCATAGAGCCAGATACTATGGGGGCTATTATGATGGCGGGTGGACTTTTGCCCACCCGCCACCGTAACTGAAAACGGGACTGACCGCCAGAGGTGCGGCGGTCCCGCCAGGCCAATTAGGATGCGCCCGCCACACTGGCGGGCGCATCCTCGACTTTAACATTGCGGCGGGCGGTGCTGTGAGGAGCACCCGCCGCAATTTTAAAGTCCATGTTGTGCAATGCCATGCACAACGTGACAGGCACTGCGCTGTGCCTGCCACCTCATGCATGGCAATGAAGGTGGTACCATAGGTACCCCCCAGTGCAGCCACCCCCCCTCCAGGGGCCCACAATGGGCCCCCAAAGTAATTTCCTGCATGCCTTTCCATGGCGGAGTCTCCGCCATGGAAAGGCATTCCCACCGCAGGCATCATAATATGGATGGCGGTCCCTGAAAGGCACCGCCACCATGTTATGGGCTTTTTCCGCCCGGCCGGCAATCGTAATGATTGCCGACCGGCAGAAATGCGGCAGACGGTCTTTCCGTCCGCCGCGGTACCCCTCGCCATACTAATATGGTGGGGGTAAAACAGGAACGGATGGTGGCCGGCCCGGCGGTGGCGATCCGCCTGCCATCCTAATAGGCCCCTATGTTTTGAACAACATACTAAGGGGTCGATTCCGATTCGGGCCGGAAAAAGCACCGACCGACTCGGAGCCGGTATTAATTCCGACCGACACGTACCTGTGGCGCCCGACCCGCCAAGTACGATGCAAAGCGTGCAAAATCCGACCGACACGTACGGAACCCAAGCCGAACGACTGAGCCGCACGGAAAACAGCAATCCGGCCGGAAAAACACGCGAATCGAACCGACCGACACGCACCCGGAACAATTCCGACCGAAACGTACCCGCGAACTCCAAACCGCCAAGTACGATGCAAGGCGCGAAAACCACGACCGAGTCGTACGGAGGACAAGCCGTACGACCGACACGCATACAAAACTGCGAGCCGAAGTAACACAAAACACCGCGACCGACGCGTACGCAGCATAGAAAATAGCACAAACACAGCGTGAACAAAACGGAGAAGACCGTACGAGACAACTGCAGGGTCCGACTCGGTCACAAGAACGTTTCCAACATGCACAGAAAGTACTAAGGGAAAATACACAAGAAAAGGCCAAACAAGCAATTACAAAGCCAATAAATACTGGGGGGGGAGGGGTGGGGACAGAGAACAAAGACACACCCACAACTCCACCCATATAAAGGACACAAATCCCAACCATGATCCTTTGCAAATCCAGTTCACCTGCCAGCACTCAACAGACAGCAACCACACACCCACAACTCATCCCTCACACAAGCCACACACCATCAGCACACCAACAAATAGCTACCTCACATACACCCAGCAAAACACACACTCACACACCTTCACCTGCACCTGCACACCAACACACACATCACTCACCATCACCACCCATCACCATGCCCCCAAAGAAGAATCACAAGTTCCTAGATAGTGAATTGGAAGTCATGGTAGACGAGATCCTCAGGGTAGAGCCACAGCTGTTTGGCGCACTGGTCCAACAGATACCCATCGCCCAGAAAACAAAGATGTGGGAGAGGATCATCAACAGGGTGAACGCACAATCACCATGTCTGCGCACAAAGACTGACATCCAGAACAGGTGGTATGACGTGCGCAGGAGGGTATGGGACCTGCTGAAGAAGGACTACCTCCTGAGCAAACACACCGGCCGTGGCCCTCCTGCCAAGCCAGTATACCTCAGGCCCTGGGAGGAGAAGGTGCGGGCCATCCTACCGCCAGTGAGCGTCTATGGACTAGAAAACATCCCAGAGCCTGGTGAGTACACAACAAATGTACACAATATTCTGCCACAATACACACACACATCAATGTCAAGGGGAGAGTCAAACCATGCACTCTTAGCAATTACACAGCAACCAGAACAGAATCATCCCAAAATGTGTATGTCAGTCAGATAAACACAACACATGCCATCTCAAAGTTACATTTAACCGTGTCATCACATATACAAACACAACTACAACTACAGCTAGGCAGTGGCACAAATATAACTAACAAACACAATCAGACATGTAGCCGCCACTACAACACCAACACACAGTGAAGACCACTGAAAGAAAGGAATTCTGTGTATGCTGGGCAAGTCAGTGTAGCCAATAGCATCATGGGAGTCGTAGTCACAGATATTGCTCACCCCCACAACTGTCCCATCAACACCACCATGAACCATGCGCACATCACAGGGAGTGGAAAAGGACTCACAAGATGGCTGACACTGGGTACTGCTGTGGGGAGTACAAGGCCCTGCTGGCAACTGTGCAACAACCAACAGCAGGACACCACTGACTGACATCCTGAAAGACAACTTGCACTCCCTGCAATGGATGCACGTTCCATGGTGGGATATCTGGCTGGGTGGGAAGGAGGACTCACAGCACTGACCATAGTCACAAGCACCTCCCCTCACACACCCCCTCAACACAAACTCCACATAACCCACCTGGGAGAATGCAATGCCTCACATCCTAACTGAAGATCCCACAAAGAACCACCACCCTGGGTTATGCTGTGTGAAGCACAGGGACACTCTTGGGACTTTTAGCCAAACAACTGCCAGGACAACACTCCCAGCCATCCTGTCAGCACAGGCAGCCCACCCCACAGGGAAGCAGAGTCAAAAGGAAGGAAGGATGGGCATGCTGGGAAGGGGGGTGGAGGCAATAGCATGATGGGAGTTGTAGGCACAGATATTGCTCAGCCTCACAATTGGCCCATCAACACCACTCACAACCATGCTCACATCACAGGGAGTGGAAAAGGACTCACAAGATGGCTGACACTGGCTACTGCTGTGGGGAGCACAAGGCCCTGCTGGCAACTGTGCAACAACCAACAGCAGGACACCACTGACTGACATCCTGAAAGACAACTTCCACTCCCTGCAATGCAAGCACGTTCCATGGTGGGATATCTGGCTGGGTGGGAAGGAGGACTCGCAGCACTGACCATAGTCACAAGCACCTCCCCTCACACACCCCCTCAACACAAACTCCACATAACCCACCTGGGAGAATGCAATGCCTCACATCCTAACTCAAGATCCCACAAAGAACCACCACCCTGGGTTATGTTGTGTGAAGCACAGGGACACTCTTGGGACTTTTAGCCAAACAACTGCCAGGACAACACTCCCAGCCATCCATTCAGCACAGGCAGCCCACCCCACAGGGAAGCAGAGTCAAAAGGAAGGAAGGATGGGCATGCTGGGAAGGGGGTGGAGGCAATAGCATGATGGGAGTAGTAGGCACAGATATTGCTCAGCCTCACAATTGGCCCATCAACACCACTCACAACCATGCTCACATCACAGGGAGTGGAAAAGGACTCACAAGATGGCTGACACTGGCCACTGCTGTGGGGAGCACAAGGCCCCACTGGCAACTGTGCAACAACCAACAGCAGGACACCACTGACTGACATCTTGAAAGACAACTTTCACTCCCTGCAA